>JAJHZJ010000282.1:0-653721 GCA_023548195.1 Bettongia penicillata ogilbyi
GATTTCCTAGCATTGTTGTAGAAAAGACAAGAACTGAATAGAAAATTGGATTTTCAAATTCAAGAATCAAGAGAAACATTAAAAGTTAGACAGGAAAGAGAAGAATTAAGAAACACATTAAAGTGGAACTATTTACATTCCTCCACGTAAATATCTTATTTGTAACTCATCAGACTCTTCTCAATTGTTAAGGTAGTAGAGGGAACATATATATATGTGTGTGTGTGTATGTGTGTGTGTATTTATATATAAATATGTATATATGTGTGTGTACATACATACATGAATATATATGTAGATGTGTATGGGTATGTATGCATGTGTGTATTATATATGTATAGGTATCAATATGTGCGTGTGTGCATGTGTATATGTATGTCAATATATAGATAGATAGACAGACAGATAGACAGATAAATAGATAGATAGATAGATAGATAGATACACATACATAGGCAGAGGCCACAGGGTTTCCTGAATATGAAGGAAAAATGCCTAAAAAAAAAATTTACTCTTGAATGGAATGTACTAGGAATAAGAGAAAGAAAGAGGTAGACTCTAGCAAATCATCTAACATACAAGAGAGAAGAAAGAACTTTTACATATGGAGGGGGAAGAGGGGGGAGATGAAAGGAAATAAGTGAGCCTTACTCTCATAGGATTTTTCCTTAATGTGGAATAACAAACACTCAATTAGATATGGAAATCTATTTTATTTGATTTTTTAAAATATAAATTCATTTATTTAACTTTTTACATTCATTTTCACAAAATTTGGGGTTCCAAATTTCTCTCCCCCTTTTATCCCCTCCCACCACCCCCAATACACCAGGCATTTCTAATTTTTCCCTATCACCAATCTGCCCTCTCTTCTATCATCCCTCCCTTCTCTTGTCCCCATCTTCTCTTTTGTCCTGTAGGGCCAGATAACATTCTATTCCCCATTAACTGTATTTCTTATTTCCTAGTAGCAAGGAACAATACTCAACAGTTGTTCCTAAAACTTTGAGTTCCAAATTCTCCCCATCCCTCCCTCCCCACCAAGGCAGGCAATCTCAATATAGGCCCTATCTGTGTAGTTTTGCAAATGACTTCGATAATAGTCGTGTTGGACTTCGATAATAGTCGTGTTGTGTAAGACTAACTGTATTTCCCTCCATCCTATCCTGCCCCCATTGTTTCTATTCTGTCTTTTGATCCTGTCCTTCCCCGAGCGTGTTGACTTCAAATTGTTCCCCTCCTCCCTCTGCCCTCCCTTCCACCATCTCCCCCCCACCCTGCTTATCTCCTTCTCCCCCACTTTCCTGTACTGTAAGATAGGTTTTCATACCAAAATGAGTGTACTTTTAACTCCTTCCTTTAGTCGAATGTGATAAGGGTAAACTTCATGTTTTTTTCTCAGCTCTCCTCTTTTTCCCTCCACTAAAAAGTCTCCTGCTTGCCTCTTGAATGAGATATAATTTATCCCATTCCATTTCACCCTTTCTCCTCCCACTTCATTTCTCTCTCACCATTTACCTTAATTTCTTTTCAGATATGGTCCCATCCTATTCAATTCACTCTGTGCTCTCTGTCTCTGTGTGTACGTGCATGTGGGTATGTGTGTGTGCATGCACGTGTGCACTTATGTGTGTGTGTGCATGTGTGTGTGTCTTCCCTCTCCTGTCCTCTTCCCTCTTGCCTGTATGAACCTCCTGTCCTCTTCCCTCTTGCACATATGAAACCAGAGACCACAATATACAAAACTGAAAGTTCTAAGCACAAGGACTATGGGACAGAGACCCCTGTGTTCCAGAAGCAGGGATCCACTTTAAAAGCTAGGAAAAAGGTGATTATTATAAGCAAGAAGCAAACCAGAAAAGAAAAGATCACAGACTCTTTCATTAGTATCATGGATCAAAACATGAATACCAAAGAAATCAACATTAAGACCATACTCCCATCTGAGACTCCAGATGGAAATATGAACTGGTCTCAAGGGAAAAGAGGATTCTTGGAAGAGCTCAAGAAGGATTTTAAAAGCCAAATTAGGAAAAAAAGGAAAAACTGGCCAATAACTTTAAAAATATGAAAAAAGAAATCAAAGAAGAACTTAAATGGATAATTGCCCAAATGGAAAATGAAGCACAAAACCTAACCGGGAAAACTGGACAAATGGAAAAGGAAGTACAAAACCTAAGTGAAGAAAACAACTCCTTAAAGGAATAATTCGACAGATGGAAAAGGAGATATTAATATTAAATAAAAAAACAATCTGTTAAAAATGACAATTGAGCAAGGAGAGGCTCATGACTCTTTAAGACATCAAGAATCAGTGAAACAGAATTTAAAGAATAAAAAGATAGAAGAAAATGTAAAATATTTCATTGGAAAAAAAAAAAACTGACTTGAAAAATAGATCCTGGAAGGGAAATCTAAGAATTATTGATCTACTAGAAAGCCATAATGAAAAAATAAATATAGCCTGGACAATATCCTCCAAGAAATCATCAAGGAAAACTGCCTAGAAGTCCTAGATGCAGAGGGCAAAATGGTCATCTAAAGAGTCCTCTGTTCACCTCCTGAAAGGGATCCCAAACTATAAAACACCAAGGAATATTGTCACCCTGTTCCAGAACTGTCAAGTGAAGAAGAAAATACTATAGGCAACCAGAAAGGTACAATTCAAATATTGAGGAGCTACAGTCTGAATCACACAGGACCTTGGCAGCTTCTACATAAAAAGACTGAAAGGATTGGAATATGATATTCCATAAGGTGAAGAGCTGAGATTACAACCAAGGATCAATTACCCAGAAAAATACCCAGCAAAAATATTTCAGGCAGGGAGATGGACATTCAGTGAAATAAAGGGATTTCCAGACCTTCCTGATGAAAAAAGTCGGAAGTCAATAGAAATTTAGATCTTCAAACACAAGTCTCAAAAGAGGTATAAAAAGGTAAACAGGGAAAAAAAAATCTTGTTGTTTAATATGGGCAAACTGTTTACATCCTGTAAAGGAAGAAGATATTTCTTGATCTTGAGAATATATATATATATATATGTAGTCAAAAATTAAAATGCTATTGTGAAGGAGAAGGAAGAACTAAAATCACAAATGGGAAGAAAGAGGATGGAGGGAAAGATACAGATAGTAATTGTAACTGTGAAGGTGAATGAGATGAACTCTTTCATAAAACAGAGGCAGAGAGCAGAATGGATTAAATACCATAATTCCACAATATGCTGTTTTTCAAGAAACATATTTGAAACACAGGAATACACGCATTGTAAAGATAAAAGATTGGAACATAATATATTGTGCTTCAGCTGATTATATATATATATATATATATATAATATATATATATATATATATAAAACCAGGATTGCAATCCTAATCTCAAACAACACAGAAGCAAAAATAATTCAAATCAAAAGAGATAATGAAGGAAACTATGTCCTGCTAAAAGCCACAATAGATAATATCATGACTAAAAATATATGCTCCAAGTATTACAGCATCCAAATACTTAGAGGAGAAGTAAAGGAGGTACAAGAAGAAATAGACAGCAAACTACATTAGTAGGGGACCTCAACCTCCCCCTCTCTGAACTTAATAAATCTAAGGTCTAAACAAGAAAGATGTTAAGATGGTGAGCAAAACTCTGTATAAGGTAGATATGATAAATCTCTGGAGAAAACTCAATGGAGGTAGAAAGAATTATATCTTTTTCTCAGCTGTTCTGGCACATATAGAAAAAACTGACTATTTACTAGGGCATAATTACCTCACAATCCAGTGCAGAAAGGAAGCATCAGTCAATGCATCCTTCTCAGATCGTAATGCAATAAAATTTATATGGAATTTATATGGAAAAAAACATGGAAAGATAAACCAAAAATTAATTGAAAACTAAATAATCTAATCCTAAAGAATAAGTGGGTTAAAAAATCAATCATAGAAACAATCAACATCTTCATTCAAGAGAATGACGATAATGAGATAACCTACCAAAACTTATGGGATACTGCAAAAGCAGTTCCTAGGGGAAGTTTTATATCACCGAACACCTATATGAATAAAATAGAGAAAGAAGGGATCAATGAATTGGGCATGCAATTGAAAAACGTAGGAAAAGAACAGATTGAAAATCCCCAAGTAAATACCGTTAGAAACACTGAAATCCAAAGGAGAAATTAATTAAATTGAAATTAAGAGAACTGTTGAACTAACAAATAAAACTGAGTTGGTTTTATAAAAAAACAATAAAATTGATAAACCTTCGATCAATTTGATTAAAAAAAAGAAAAGAAGAAAAATTATCAATATCAAAAATGAAAAGGTGAACTCACTTCTAATGAGGAGGAAATTAATACAATAATTAGAAATTACTTTGCTCAGCTGTATGCCCATAGATTTGACAATCTAAATGAGATGATTGAATGTTTAAAAAAATATAAATTGCCCAGTTTTAACAGAAGAGAAAGTTGAATACTTAAACAACTCTACCCTTAGAAAAAGAAATTCAGTAAACCAACAATGAGTTCCCTATGAAAAAATCTCCAGGTCCAAATGCATTTACAAGTGAATTCTATTAAACATCTAAAGAACAGTCAATTCCAATGCTATATAGACTATTTCTGGAAATTGTCAAGAAGGAGCCCTAGCAAATTCTTTTTATGATAAAAGGTATGGTTCTGATACCTAAACCAGGAAGAGCCAAAACAGAGAAAGAAAATTGTAGGTTAATTTCTCAAATGAATATAGATGCAAAAATTTTAAATAACATTTTAGCAAAAAGAACACAGCAACGTATCATGAGAGTAATACATTATGATCCAGGTAGGATATATATCAAAAATGCAAAGCTGGTTCAATTTTAGGAAAATTATCAGCATTATTGATCATATCATCAATAAAACTAACAGAAATCATATGATTATCTCCATAAATGCAGACATCTATACCTATTGAAAACACTGGAGAGCATAGGAATAAATGGAGAGTTCCATAAAGTAATACGTGGTATCTATCTAAAACCATCAGCAAGCAATATATGTAATGGAGATAAGTTAGATGCATGCCCAATATTAGAAGTGAAACAAGGATGCCCATTATCACCGCTGTTATTCAGCATGGTACTAGCAATATTAGCTACAACAATAAGAGAAGAAATAGAAATTGAAGAAATCAGAATGGGCAAAGAAGAAACTAAGTTATCACACTTTACAGATGATATGATGATATAATTAGAGAATCCCAGAGAATCAAGTAAAAAAAAAAAACTACTTGGAATAATAAACAACTTGGCAAAGTTGCAGGTTACAAATAAACCCCGATGTATCATCATCATTTCTATATATTACCAACAAAGCCCAACAATGAGATAGAAAAAGAAATCTCATTTAAATCTATGTCAGCATAAAATATCTGGCAGTAAAACCTGCCCAAAACAAACCCAGGGACTATATGAACACAGTTACTAAATACTTTTTGCACAAATAATATTAAATCTAAGTAAGTGGAAAAACATCATTGCTCATGGGCAAGCTGAGCTCATATAATAAAATGACAATTCTACCTAAATTAATTTGCTTATTCAGTGCTATACCAGTGAAGCAACCCTCACTTAAGTTGAGACAATGCCCATTCATTGAATAAGCCTGTTTTAAAGAATTAGTCAGGGTATGGCCCCTTTAATGAGGTCAAGATAAAGAAAGACATCAGGCTGGGAGGGAAACAGCAACAGTTACTACTGAGAGAAAACATAATCAAACAACCAGATAATTACTTTATAGAGGTGGAAAAAAATAATATCAAAATTCATCTGAAGAACAAAAGGTCTAGAATAGCAAGAGAACTAATGAAAAGAAATGCTAGGGTAGGTGGCCTACCCCTCAATTTGTATTATAAAACAGTAATCATGAAAACCACTTAGTACTGGCTAACAAATAGAGGGGTAGACCAGTGGAATAGCTTAGGTACTCAAGGCACAGTAGTCAATGACTTTAGCAATCTATTGTTTAATAAATCCAATGACTTTAGCTTCTGGGGTAAGAACTCAGTGTTTTGACAAAAATTGCTGGGAAAACTGGATAACATTGTGGCAGAAACTGGGCGTAGACCTGACAACCATACACAGGAAATAAAGTGAAAATGGATACATAATCACGGTACAAAGACTGACACTATAAACAAATTAGGGGAGCAAGGAATAGTGTACTTGAAAGATTTGTGGAGAATGGAGAAATTTTTACCCAAACAAGAGGTAGAGAACATTAAGAACAAACAAATAATTTTGATTACAAAAAAATTGAAAAGTTTTTGGACAAAGCCAATGTAACCAAGATTAGGAAGGAAGCTGAAATCTGGGAAAGAATTTTTGCAACTAGTATCTGTGATAAGGTCTCATTTCCCCAAATAAAGAGATAACTGAGTCAAATGTGCAAGAATATAATTCATTCCCCAACTGATAAATGGTCGAAGGATATGAACAGGGAGTTTTCAGAGGATGAAATTAAAGCTATCTGTAGTCATGAAAAAAATGCTCTAAATCCTTATTGATTAGAGAGATGCAAATCAAAACAATGCTGAGGTACCACATCACACCTATCGGATTGGCTAACATGACAAAACAGGAAGATGATAAATGTTGGAGAAGATGTGGGAGAGTTGGAAACACTTATTCATTGCTGGTGGCGCTGTGCAACTGATCCAACCATTCTGGAGAGCAATTTGGAACTCTGCCCAAAAGACTAACAAAAATGTGCATACCCTTTGATCCAGCAATATCAATTCTAGGACTATATTCCAAAGATATCATAAAAATAGGAAAGGGTTCCACATGTACAAAAATATTTATAGCAGTTCTCTTTTTGGTGGCTGAAAACTGGAAATTGAGGGGTTGCCCATCAATTCGGGAATGACTGAACAAGTTGTGATGTATGAATATCATCGAATACTGTTGTGCTATAAGAAATGATAAAACCTCAGAGAGGCCTGGAAGGAATTATATGAACTGATGCTGAGTGGAAGGAGCAGAACCAGGAGAACTCTGTATAGAGCAACAACCACAGTGTGTAAAGAATTTTTCTGATAGAGTTAGCCCTTCACAGCAATGTAAGGATCTAAAAAATTCTCAAAAGACTCTTGAGATAAAATGCCTTTCACATCCAGAGAAAGAGCTATGGAATTGGATCTCAGGATAAAGAAGACCATTTTTTCTTGTGTTATGTTTTGTTCTGTTTTTCATGGTTTTTCCCACTCATTTAATTCTTCTATGCAACATGACTAAGGTGAAAATGTATTGAATAAGAATATATGTGTAGAATCTATAAAAGACTGCACACTGTCTTGGGAAGGGATGGAGTAGGGAGGGGGAAAAGTCTAAGATATATATTAGTGATGGTAGAAAACTGAAAACAAATTAATTAATTTTTAAAAATGTTCTAAACTACTATTACATATAAAAATGAAAGTTAAAACAACTCTTAGGTACCACCTCACACCTATCTAATATGACAGAACAGGAAAATGATAAATGTTGGATATGAGTTAGGAAAATTGATACCACTAATGCATTGCTGGTAGCACTGTGAAACTGATCCAACCATTCTGGAGACACAATTTGGGCACTATGTTCAGAGGGCAATCAAACTACGTATACCCTTTGATTCAGCAATTTTCCAACTAAGCCTGTATTCTAAAGAGAACATAAAAAAGTGAGAAAGGACTCATGTATTAAAAAAAATTGTATCAGCTCTTTAGTGATGGCAAGGAATTTGAAATTGAGAAGAATGACCATCAATTTAGGAATGACTGAACAAGTTGTGTTATATGGATGTAATGGGATACTATTGCGCTATAAGATATGATGCGCAGGCAGAATTCAGAGAAAAGAAACTTGGTAAGAACAAGGAGAACATTGTACACAGCAACAGCAACACTGTCGCAAAGATTAACTATGATAGACTTAACTCTTCTCAAGTAATGTGATGATACAAGACCAACTCCAGAAGACTCTTGATGGAAAATGCTACCAAATTCCATACATCTTAGATTTTTTCCACCTCCCTACTCCATCGCTCCTCAAGACAGTGTGCAGTCTTATATAGGTACTACACATACTTTTCAATACATTTTCACCTTCGTCATGTTGCATAGAAGAATTAAAATGAATGGGAAAAAAACATGAAAAACAAAACAAAACATAATACAAAATAATATGGTCTGCTCTGTTCCACGAGCCAATTCCATGCTATCTGAATTCATATTGGAGCATACTATTTTCACTTTTTCCTTTTTGTCTTTTTTTTCCTTCTCATAGTTTTTTCTCTTGGTTTCTGATTCTTCCTTCACAACATGTCAAATATGGAAGTATGTTGGGATATATATAACCTATATCAGATTGCTTGCATTCTTGAGGAAAGGGAGAAAAATTTGAAATTCAAAATTTTACAAAAGTGAATTTTGAAAACTAATTTTACATATAATTGGAAAAAAATAAAATACTAATAATATTAAAAAATAAAAAGACAATTTAAAAGATAAATGAGACCTACATCATGCAATTATCAGATTAACAGATCCACCATCTGTTATAATTATTTGCTAAATGGCTTTATGGTGAGTGTACTAAGAGAGAGAATGCAGCGTTCTTAAGTTCCTACTTAAGGAAGTGGATTTCAAATTGCCATTGGTTTCTAATCATTTTTTTAAGAAGATATCTCTTAAGTTTGTAGCAGTGATTATACTTGGTGTGTGAGAAACTTGTGTGATTTATGTTTGTGTGATAAAGATTCTCTGTAATTTGGAGCTCGAAGCTTGGAGCTTCAAATTGAGCTCAAAATTTTCAAAGAAAGCTTTCAGAATCAAAAGAAAGATCAGCCCTATAACTCTTCTATGTCCTGGTCTACAGGATCAGCTAATTCCAGACTTTTCAAAATTGTGGCAGGATACTACAAGAAACAACAAAACAAATCAGTATGCAAAAGAAAAGGTGAAGTCTAACCCTCAGATAGATTAAAAACAAATGGGGAAACAACAATCTAGCAAAGTAAATGTTTGTGTTTTGTGTTTTCTTCTAGGCCTGGTTAAAGTTCCATCTTTAGCTTATTTTTCGTAATTTATTCCTCTTCCTTTACACACACACACACACACACACACACACACACACACACACACACACATATATATATATATATATTGACACATATACGCAATAGTTGAGAAAATGATAGCTGATAAGACTACATTGGGTATATATGTATACATATAGTAATAATCAGTGTATATGATGTCTTATTTTTACTGATCTCATTATGTTTCACTGAATGTTTCACTAAGTTTCACTTAGTCATCACTTTTTTTATATTTGTCATTTTATGTCATAATATCCCATTTCTTCAGTATACTATAACTTACTTATTTCAATATGTTTCTAGGTTTTAGACATAAAGATGGTCTCCAAGTAGTATTTTAGCATTATTCTTGTTGCTATTATACAAAATTTGCTATGAAGTTTTTCATAATTTCACATTCCTTTCTCCTCTTTTTTATGATGTTGCTGAAATAGGCTTCTAGTAAAGGCATCTGGTTCAAATGGTATATGGAAAAATGTATATTTCTATTTTTTCATCTGAAATGTTTGCAATGGTTTGCAGACTCATTAACAATGTATGAGAGGGTCTTATTCACTCCCACTGAACCCTTTCTCTTCGTGGATTCATGTGACCTTCCTTATTTAGAAACTTAAATGATTATATTTTGGAGTTTTGTATTTTGAGTAGCTCAATATACTTTTAAACTTACCATCCACAAGGTATTAAAACAGTTTATCTCTGTTCCAACAAACTTTTTAATATACAAGGAAAGAATAATAAGGAAAATGCAGTTCCTAAAGATTGTATAAAATTCTGGTTGTAAGAATGTCTTTATTTAGAGATACTGAGAAATGCCTGAAGAGTACTTGATTTAGAGTATGAAGTTCTGATTTCAAATTCTTTTTTTTTTTTGGGGGGGGGGTGGATCATCAAAGCCAGAAGTAGAATAGATTTTATCTTCTTTTCTTTTGTTCCTCTGAATTCTTTTTTTTTTGTTTTTTAAATTTTTTTTAATGTTTTACAATCATTTCCTTAAAGTTAAGATTTTATCCTCCCCCACCCTTCCCCCACTATCCCCCTCCCTCCCCGTGACAGCATACAATTCTGTATAGGTTCTACATATACTTTCCTATTCAGCACATTTTCACTACATTCATGCTATGTAGTCGAACTAAAATAAATGGAAGAAATCATATAACAAATCAAAGCATAATACACTGAAACCCACACACACACAAACATGATCTGCTACATTCTGCGAATGACTTCCATATTTCTTTCTCTGAGTGTGGAAGGCATTTTGCCTTACAAGACCGACAATGGGATTTTTTTTTCCTCAGTAAGTTCTTGTGTTATTACAAAGTTGCAAGTCTACCAGAAAAAACTCGCACACTGTGGTCGTTGCTGTGCACAAAGTTCTCCTGGTTCTGCTCCTTTCACTCAGCATCAGGTCATATAAGTCCTTCCAGGCCTCCCTGAAGTCTTCTTGTTCATCATTTCTTATGGCGCAATAGTACTCCATTACATTCATATACCATAATTTATTCACCCATTCCCCCAATTGATGGGCATCCCCTTGACTTCCAGTTTTTGGCTACCACAAAGAGTGCTGCTATAAATATTTTTGTACATGTGAGACCCTTTCCTGTTTTTATAATCTCTTGGGGATACAGTCCTAGTAGCGATATTTTTGGGTCAAAGGGTATGCACATTTTTGTAGCCCTTTGGGCATAGTTCCAAACCGTTCTCCAGAAGGGTTGAATGATCTCACAGCTCCACCAACAATGAATTAGTGTTCCAACTCTCCCACATCCTCTTCAGCATTTATCATTTTCTTGTTCTGTCATGTTTGCCAATCTTATAGGTGTGATGTGGTACCTCAGAGTTGTTTTGATTTGCATCTCTCTGATCAATAGTGATTTGGAGCACTTTTTCATATGATTATAGAGATCTTTGATTTCTTCCCCTGAAAATTGCCTGTTCATATCCTTTGACCATTTATCAATTGGGGAATGACTTGTATGGTTATACATTTGAGTCAGTTCTTTATATATTCTAGAAATGAGGCCTTTATCCGTGAGCTTAGCCATAAAATTTTTTCCGAATTTACTAGATCCCTCTGAATATTGGTTGCATTGGGTTTGGTTGTGCAAAAACTTTTCAGTTTAAAGTAATCAAAATTATCCATCTTGCATTTCGTAATGCTTTCTATTGTTTCTTTAGAAAAAAATTCTTCCCCTCTCCATAAATCTGATAAATACACTATTCCTTGCTTCTCCAGTTTATTCATGGTATCAGTCTTTATACCTAAATCATGTATCCATTTGGACTTTATTCTTGTGTACAGTGTCAGGCATGGGTCTATGCCTAATTTCTTCCACACAGCTAACCAGTTTTCCCAGCAATTTTTGTCGAACAGTGAGTTCTTATCCCAGAAGCTGGAATTTTGGGTTTATCAAACAGGAGGTTGCTATATTCCTTGTTTACTGTGTCTTGAGTGCCAAGCCTATTCCATTTGTCTACCCCTCTGTTTCTTAGCCAATACCAAGTGGTTTTGCTAATTGCTGCTTTATAATACAATTTGAGGTCTGGTAGCGCTAGGCCACCTTCCCAAGCATTTCTTTTCATTAGCCCCTTTGGTATTCTGGACCTTTTCTTTTTCCAAATGAATTTTGATATTATTTTATCCAGCTCTAGAAAATAATTATCTGATAGTTTATTTGGTATGGCACTAAATAAGTAGGTTAATTTAGGTAGAATTGTCATTTTTATTATATTAACTCAGCCTACCCATGAACAACTGATGTTTTTCCACTTACTTAAATCTGACTTTATTTGTGCAAAAAGTGTCTTGTAATTGTGTTCATATAATCCCTGGGTTTGTTTTGGCAGGTAAACTCCTAAGTATTTTATAGTGTCTACTCTAGCTTTAAATGGGATTTCTCTTTCTATCTCTTGCTGTTGGACTTTGTTGCTAATATATAGGAATGCAGAAGATTTGTGTGGGTTTATTTTGTAACCTGCAACTTTGCCAAAGTTATTTATTATTTCAAGTAGTTTTTTACTTGAATCTCTGGGATTCTCTAAGTATATCATCATATCATCTGCAAAGAGTGATAACTTAGTTTCTTCTTTGGCTATGTTTATTCCTTCAATTTCTTTATCTTGTCTAATTGCTACCGCTAACATTTCTAGTACCATATTGAATAATAATGGTGATAATGGGCATCGTTGTTTCACCCCTGACTTTATTGGAAATGCATCTAGCTTATCCCCATTGCATATCATGCTTGCTGAAGGTTTTAAGTAGATACTGCTTATTATTTTATGGAAAGTTCCCTTTATTCCTATGTTCTCCAGTGTTTTTAATAGGAACGGGTGTTGTATTTTGTCAAAAGCTTTTTCTGCATCTATTGAGATAATCATGTGGTTTTTCTTAGTTTTGTTGTTGATATGATCAATAATACTAATAGTTTTCCCAATATTGAACCAGCCCTGCCTTCCTGGTATGAAACCTACTTGATCATAATGTATTATTTTCTTGATAAGATGCTGTATTCGTTTTACTAAAATCTTGTTGAAAATTTTTACATCTATATTCATTAGAGAAATTGATCTATAATTTTCTTTTTCTGTTTTGTCTCTTCCTGGTTTGGGTATCAAAACCATATTTGTATCATAGAAAGAATTTGGGAGGACTCCTTCTTCCCCAATTTTCAAAAATAGTCTATATAGTATTGGAATTAACTGTTCTTTAAAGGTTTGATAGAATTCACTTGTGAATCCATCTGGTCCTGGAAATTTTTTCCTAGGAAGTTCATTGATGGCTTGTTCAATTTCTTTTTCTGAGATGGGGTTGTTTAAGTATTCAATTTCCTCTTCTGTTAATCTAGGCAATTTGTATTTTTTAAAATATTCATCCATCTCATTTAGATTATCGAATTTGTGGGCATAAAGTTGGGCAAAATAATTTCTAATTATTGTTTTAATTTCCTCCTCATTGGAGGTGAGTTCACCCCTTTCATTTTTAATATTAGTAATATGATTTTCTTCTTTCTTTTTTTTTAATCAAATTGACCAAAGGTTTATCAATTTTATTAGTTTTTTCATAAAACCAACTATTGGTTTTATTTATTAATTCAATAGTTTTCTTAATTTCAATTTTATTAATCTCTCCTTTGGTTTTCAGTATTTCTAATTTGGTATTTTCTTGGGGATTTTCAATTTGTTCTTTTTCTAGCTTTTTCAGCTGCATACCCAAGTCATTGATCTCCTCTTTCTCTATTTTATTTATGTAGGCATTCAAATATATAAAACTTCCTCTAAGAAGTGCTTTTGGAGTATCCCATAAGAGTTGGTAGGTTGTCTCATTATTTCCATTCTCTTGAATGAAGTTGTTGATTGTTTCTATTATTTCTTCTTTAACCCATTCCTTCTTTAGGATTAAATTATTTAGTTTCCAATTGATTTTTGTTTTATCTTTCCATGGCCTTTTATTACATATAATTTTTATTGCATTATTATCTGAGAAGGATGCACTGATTATCTCTGCCTTTCTGCACTGGATTGTGAGATTTTTATGTCCTAGCACATGGTCAATTTTTGTAAATGTTCCATGTACTGCTGAGAAAAAGGTATATTCCTTTCTATTCCCATTCAATTTTCTCCAAAGAGCTATCATATCTACCTTATCTAGAGTTTTATTTACCTCCTTAACCTCTTTCTTGTTTATTTTGAGGTTAGATTTATCAAGTTCAGAAAGAGGGAAGTTAAGGTCCCCCACTATTATAGTTTTGCTGTCAATTTCTTCCTTCAACTCCCCCAACCTGTCCTCTAAGAATCTGGATGCTATACCACTTGGAGCATACATGTTTAGTAATGATATTGCTTCATTGTCTATAGTGCCTTTTAACAGGATATAGTTTCCATCCTTATCCCTTTTGATTAGATCTATTTCTGCTTTTGCTTTGTCTGAGATTAGGATTGCTGCTCCTGCCTTTCTTACATCAGCTGAAGCACAATGTATTCTGCTCCATCCTTTGACCTTTATCCTATGTGTATCCCCCCGTTTCAAATGTGTTTCTTGTAAGCAGTATATTGTTGGATTATGGCTTTTAATCCATTCTGCTATCTCTCTCCGTTTTATGGGAAAATTCATTCCATTCACATTCACAGTTATGGTTACAATCAGTATATTTCCCTCCATCTTCTTTCCCACCATTTGTGCTTTTAGCTCTGCTGTCTCCCTTCCCCTCCTCACTAGTATTCACTTTTAAGCACCTCCTCTTGCCACCTTCCCCTCCTTCTTTTAGCCCCCCTCCCTTTAACTCCCCTTTACTCTTATTGCCTCTTCCCTCCCTTTTAACCTCCCTCCCCTTTCTTCCCCCTTCCTCTCCCACTGCTTATAGAGCTAGTTAGGATTTTCTACTTAAATTTATTGTTCCGTCCTTTAAGCAAATCCGATGAGAGTACCTCTCACACAAGCTCATCTCCCTCCTTTCTTTCCCTCTACTATGATTTTGTACTTCTTCTTGTGATGTAGTTTGCCATTTGCTGCTTCCTCCTTTTCACACCTCCTATTACACTCCCTTCTCATACTTAAATCACATTTTTTATCATGATATCATTTACTTTATACCCGTTCCCCCTATGCTTATCCCTTTTATATTTCTTAATAGACGCACAGTTCTCAAGATAAACAGATATCATCTTCCCTTATAGGCAGGTGAACAACTTGCCCTCATTGAGTAGCAAGTTGTTCCCCCCCTCACTGTTTACCTTTTTATGATTCTCTTGAGACCTGCATTTGAAGATCGAATTGTCTATTAAGTTCTGGCGTTTTGGTCAGGAAACTCTGGAAATCCCTTACTTCGTTGAATGACTTTCTCCTTGCCTGAAATGTTATGCTGAACTTTGCTGGGTAGTTGATCCTTGGTTGCAGTCCCAGCTCCTTTGCCTTACGGAATATTGGGTTCCAATTCTTTTGATCTTTTAATGTAGAAGCTGCAAGGTCCTGTGTAATCCTGATTGTATCTCCTTGATATTTAAATTGTTTCTTTCTGGCTGCCTGTAATATTTTCTCCTTCACTTGATAGCTCTGGAATTTGGCAACTATATTTCTTGGGGTTTTGAGTTTGGGATCCCTTTCAGGAGGGGAACGGTGGATTCTTTTGATGACTATTTTGCCCTCTGAGTCTAGTACTTCTGGGCAGTTTTCCTTGATGATTTCCTGGAAGATATTGTTCAGGCTCTTTTCTCCATCCTGGATTTCTGGCCCGCCAATAATTCTTAAGTTTTCTCTTCTGGATCTATTTTCCAGGTCAGTTGTTTTTCCAGTTAGATATTTTACATTTTCTTCTATCTTTCCATTCTTTAGATTTTGTTTGACTGATTCTTGCTGTCTCATTGAGTCGTTAGTTTCTACTTGCCCAATTCTAATCTTTATCCAATTGTTTTCTTCCATTAACTTTTGCATCTCCTTTTCCATCTGCCCAGTTTTTCCTTTTGGGATGCTATTTTCTCCAGTTAATTTTTGTACTTCCTTTTCCATTTGCCCTTTTAGGAAGATATTTTCTCCAGTTAATTTTTGAGCTTCTTTTTCCATTTGTTCAATTTTCCTTTTCAGGGAGATGTTCTCATCAGTGAATTCTTTCTTAATAATTTTAAAATCATTGGCCAGTTTATTTTCTATTTCATTCTTCAGCTGTTCTAGGAGAGCTGCTTGTGTTTGCGAGCAGTTCATAGTCCCTTCTGAAGTTTCAGATGGAAGTACAGTCTCAGCTGTGACCTCTTTGGGGTTTGTGTTTTGGTCCTCATCCTCATAGAAAGATTCTATGGTTCTTTCAGCCCTCTGCTTTTTCTTGTTCATGACGTTGATTGAGTGTTGTGGCTTCTGGTTCTTTCAGTCAGAAGCTAGAGAACTTTTTGCTGAGCTGATGTGTGAAAAAGCTAAAAGCAGGTTTTTGTTTGATGTTTCCCTGATCAGCCCTGGGTTTAGCTTGTTAAGTGTGGGGGAGGGGTGGTCTGGTCACAGGAGATCTCCTCAGCTGAACTGAGGCAAAGGCAAGCTCAGGAGCTGGTAATCCCAGCTGCCCTATTGTCTTTCTGATTCCCCTGGACAGCTGAGGCAAGCCTAGATGCTAATGCATGTTCACATCCCTCCTGGGGCTCCTTTCCTGGCGCTGAAGGTTGCCTGGGTCCTTGGAGAGTTTTCTCTGCCCTGGGTCCTCTGTCCTTCCAGTTTGCCTCTGCCACTGTAGGAGGAATCCCCCTTAGCTATTTTCCTCCTCTCAGGTGTTACCAGACTATTGGTTTCCTTCTTCTATTTCTACTGATCTTGGATTTTTCTGGGGAAATATTTTATGGTTCTTTCATGGTCATCAAGGGGACAGGAGAGAGCATTTACTGATCACTCCGCCATCCTGGCTCCCGGAAGTTCAAGTAGGTGACTTACCGAAGTTTGAGATTCGGGCTCAAGGTCTCAGGAGCTGCTGTGCTTATATCTGGCGCTCCGAGGCTCTCACTGACTCAGATCGGCTTGTCTCCCACCCTGGGTGCCGCTCCTCTGGTTCCACCTGCCATTCAGGTTTCTCGGATCTCTTCTGCTCCGCTGTGCTGGCCACGCTGCTCTGTGCACTGTGGGCTCACCCCCGCAGAACAGATCCTTCCCATGGACCTTCCAGTCCAGCCTGAGCTCCAAATCCATCACCGTCTGTCTCCCAAGATTCCGCACCTCCAAAATTTGGTCAGATTCTCCTTTCAGAGGTACCTGGAGGAGTTTGTCCGAGAGCTTAGGTGAGGCGTTGCTCTCACTCCGCCATCTTGGCTCCCCCCTCCTGTTTTCAGATTCTTACTCTGCATCTGTTAGAGGTTGGAAAAGTCATTTCCCTTCCTCTGGATCTCAGCTTTCTTGTTTTTGAAGTGAGATTAGTGCATTAGATGAACTCTATAATCCATTTAAAATCTTAATCGATTATTCCACGGTCAGTTGATTGATTTATAAAGTGAAGATATAATATCTGAATTGAGACAAGCAGAATTGTCTTTATCATTTTTTCCTTATCATGATCTGCAATTTTATTAGTATAAAGCACTATTGCCAATGAAATTGCTTCTCTCCATTCAGTTAAGCAACTCTTCTGAAACTTATAGGGAAACTCCTGGGCCACAAAGTATTCCAATGACTTGCCTAGGGTTACAATGATGTTATTTATCAGGAGTAGGTTATAAACCCAGATCTTCCTAACACAAAACATCTCTGTCCATCTGTCTATTTACTTTACCAGACTTTCTAGTGAAGTTTAAAATACCTCAAATTCCCATTTACCAGTGTTAGTGGTTTTCTGAAATATGTGCGTATGTGTGAACATATTATCCAAAAGGGCTCAGAGTACATGCTTTGTTCACATTTTATATAGATCTTTCAAGTTTATGAAACATTCTGAAAGAAACAAAAGTACTAAATAAAGCAACACAGAGAATACAAATGATAAGATAGATTCCTACAGACTAGAAGGAGGTTTCCATTGGCTGAGGATGATTATGAAGTCTATGCTCTCCTATAGTCCAAGTTTAAAATTGTGATGAAAAGGAAAGGAGAAAGAAAGAGAGAGAGAGAGAGAGAGAGAGAGAGAGAGACAGAGAGAGAGAGACAGAGAGAGAGAGAGACAGAGAGAGAGAGAGAGCAACAGAGGCAGATATACACACAGAGTGAGGGAAACAGAGACAATGAAACAGAGAGACACAGAGAGATACAGAGAGACAGAAACAAAGACAGAGAGACAGACAGACAGACAGAGACAGAGAATGAGAAAGTGGAAGATAGTACTATAGGCAGTAGACAAAAATGAGTGTTCTCAGAAGCAAAATACTTATGTGAAAGGAAAATCTTAAAAAAATACTATGAATAAAAGCTGTCATTTGACTAGAAAGCTGACAGACCATCTAAAACTGACTAGCAGCCTAGAAATATTCAGTAACAAATGGCCACAGGTCTTGAAGGTATCCCTGTATTATAATATAGTAGAATAACAGATACAATTATGGTTATGATGATGAATTAGCTAGATATAATTAAGCTATATTCTATTTACAAAGGCTAAGAATAGAAATGTGTTCTATCATGAATAGTGTATTGTCCTCAGAATTTGGAAGAACTGGCTTGAGTCCCCTCTCACAGTGTAACTTTAGGAAATTACTTAAACTCTCAGGACCCACAGGCAATTCCGTAAGATTACAAATTGAAGAGTAGACTCACATCTATATTGGTAAAGGAATTCCCTGTACCATTGAAATAACAGCACGAGTCAAAACAAACAACAAACAGAGGGAAGAGAAATAGAAAGATTTCCATCAGTCACCTTGGCAGTGGTTTGGGGAGTGCAAGATAATAAGTCTCCTTCTATAAAGGAATAAACTTCATTTATTTGGAAAATTCATTAATGCAGAATGTTTCTTTCTCCAAACATTTTGAACTTGTGATGTGATGTGTTTCCTAGAAGGAAATGGAATGAACAAGCAGCATACTCCAAGGCTTCGAATACTGGATTTAGAGTTAAGGGTGCTGTGTTCCAAACCCTACTCTTGATAGTTTCTACCTATATGACCTTGGACAAGTGACTTGAGTTTTCAGACCTCAATTTCTGTATATATGTAACACCTCTCTTACCCCACCCTTCAAAATAAGACAGTTCACAGAGTTGTACACTACATTTCCACCAAGGGTTCCAATAAGAACTAATTCCATCATGGGAATTGTGGCCTGTACACACACACACACACACACACACACACACACATGTACACGCACACACACACACACTTGCCTGAAGGAAAGAGGAGAGTAAACGCCTGAGCCAAAGCCAAAAACAAAAGGCAAAGGCTGCTCGAGAATGGAAAGCAACAAGGTTACCTCGATGAATTTCATTTTTATACTTGATTCTTTCTTTAAACAGAAGTTCTATTGATGGTTTTTTCAATAATATTTTTCCTAGTATATTTTTACCTTTCCTTTCCCAGAGAGCCATACCATATAACAAATATTATTTAAAGACAAAACAGTAAAACAATAAGAAAAAGTAGTTATAACTGACCAGTACATGGGAAAAGCCTGAAAATATGTGCAATGTGCAATATTTGTGAACTTTCAAGTAATGGGAGTAGGGGAGTGGGTGTGTTTTCTAATATTTCTTCCTTTCACCCTTAATTTTGGTGTCTCACTCAAAGTGGCAATGTGATAAGACCTTAGTCTGAAAGGGTCAGGGTCTCCCATTGCATCCTGGGCCATCTCCAGTTGTTCTAATGAATATCAGGTCCCTGGACCTAGATGGTTCAGGAGAAAAAAGTGAGGCTGGTGACCTTGCACAGTCCTCCCTCACTCAAATCAAAGTAACCTGCAAGTCATGTCATCATCTTGATGTCATGGTCCTCTTTGAAAATGAATGCTAAGCACAGAAATAATTGCTTTTTATGTTACATACAACCATTCTCATAGCTTCACCAAAAACACATTAGTGTGACTATCTTCCCATATTTTGTACAACATTGGCTCTTCCCACATTTTCTCATTTTTGCCAATATCCACATCTTAATGTGAAACTTCAGGACAGTTTTGATTCACATTTTGATTCACATAAAGTTCATTTATAAACTTGATTCTTTCTTTAAACAGAGGTTCTGTTGATATCTTTTCCAATAATAATTTTTCCTATTTTGCCTTCCCCTTCTCAGAGAGCCATATCATATAAGAAATATAACTTAAAGACAAAACAGTAAAAAATAAGATATAGATAAGGTATACGTATATGCAGCCATATACATAAATCTATACACATACATGTAAATAATATGATTATGTACACATATATAAACTTATAGGTGTACTTTTACATATATATACATGTACATATATAATTATGTGTATAATATTACTTCCTATTTTCTGCATGCATGAATGTGAATGGCTAAAGTTGGCTCTGTAGGGTTTTGTATTTCTCTGACAACTTATGCATGGAATCTATAGCTCTAGTGTAAAAGGCCAAATTTCCACCCATTATTGGGGAGGGCTATTGAATCACACCTTAGTTAATGAAAACAAAACTGTATTTGTCTCAAGTAGAGCCATAAAACTGCATGTGGTTCACCTTGTGGTTTGTCCTTCAGTTTTGAAGAGGACCATGACATCAGGGAGGTGATGCTATGACATTTAAGTGAATTAGGTTTAAATGAGAGAAGGCGTACAAAGTCACTAGTCTCACTTTCTCCTCCAGAGTCATCTGGGTCCAGTGGTCAGATATGGATTAGGACAGCTAGAGATGACCCAGGATGTCAAATAGGTATCTTGGCCTTTTCAGGCTAAGGTCTTTAACAGATTGCACTTTGACTGAGGTGGCAGTGCCTATTCAGTGATTAAGGCTTCATAAAAATGAGGCAAAGAATAGTCTCTTAAAAAAAAAAAAAAGATCTGGGAGGGAAAGAGCCTCAGATTTTCTGATCAAAACAGAAAAAATTGTTACTTTGATTTATTCCGAGCTATTCAGGCCCCAAACAGTGACCAAAATGTTTTGCCTGGGACCACAGTGATTTGGGGTGCAATTGAGGGACATTGAATAAAAATAAAGGGGTGGTGGAAGTATAATGAAAGAAGAGAACAAAATTTTGAAAAATAATTTGTACATATTTCATCTGTTGTGTAACAGAGTTGAAGTCCAACATGTCTTAACAAACAAGTGTTGGCAGGCCAGACTGTCACAAATAGCCAGAAAGTTCAGCATGCAACAGCAGGAATATGTATGTGTAATGACTCCATATGATACTATATAGTTATATGATACAATATTGTGTTATCAAAATTTCAATGTCAGAAAAAAGCCAGAAATTTATAATGAGGTATTAAATTTAAGATGTGTCCTTTTATATATAAGTATATTTTTTAAAGGGGGCAATAGGTCAAACAAGTTTGGGAATCTCCACACTAGACCTGGTTTGAAAAGCACTTTACCTACTTTTAAAAAAAAAATGATCCTCACAGTAATCCTGTAAGGGAAGTAATGTTTATTATCTCTATTTTACAGAAGAGAAAATTGAGACTCAGAGACCTTGATAATTATAGTAATATAGTTAGACTATGAAACAGCATTTAAACCCAGGTTTTCCAAGTGTGACTCTAGCATGCTCTCCACTTTCCCAGACTGTACTGAATTAGAAAAAATATTTGGAACTCGTTTCCTTGAAATTTCAAATCCAGCACTCTTTTTCTCTCAGACCAAAAGTTTCTATTAGCTTTGTGTATTACTACACTTATTTTGCTATGCCCTTACTTTTGTGTATATGCTATCTTTCTAAGTAAATAATCAACCATCTAAGATAGAGATCATGGTTTGCACCCACATTGAGTTGCAACTCTCCTGAGTCTTGGAGTGTTCCACAAGGAGGAAAATTGTTCACAAAATGTCTGTAGATAATTGTGATAATGGTGATTGAGGGAGTATCATAGGGGTTGGGAAACTGCTATTCCAAAAGATCTGTAATCTTATAGATGGAGACACTCTGTCTTATACATGACTGCCTCCCTCACTCCAGACCCTCTGCAAATCTTTACTGTTGGGAAGCACTGTATGAACTTCCCCTCCAGAGGAAGGACCTGGGTTCAAATTTTGGGATCATGATTTCTATAGTTAAAACCTGCATCTCTGATAAAGAAGTAGCTAGCCAGCACAGTGAATGGAATACTGAACTTGGAGTCAGGAAGACCTAAGTTTATATCAGACCTCAGATATTTAATAGTTGTGTGATCTGAAACAAGTCACTTTAACTATTTTCTTCAATTTCCTCATCTGAAAAGTGCAGATAATAATAATAGCATTTAATTCCCAGGCATTTTGTGATTTTGCAAATCTTAAAGTACTATAGGAATGCTAGTTGCTATGTTAAATCACTCACAAAAATTAACCTCTCTAGCCTTGAATTTCCTCAACTATGAAATGAATATAATAGTGCTCACTCTCTTTACTTCACCATGTTTAACAGATCAAGTGAGAAAACTTATTGAAAGCCATTTTGAAAACAGAAAAAAATATATATGTAACTTTGGACACAAGGGATAGACAGCATCCTTTTATGTATAATGTGACTGTGTATTTCTTGATATAGTAAGAGATTTATATTATCTCCAAGAGTTAGAATTCTAATTCTCTACAATACTTCGCCTAATTGAACTGATGATGTTTAAAACAACTCTAGTTAAAGATTCCTGGAATTTATGAGGCTGGTTTCATACCATTGTTTTGTCATTACAATATTAAGAAATTAATGTATCATGTCTTCTATATTAAATTCTTCTTCAATAAAATTCTTCAACATTTGACTCTATTTCTTTTAAAAATTTTTTCATATTAAATGAAATGGCAATCCATTAAGTGAATGGGGGAAATAGCATTAATGATATGTTGCACTTGCTCTATAAAATTAATTGGATTTACTAAATTAGCTCTTTTAGATTCAAGTCTGAAGTCTATGTATGTTTTTTAATGCTTGGAACCGGAAATCATCAAGGAAACGCTTTCATATTTTTTTTTTTCTCATTCATTGAAAAGTCAGTCTAATTTACTTATTCCTGATACTTATTCCTAGGACTCACCTTGCCCACTGGAGCCATTGGAAAAGGGTACAAAAGGAAAGAAAGAAGGGTATGTATGATAAGCTCAATGTTCCATTATCTTACTGCTATCCCCACTTCTCTCAATAAGGATGTTTTCTCCAAAAGCAAAATAGTTGTCTTGTGGACCAGTTGCACACTTATAACCTAGGTGTCATTCTCAACCTCTCACCCTTCACATCCATTTTGTTGTCAGGGCTTTTTGTCATTGTTGTGATTTCTCTCTGTCCTCTGACACTGTCATTACCTTCATACAGGCATTCATTATCTCATACTTATACTATTGCAATGGCCTGTTTGTAAGTCAGCATATCTCAAGTCTTCTCACTCTAGTTCATCCTCCATTTAACCATTACTAAATGGATTTTTTTTAATTTTTTTTAATGTTTTACAATCATTTCCTTAAAGTTAAGATTTTATCCTCCCACCCTTCCCCCAATAACCCCCTCCCTCCCCATGACAGCATACAATTCTGTTTAGGTTCTGCATATACTTTCCTATTGAGCACATTTTCACTATATTCATGCTACGTAGTCGAACTAAAATAAATGGAAGAAATCATATAACAAATCAACACATAATACACTGAAACCCACCCACACACAAACATGATCTGCTACATTCTGCAAATGACTTCCACATTTCTTTCTCTGAGTGTGGAAGGCATTTTGCCTTAGAAGACCGACATTAGGATTTTTTTTTTTTTTCTCAGTAAGTTCTTGTGTTATTACAAAGTTCCAAGTCTACCAGAAAAAACTCTCGCACACTGTGGTCGTTGCTGTGCACAAAGTTCTCCTGGTTCTGCTCCTTTCGCTCTACTAAATGGATTTTATTTCTTTTTTATTTTATCATATTGTGTATATGTGTGTAACCTGCTCATACCTATTCATTTGTTGTCTCCTCGATTATGAGTTCTTTGACGGAAGAGATTGGATTTTGTCTTTTTTTTTGTTTGTATCCCCAGCATTTAGTTCAGTGCCTGACACATAGTAGACACTTAAAAAACACCTTATTAACTTACCAGTTCATTGTTCTCTACATTTCTTGATACATTTTCCTGATCACATAAGTTTATAAACAGTCTATTTCTGTGCATTCAAGGGTCTTTCGACTAGGTGGATGTCTGAAGATCTGATTTCATCCTCCAATCAAATTTAAAGTAACAGGATGCTCTCATCAGATTTGCCCTACATAGAAGGTAAGGAAAGGAGAGACCACAAGATAAAAGGGAGAATAGAAGAAGACAGAGATAAGCAGGGTAAGTGATGGGAAGTAATTCAAATCCATCTATCACTGCTCGAATGTTATGCATGACTAAAACAAGTGGACCCACCTATAAATTAGTAAGATATTTTATAAAATCAATATAGACTTATTCAATAGCCAATGGACAACTGTTGGTATCCTTTGATCTGGCAATATCACTACCAAGTTTGTTGATAGGAAGAAAAATATAGTTTATTTTATGAAATTGGGTACAGGCATACATGATTACAAAAAAATATCCTTTTCTGGAGATTCTCAGCTGTATCAGGAGCATTACACAGTTCATATAGGCTTTTTTAGAACTGCCTCAAAATTTCAGAATTCCCTAGACCAAGATTTGATCTAGAATGGTAGTGGTCCATTTTAGGTCACTGTCTTCGCTTTCTCCTTCTATCTTTATCAAAGGTTAGGTTTACCCAGAAATCACTGTACTGCTACATATATTTGCACAATATTATATGGGTCCCCTACCACTTGCCTTTGTTATAAATCTCACTATGGAAAAAAGTGGCAGGTGGCTGGGTAATTACTAGGGCAAACCAATTATTAGTTTAACATTATAAAGTTAACTGCCTTAGATAATGGTATATACAAAAGTGCTCTATGAAAATAGACTATTCTTTATATCAAGGACTTTTGTAAAACAATTAACTCTGCTTCTAAAGTCTTTATCACACTATCTATTCTATTGCATTTTTCACATTTAGAAGCAAAAATTGATTCTGGATTGCTTCCATTCCAATTTTCCAGTAACTGGCAAATAGCATATGCCTTTGAGCACCAGCGGAAAGGAGCTGGATAGCAAGCAATGCAAGTCATCATGAAGACAAGTCCTGCCAATACACTTCATATGTTGCAAGAAATAAAACTCTGCTGTCTGCTTTTACTTTCATCATATCATATTTGGAGTCAAGGAGCAGATGCCTTTAGGCTAAAGTCCTATTTTGTCTTCTATAGTGAAGATCTGTAAAACCTCTTGTTATTTCACTAGTTATCAAAGTCTTAAGTCAGAGTAAAATGTGAGTGAACTTTAGTCTTCATGTGTTAGCTAACATTCTCAGATATAGTTACTTGTTTTACAATCCTTAACCATACCTTATATACACACATATTCCTAGATCCAGAGAATAATTATGGCAAATTAAAAGCAAATTAAATGAGAAGAATGTACTTTAGATTTGGAACCAGAGAACACTGGTTGGACTGTTATCTGTGCTAACTACTAGCTTTGTTATTTTTGGCAAATTATCCAATTGTCAGTTTTCTTGTTGATAATGCTAGAGATAATACCCTAAAATCTCTTCCAAGACAAAATCTATGAATTATCCCCTGCCACATAATCCCCATATCTACTTTTGATCAATCTATCAGTCAATCAACTAGCTATCTTCAGTACATACATTGAATATATTATTAAACATATTAAAATCAGCATTCAAATTTGTTAAACACTTCTGTAAGTGTTTATTAAACACATGTTCTATATATGATTCCTTGCAGTTTTTAGAGTGCTCTCTCATATACTATCTTATTTGCTTTGCATTGCAGCATTATCAGATAGGGTAAATATTTTCTGTCACATTTTATAGATAGGGAAACTGAGACTCAGAAAGGCTAAGTGATTGCCTGAAGTCATAAAGTAAAAAAAATAAAAATAGAGTTAGGACTTGCATTAGCAAGAAAGAGATATATAATTACTTATTAAGTTCATTTGCAGGGCATGGTAACCTGAGTTCAAAACTTTCCTTTGGTACATATTGAATTATGATCCTGGATAAATTGCTTAAGCTCAAGTGCCTCAGGGAAATCTTCAAAATTATAACTTACAGAACAGTTATTGATCTGTATTTGTAGAAGGAATTGTGTTGTCAGGGAGATATCTATGCAAATGAAAACACAGGTATAAACAAAAGAAAGTCAGTGACACCCATGATCCAACTAAATGGTGGATTTCTTCTTTAATTTTGCAGGTTCTTGCAAGAACATAAATTAAAGCTGGTCATATTAAATGAAGTTGAATATATAATATTTTATTTGAATTTTTAATTGCTTAAAATGGCACCAACTTCACTTTCAACATTTCTAAAAATTATTTTTATACCATCTTGTCTTAATACAAACTGTCTTTGGAACAAAATTAAATTGTTGTGAAAGTCTAAATAAGATATACCTATTTTCCCTTTGCTATTTGATTCAATTTCTACAGTTTTCTTTTTTTCTTTTACATAGTGATAAAAGTGTTCGTTTCTCATTTCTCTGAGCTTGGCCTTTTAAAATGTTCCAGTCTATTGTGGTCAAGGGAGCATTATTGGATGGATAATGATAGGATAATAACTTTGATTTTGAGCCTCCATTACTTAAGATTTTGTTGCATCCCCCAGATGGACTGAACATCAGGGTTTGTTAGTACTATAATTGCAAACCTTTCCTTGGAGGCATTTTCTCTGCCTAACATTTACCTGGAGTAAAGAATTGGAACTCAGATATGTAATATTCATTCTTTTTTTGTTGTTGCTCTCCGAATATCTTATTTTAAAGATACCTTTTTGTAAAACAAATCAGAAGACTTTCTTAGTGCTCAGTTCATTTACATTTGGAATTGGTAACTAATACACATCTTCTTGCTTATAACTAAAAATGAATGAATAACTGCAAAGTTGATCTGACCACATGGAACAGAAGGGAATTTATAATCCAATTTCAGATAGGAAAGATCAGGATAGAAATAGTATAGTCATTAGCCCTTAAATCAGTTTATAGTGATTTTTGAAAGTTCTAGACACATTAAGTACTGTAATTAAATAAATTCCCAATGTTCTATCTTCTCTTTCTACCCATGCATCAACTTTTGAAATATGAAAGAAAAGTAACTGCAGAAAATAGTCCATTCAGGAGGAGCCAAGATGGCGGAGTAGAAAGACACACATATGCTAGTTCCCAAAATAATAGCCTATAAAATACCTGTGAGGAGGAACTCCTGACAAGTTCTGGAGCAGAGGAAGCCATGGGATGACAGAGTGGAGGAGATTTCTGTTCCAGAGAGACCAGAAAATCCTACACTAGGGGTCCATCGCACACTGTACCCGGAGCAGAGCCCAACCCTGCCCTGGCTGTGTGGCCCCAGGAGGAGCAGATCCAGGTGGGTTTCAGGGACTGAATCTCCAGCAGCCAGGCGGTTCCCTCTACCCATGGGTGCAAAGGGCAGTGAGAGGGCCTGTTTGGCTGGCTGAGAGGGGAGCTGGGTGTCTCCATAACTTGGGCCCCTTTGGGAGGCAGCAGCTGACAGGGGCTCCCAAAGCAAGCAGAAGCTCCTGTCCATTGTTGAAGATATCCGCGTAAAACCCCTGAGGGAACTGAGTCCTGTGAGGCGGCCCTGAGCACCTGAATTTAATCTTACATTGAAGAGCAGCCCTGCTCCCTCTGAAAGCCCTGAGGTTGGGAAGCAGCATTTGAATCTCAGACCCCAAGCACTAGCTGGGTAGAACTCGAGGCCAGGTGGGTGTGGAAAGGAATATCAAAAGTCAAGTAACTGGCTGGGAAAATGCCCAGAAAAGGGAAAAAAAAAGTAAGACCATAGAAGGTTACTTTCTTGGTGAACAGATATTTCCTCCTTTCCTTTCTGATGAACAAAGAAGAAAAACAAAGCCTACCATCAGGGAAAGACATAGAAGTCAAGGCTTCTGAATCCCAAACACCCAAAATAAATATTCAATGGGCTCAGGTCATGGAAGAGCTCAAAATGGATTTTGAAAATAAAGTTAGAGAAGTGGTGGAAAAACTGGGAAGAGAAATGAGAGAGATGCAAGAAAAGCATGAAAAACGGGTCAATACCTTGCTAAAGGAGACCCCAAAAAATGCTGAAGAAAATAACACCATGAAAAATAGGCTAACTCAATTGGCAAAAGAGGTTCCAAAAGCCAATGAGGAGAAGAATGCTTTCAAAAGCAGAATTAGCCAAATGGAAAAGGAGGTTCAAAAGGTCACTGGAGAAAATAGTTCTTCCAAAATTAGAATGGAACAGATGAAGGATAATGACTTTATGAGAAACCAAAAAATCACAAAAAAAACCCCCCAAAATGGAATAGAATGTGAAATATCTCACTGTAAAAACAACTGACCTGAAAAATATATCCAGGAGAGACAGTTTAAAAATTATGGGACTACCTGAAAGCCATGATCAAAAAAAGAGCCTAGACATCATCTTCTATGAAATTATCAAGGAAAACTGCCCTGATATTCTAGAAACAGAGTGCAAAATAAGTATTCAGGAAATCCATCAATCACTGTCTGGAAGAGATCCAAAAAGAGAAACTCCTAGTAACATTGTGGCCAAATTCCAGAATAACCAAGTCCAGGAGAAAATATTGCAACTAGAAAGAAACAATTCAAGTATTGTCAAAATACAATCAGGATAACACAAGATCTAGCAGCTTCTACATTAACGGATCAAAGGGCATGGAATAGGACATTCCAGAATTCAAAGGAAGTAGGATTAAAACCAAGAATCACCTACCCAGCAAAACTGAGTATAATACTTCTGGGGAAAAACTCATCTTTCAGTGAAATAGAGGACGTTCAACCATTCTTTTTTTAAAAATTTATTTATTTATTTAACTTGTTACATTTACATTTTCACAAAATTTTGGGTTCCAAATTTTCTCCCAATTTATCCCCTCCCCCCACCCCAATACACCAAGCATTCTAATTTTCACTATCACCAATCTGCCCTCTCTTCTATCATCACTCCCTTCTCTTGTCCCCATCTTCTCTTTGGTCCTGTAGGGCCAGATGACTTTCTATTCCCCATGAACTGTATTTCTTGTTTCCTAGCAGCAAGAACAATACTCCACAGTTGTTCTTAAAACTTTGAGTTCCAAATTCTCCCCATCCCTCCCTCCCCACCCATTCTCTCTGGGAAGGCAGGCAATTCAATATAGGCCATATCTGTGTAGTTTTGCAAATGACTTTGATAACAGTCATGTTGTATAAGACTAACTGTATTTCCCTCCATCTTATTCTGGCCCCCATTGTTTCTTTTTTGCCTTTTGATCCTGTCCCTCCCCAAGAGTGTTGACCTCAAATTGCTCCCTCCTCCCATTGCCCTCCCTTCCATCATTCCTCCTTCCCTGCTTATCTCCTTCATTCCCATTTCTCTCTACTGTAAGATAGGTTTTCATACCAAAATGAGTATTCATTTTACTCCTTCCTTTAGTTGAATGTGATGAGGGTAAACTTCATGTTTTCTTCTCAGCTCTCCTCTTTTTCCCTCTACTAAAAAGTCTCCTACTTGCCTCTTGAATGAGATATAATTAACCCCATTCCATTTCACCCTCTCTCCTCCCAGTACATTTCTCTCTCACAATTTGCCTTAATTTCTTTTAAGATATGGTCCCATCCTATTCAATTCACTCTGTGCTCTCTGTCTCTGTGTGGGCGTGCTTGTGTGTATGTGTGTGTGCATGCATGTACATGTGTGTGTGTGCATGTGTGTGTGTGTACTTCTGTGTATGGTCCCACCAACTACCCAGATACTGAAACATTTTAAGAGTTAGAAATATTGTCTTTCCATGTAGGAATGTAAACAGTTGACCTTTGGTAAGTCCCTTATGACTTCCCTTTGCTGTTTACTTTTTCATGCTTCTTCTCATACTTGTGTTTGAAAGTCAAATTTTCTTTTCATCTCTGGTCTTTTCATCAAGAATGCTTGAAAGTCCTCTATTTCATTGAAAGACCATATTTTCTCCTGAAGTATTATACTCAGTTTTGCTGGGTAGGTGATTCTTGGTTTGAGTCCTAGTTCCTTTGATTTATGGAATGTCCTATTCCATGCCCTTCAATCCCATAATGTAGAATCTCCTAGATCTTGTGTTATCCTGATTGTAGTTCCACAATACTGGAATTGTTTCTTTCTAGCTGCTTGCAATATTTTCTCCTTGACCTGGGAATTCTGGAATTTGGCCACAATGTTCCTAGGAGTTTCTCTTTTTGGATCTCTTTCAGGTGGTGATCAGTGGATTCTTTCAATATTTACTTTCCCCTCTGGTTCTAGAATATCAGGGCAGTTTTCCTTGATAATTTCATGGAAGATGATGTCTAGGCTCTTTTTTTGATCATGGCTTTCAGGTAGTCCCATAATTTTTAAGTTGTCTCTCCTGGATCTATTTTCCAGATCAGTTATTTTTCCAATGAGATATGTCACATTACCTTCCATTTTTCCATTCTTTTGGTTTTGTTTTGTGATTTCTTGGTTTCTCAGAAAGTCATTAGCCTCCATCTGTTCCATTCTAATCTTGAGAGAACTATTTTCTTCAGTGACCTTTTGAACCTCTTTTTCCATTTGGCTAATTTTGCTTTTGAAAGCATTCTTCTCCTCATTGGCTTTTTGAATCTCATTTGCCAATTGAGTTAGCCTATTTTTCAAAGTGTTATTTTCTTCAGCATTTTTTTGGGTCTCCTTTACCAAGGTATTGACCCGTTATTCATGCTTTTCTTGCATTTCTCTTCCCAGTTTTTCCTCCACCTGTCTATCTTGATTTTCAAAATCCTTTTTGAGCTCTTCCATGTCCTGAGCCCACTGGACATCCACCTTGGATGTCTGGGATAGAGAGGCCTCGACCTCCACATCTTTTCCTGATGGCAAGCATTGTACTTCCTCATCAGAAATGAAAGGAGGAAGGAACATCTGTTCCCCAAGAAAGTAGCTCTCTATGGTCTTATTTTTCTTCCTTTTTCTGGGCATTTTCTAAGCCAGTTACTTGACTTCTGACATTCCTGTCCACCCCCACCTAGATCTGCCCAGCTAGTGCTTGGAGTCTGAGATTCAAATTCTGCTTCCCAGCCTCAGGGCTTTCAATGGTGGGCATGGCTGCTATTCAATGTGAGCTCAAGTTCTGGTGCTAGGGTAGGGGCAGGGCCACCTCCCAGGCTCAGTTCCCTTAGGTGGTTTATGCAGAGACCTTTGGTAATGGAGTGGGTGGGGGCAGGGCAGTCTCCTAGGCTCAGCTCCCTCAGGGGGTTTATGCAGAGATCTTTGATAATGGAGCTCCTGCCTGCTTGGGGAGTCCCGGCCAAGACTGCCTCTGCCACTGCCTCTGTCGCTCCCTCTGCTGCTGCCTCCCAAGGGGGCCCAAGTCATGGAGACACCCCACACCCCTCTTGGCCAGGCCAGACGTCTCTCTCACTGACCTGTAGCGCCTGTGGGTGGAGGGACTTTTGCGGCTGCCAGAGGTTCTGTCCCTAAAGCCTGCTCGTATCTGCTCCTCTGGGGCCGCGTGGCCAGGGCAACTCAGGGGCAGAACGTACCCCTGGGTATGGCTCTCTAGGGCTCTCTGGAATGGAAATCTCTTCCACTGTGTTTCTGTGCACCTTGCAGTGATCCAGAATTTGTGGGGAGTTCTTTTTACAGGAATTTTATGGGCTATGGATTCGGAGCTAGCATATGTGAGTCTTTCTACTCCGCCATCTTGGCTCCTCCCCCCTCCTTTCCAGCATTCTTGATGAAAACACCAGAGCTGAAAAGAAAATTTGACTTTCAAACACAGAAATGAGAAGCATGAAAAAGTAAACAGCAAAGAGAAGTCATAAGGGCTTACCAAAGGTGAACTGTTTATATTCCTGCATGAAAGACAATATTTGTAACTCTTAAAACTTTTCAGTGTCTGGGTAGTTGGTGGGATTGCACACACACAAACACAGACACACAGACACACACATACACACATGCAGGCACACACAGAGACAGAGAGCACAGAGTGAATTGAATAGGATGGGATCATATCTTAGAAAAATGAAGGTTAGCGGTGAGAGAGAAATGTCTTGGAAAGTGAGAGGGAGAAATGGAATGGGGCTAATTATCTCTCATAGAAGAGGCAGGCAGGAGACTTTTTAGTGGAGGGAAAAAGAGGGGAGCTGAGAGAAAAACATGAAGTTTATTCTCCTCACATTCGACTAAAGGAAGGAATAAAATACACACTTATTTTGGTATGAAAACCTATCTTACAATGCAGGAAAGTGGGGGAGAAGGAGATAAGCAGGTTAGGGGGAGATGATGGAAGGGAGGGCAATGGGAAGAGGGAGCAATTTGAAGTCAACACTCAGGGAGGGACAGGATCAAAAGAGAGAATAGAAACAATGAGGGACAGGATAAGATGGAGGGAAATATAGTTAGTCTTACACAACATGACTATTATGGAATTCATTTGCAAAACTACACAGATATGGCCTGTATTGAATTGCCTGCTTTCCCAAAGGAAATGGATGGGGAGGGGCGTATGGGGACAAGTTGGAACTCAAAGTTGTAGGAATAGCTGTTGAGTATTGTTCTTGCTACTGGGAAATAAGAAATACAGGTAATGGGGAATAGAGAGTTATCTGGCCCTACAGGACAAAAAAGAAGATGGGGACAAGGGAAGGGAGGGATGTTAGTAGAGAGGGCAGATTGGTAATAGGGGCAGTTAGAATGCTCTGCATTTTGGGGTGGGTGGAGGGGAGAAAGGGGGGAAAATTTTGAACCCAAAATTTTGTGAAAATGAATTTAAAAAGTTAAATAAATAAATTTATTAAAAATGAAACAAAAAAAAAAAGAAATGACAAGCAGGATGCTTTCAGAAACCCTGGAAAGACTTCCATGAACTGATGTAAAGTGAAGTAAACAGAGCCAAGAGAACACACACAGTAACAACAATATTGTAACAATGACCAACTATGAAAGACTTAGCTGTTCTGATCAACGCAATGACTCACGACAATTACACAGGACACTTGATGAAAAACACTATTCTCCTGTGGAGGGAAATGATGCACTCTGAGTATGGATTGAAGTATAATGTTTTTCTATCTTATTTTTTTTCCTTTTTTACAATGTGGCTAATATGCTTTGCATGATTTCCTATGTATAATTGATATCGTATCATTTGCCTTATCACTGGGTGGGGGAGGAGGTCAGTGGGAGGGAGAGAATTCAGAACTCAAATTTTAAAAAAAATTAATTTAAATTTAAATTTTAAATTTAATTTTTAAAAAAATAATGCTTAAAATAAATTTAATTTTAAAAAGAAAAAAATAGTCCATTCAGTTTGAAATTATACATTTTCATATTAATACTATACATTGCTTAATCTTACCACTTAAGATTAGCCAAATTTAGGTGTTTCCAAAAATCAACCCTATTTAGTAACAACTTTTTTGCACCTGATGTGATAGTTTCTGTCTTTGATGAAAAACAGCATCTAAACATCGTCAATCTTTATTTCATATTGTTATATATGTTTTCCCAGTATCCACAATGCTAAGCTGCTTTGCCCACTCAAAATATTGGGAGGAACACACTTTAACACATAATATAGAGAGTATCAGTCCTACCTACCTACCCTGTTTAATGTCTAATCTATTTAAAATTCAATGGTATTCTCATCCATATCAAGGTACAGGAGATTCAAGAAAAGCTTTAATTTGCATTATCTGTTTGATTACAGAAATTTTGAGAGCATTTTTTCTGCTCTCTTGGTAGCACCTACATTTTTCTGATGACAATGTGTAGCTCTGTGGACAGGGCAAAAAAAAAAAAGAGATTAAAGCAATGTGCATGTAAGTATTCATTGGTGGTTTGTTTGTAAGGTCCCAGCAGTGATAATGAGTTAAATTTTTTATAGTATTTTTTTGTTTTGTGAAACATTTTGCATAATTATCTCCTTTAGCCTCACAAAAAAATTTTTTGTAATGGACACTACAAGTGAGAGTATTTCCATTTTACAAATGATGAAACTGAGACTTAGAGAGATTAAATGCATTACCCAAGGTTTTCCAGCAAGTTCTCATCAGAAGGGGAATCAATACAAATTTTGCTAACTGTCAGCACTCTAACCAAGATGTCACATTAAATCTCAGTAACTATAAAGAAGGAATCTGTACAAGTGATCGGGATCTAAATAGAGTAGACCAGGAAACAAGAAGAAGAGATCCTGGGGCAGGGAGTAGGAGAAGGGGCAGCCACTAAAGTATTGTGAAGGTATAACAGTGAACTGAACAGATAGGAGTGTCCAGGCAGGTTCACTGTAATGAACAGTTCAATGTAATGCAGCAATCAGTAGGAAGAGAAGAGGGTCAGGAAAATGCTTGGCATAATGGAAGTCTTAGTTCTGACAGCAGGACAGAGTCAAAGGACTTTTGGGGGGCAGAAATATTAGTTCAGGAATAGCTGTTCAAAAAAAAGAGAACTAGAAAGAAGAGTCAATTTTGACAGAGACAGGAATGGCATGTATCCAGTTCTTGAGACAGAAATATGAAGTAGAAGACTTGATTACAATGAAACAGGTAGTAGTTGAGTTGCTAAATAAATATGTAGACACTATTTTCTTCAGCACATGTAGTATTTCAGAAATGAAGAAAGGGAAAAAAAATCAGTAGTATTACATTTCAGTCTGTTATTTCCTTGAGCAATCTGATCAGCTCTTACCTATTCATTAATTCTTTTCTGTTGATCCCTAGCCCCATCATCATGTTCAAGGAAGAAATGAACACAGACTTTCTAAGGCTCATCTAAGAAGTTTTAGTGTGCCTGCATAGCTGTAATTAAAAGCCAGAAAAAAAGGTCTCTTTGTACATGAGTTTTGGGTTCACCAATGACTTGGTCATAGAACATTATATTAATTAAGCCCAATCTCTCTAACTTTACTGAGAAATTCAGGATATAATCTACCTTATTCCCCAAAAAGTCCTATTCCCCTTTTATTACTGAATGACATAACAATATGTTCTGAGCTGATACCCCCTTCCAATTGTTTGGCTGAGGAACATTATTTTGTTACTAGATTGAAAAAAAAGGCTGGAACATTATAAACAACTGTTGATTGATTGAGTAATTGATTAAAGATGAGGCTGGTGGTAGCTTTAATAAAATTTTCCATTGTACACAGCCAAACTGCAAAATTAGATCCTTTATTAAGCTTTGAAACTTCCAGGGGTGGTGCAAATATAGTTGCTCAACATAAGGAAGGTAGTCAGCAGAATTCTTCCAACATTTCCCTCCAAACAATTTTAAAATGGCACCTCAAATAGAATTTAGGAATGGTGTGGCCAACAAAAGCTCAAAGTGAGATTTTCTTTCAGCCCAAGACAATTTTGGAGCTCAGAAAGAGAAATCTGTGTCAATGGGATGGAGACTGGATCTGAGCCTACATGGATGAAATACTAGGTCACGGTACAGGATGGGACTAGGTCACGGTAATAGGAGTAGCAACAGTTTCTGGAGTTCTTAAACCAGAAACAATAAAAGGGCCTGGTCACGGTAATAGGAGTAGCAACAGTTTCTGGAGTTCTTAAACCAGAAACAATAAAAGGACCTGGCAAGTGGTCAGAAAGAGATTACAAGGGATCCTTATTTGGCTTCCTATCTACTTACTTATATTTCACTGGATCCTGCATCCCCAGGATCAATCTTGAGTTACTATATTTCATTTCAGGGTTGTAGGCATTCCTTTTTATTTTGTATTCAAATAATCCTGGCTGTTGAGTCAGAAAATGTTGGGAAGAATCCTACTTCAGATCCTTATTACCTGTATAGCCCCAATAATTTAATTTGCCTGGATCTAATTTTACTCAACTGCAAAATTGAGATTTTAGGTTAGTTGCCTTCCAAGGTAATTTCTAGCTCTCAATCTAAAATCTTATAATCCTATTGCTTAAATAGTCTAGTGATTTAACTCATAATTACACTTTGAAGACAAATGTAACAGTTGCTTTTTAATGAGGATGTAGGTGGCTATATATCCTTTATTATTGAAAAAACTCCACTTACTGAAAGAAGTAATCACACATTAAAATGACATCATTATTAAACATAATTGGTGCTGGATGCCTAAACAGCAGGAAGTGTAGAGGGGTGTTCAGGGAAGACTAGTGACTCTGGTGTGAGGGTCACCAAATCCTTTTCAGGGATGCTTTCTATCTTTGATGTCAATCCAATCCATCTTATTTTCACCTTTGGCTCCAAGACGCTCTGGCATGCTCAACAGGCACAACCCTGTAAACCATTTCAGCAGATGGGCTAAACTAGTTTAAGAATAATTGAAGGATGTCAAACCTGTCAGTGAGACAAAGAGGTATTTACCTCATGCAAATGAAGACTTAACCTGGTGAAACAGGTATATATGAAAAATTTGTTCAAATGGCCAGGAAAGCAGCTCTAGCAAACACTGTGAAGTACTTAAGAGCTTGGGTAGATATCAAAGACGACAAAGTCATCCACTTCAACTTAAGCCATCACCAGTCCTCTTGAATCTGTCCTGCTGCTGGACTGGATGACTCTGGAAAAAAGATTGAGGCTGACTACTTTTCACAACCCTGTCTCACTTAAATCCAATTTATGTATGAATCAAAAGACCTCATTCATTCCATTTTTAACTACCTTAAAGACTTGTGGTGACAGGAAAGTGCTGAAGCAACAGAAGCAGATAAACTGAGAGCGGTAGTCACAACACTGCACACAGACAGCCCAGTCCATAGAGGCATCTTCTTACTGAAAACAGCAGTGGAATTCAACAGTCTCCCGTGTGTCTGAGAGCCTCTTGAGGATCTTACTGCTTACCTCCTGGTGTGAAGAAGGGGGTTGAAAAGGTACCCCCATTGTCTGCTTACCAAACTCTGATTGGATTACCCCAGCAGGCAAGGATCCCACCCTGTGATTGAAATACACACACACACACACACACATATATACACACGCACACGCACACACACACACATTTCTGCAAAGATGATTCCATTCACCATTGGTACTTGAAATGTGAGCACACTGAGGTCAAATAAAAATTTTATAAAAGACCTGGACAACCTCATAATTAGTGTGCCAAAAGAGGATAAACTTATAAATCTGGGTAACTTTAATGCTAGATTAGATACAGACTACCGGACATGACAAAGAGTCTTTAGGAAGGAATGAATTTGGAAACAGCAAGAGTAATAATGGTCATTTACTACTGAAGAATTGTGCATCTCATGATCATGTCAATACTGTCTTCCATTTACCTAAATGCAATAAAACTTCATGGATGCACCCTTGTAGCAAACATTAACATTTAATAGACTGTGTGATTGTAGAGAGAAGAGACAGACAGGATGTGAGAGAGGAAGAGTTAATGTGTGGCACAGAGTGCTGGGCTGATCACAGACATCCTCTGTAAGCTAAATATTCACATTCAACAAAAGTAGTGATCCCATGACCAAAAAAAAACAAAAACAAAAACAAAAAAACATGAGGAAATTTGTCAACAAATTAGAGCATTTCAATGAGTGGGAACAGTTTATTGCTAACTTAGAGGGAAAGTTGAACCAACACAGAATTGGCAACAGTGAAGGGGAGGAGCCAAGATGGCAGAGTAGAAAGACACACATATGCTAGCTCCTAACACACAGCCCATAAAATATACCTGTAAAAAAGAACTCCCAACAAATTCTGGAGCAGTAGAAGTCACAGAACAACGGAGTGGAGGAGATTTCTGTTCCAGAGAGCTCTGAAAAACTGACACCAAAGGTCCGTGGCACACCGGACCCAGAGCAGAGCCCAGCCCTGCCTTAGCCGTGTGGCACTGAGAGGAGCAGATCTGAGCAGGCTTCAGGGATGGAATCTCCAGCTGCCGCCCAGGGCCCTCCATCCATAGGTGCAAAGGTCAGTGAGAGATCCTTTTCAGCTGGTGGAGAGGGGAACCGGGTGTCTCCATAACTCAGGCTTCCTCGGGAGGCAGCAGTGAACAGAGGCTCCCAAAGCAGACAGGAACTCGGATCCATTATTGAAGATTTCCAAATAAATCCCCTGAGGGAACTGAGCCCCATGTGTTGGACCTGCCCCCACCTGAGCAGCCGAACTTAATCTCACACTGAATAGCAGCCCTGCCCACACCTGAGCACCTGAATTTAATCTTACACTAAATAGAAGCCCTGCCCCCCCTGAAAGCCCTGAGGCTGGGAAGCAGCATTTGAATCTCAGACCCCAAGCACTAGCTGGGCAGATCTGGAAGCAAGGTGGGTGTGCGATTTAAGGGCCAAAGATATATGAAGCATCTCAACTACTCAGGGTTTCTGAAGTCACATTGATTAGTGATAAGGATATGATCCTAGAGAGATGGGCTGAATATTTCCATATTGTTCTCAACAGACCATTGTCAATTAAAGTTGAAGGTACTGATCATTTACTTCAGGTTGAAGTCAATCCTTCCCCTAGCTGAAGTTCCAACTGAAGAAGAGATTTTGAATGTTGTTAGGCATTTTTCATTTGGCAAAGTGCCTGGTGAGGATTCTATTCCAGCTAAGATTTACAAGATTGGGGTGTCCATCGCGCATACAAAAGCTGACTGAAAATTTTTGGATTATATGACAAGAGGAGGATACCTCTAATGTCCATCTCTATAAAGGTAAAAGACAATCACAGGGGATTGTGGGGGTTCTTTCTCTTAGTCTTTCTCTTAATCACTGGCAGGATTCTTTCCACAGTCCTCCTTAATAAGCTAATGCTTCACCTGGAAGATGGTCATATACCTGAAAGCTACTGTGACTTCAGAAAGTACTCATAATATATGCACTGAAAGGCAAAACATGGTGATAAATTAGTTTCTCATTACTTATCAAAATAAAAATAAATGTTGGCACATATGATTGCTGAATTATGGAGTCTCAGAATTTTTAATGCTATGGCAGCTCTTGGTGACTAGTTGTAACATCAATGTGATATTCACCACACTTATGGTGGCCAGAAATATTGTATGCAACTCTATGTAATTCTGTGCAATTCTGTTCAGTTCTAGAATCGCAAAATACAACAGGCTCTCCACATGGAAGACAGAACCAAAAGATTTGTTCAGACCAGAATAGCCAGAAAGCCAAATCTATCATAGTAACAAAAATTTATAAACAATAACAATGCACCAGTGTAGAGGACAACACCATCCTCAAGCCTTCCCTCTGTTAGGCTTCCTACAAACCAGCTCCATTAAAAAAAATCACAAACAAGCTCTTTCACTCATGCTAGCTAGCTGCCTGCTTGCTTGTATCCTTCCCAGCTCTGACTGCTCTCAAGACTAATTTCCTCTCAGGTCTTCTGTAACTACATCTCTTCCTGTTCTACCCTTCTTATTCTGCCCATTCAGCAAACTCCTCCCACCATGGACTCCATGTGACTCAGGCTTTCTTGTGACCCAGGCAGGTCACATGAGCCTATTAATGAATGGGAAAGATCTTCACATTTAAATTACCATTACACTAGTCACTCCAATCTGTACTCAAAAAGAAATCTCATATAAAACCTAATCAAAGGTGACAATCCAGCCTTTATGCTTTTAGACCTCCAGGAAAAGGATATGCACTATTTCCTGAGGTGAGCCATTCTACTGGTAGATATCTCTAATTTTGGGGAGTATATATATATATATATATATATATATATATATATATATATATATATATATATATATATATATATATACACACACACACATGTATACATATATGTATACATATATACACACATAGACACATGTATATACACATACATATGTGTGTTTATGTGTATATGTATATTACATATACATTTATATATACACATTATATATATATGCATTATATATACATTTATACATTATATATAATATACACACACACACACATATATATATATATATATATATATATAATTTAAATTTGCCTTTCTGCAATCTGTATCCATTGTTTCTAATTCTTCCCTATAGGGTCAAAGAACGTACAACTGTTCCTCCTTATATCAGCCTTTCAAAAACTTGAGGATGATTAAAATAAACTTTAATATAACATGATTTTAGTTTTGTCAAGACTTGGCGAATTTATCTGTATATATTTGGTAGATATATTTTAATAAAATTATGTTCTGTGCAATAAATGCAGGTTTCATGAAGGAGATGACGCACTGTATATTTGTATATTTACTTTGCATGTTTTATATGTACTTTTATGTACATGTGTTGATTTTCCTTGCTGTAGAATATAACCTTCATGAGGTGCCAACCACAAAAAATTGCTTAATAAATGACTACTGGCTGACTGATTAGCATGTTTATGTAATGCTATTTAATTCAGTTTGGCTGAATTATAGATGATAGGAAGGAAATAAAAGTTATATAAGATTTGAAATTCAGGTTAATGAATGTTTGTAAATTGCTTTAAATTCCAGGACAGAGAGTTTTTTAACTAATTGGTAATAGTGAGATAATACAACTTTTAAGTATTGGAGAGATAGATGTGTGTTAAGAATAACATATTTGGGAAGATGTAAAATGAGCTGAAAGCAGAAAAAATAGTTGAGGCTATTATAATAGATCAGGAAATGGATACAATAATAAATCTCTGCAGTCAGATGCCTGCAGTGAAAATAAAACAGGAGGGTTTAGACACAAGAATTATGAAGGTAGAAACTTTCAGTTACTGTAGATGGACCTGGACCTTAGAAAACTGCAGTACAGAATGTATTTTCCATCTTATATTTTAAATATCATTTCACTGCTTTCCAGAATCTTATGCGTATCTTACTAACTTTTTTAAAATTTTGCCTTGAATTATGAGTTCTTCTACGTAGAGAGCTCTAACAAAGCTACTTTATCTAGCAATTCAGTTTTGCACCTTCTGTACAAATTATAGTCCCTGGGAGGCTGGAGGGTTTAGTGCCTTGCAGCAGGGTTTCAGAGCCAGTGCATGTCAGAGGCAAGACTTGAAGTTACGACTTAATGACTATGAAGTCAGCTGTTTATCTACTATGGTACCATTTTATTTTCATATACTTCTATGACATTATTGAAGATTAGCTAATTAAAATGAGCACTTCAAAATTATATTCCCTTTTACTACAGTAACCCCCATTTTACACTTAAGGAAACTGAGGCAGAAAGAAGTTAAGTAACTTTCTCAGGATGACACAACTGGTGTCTGAGGAGACAAAAAAAAATTTCCAATTTTCAAAAATGGAAGACTATATGGTCTTTAAGCTATAGAATAATAAGAATCACATTTTTATCAAAATTGCATAATAGCATACTTATGAGTATTTATAAAGGGTACTGTTAATAACAAAAAAGAATGCATTAGGAATATGTCAAGCCACATTAATCTCACTTAGTTTTATCAGAATAAAATAGAGAGTTGAGAAGTATTCTATGGACATAGCACACCTTGATTTCTGTAAGACATTTAGCAAAATCACTCTTGATAGATCAAGATTTGTGGACTAGATGGTATTTTGTTTGGAACACACTGAATGACTAATCTCGAAGAGCAGTTATTAATGAATAGTCAAACTAGAAACAGATCATTAGTGGAATGTCATGGGGCTCTGTCACTGGCCCTGTTTTGATCTCTGACCTTTGCCAATAACTAGATAAAGAGACACCAAAATAATGGATGTTAGATATCTAATTGGATAGAGAATTATTGTTATCAAAATATTGGAAATAGCATTAGGAGAGATTCTTCTATAGAACTGGAATTCAAAAACTTCTTGACACAAAAAGATGAACCAAAGGAAAAAGGATTCAGTGGAACAGAGGAGATGTGTAAGTATGAAAAGCATCAACTGCAGAAATATAGGACATGAAGGCTTGGCTTGGTAACAGTTCACGTTGAGGGGGAAGGGTAAAGATTTGTGCAACATAACAGTTCAAAGAGCAAATGACTCTAGTAACAGCAGCATGAGAAACAGAACAATGTTTTCAATTTGATCTGCCCTGGTCAAACCATAAAATAGCCGATATATCTGGAGTGTGGTAAATATTTATGGGAGCCACCTTTATGATGCCAAACAAGATCGTGTACAGAGAGAAAAATCATGATGCAAGGGGATCTGAAACTATGTCATACTTGTCTCAGTTGAAGAAATGGACCATTTCATCTAGAGATAAAAGTATAGAAGACAAATGTTTTGAATAACACATGAAAGGCAGAGACTTATTTCATTAGATTCTGGAGTGCAAAAGTTGGAACAGTGGATAAAAGTCTTGGATAGATCTTGGAATAGATGTTATAAGAAGATAGGTATTGACTTTTAAATTTCATTCTTTCATTTATTTATCTACTTATTTATATGTTTGCTTGCTTGTTTATCATCAGTCTCTTTTATAGAGAAGGCAATCTATGATTGCATCACTTTAGGGAATTTATAATAATAATCCCACTGCAGACTGGAAATTGTTCAGCAACTTTTTCTTTTAGAAAATTACCTGGGATAATGCCAGTTAAAAATGACTTGCCTATGGTGACCCAGCCAGTATATCACAGGTAGGAACTGAACACAGTTCCTATCCAATTTTCTACAATATTTCTTTAAGGTTTCTAATCCTAGATCTTCTACTTAATATCAGTGTTATATCGTGTGAATTTGACGTTTACACATGTAAATAATTCCTTTGCAAAATGACTGTGCAAGGTGGAATGGAATTATAGAAATTCTTTATCATGGGCAATCTTAAAACATAAGATGAAGTGCTAGTGGACAGGCACTGTACCATTTTGATCTTCTACAACTGGCACGGTGTTTGCATACATAGGATCTTAATAAATACTTACAAAAATTAAATTAAGATTGAGCTTCTGATCTTTCCCAAATATTTCATTCTAAACATAGAGGAGGGGTTTGGCTTCATTCTGATGATGTCTCTGAAATTTTCTGTGGGCTTCTACTAGTCCCTTTTTAGGAAAAGATGATGTAAAAAACTGGTGGTAAGTGAGTGCAATACTAGTATTAATTTATTATTGGTCATTGCTCCCACACTGTCCAAGGATAATGCAACTGATGGCTATCTAGTGAAAAAATTGCCTATAATCAATAGTCAAGGAAAACTGAAAACAGGAAGTAGAAAACAGTAACAGCATTAGAAAAAGAAAACATTTACAATTCCAAAGACTGCTTTTATAGAGCTAAGAAGGTTTAGTCTATAAGAATTATAAACATTTTTCTACAATCCTTCATTAGATTCTGATTAGACATGTAATGTCTTCCATTATAGAATATTAACTCCAACTTGTAACCTGGAATGGTTTGCCATTTTCTTCTCCAACTCATTTAGAAATGAGGAAACTGAGGCAATCAGGATTAAGTGTTTGCCCAGGATCACATACGTACTAAGTATCTGAGTCCATACTTGAACTCAATAAGCTGAAGCTTCCTGACTCAGGGTCTAGCATTTTATCCAATGTACCACCTAGCTGCTCCACTATGTGTTAATACTTTAAAAATTGTTTTATATATTTGACTACTATTTGAGATAAGATAAATTAATTTCTAATTTGTACATATTTACAAATAGTATCTAGATTTTGTATGATAATATTCTATTAAGAAAAAATATTTCTAGCTTAATATTTTGAAGTAATCTCTGTTAACTTCTATTTTTAGTCTATTATAAAATTAAGTGTGGAAACATCCATTCCAATTAATGTGAAAACAGAAGGCCAGAACATTTCAATTAAATTAAATAATCAAGCAAAGGCATAAAATTGGAGCAAATAAGTCCTCAATAAATTTAATAAAAGTGAAGTTCTTTGACCGTTTGATCAAAATAAATGATAAAATAGGAAATGTCTGCTGATTGTCTAACAAGATATCCAGTAAGCAGTGGGTTTACCTCTGACCACAGGTGGCTCTCAGAGTTTGAACACACTTTCTTCAGGTATCTGCTGTGAGGAGTTATTGTGGCAGACAGCCTGCATCCCCACATTGCTCAGTGACAGCAGTGAAAAAGAAAGACACATGGGCAGGCGAGAGAAGATAGGACAACTCTGTTTATTGATCCAAGGGTCAGGGTATTCATAGACAGAAACTGCAAGTCTGCATGACATCCGACTTGTCTCCAGTACTAGTGATTTGGCCAGTCTTATTGTCTTAAAGAGTGTTAGCATAGAGGGCATCTATTTTACGTATCTCTTGTATTCTGTAGTTCTCTTGTTTATCTCACTGAGGCAGCAACATCCAGGGGGCATGGAGAGTCATTCTGGATGATAATGAGCACAGTCTCAAAAAACAGTTTCCCTGAAGGTCTATCCTGATCTTGTCAACCACACTCCACCCTGGCCCTCAGCAAGTTATGGGAGAATTCTAGTTGCTTTCCTTGAAATCCCAGGGAAATTCACACATACTAGTAGATTTGCTGCCAACACAAGGAATTCTGACAACACTAACCACAGTGAAAATCGTTGCCAAAAAGAAACAACTTGACTTTTAGCAACTCCTGTGACCCTAAGACTTGCAAACTTTCCCCATTCCTCTTCTACCACAGCATGCCACTTCTTGGCTATGCTTTCTAGGAAAACACTAAAAAGCTATTTTTAAACAGTTTGTGCCCTAAAAAGCTGAAGATATTACCAATCTGAAAATTATTCTTTTTGTGCTCTAATATATTTCTTTTCATTTCAGTTTGACCACTCACTTTATTTGACACCCTCACCCCTAAGTCAGGCAGCAAAATCTCTAAAATAAAGGAAGTCCCTTTTAAAATACAATAATTCTTATTCATCCTGTTTTCCCCATACAGTGGAAAGTAAAATACAAACCCCAAAACTCTCTTTCCTTGGCCTCAGAACTTACTATTCTGGAGAGAATACACTTCCCGAAACTCACAATACTCATGTTTTATCTATCTTCTCTGTAACACTCTACTTTAGTATGTCTTTACAATGATCCAATGAGTCCTTGACCTTTTGGGATGTGAAGGACAGTATTGGACACAGATGGACACAGCTTTGAAAAACTTGGAGTAAATCAGTAAAAATGAAAAATCTTCCCTTATAATTAAGTAGCAAATATTAAAGATCATAATAAATCTGACAGGGAAAAAAAGAAATCACTCTTAAGTCCATCAGTACATTCTGAAATAGCCAACTATGCAACAGAATTCCAAACACCCTTGGGGGCATTGAAGAGCTGAGTCTTACCTCAGCCCTGGGTTGAGGCCCTGGCTGAACTGGTCTTTGTCTCAAACTGAATGGCAGCCCAGCTGAAAATCAGCCCCCAGTGTTGACTTTATCAGAACTGAAGGTCAAGTGACTGTGGAGAGGTATCTGTTAAGATTCTGGGCACAAAAGTCCTTCTCTGCATCCAGACTAGTACACGCCTGATTGTGCCACTTGGGAGGAACTGAGATCTCACAGATTCCCAGAGTATACCCTACTCTTGACAAAGGACCCAAAAGTCAAGTAACTGGTTGGGTAAATGCCCAAAAAAGGGGAAAAAAAATAAGACCATAGAAGGTTACTTTCTTGGTGAACAGATATCTCCTCCCATCCTTTCAGATGAGGAAGAAAAATGCTTACCATCAGGGAAAAACATAGATGTCAAGACTTCTGTATCCAAACATCCAAAATAAATATTCAATGATCTCAGGCCATGGAAGAGCTCAAAAAGGATTTTGAAAATCAAGTTAGAGAGGTGGAGGAAAAAATGGGAAGAGAAATGAGAGAGATGCAAGAAAAGCATGAAAAGTGGATCAACACCTTGCTAAAGGAGACCCCAAAAAATGCTGAAGAAAACAACATCTTGAAAAATAGGCTAACTCAATTGGCAAAAGAGGTTCAAAAAGCCAATGAGGAGAAGAAGGCTTTCACAAGCAGAATTACTCAAATGGAAAAGGAGGTCCAAAAGCTCACTGAAGAAAATAGTTCTCTCAAAATTAGAATGGAACAAAGGGAGGCTAATGACTTTATGAGAAACCAAGAAATCACCAAACAAAACCAAAAGAATGGAAAAATGGAAGAGAATGTGACATATCTCATTGGAAAAATAACTGATCTGGAAAATAGATCCAGGAGAGACAATTTAAAAATTATGGGACTACCTGAAAGCCATGATCAAAAAAAGAGCCTAGACATCATCTTTCATGAAATTATCAAGGAAAACTGCCCTGATATTCTAGAACCAGAGGGCAAAATAAGTATTGAAAGAATCCATCGATCACCACAAGAAAGAGATCCAAAAAGAGAAACTCCTAGAAACATTGTGGCCAAATTCCAGAGTTCTCTGCTCAAGGAGAAATTCTTGCAAGCAGCTAGAAAGAAACAATTCCAGTATTGTGGAAATACAATCAGGATAACACAAGATCTAGCAGCTTCTACATTAAGGGATCGAAGGGCGTGGAATAGGATATTCCAGAAGTCAAAGGAACTAGGACTCAAACCAAGAATCACCTACCCAGCAAAATTGAATGTAATATTTCAGGGGAAAAAATGCTCTTTAAACAAAATAGAAGACTTTCAAGCATTCTTGATGAAAAGACCAGAGCTGAAAAGAAAATTTGACTTTCAAACACAAGAATGAGAAGAAGCATGAAAAAGTAAAAAGCAAAGAGAAGTCATAAGGGACTTAGTAAAGTTGAACTGTTTACATTCCTACATGGAAAGACAATATTTGTTACTCTTAAAACTTTTCAGTGTCTGGGTAGTTGGTGGGATTGCACACACACACACACACACACATGCAGGCACACACAGAGACAGAGAGCACAGAGTGAATTGAATAGGATGCGATCATATCTTAAAAAATGAAGGTAAACGGTGAGAGAGAAATGTATTGGGAAGAGAAAGGGAGAAATGGAATGGGGCTAATTATCTCTCATAGAAAAGGCAGGCAGGAGACTTTTTAGTGGAAGGAAAAGGAGGGAAGCTGAGAGAAAAACATGAAGTTTACTCTCATCACATTGACTAAAGGAAGGAATAAAATGCACACTCATTTTGGTATGAAAACCTATCTTACAATACTGGAAAGTGGGGGAGAAGGGGATAAGCAGGGTGGGGGGGATGATGGAAGGGAGGGCAGAGGGAGGAGGGAGCAATTTGAAGTCAACACTCTTGGGGAGGGTTAGGATCCAAAGAGAGAACAGAAGCAATGGGGGGCAGAATAGGATGGAAGGAAGTATAGTTAGTCTCATACAACACAACTATTACAGAAGTCATTTGCAAAACTACACAGATAGGGCCTATATTGAATTGCCTACCTTCCCAAAGGGAATGGGTGGGGAGGGAGGGATGGGGAGAATTTGGAACTCAAAGTTTTAGAAACAACTGTTGAGTATTGTTCTTGCTACTAGGAAATAAGAAATACAGTCAATGGGGAATAGAAAATCATCTGGCCCTACAGGAAAAAAGAGAAGATGGGGATAAGAGAAGGGAGGGATGATAGAAGAGAGGGCAGATTGGTGATAGGGAAAATTAGATTGCTCGGTGTATTGGGGTGGGGGGAGGGGGTAAAAGGAGAGAAAATTTGGAACCCCAAATTTTGTGAAAATGAATGTAAATAAATAAATTTTTATTAAAAAATAAAACTAATCAATGTGGCTTCATCAGCACTGAATAGTTGTAATGCACTATAGGTTTTTGTTCTATAAATATCTTTCAGGGAATCATAAAAGCACTTTGGATTGTGACTGTCAGAATGAAACTGAATTTCATCTGCCTTCTTACTGAGTTAGGAATCCTGCATCTCTCTAAGCTTTGCTTTTACTTTGTTTTTGAGGGAATTAAATGCTGCCTTCTTAGAGGTGGATGAACTATCCTGCTGATCAATCCTGTCGGGTTCTTATTTTTCATTTAGCACTTTCTGAATTTCCCCATCATTTTCATCAAACTAGTCATGGTGTTTGTGAGTGTTCTGACCCAGATGAGCAAATGCTGTACACTAGATCTTTGAAAGCTGCCCACTCCTTTTTTGCTCCATTGTTTCCAACTGTTTGTTGGCTCAACTTTCCTTGTTAGCAACAACTGTTCACTCTCAGAGAAGAGCTCTAATTCGCTGACATTAATTCTTCTGGTAGTCATTTTGCCTTAAGGCAGCACTCTTGATGAATGTGAATATTTAGCTTGGAAAGGATAAGTCTATGATCAGTCCAGCACTCTGCACCACACATTGCCTTTGTCACTCTCATGTCTTGCCAGTCTCTTCTCCTTACAATCGCATAATCTATTAGCTGCCAATATTTGCTATGAGGGTGCATCCATGAAGTTTTATTGCACTTAGATAAATGGAAGACAGTGTTTATGGTGGGAAGGTCATGTGATGCACAAGTCTTCAGCAGCAAATGACTGTTGCTGTTGCTCTTTCCAACTACATTCCTCCCTAGGACCTACCAAGTCTGGTAGTCTAAGCCTACTCTAGTATTAAAGTTGCTCAGAGTTATAAACTGGTCCTCTTTTGGCACATTATTGACAAGAGTATCTAGGTCTTCATAATATTTTCTTAGACTTCATCAGGATTTGTCATGGTGGGAGCATAGGCACTGATGATGGTGGCATGATGTTTTCCTGCAAAGGGCAATCACATTGTCATGAGCCTGTCATTCGCTTTTATAGCAGACATACTAGCTTGCTGATTAGATTAGCTTTGATTGCAAAACCTATGCCAGTGTCACAATGCTCCCCTTCACTGTGCCTGCTCCAGAAAAAGGTATATTCAGCTCCAACTTCAGTAAGTTGGCCTTCCTTTGCCAACCTTGTTTCACTCAGGGCTGCTAGTTGGATGAGATACCTGTTGAGTTCTCTTGCAACAAGAGCAGTTTTTCTTTCAGGTCTACTGGATTTTGTATTATCTATTAGTGTGCACACATTCTATGTGCCAGTAGTGAGTGGAATCACCTTTGCAGATGTTTTCTTATATTTTGTGCATTTTTTCTTTTGTTTTGTTTTGTGTTTTGATGACATAGTGGCATTCCCTGCCTGCTGCGGTAATCAGGGCAGGCTTGGGTAAGCAGACAATGTTTATGGCACCTTTTCTAGCCTCCTTCCTCACACCAGGAGGTAAGCAGTGTGATCCTTAAAAGGCTGCTCAGATGCCCAGGGTGCTGCTGAGTCCCACTGCTACTTCCAGTGAGAAACGACCCTATGTCCTGGGCTGCCTGTGTTCTGGGTTGTGACTACAGCTCCCAGTGTATCCACATCTGCTGCTTTATCACTTGTCTGTTGCCATAGGACATTGAAGCACGATAGTGAAATGGTATGGGTGGTGTCTTTTGTTTCATGCATAATTGGATTTAAGTGAGGCAAAGTTGCAAGAAGTCCTCAGTCTCACTCTCTCCTCCAGCATCATCATAGTCCAGAAAAAGTCAAGATGGCAATAGCTCAGGATGCAGTGGATGACCTTGGTGTCTTCTCTGTATAACTAAGTTCTAAGCGTTCGACATTGACTGCTTCATCTGCCTTCATGGCCATTAGAACAAATTGTTCTTATCTGCCCATTCCATCAGAAGAAGTCTTCACATGCTTGGGGTGGGTAGACACCCCCTAATTCTTCAACGGGTCTGACAACCCTTGGTTACCCTCAACCTGGTTTAGCCTGTCTGTCAAAATGGTTTACCACACCAGGGTGTGGCCACTATGCATGCTGCAGTTTCTTGGAGTCACAGTGAGAGTTAGATGGACACCAGAGGTGGAAAGAGCCTGAAAAGGGCTCCCCAGCCATCACACCAAAGGTACTGGTCCTTCCTGAACACACCTTACACTTAATTAATTTATCAAGCCCAATATAAATCTAAAGCTTTAATTGCTCAGTTACAAAACTTGTTTAATAGTCCCAACTAATTTTCCACATCCACAATAATCCCAGAATCTTTGAAATTAGACAGGTATCATGAGAAATCTCAAAAGTAAGTCCAACTTCCCAAGGAAGAAACAAGCAGGTTTGCAAGTGGAGTTCTAAGCTTTATGGGGCTGAAAAACTTTCTATTCTACCATTATTTCAGTATAATATATATTCATTGAGATTTAAAACTTGAATTTCCTGCAAAATTCTCCAAAGTCCTGGGCTTTTCTTGGACTCAGCTTGGAAATTTTGGCACCTGACTAAGATGAGGGTCTCATTTTTTTCTTTTCTGTTCAAATAACAAAATCATTAGTTCTATACTTGTGTTGTTGGGGAATTAAAATTGGTTTGCATTTTAAATTTTCCAACCTTTAGGAGCAGGTTTATGTATTTATCAGTGACTTTTAATTGATCCTACACTGTCTACACTATATCAGTGTAAATTACCTCTATTTTATAAAATCCTCCCCTTTTTTATTCTTTTACATAAGACCAATTAAACCAGAGTGAGTCTTGAAATTAACATAATTTCATTAATTTAAAAAAAATTTCATTATTTCACTTTTTCACGATACTGTTAATTTCTTTTTCTTTTTTTTTGAATTTATTTGGTATTTTAGTTTTTCCTCAGTTACAGATAAAGACAGTTTTTAGCATTCATTTTTAAAATTTGGGTTCCAAATACTCTCCCTTCCTCACTCCCCACATCTCACAATGAGAAGGCAAGCAATTTGATATAGGTTATATATGTGTAGTTATGTAACACATTTCCATATTAATTATGCTGTGAAAGAAAACATAGACAAAATAAACACCTCAAGAAAAATATAATAAAAATATAATAAATAATAATAAAATAAAAAAGTATACTTCAATTCAGATATCATCATTTCATTCTTTGGGAATGGATAGCATTTTAATCATATATCCTTCAGAGATGACTTGGATCATTTTATTGCTGAGAATAGCTTAGTCATTCGCAGCTGGTTCATTTTACAATATTGCTCTTCCATTATACACAATACATTTCACAGTGCACCAACTCATGTAAATCTTTCTAGGTTTTTCTAGGAGCATCCTGCTAATTATTTTTTATAGCACAATAGCATTCCATCGCAATCATAGACAACAACTTGTTTAGGCATTCCCAAATTGATGGACATTCCATCAATTTCTAATCCTTTGACACCAAAAAAGAGCTGCTTTATTTTTATTTTTGTACCTTTCAGTCCTTTTCCATTTTAAAAATCTCTTTTGGGATACAGACCTAGTAGTGGCACTGCTAGGTCAAAAACCAGTGTATGATTTTATAGCCCTTGAGGTAGAGCTCCAAATTGCTCTAAAGAATGGTTGAATCAGTTCACAACCCCAGCAACACTATATTAGTGTCTCATTTTTCACGCATCCTCTTCAACATTTGTCATTTTCCTTTTCTCTCCTATTAGCCATTCTAATAAGTATCAGATATTAAATTAGAATTGTTTTAATTTATATTTCTCCCATCAATAGTGACTCAGAGCATTTTTTCCCATATAGCTAAAGATAACTTTGATTACTTCATTTGTAAACTATTTATATCTTTTGATTATGTATCAATTGGAGGATAGCTCCCCTCCAGTATAAAAACTTTTTCTTGCCTCTCTCACGTGAGATAATTTACCTCATTCTTTTATCTCTCTCTTTTCCTCTCTCCCAGTACATTCCTCTCTCACCTCTTAATTTTATTACTTTTTGATGTCACCCTTTCATATTCAACTGATACCTGTGCCCTCTCTCTACAGATACACCTTCTAACTGCTCTAATAATGAAAAAGTTTCTGTGAGTGGCAAGTATCATCTTCCCATGTAGGAATATAAAAAGTTTAATGTTATTGAATGCTTCTTCTGTCTTCTATTTACCTTTCCATGCTTCTCATTAGTGCTGTGATTTGAAGTCAGGTTTCCTATTTAGCTCTTGTTTTTTCATCAACAATGCTTGAAAGTCCTCTATCTTTTTGAATATCCGTTTTCCCCCAAATGGATCATACTCAGTATTGCTAGGTTAGAGATCCTTGGCTGTAATCCTACCTCCTTTGCCCTGTGGAATATCATATTCTAAGCTCTCTGACCCTTTAATGTAGAAGTTGCTAAATCTTTGATATCCTGACCGTGGCTTCACAAAACTTGGGTTGTTTCTTTCTGTCTCCTTGCATTATTTTCTCCTTCACCTGGGAACTCTGGAAATTGACTATAATATTCTGGGAATTTTCATTTGGGAATCTTTTCCAGGAGGTAGATTGGTGGATTCTTTCCACTTCATTTTTCCCTCTCTTTCCAGAATATCAGGGTAATTTTCCTTGACAATTTCTTGAAAGATGGTATCTCAGCTCTTTTTTGATCATGACTTTCAGGTAGTTCAATAATTTCAAAATTATCTCTCCTAGATCTGTTTTCTAGATCAGTTGTTTTTCCAATGAGATATTTTAAATCATCTTTTATTTTTTTCATGCTTAAATTCCTTTCAGATAAGTGACTTTGTTTCCAATTTACCTTGGTGATTAAATTCTGCCAGATCATTCAAAAAAGACCACAATGACATACTCTTAAAATGATATTTTTGCCTTTCCCCAAATTATTTACCTTTTCATTTAAGCAAGGCTTTTTCTTTTCAAGTTGGAGAGATTTTATCTCTGCCCAGGTGACTTTGAGGTACCACATAAGTTTCCAAAATTCAAACTTTAAAGCTACTTCACTGCCTCCACCTTGATTTCTGGGGTAAATTGAGGTAAAGCTTTTAAACTGCCTTTGTTTTTCTTAGAACTGAGTATTTTCTGAGGCTGTATAAATATTCATTTTTTCCTAAAGATAAAACAATACAATTTTTCACCCTTGCAGTAATATAGGGAGGCATTACAGTGAATTCATATGCAAATTTTACAGTCTCTACATGTGAACCTATATCATTCCCTGTAAACTCATTAGAATATTTCAGCACATATAAAAAAAATTTAAACCATAAACCTTTCTATTTTGACATCCACATTAAATAGATTACATATTAATAAGAAGTTACCTATCTCTTTAGTTTCCAATACCATAAATATCTGCAAATGGGGTATAATGTTTTTCTCTGCCTATGCCTCTGCCTCTGTCTCTACATTCCCAACTTAGTCAAAATTAGGAGTATAGAGAGATGATTGCAACCTTTGAAATCTCTGAAACTTTTGGTTGAAGAGTTCTCATCCTTTTCATCCTTTCCCACTTTTTTTTGGGTTGTTTGGGCAATAGTAGAAAAAAGCCGGCTCAATTTACTTGGAAATAGAATAAAAACAGACAAAGCTGGCAACATATACATCACATAAAATAAACCAAAAGAAACCCAAAAAACAAAAAACCCAAATCTTTTATTATCTCCTTCTAATGTTTAAAAGGAGAAAAAATTTTTACTGTGTTGCTAATTCAGAGGCCAATACACATATTTAGAGAGCAGAAAACAATGAGCGTCTCTTAGATTTAGAGACCTGCAAAGAAAATGTCATGTTGCTGAGAGACTTAAAAACAATTAATTTTTTTTTAAATCTCAATACAGTTTTGGAAATTTGACTGATTTTTTAAATTATACTATCTTTAAGGACTCTGACAGCAGCACTGCTATATAGCAAAAGAACCAAATGGCTTAGTCTATGTCCTGACTGGATGGACAACAATTAAGTGCCTTAAAAATAGGATTGGTGGTGTTCAGTTGTCTTGCCAAGAATAGACCTGTCCCCAGACTGAAGCACAGTCTTTATCCATAGGGACTGGGACACCTTGAACCATTTTAGGGCCAAATCTAGCTGGAAAAAAAAAAAAAGCAACAACCCAAAAACCTTTCCATAGCCTTCCCTTCGACTTGAGAGGAGAAACAAAATTGAAATTCATTGCTTTATCCATTCTGGAACATTTCCCCCACTACTGACTGGCCACAGAGTCAAACCACAGTACTTACATAACCAGGCACAAGTCTTAGATAGTTTTATTTTGTTGGGGAGGTAGAGATATGAGGTTGAGTGCAATCCTTACCCCAGTCAGGGTAGGAGTTGGAGAAAAGTAATAGTCCTTGTCACTGATACAAGAAATTCATTTCCCTAGTGGTTGTTTTCTATGATCTCTGAAATTAAGATTACTACAGTGGGTGTGGTTGTAAAGTAGTTGTAAAGTCTGTCAGCCTTGGGCAATGGTTTATGGAGTAAGCATTTCCTAGACAGAGAATGAGAAAGAATTGTAAATCTAAAAAAAGAGTCCCTGGTTTCATTTTGGTTTCTGGCAGACAAATTTCCCCCAAGAGCTCCTGCATAGTCTCCTCTCAAATTTCTATGTTTAACACTAAAAGACAAGTGTTTTTAGTATGAAGAATCAGGAGCCCTCACCACTATATAACCCCACCACAACTTTTCTTTCAAACTACCTTAGTAATAGTAACAGTTTTATGAAAACTGATAACATTTTCATATATAATAAGTAAACAGTCTAACCTTTATCAGTGCCTTATAATTATTCTTTAAAGATTTTCTTATTTTTCTCCCAGATCTTTTATGTTAAATTTTCTGTTGAGTTCTGGTCTTTCTGTTACAAATAATTAAAGGCTCTGAGTTCATCAAATGTTCATTTTTTTAAAAATTCAAAATTATACTTAACTTTGCTGGATAAGTTATTCTTGGATGCAAGCCCCACCTCCTTTACTATTTGAAATACAATGTTTCAAGACCTACAGTCTTTTAGCATAGAAGCTACTAAGTCTTGTAAAATCCTGATTGTTTTCCACAGTATTTATGTTTTCTTGCTTGACAAATTTTCTTTTTTTTTTTACAATAAATTTCAGATAGTATGACAATTCTTATATTATCTCTCCTTGATCTGTTGTCAGTTGTTTGTCTAATATGATATTTTAGATTCTTCTACTTTTTTTAGTTTTATTATACCTTTGTGTCATAATATCATTCAACTCTACTTTTCAAGGAGTTATTTTCTTCTTTAAGACTTTGTATCTAATGTTCTAATTAATTTTCATTTTATAATTTCCTTGATTTCCCAATTTTCATCATTTTTTTCATATATTTCCTTGTTCTCTCTTATTTGATTTTTGAATTCCTTTACACATTTTCTTCCTGATGATTTTGTGTCTCTTTTTTTTCAATTGGTTAACTTTCCTTTCATAATTTTCTTGAATTGCTTTTTTTTCACTTTTTTTCCTCCTTTCTTATTTGATTTTTTAAAATTCCTTTTTAAGTTCTCTCAAGAGTTCTTTTAGGGTTTCTTACCACTTGATGTTTTTTAACCTCACTACTTTCCTCTGAATATGAACCCAGATCTTCTTTAACACCTAGGTTGTCATCAATGGTCAGGTTCTTTTCCTGTGCTTATTTATTTTTATTTTTAATTTGTCTTAGTTTATTTTTAGCAGCTTAAATTATTATTATCAAGTTTTAATCATGAGTTGTGGGTAATTTTGACCTAAGCCTCAAGCTGTTATTGTTGTTTTCTGAATTCTGTTCAAGGGCTCAACCCCAGAGACTCCTCTCTTCCTTCCCTAAGCCCCAGTCAAACTTTCCAGAAAATGCCCTTGCTCTCTTAAGTACTGCACTTATTGGACTTGTGCTCTGTTTTCACCCACAGCCACAGTCAGGGATCAGTTGTGGCCAGCACTGCTAGGCCTGACTTCCCAGAAACAACAAAGAATCCTTCAGTCTTCCTTCACTGAGCATCTGCTGTTCCTTAGGTGGAAGTTTGTCAGGTAAAGAATATCCTTGGATGAAAATTTTTTGGGTAAAAGTTTGTGATATAAAAGTTCCTGAGACTGTGAGGTAAAAGTAGCTGGGATCAAATTTCTTGAGACTATAAAGGATTTGAAAACTGAAGTGAAATTTCTTGAGGCCTAGTCTGCTTCCCTGGGGACCTACAGTTTGTTGGATTCAATGAAGTCAGCCTAGAGTTTTTAGACTTAGACCAAACCTCATCCCCTGAAGTCTTATCTGAGATCTTCTCAAGATGTCTTCAGAGGACAACTGCTTTATTTTTGCTGTTTGATATTCATTTCATGGCAATTTTCTGTCTGTTTGTAAAGTCTCAAGAACCTGAAAATTTCTGACCTAGTCCACCATCTTCCCACAATTCCCCTCTCAGAAAATGTTTGTTGATGGATTCTTTGATTTTTTTGAAGTTGATTTTGAAACAACTATTTATCTAAGGCTTTTAGATTGTATTGATCTGTATTAGGCAAAGAAATTGCAATATATGGAAAGAATTTGGCAATTATTTTATGGTGAAGGGGAGTTGGTTATAAATTACATTTTCCTAAACTCTCTCTATGGAGCAGGGTCTTTTTGAAAAATGAATATCAGTGAGTAAAAAAGCTTGTGGATTCTTCAGAAACAGAAATATGGAAGACTGTGACATGTTACAGATGAAAGCCTACATACCTATTTTGATTTATGCTTCATTATAGAAATGGGTGGGAGAACAAGGATTTAAAATGGCAAGAATATTTGGTGGCTTACAGTTTCATTCTCACTTTCTCAGTGTAGACTTCCTAATAAATTTGGAGCATAATGTGCCACCTGGAAGATTTTTTATAATTTCAAGGAATTCTTCTAAAACATTTTTTTTTAATTTACAACAATAATTAGGTACTTTCATGTACATATTTTTATGAGTACTATCTCCTTTTTCTAAGGAAGTTAAAGTCAGCTTAACAATTACCATGGATAAATTTAAAAGTAAGTAATTAAATATTTCTCACATAATTATCTTTATAAACCAAAACCTCATAATTTTCGGAGTCAATTTTTTCAACGCTTATGTAGCAAGATATTCTTGAACCAAGAAAATGCTATTTAAGAGTGGGTTTATAATTCACGAACAAAATCATAAACTCACATATACAAACCTGAAAGAAATGTTACAAGCATAATCTCTGTGACGGCTTAGCCAGTTTTCTTCCTCTACTTGTCTCTGTACTGCCTAGTACAGTGTCTAAAACATTGAAGGTAATTAACAAATGCTTTTTAAATTTACTTTATTTTAATCTAGTACAATATTATTATTTCACAGAGGAGAAAATTGAGGCCTAAAGAATTTAAGTGACTTTCTCAAAGTCACAGGGATAGTATCTATCAGACCTGAAATTTGAACCTGTATTTTCTGGTTCCATAGTTCGCATTCTTTCCCACAAGATGTTGAATTCTTTAGCCTATGTCCCTTATGTTTTGGATTAGGTCATAATGCTAGTGATGATGATGATATCAAATAAAAGAAAAACCATCTACTATTATTCCTTTTGTGAGTAGGGTACGAAGGAATGACAAAACAAGATAAGGATGACCAGGCAATAGCTAATGGAAATTCAATGATATCCAGGACTGATAGACCATTTGTATTCTGGTGACATCAATGATGGTATTGTCACCTTGTCAAGTGTGATAATATTTATTCTTTTGAATGTAAGAAATATATGTGGTAATATAGGACTGCAGATTTACTTTGCTTGTATCTATTTTGACCATCAACTTGATATTGACCACAGCATAATATGTAGTTCTTTATATTCTGGTATAACCAGAAGGCAAATTATGTGGGAACTATTTAGAAATACCAATGGGATCATGTGTTGGAAAAGCTTCAGCACAGATAAAGATGATCATTGTCACTGGGAAACTATTAGTGTGCAGTTAATTTACTGAAAGTATAATGTTTTCTTACATACCAAAATTGTATCATAGCAAAATTATAAACATTATCCATTTTATGCATGTATATAGTATTTCATTTAGTCAAAAATATACTTAATTCCATACCACAAAGCTGAATATTACAGATCAGAACAGGATAATGTAATAAATCATTTCATTAAAGAAAAGAAATGGCTTGAATAAGAAAGGAAAAAAGGAGAAGAAAACAATAGTATCAAAAGTTTTCACTTAACACAAACTTCTGTATGAGCTATCTAATCATTAAATGTTTGACCAAAAAAAAATGTCATTAGTGATTTTGAATAGGAAAGGCACAATAAGAGTACAATTTGAAATATTTTTTTTAGTTTGATGAAAATTGTCCAACTAATACCAGTTATATAGGTCAGCTATTCCTAATGTATTATGTCAAGACCATTAGGAGTCACCTGGACACTTTCAGCATAAAGTCAAAAATATTTTCATAATACTAAGGCATATTGTATAGTTTTAAAAAATCTATGAATATATATATATATATATATAATAAGTCTACATATTAACTGAGGATCATGTGTATATGTGTGTAAGAATGTGTATAAACACACACACATACATAAAACAAATTCCAATGTACAAAGAAAAATTTGTAAGTCAATCATTTTTAAATAAACTACCATAAAATGTTGCAAATATTTACTACTCCTCTATTGATTATTTCAAAACCTTTTCTTCATTTCTGTACTCATGGCCTAATCATATAAAACAAATATGTAAAATATATTTAAGAATAAGGTGAACTAAAAAGAATTAGATATCCACATGGAAATCTCTTATCTCTTTAAAATTTGACAAAAATACAATAATCATAAGATTATCTCCCAGGATAATTGTTTTGGCCACCTCTTATTATTGTCACTGTTCTTGTGTTGTTTAGTTCTCTCTGACTGTTCATGATTCTATGGACCATGCAATCCATGGGATTTTACTGGCAAAAATGCTGAAGTGGTTTGTCATTTCCTTTCCAATGAATTAAGGCAAAAAGAAAAAGGCTCCAATGATTTACCCAAGGTCACAGTAAGTTTCTGAGGCTAGATTTGAATTCAGGTCTTTCTGACTCTAGGCTCAACACTTGATCCACTAAACCATTTATCTGCCTCTAGCTGTGCTTATTATCAAATTCATTATCTTATGAATTAATGAATATAGTTGGGTATATTAGGTATGTCAAAGAGGGATTAGAACCCAAATATCATATTAACCTCTTGATGTCCATGAATGACATTAAGTTGTATGGCTCTTCTGGGGACACACACATACTAACACATATATGTATGTAAATATATACACATATATATGATAGAAATTATAGATATACTTGCTCTCCATATAAGTATATATAGATATCAATTTATAGAAGAGCCTCATCTAAAGGAAACCTTCTCTATATAAAATGGAATTATGGACTTAATAATAGTAAATTCCCTAATATGTGACAATGAAGAGTAGAAACTGACAGTTTTTAATTTCAACTTGGAGATCAAATTGAACAAATGGATGAAGGCAATACTTGCAAATAACTTAGTCTTCCCCAGTAATAATACATCGTGCATAAAGCTGCTATGCAGATTTCTGATTCTGAGTATTTTAAAAGATTGATGGTTGTTCTCAAGTCAAATGATGTTTCAAAATTCAAAAAATCACATAAAAAATTAACAACTACGCAATCCCAGTGCAATTCATACTTTTGGCAGAGTAAAATGAATGAAAATGTATTGATAAATCCAAATAAAACTTGTAAATTATTAATGAAAAAGTGTACTTATCAATTCAGCGCAGTTGCGGAAAGAATGGCAAATTTTCTTTAAAAGAATCAGTAGATGATTAAAAAAATTGTTGTCAGACCACATAATAAACAATGTAAATGTATAGAAAACTTTGGTGTCAGGGATTCTTCACTTTATAAAGAAATACAAAAAGCTGATAACAGGTACACACTACTGGATTCATGGAATATAGTTAAAAGTAGAGTTCTTAGTAGTTCTTAGTAGAGTTCATGAAACAATTAAGATTTGATATGATAATCAAGAGTTAAGGGTTATAACCACATGTATTAAAAACCAATGATATATTGATAAAGATGTATCCAAAAAATGATAGAGTTACTGATAATTGCTTTACAGAAACAGAGGCTTCAAGTCAGATTTTGGATTTGAAAACTTACAGTAAGATAATCTTTCAGAGTTCAGACTAATTGATATAGGTAGGTTATGCAATGACATGATAAAATTTTTGTTATATCACATTACAAGACACAAAAGATTATCATCTAGAAAGACATCGTGTATATAAAATATATATTATATACTCAAAATTATATATTATACGTACTAACTATCCTTTATGAACTAATAGACAACATATCTTTGGAGTACCAACCATAAAATATCCTTCTGAAACCATTCTGTCAGTCAATCATAAATAATTAAGTGCCTAATATACATCAGACCACACTGGATCATTGCCTTGTTGTGGTAGAGGGTCTTGCATAGCTCATTGAAATTATGATTCACTACATATATATTACTGTGTGCAAAAATCCTTTCGAATAAATGAAACAGCCCTCATAGTCAATTGAAAAGTAAGAAAAGAAGTATTCGGGGATAATCTCGAAAATGATGGAATGAAAATTGTTCAAATTCAGAGGAACCAATGTCACATTAATAAAAATCTATGCTCTAAAATCTAATACCAAAGAGGTAAAAATTGACCTGCTCTATGAAGACCTAAAAAATATTCTATAATTAACACCAAAAAATTAAAAAAAAAAGCCCCAAACAAATGATGTCACATTCATCATAGGACATTGTAATGATAAAATAGGAAATCAAATGATAACTGGAATAGTAGGCAAGTGTGGTCCTGGAGAGTGAAATGAAGCAAGGCAGAGACTAATAGAGTTTTGTCAAAATAACTCATTAGCCATAACAAACATGCTTTTTCAACAATCAAAAAAACTCTACACATGGACATCACCAGATGGTCAACACAGAAATTAGGCTGATTATATGCTTTACAGACAAAGGTGCAGAAGTCAGTTACAACTAGACCTGGAGCTGATGGTGGATGAGATCATCAGTTTTATATTGCAAAATTTAGACATATTGAAATAGGGAAAACCATCAGACCATATAGGCATGACCCAAACAATATCCCTTATGAATATGAAATAGAGGTGGCAAATAGATTTAAAGGACTGTTATATCTGGTAATTAGGGTGCCTGAAGAACTTCGGTCAGCGACTTGCTATATTGCTCAGGAGGCAGCAACAAAAATATTCCAAAGCAAAAGAAGAGTAAGAAAGCAAAATGTATGATGAAGTTTTTAAAATAGCTGAGGAAAGAAGGAAAGAAAAATTTAAAGAATAAGATAAAAATCTACCCAACTGAATATAGAATTCCAGAGAAGAGTAAGGAGAGACAAAGTTTTCTTTAATGACAAATGGTAAAAAATAGAAGAAAACAACAGAACAAGAAAGACAAGAAATGTCTTCAAGAAAATAAGAGATATCAAAGAAAAGTTTCATGGAAAAATGGGCATGATAAAAGGCAACATGCTAGGGATCAAACAGAAGTAGAAGAGATTAAGTTGTGGCAAGGATGCACAAAAGAAGTATATAAGAAAAATCTTAATATTATCAATAACCACAATAGTGTAAATGTTGATCTGAAACCAGATATCTTGAAGAATAAAGTCAAATGGGCTTTAGGAAGCATTACTAACAATGAGGCTAGTGGAGATGATGGAATTCTAGCATAGCTATTTAGAACTATAAAAGATGATGCTGTTACAGAGCTAAACTCAAAATGTCAGCAAATTTGGAAAACACAACAGTGTTTCCTGGATTGGAAATGATAAGCTTATGTCCCAATGATAAAGAAAAGCAATGCCAAGAAATGCTCAAGTTACTAAATGATTGTGTTCATGTCTCACACTAATAATCTTGTACTTAAAATTCTGCATGCTAAGCTTTAGTAATACGTGAAGTGAGAACAGCCAGAAGAGTAGGCTGGGTTTTGAAGAAGCAGAGGAACTAGAGACAAAGTTGGCAATATTTGCTACCTAATGGAGAAAGCAAGGGAGTTTCATTGACTACTAAACTAAAGCCTTTGACTGTGCAAATCACAACAAAATGTGTCAAGTTCTCAGAGATGGGGCTACTAATCTTACTTGTTTCCTGAGAAACTTGTATATGGGCAAAGAAGCAATAGTTGTAACTGAACATGGGACGACTGATTAGTTTAAGATTGGAAAAGAAGTATGACAGTACTGGATATTGTTACCTTATTTATTTAACTTCTATGCAGAATTAAGATTGTCAGGAGAAACATCAACTATCTCATATATGCAGATTGTACCCTACTAAAAATAGAAAATGAAGAGGAATTAAGAAGCCTCCAGATGAGGATAAAAGATGAGAGTATAAAAACTGTCTTGAGGCTTAACATAAAAAAAATAAAACAACCTTAGATCTTTGCAATTAGTTCCATCATTTCCTAACAAATAGAGGGGCAGATTTTATATTGTTAAACTCAAAGATCAGGGCAGATGGTGGCTGCAAAAATGTAATTAAAAGTTGCTTGATCCTTGGAAGGAAAGCTATGAGAAATCTGGACAGCATGCTAAAAAGCAGAGATATCACCTTGCCCACAGAGGTCCATATAGTCAAAGCTTATGTTTTGTTTTTGATTTTTTCTAGTGGCAATGTATGACTGTGAGGACTGGACGAAGGAAACCTGAGTGCTGAAGAACTGACACTTTCAGACTGTGGTCCTAGAGACTTTTGAGAGTCCCTTGGACAGCAAGGAGGTCAAATCAATCAACACTTAAATTAATTCAGGCTATTCACTGGAATGTCAAATATTGAAGCTGAAAGTTAAACAACAGCTGCAGTAGATGCAGAAAAACTGCATTTCAGGAATTGGGGTTACAAAGAGAGACAAAATACAATCTATCCTTGAAGAGTTCACAGCCTAGTGGGACATATACTGCCTTATGGGACATCAAAAAAGGAAACTACTAAAAATATAATGATCATGAGAGGTCATATAATAGCTCACAACTACCCATGTATAACATTGATTTCTGAAAATAAGAACTATGTCTTTAATAAATTTCACTATGCCATATACTAATAACCTCTTAACTGAATGGAATGAGAAGCTTTCAAAATATAGAGACTTAGAAAATGAAATCATTTGAGAATGTCTGAGTCATCCTTGTTGTCTTGTATTCTATTGGAGTTATTCCAATGATATTTTAAAAATGTATTCAAAACATGGCCATATATTTGAATACCCATTCAGTTACAGAAATCATTTCTTTTATCCATCTGTGCAATAGTTTTCAGTGATGATGAATATAAACAGCAGGATATTAACTTCTCTTTCAAATATTTCTATCTGATCTCCATCAAAAAAAAAAAATGAAAAGAACCAGATATAACAATGTCTACAACCAAAATAACTAAATAACTTTCTTAATTTGCTGACATCTAGAAGTTGACCTAATTGCACCCTGACTCAGGGACTGGGATGAATGGCTTTGGTTCTCTGCAAACCTAAGTAGAAAATTGATCATGGATACCCTGAATGAAATTAGAGGGACACATATTGAGAATGGATTAAAATATATTATTTCCTTCTGTCCTAATACATAGTCACGTTGCTGAATTTACCACTACAGCAAGATAGCTAAATAAATTTTGTGACTGGGTAATTTTATGAGCAGTAATAAAGTTTTATGCTAGCTATGACAAGGATAGAAGGGAGAGCCATCAGATTGCAATAAGTGAGTTGTCTCAAATCCTAAACACAGGCCACATGATTCAGAATTGTATTCTTGTTCCTGGAAGTAAAAAAAAATGGTTTTGGGGATCAGATTAATATACATATAATAGAGAGATGCTTATAATGTTAAAAATGATAATAGAGCACATTTGTTAGCAGACACTTAGAAAAGATATCCTATTTAAAAGTTTTGCACACTCCTTGCTAGGTTATCCAGAGGATCAATACATGAGAATATGGGGTGGTTAGTTTATCTGCCTAAGGAGTTAGTTCATTAACCCATTTCCACCCACTGCCATCATCATCATCATCATCATCATCATCATCATCATCATCATCATCATCATCATCATCATAAATGTTTGTATATATAAACATAATTCAATTTTACTTTTTTATATATGAAAATAATGAGAGTGGAAATATAAGGGTCAATGTATGGAAAGGGGTTAGAAGACAAAAGAGAGGAAAAGAAGAAAATTAAAAGGATATTTATACTTTCCCAGCAGCTTAAATAACGAAATAATCAAGGGTTAAAACTTTCCCTGGAGTGGCGCTTAAATAAAAGTACATTCTCAAATTCTTTGTGAATGAATAAATGTTTTCCATTATTATTTCATTATACACTTCATATCCTTAATCAATGAACAAGCATCTATTTATTGTCTTCTGTGTGCACAGTGCTAACAATGGCAATGCAAAGGAGATAATGAAGCAATTTCTGATTTCAAAAGTTTACATTCTACTGGAGAAAAAACACATTCACACAAATACATATATACATACACATATAATTATATATAAATATATAATTTTTATAATTGATAGAATTAACTGAAGTGTAGTGGATAGGATTTGAGTCCTGGAGTCAGGAGTTTCTACTTCCAATCTTCCCTTTAACATTCTAGTAGTATGTCCCTAGTCAAAATATTTAGCCTTGGGTGCCTAAGGCAACTGACAAAGACATATTCTTAAAATCACAGCTTCATCACAAAGGATATTGGTGGAGTGAGGTCACACATTAGGAGTTTCTAACCCTGAGGCCATTATAGATCCTTCTTTTATTGGCATAACAGAGACATGAATCTTTTACAGGAGTGACTTTTGAGGCAGTACTTTAAAAATCAATAGTATATAGAAACAGTTCAAGGAAGTTTCGGTTGTGAGCATTACATGGTTAGATTTGAAAGATAGTTGGAGATGTTTCACTCAATGCAAGGGCATGCTTGAGCCATTTGGGAAATCAGAGTACTAAAGTGGTAGGGAGCCTGGTAGTAACCATACATTAAGATTTCATAGCCAGAGGGTCTGTAGATTTAAGACACTGAGATTTTGAAAGTCTTGTACTCAACATCCATATTGCACATGTAACTGTCAGCTATTTTTTTTCTCATTCTTTTATCATGTAACAGTCAAAGAAAAGAGTAGAAATTTTACAAATCCTGGTTGCCAAGTAGGATGCACAGCTATTTTCCTTTGTGTGGGTTAGCTGGCATAGACAGATTTGTCAAAGTAGAAATTGTTTCATCATCATCATCATCTTCATCAGCATCATTACTTTATATACATGGATGTCATTAATCTATATTTACTGAAGGGAAAACAAACAATTATGAGGCTTTTTTTCAGATAATCATGGAATAACCGAGTTGGAAGGTCACCTTGGCAACTTTATATCAGCTGAAAACCTTAGAGAGATGCTTGAGCCACACTGAGAGCTTAAGTGGCAGATAGGGTCACACAGCTTCAGAGGCCGCCTTGTTCAACCCTTCATTTTACAGATGAGGAAACAGAGGCCCAGCAATGTTAAATCACATGTCCAAGGTCACAGAGGTAGTAGAACATTTCTCTAATCGCATCAAAATTAGATTTAGAACTGGATTTAGAACTGGAAAAGGTAAAGGAAAAGGCCCACTCACTCCAATCCCTTCATTTTACAAATGAAAACAAAAAGAAATGAGAATGAAGGAGGACCTATAAATTACTAAAGACTCCTATAGATAGTAAGCAGTGGAGCCAATATAGAACTCCAAGTTCTCATAATCCAATTCTGGCACTCTTTTCACTACAAAATAATAAATGCTTCCTGAAATGTAAACTTTTTTGCATTTTTCATTTTTAATATTTATTTTTAACATTGTTTTCTTTTTAAATTTTGAGCTCTAGATTCTATCCCTCCCTCCCACTTCTCTTCCACTCATTGAGAAGGCAAATATATCAATTATACATATGAAATCATGTAGAATATGATTCCATACTAGCCATATCAAAAATATAAAGTAAAGTGGGAAAATTATACTTCAGTTTGTACTAAGAGTTCATCACTCCATTCTCTGGAAGTAAATAACCCCTATTCAACCTGAGTCCTATAGAACTGTTTTGGATCATTATATTGATTGAAGTAGTCAAACTTTTCTAAGTTGATCATTGTTAGAATATTCCTGCTATTGTACAATGATCTCCTATTTCCTCTCACTTCACTTTGTATTAGTTCACATACACATATAGATACATGCATACACATAGAGATAAATATTGATATTTCTCTATCTTATTTATCTCTCGTGTTTTCCTGAAAACATCTTTCTTGTTATTTCTTCTAGCATAATAGTAATCCTTTACAATCATATTCCACAACTTGTTCAGCCATTCCCCAATTGATAAGAATCCTCTCAATTTCAAATTCTTTGCCATTGCAAAAAAGAACTGATATACCTATTTTTGTGTATAAATGTGTATATATATGTATATATATATGTATTTACATACATACATATAATATGTGTGTGTATCTTTTTGCTTTTCTTTGATTTCTTTGTGGTACAGATCTAATGATACTATAAAATCTAAGGATATGCACCATTTTACAGCTCTTTGAATTAAGTTCCAAATGTTCAACAGAATGGATGAACCAATTCACAACTCCATCAGCAGTTTATTACTGTACTTATTTTTGCTCATATCCTGTCACATTTGTCATTTGATAGTTTGAAGTGGTATCTCAGAGTTGTTTGAATTTGCTTTCTCTACTCTATGGAGATTTATTGCATTTTTTCATATGACTATGGATAGCTTTGATTTCTTCCTCTGAATACTTCCTCTCAATATTCTTTGGCCCTTTATCAACTGGGGGATGACAAGTTTTTATGAATTCAACTCATTTCCCTATATAATTGAAAAATAAGGAACTTAGGGAAATTTGTTGTAAAATTTTTGATATTAATTCATTATCTATGGTGTTTTTTAAGCAAAAGTTTATTTCCCTGATTATCCCTTTCTAAGTAGGTCTGTTTTTATTTTTCTTTGTCTGAGATCATGATTACTACCTCTGACTTTTTTCTTCTGGTGAAGCATAATAGATTTTGCTCTGGTCCTTTATTTTAACTCTGTCTTTCTGTTTCCAGTGAATCTCTGATAAACAGCATATTGTTGATGGTGTCCAATCCATTCTTCTACCATTGGGTCAATTCTATTTTTTTAAGGTGTTATTTTCTTCAGTATTTTTTGTACATCTTTTTCCAAGCTGTTAATTCTCTTTTCATAATTTTCTTGCATCACTCTCATTTCATATCTCATTTTTTTCTCTACTACTCATATCCTTTGCTTTGTCTCTTCAAGAAATTCTTGCTTTCCTTACATCTCAATAGTATTTTTGGAGACTTTGCTTATAGCTGTTTTCATATTACTGACTTCTAAGTTTATGCCTTGGTCTGCTACCATAGTATGGTCAGGGAGTCACCTGGGCATCTCCACACCTTGCTGTCTTTGATAATGTAATACTCTAGGTGTCTTGTTTGGAGAATATTTGCAAGTAATTATTTGTATTTGTGAACAAATTTTTACACATTTTAATAGAATTTGTACAGAATCTGTAAGTACTTGCAAATATTGCTGTCATTCTGTGAGTGAATTTGTTCTCTAGCTTCTACTTAATACTCTCCTTATGATGAAGCTCTTTTTTGTTGTTTGCTCATTTTCCCAACTTATTTTTACTCTTCTAACATTGTGTAAAAGTATTTACTATTCACATGGGGATGGGGAATTATGTGCAAATCTTCTAGGTTTTTTTCATAATGCTGTTGTCAGAGCTTGTTCTGAGGTTCTGTAAGTTTTTGGTGCTTCCAAAATGATATGATCTGGGGAAAGTTGTGGTCACTGCTCTTTTGATCTGATTTTTACATAAGAAGGACCCCTGCTCCCCTGCAGTTAAAAGTATTAGCATTCCTCATGGCCCTGGAACTGTGACCAAGTTCCCTGTTCCTTTTTGACAGCCACACGAGTTCCTCTTTGCCCTGGACCTGTGACCAAGAACATCTCTGGGCTGATTACTCCTGAAACTATTCCTCCTGTTCTTAGGGCTGGTAACCATCCCATTTTCACAGAGCTCTTTTGATGACTTTCCAAGTTGTTTTCCAGTGGGAAATGTCTGTGCTGTCCTTTTTGTTTTCTATCTCACTTCAAAATTTGATTGGAGGCTTTATTTTACATGTGCTTGATGGGAAATGTTGGGACAGATCAACTGGGTCCCAGCATGTACCCCGTCATTGTATTCCACAATGTGGCAATGAAGTATAAAATTATTAATACAAAGCAAGAAAAACAAAACGGGAGGCTATTACCTAGAAGCTAGAAGCTGGAGGGCAAATTCACTTACAGAATGACAGCAATATTTGCAAATACTTAAGAATTCTGTATAAATGCAAATAATTACTTTTGTGAATATACTTCTAGAAAGACACATATCACATTATCAAAGACAGCAGGGTTCTGGGGTCTCCAGATGACACCCTGAAACTTATATCCTTCAAGGTTGTTTAACATCTGGCCATTGGTTGACATAAATTTGTTCCTGAGTGTGATGTCAGAGGTACATGGTGCTGGTGTTGTGTTAGAAGCAGATGTGCATCAAAGAGCAGCAGGAGCTCCTTAGGACTCAGAAAGACATTAAACACTTTCCTGTTTAATTATTAATTAATAATTAATTGATTAAGTTATGACATGGTCAAAGTTGTAGGAAAATTTGGAGATACTCATGATGACCAAGGTCATATTCCAGAATAGATTATTTCTCATTTTCTAGCCAGAGAAGGAACAATAATTTGGGAATATAGTAAACAAAGTGACTTATTGTCATGTAGGCTTTTTGGTTTGTGAAGAGGTGCATACCTGTGCCTCAGTACCCACCCAGTATTGGCAGGGAATCTATATCAGTGTGGACAGCAAGGTTGGGTTTGAAGAATCATTCTCATGCTGGGATGCTGTCAATGTCTTCTACAGTTGCAGAACTCTAACTTTCAGTAACTTGTCATCTATATGCACTGGAGATCAAAAAGAATCCATGATAACTAGAGCTAAAGCTGAGGTCTGTTAAAGAAATTCCCAAAAACTTAAGGAAAACAAAAATTTCTATACAATTGGTAAATGAATGAAAACCATTTCTCAAGAAACAATTGCAACTATTAAAAACCATGTCAAAGAATGCTCCAAATCACTATAAATAAAAGAATTACAAATCAAAGCAACTGTGGTATTTTGCAACACACTCAATAAATTGACAAAAAGGCAAAAGATGAATATAGTCAATGTCTGAGGAGTTATAGAAAGATAGATGCCTTAGTGAACTGTGGATGTTAATCAATTAAGAAATATGCAAATATAGTGAAAAAAATACTTTTTTAATCCAAAGATTTCCCTCTTTACTCTGCTTCTAACTGCAGAATTTAGCATGATATCTCAAGAGTTACCCAACTTTGGAATTTTCCTCAGTGCCTAGAGACTCCATCTGCCATGACAATACCCTTCTCTAACTGGTGAATTCCTTCTGGATTCTCTATTTGAGGAGGGACCAAGGGCAGTGGAACTTTATTCCACTCGAAGCTCAACTTATGACTTTCCATATTTTGGTACCATACAACAATGTAAGCATCTTCCCCCAGCTTCTCCCACTCCTTTCATTAGAATGTAAACACCATAAGGACAGGATCTTTCTTTGTTTTTGTTTTACTTGTATCCTCAGTGTTAAATACATTGCATAGTGCATAATAAATGCTTAATAAATGTTATCTACCTTGCCTTACTGAGATGTACAGTCTAAGGAGGTCATTGAAATAAAGGGTTCCCTATACATCTTTGACTCAAAATGTAGCAAATTTATATTAATAAGTGACAAATTTTCACTTGTTTACATTTATTAAAATGATTCATTAGGAAATCTTTATTGTATCCCCAGGAAGTAAATCATGACTAGCATTAATATTTAATTTATAGATATGTAAATTGTGACAACTAATTTTACAACATGTCTAAGATCATTTCCAATTAATGTTTTGGTTCAAAATCAGAGTAAAACTGAGTGTTGAGGGGCGACTTAGATAATACCATGAAAAATGTTTCTTTCAGGGGCAGAGTTAAGATGGCATAGTAGAAAGACATACATACCATGGTTCCAATCCCACAGTCCATAAAATACTGGTGAAGAAAGACTCTCAACAAATTCTAGAGCATCAGAAGTCACAGAAAGATGGAGTGGAGGAAATTTCTAGCCCAGGGATACCTGGAAAGCCAATGTTGCACAGGACATGGAGCTGAGCCCAGTGCAGCCTTGGCAATGTGACTCTGGAAGGAGCAGGACAGGAGCAGGCTTCAGGAATGAAATCCTCAGAAGCAGCAATAATTCACAGATCCATCAATGCCCAGGTGCCAAAGGTTAGTGAGAGGGCTTTTTCAACCAAAGCATGACAGGAGCAGGATTCACCCCTGACCCTGGCCTGAGGCAGGGGTGGAGGCTGGAAAACAGAGGTTTCTAGTGGCCACAGCAGGCAGAACGCAGTGGGCATACATTGTTCCATCTTTGGAGCACTGAGCATAAAGCCCTTAGGGGAATTGAGCAGCTGACCTGAACCTCAGCCTTGAGCATGGTCCTGGGGTGAGGAGGAGCTCTAGGCCCCACCTCTTGACAAAGGATTCAGAAGTCAAGTAACTGGTTGGGAAAATGCCCAAAAAAGGGGAAAAATAAGACCATTGAAGATTACTTTCTTGATGAACAAGTATTTTCTTTCTTCCTTCTGGATGAGGAAGAACAAAGTATACTGTTAGAGGAAGTCAAAGCTTCTGCATCCAGTACCTCCAAAATAAATATACAATGGGCTCAGACCATGGAAGAGCTTGAAAAGTGAGTTAGCAGCTTGCTAAAGGAGACCCAAAAAATGCTGAGGAAAATAACACCTTTAAAAAATAAATTGGCAAAAGAGGTCCAAATAATTGGCAAAAGAGGTCCAAAGAGTCAATGAGAAGAAGAAGGTTTTAAAAAGAAAAATTAGTCAAATGGAGAAGGAGGTTCAAAAGCTCACTAAAGAAAATAGATCTTTAAAAATGAGAGTGGAGTTCAGGGAAGCTAATGACTATATGATAAACCAAGAATTTACAAAACAAAACTAAAGGAATGAAAAAATAGAAGATAATGTGAAACATCTCATTGGAAAAACAACTGACCTGAAAAATAGATCCATGAGAGAAAATTTAAACATTATAGGACTACCTGAAAGCCATGAGCCTAGACATCATCTTTCGTGAAATTATCAAGGAAAACTGCCCTGATATTCTAGAACCAGAAGACAAAATAAATATTAAAAGAATCCACTGATCACCTCCTGAAAGAGATCTGAAGAGAGAAACTCCTAGGAATATTGTGGTCAAATTTCAGAGTTCCCAGATCAAGGAGAAAATACTGCAAGCAGCTAGAAAGAAACAATTAGAATACTGTGGAAATACAATCGGGATAACCCAGGATCTGGCAGCTTCTACATTAAGGGATCAAAGGGCTTGGAATGTGATACTCCAGAAGTCAAAGGTACTGGGATCTGAACCAAGAATAACCTACCTAGCAAAACTAGTATAATACTTCAGGGGGAAAAAATGGTCATTCAGTGATATAGAGGACTTTCAAGCATTCTTGATGAAAAGACCAGAACTGCATAGAAAATTTGACTTTCAAACACAAGAATCAAGAGAAGCATGAAAAGTTTAACAGAATAGAGAAATCATAAAAGAATTTCTAAAGCTGAACTGTTTATATTCCTACATGGAAGGAAAATATTTATCATGCTTGAGACTTTTCTTAGTATTTGGAGACGTAGAGGGAACACACACACACACACATACACACATACACACACAGACAGAGAGCACAGTTTGAGTTGAATCAGAAGGAATGATATCTATAAAAAGAAAATTAAGGGGTGAGAGAGGACTGTATTGGGAGGAGAAAGGGAGAAATGAAATGGGGCAAACTATCACTCATAAAAGAGATGAGAAAAATCTTTTTCAATGGAGGAGAAAAGGGAAGAGGTAAAAGGGGAAAATTGAAGTTTACTCTCTTTGTATTTGGCTTAAGGAGGGAAATAACATGCTTACTCAATTTGCATGAAAATCTATATTACACTACAGGAAATTAGGGGACAAGGGGACAAGTGGGATGAGGGGGATGATAGAAGGGAGGGTAAATGAAAGAAGGAAATAATTAGAAGTAGACACTTTGCAGAAGGGACAAGGTCAAATGAGAGAATAAAATAAAGTGGGTTTAGGGTAGGATGGAGGGAAATATAGTTAGTCTCACACACCATGATTCCTATGGAAGTCTTGCACAAAACAACACATATATAGCCTGTACTGAATTGCTTGCCTTCTCAGTGGAGATGTTTGGTGAGTGAGGAAGGGAGAGAAGTTGGAATTCAAAGTATTAAAAATGAATGTTGAGAATTGTTATTGTATGTAACTTGGAAATAAGAACTACAGGTAATGGGGTATAGAAATCTATCTTGCCCTTCAAGAGAAGGGAGAAGATGGTGATAAGGGAAGGATGGAGTGTGATAGAACGGAGGGCACATTGAGCAAAGGGGTAATCAGAATGCAACATGTTATGGGGTGGGGAGGGGGAAGAGACGGGGAAAAAATTAGAACTGAAAATTTTGTGGAAATGAATGTCAAAATCTAAAAATAAATAAAGAAAACTACAAAAAAAGGGAAGAAAAGAAAAAGGTCTCTTTCCTCTAATTCTGATTTCCAATCAATCAGTTTAAAAATAAGCATATATTAAGGAACTTATAGTTTAAAAGAGGAGAAAACATGTATATTAAACAAAACAATTATTTATAAAATTCTACTAAATAAATACAGAATATTATTTCTAGGTGGAGACACTGGCACTGTAGGAAGGGAGATCAAGAAAGGTCTCATGCCAGTATTTGGGATGCATATTTAAGCTGAACTTGGAAGGAAATTAATTATTCTAAGAAGGTAGAAATATGAGGAGTTATACATGTGCAATCATGTAAAAGATTTACATATTTTGAATAATAAGATGAATGAAAAAATGAAGGAAAGAAGAAAGGGAAAAATAGTATTCTTCAGTTTCTATTCAGACAATATCAGTTCTTTCTGGAAGAAGTTGGTATATTTCATCATCAGTCCTTTGGGCTTATCCAGAATAATGTTATTGCTGAGAATAGAGAAGTTATTCACAGCAGATCATCATAGAATATTGCTGTTACTCTGTATGGTGCTGTCCTAATTCTGTTCAATTTTGCATCAGTTCATGTAAGTCTTTCCAGTTTTTTCCTTAAATCTGCTAGCTTATCATTTCTAATAGCACAATAATATTCCGTCATAATCATATACTACAACTTGTTCAACCATTCTCCAATTGATGAGAATCCTCTTGATTTCCAGCTATAAACAGAGCTGCTATAAATATTTTTTTTGTACATATAGGCCCTTTTCCTTTCTGTTTTTTATTACTTTTGGAATACTGACCTAGCTGTAGCATTGCTAGTTCAAACTTTATGAACAGTTTTATAGCCCTTTGGGAATAGTTCAAAACTGCTGTCTAAAATGATGGGATCAGCTAACAGTTCTACCCAGAGTGCATCATTTTCCTTCTTCATGTGATTAATCAATGTAATAGTTATGAGGTGGTACCTCAGAGTTGTTTTAATTTGAATTTCTCTAATTAGTAGTGATATGGAACATTTTTATATGACATTAGATAGACTTGATTTTTTTTGTCTGAAAACTGCCTCTTCATATCCTTTGACCATTTATCAATTAGGGAATAAATTGTATTCTTATAAAGTTGACTCTAATCACTATATATTTGAGAAATGAAGCCTTCATCAGAGATACTTGCTGTACAAGGTTCTTACAGTTGTCTCTTTTCCTTCTAATTTTTTTGAATCAATTTTGTTTGTGTCAAATCTTTTTACTTTGAATGGAATGAAACATTTACTTTACATTTTGCAATGTTTCCATATTTTAAGTGGTCCTAAGCTCTTCCCTTATCCATAGATCAGACAAATAAACTATTCTAATTTCTCCTAATTTACTTATGGCATTACCCTTTGTGTCTAAATCATGTACTCATTTTGATCTTATCTTGGCACATAGTGTAAGATGTTGTTAAATACCTAATTTCTGCATTACTGTTTTCCAATTTTTTCAAGAGTTTTTTTTTTTTTTTAAACATGGAAATAGAAGACAGAGTACTGCATGTGATGAACATGAAAAAAAAATCCAATTGGTTGGACCTAAGAGTTTATGAAGAGGAATGATGTGTAATTATTCTGGGAAGATAGGTTGAAGCCAGATTATGAGTTTTCTTTTAAATGTCACACAGAGAAGTTCCATTTGATCCTAGATGTAATAGGAAACCACAGGGGTTTTACTGGTATGGTCAGACCTGTTCTTGAAGAATATCACTGATAACTATGCAGAGAATGAAATAGATAATGCAGATCTCTTAGGGAGGGTGATTGTTTAGGGAACCATTACAATAGTATAGGTAGGAAATTATAAGATACTGAACTAGAATGCCAGCCACATTAGCGATAGAATTATTGTGGAAGTAGAAGCAAAATAGTTCCTTATCACCTTTAGAATCAAATGCAAAATCCTGTAGCTAGCATTAAAAGCTGTTCATAACCCAAGCCCCCATCCCCTATAAGCTTCTATCACCTTACTTATCACCATGTACTCTTTGGTCTGGTAATGCTGGCTTCCTTGGTGTTCCAAGAACATGACAGTGCATCACTTGACTGTAAAATTTTTCTCTCTGTACAAATCTCCCTACTCAGCTCTACCTCTTAGCTTCTCTGGTTTCTTTCAAGTACTAACTATAACCCCACTTTCCACAGGAAGTTTTCCTCAAATCCTCTTATGTGTTTCCTCTTTTTATTAATTCATATTTATCTTGTATTTGTGTATTTTTTTGCTTGTTGGATACCTCATTGGATTGTGAGCTCCTTCAGTGTAGAAATTATCTTTTGCTTTTTTTTCATACTTAGCACAGTGAGAGACATATAGTATGTGCTTAAATTTTTTTTTTCCTGACTGACTGATGCAATAAAGATTTATTATGTATTTGAGGTAAATGGCAAGTATAATTTTGCATATTTCAATAAGATAATTGCTATGGTGGTGGTTCTATCAATAGAAATAGGAAACTTTTGAAGATAAATGGGTTTTGAAGATGTAATTATTTCTGTTTGAGGTACTTGGAGTTTGAGAAAAATTATAGAGCATTCATTTTAATTAACTACATTTTAATTAACTTACCACGGAGACAAAAGCAGATATCAGTACTGTGTACATGTTCAGATAACAGAGAACCCTACAGCATGACCCTCCTCATCTTCCTTATTCTTTCCATGACCTTCTTCCTGAGTGGCCTTCCCAACTTTTATCTGACCTAGCAAATTTCTGGCTTTCTTTGTTTGAACAGACAACTGAATTTTGATTTAGTGTAACAATAGCACTGCTAAAGGGCAACAGTCATCGTGCTTTTGGAGTACCTAAAGATGGGAAAGAGATTTGTTTGCCTAAGCTGTGGTTAATAACTTATTATTAAATAAGCTCCTTTGATGTTCTTCTAGATAAGGAAAGTCCAAGTCAACAGCAGGACAGCTAATCAATATGTAAATAAAGATCCAAAAATAACAAAGCAAAGTCAAGAACAATGCTCTATATCCTTTTAAAAAATGCTGTGAGGAAACTAGCGAGAGTGTGCCAGGTATTGTTGTCTAAATAGGAAAGTAAATTGAGAAAATCATAATTTGTACATAAAAGTAAGAAAGATACCTCTGAAAATAATATTCAAATAGAAATTTTGAAGATGTATTTAATATGAAATATTTCAGTAAAGCATTTTAATGATTCATCATAATGACCATATAATTGTTAAAGGAAAACTGTGTATAATGTTACATCATATTATAGCTTCTGAGTAAAAAAGGTTATTTAGGCCAAACCATTATTTCCTAGCTGAGAAATCTGAGACCAGGTAAGTTAAGTGATTTATCCAAGATCATATAGGTAATTGGCAAAGGATCAGATATTTAGACATTGAGAGTATCTCAGAGCTCATCTAATCTAGTCCTCTCCTTTGACAGGAATAAATTGAGACTCCATGTGGATAAATAATTTGCCTAAAGTCACAAAGATTGTCAGTATAAATGGAAGGACTAGAATCTGTGGCCTCTAACTCCAGAAGCATTGCCATGCTGCTTTCCAGTCTGAGGAATATGAATAGAAATTATTATAAGAGATGGTCTATATCTTTCTACTATATGTAATCTAGTTGGGGAGACTATACATATATATTGACATATATATATACTCAAAACCAAAAATCAAAACACAGTGACTTACATTGACTGAAAAATGAGCAGAAAAGAATAATATCAATAGTAATATGAAATCATATTGATACATGATTTCAACTGCAAATCATATATATAAGAAAATTACTGCAAATATTGCACATTTATGTAACTGATTTATTTGTGCTTATAATTTGAATTTTCAAAATTCAACAGTAATTTCAAATCTCTACCATGAGGAGGTGCTATCTTTGTCCTTTTATTATTTTAAAATGTTTTGGAAAGCAGTAGGGAGGAAGAGAGAAATGAATGAAGGAAGGAGTTAAGGGAGAGAATTAGAAAGGGAAAGAATGCAAGAACAAATTGAAGAAAAGAAAGAAAAAGGAAGAAAGAGTGAGAAGGACAGAAAGAAGGAAGGAAAAGAGGGAGAGAGCAAGAGGAGCAAAAAATATTCAAAGGAAAGAAAGGAAGGAAGAATAAAAGAGGGAAAGAAAAATAAAAGGAGGGAAGAAATGGAAGAAGGAAGGAAGAAGGGAAGAAAGGAAGGTCAATCTCAGCTCAATACGGGAATATTGAAAAGGATATTCACTTCCGATTGCATTTCTTCTCCATGCACCCAAATTAACAATACTAATACAAGCAAGGGAAGCACTGCTTAGGTATGGAAAGAGAATGAATAGAAGTGATATTGAGCCACTATGATCCCAGAAGGCTTTGATAAAAGTGATACATGAAAGAAATCTTATTTCTTTCATTCATATACATACCTGTACCTGAGATGAATAAAAAGCTTGAGAGACAGAGTTTCTGGGTAATTAATAATCAATTTATTATTTAGCCTTATTGATAATCAATAAATTGATGGTCAGTTGTTTCTCTTGGTAAGCAATGACACTTAATGGAAACATTCAAGGCCTTAAATATTTTTTTGAAAGGGAATGCCCCTTAAGAGAGAAATCAACCATGATTGGTGAACAATCAATTTACTTTCCCCTGCCAAGAACATGGCTTGATCATGAGACTCAGCCACCTCCAGAAATCTGGACAAAGGAATGATCTCTACCCAGACTACTCTGGTTGGTTTTTTCTTCATGAATTGGGTCACCCTAAACTCTAACGAAGTCATGTAAGGGCATAGGATTAATGTTTTAGGACTGAAATTCACCCCCTTAGATTCTCTTTACACCCTACAAGTAAGGTCTCCTAGTTGGGTTGTATCCCACTCAAGATTAGATAGCATGTTCCCCAAAGATTTGGGCAATTTTATCCGTCAGCTTTGTTCTTCAGAGATTGGCTGACTGGCCTGTAGGGGCAGTTCCCTGAATGAGGAAATGAAGAGAAAAAGCTTTAATTCTAATTTAATAATTGCTTATTAATATGATATAAATAATTTCCCAACATGCATTTATGAATAAGGATAGGGCTTCAACTGTTGTTTCTATGGTATAGGAAACAAACTTGCATATATGTAAAATATCATATAATATTCTATGTCAAAAAAAGATATATTCAGAGAGACGTAAATTTAAAAAACTACATTTATAGACCATAATGAAAATTTAAGTAATACCCTGAAAAGGAAGTTATACTTAATACAAACAGAAATTGATTCAAACAGAAGTAATATTTATTAAATGTGGGCTATTTTTTCCAAGAATTGAAAGAAAGCAATGGGAAAACACATACAAGCAAAGAGGAAGACAATCCCTGCCCTCAAGGAACTTGTATTCTAATGGAGGAAAAATAAGTACAAAGGAGAAGATGGTTGGAAAAAGATATCTGAGCGTAGGAATGGTGAAGGAAGAATTCCTGGGAATCAGAAATGGAAACAAGGGAAAAATGAAGGAATGAATATGGCTGACTTGGGTTGTAGGTTGAAATGCTTCTCTAGAATGAAGTCATGTGACAGTTTAAATTAGTCTTACTATTACAATAGCCATCTGTTTTAATATAGGTCAGGAAATTATCATCTCCAAATGCAAATTAGAGTTCATTCAGAAATTAAGTCTAAGGGAGTTTCTTGAGATGTTAAAGATATTAAAAAGATATGAAAAATATTAAAAATAAAATTACTGAGGGTCACACATTCAGTATTATCATAGTCTAGACTTGAATACAATTCTTTCCAGCTACAAATTCAGCTTTTTATCATTTGATACCATGTTGCTTATTTATTGCTTTGAAAGGAATGATCCATGAAAAATTCAGGAAACAAGCAAGATTTGTAAGTAAAAATGTAGAGTGATGTCAAAGAATCAAGAGAAAAATATTTATAATGAGATAAGTGGAAAAATGCCCCCAAAATGATTCATATAAATTCAAAGAATAATCATGATTTCAAGAGGACTGGTAGTGAAATGCACATCTATTTTCTCACTAGAGAGGTTTGGACTAGAAGAGCAAAATGAAAGATGATATATCAGACATATTCATATCATATTTAGAGCTAAACAGGGTCATAGAGGACATTAAATCCAATTACACATTTCCATATGTATGCATGTATATGTACATTCTATATATACATATATACAAATACACATACACACACTATGTATATATGTGTATATGTGTATGTGTGTGTTTACATATCTGTACACAATGTCTGAGACAGAATTTGAATTCAAGTTTTCCTGATGTAAAATCTGGTATCCTATCCATAATGCCACATTTTATTTGTTTTTTTTTCATAACTAATTATACATTTTTTGGAAAAAAAATCAAAGGGGGGGCCAGTGGGAAAGGATTAACAAAGGACAATAGTGTTTTTTTAAACATCAATAAATTATTTTAACAATTAAAAATATGTTGAATTAAAATAACAGAACTGCTATAATGTAAATAAAAGCAAAATCGGTAGGAAATAAAGCTAAGGTGGACAATCCTTATGGACAACATTGCTTTAAATTTATCAAAGTTACAACCCATTATCTTTCTGTTAATAAGTGGAAAATAACAAAAATGATCATTTACATGTCCTATCAGTCACTCTCATTGTGATACGTATTTTAACACAATTTATTATGTTTTTTGATGAATAAGTAGTATGGAAGTGATGTTTTCTTTTGGGTGTGGTGACCGATTTAGGTATTCAAATAAAATCTATCACTTTTTACAGATAGAGTATATTTCTAAAGTTGGAAAAATTATTTTTTAAATGCTTAGGGTAGGGACTTTTTCCTTGTTTTGTAACCCCAGCACTTATCATACTGTTTCTCACACAGTAAGTGGTTAATAAATGTTTATTGATTGATTGAAATAGGAGTGGAACAAAAGACTAAACTTTCAACAAAAGAGAATTATTATAGAAACAAAGCATCATAGAGAATGCAATGCTTTTTGAATGATACAAAAATAAATTGATGCTAATTTTTTGAAAAAATCTGTTATCTTCCTTACTTTTTATTATAATAAAAATATCAGTTTTATAAACAATGATTCAGAATTATCATTTAGCAGCTTTAATTCAAATTCTTTTCTTTCTACTTATTAGGAATTCCTTCTATCTAAGTGATTTTGATCAGATGTTCATCACCATGTTTACTATGAACCAAGAGAAGCAAATGATTTATCTAAAAATATCAGCCTCATGGAACAGTGCCTGATGTCAATACCTGTTGAATTGAAGCCAAGTCAACAAGGCACAAAATTAAACTGAAGCTCAAGTAAACATGTCAGAAAACCAGACATTCCTCTCCTCCCCCATCATCTTTCTCCTTAATGATCCAGAGAAATTATACAGAAATAGATTGTTGTGCTTGAATTGTCTGTGTAATTATGACTGTCTTGACCTAACAAAGGTCAAAGAACCTTGAACTGGGAACTCTTTCTCTATTACTAAGCAGTTCTGTCATCTTGAATAAGCCTCTTAACCTTTCAGGTTCTCATTATCTTTCTCTGAAAAATGAGGGGATTGGGTTAGAAGATCTTTAAGATCTTTTCCAGCTTTATTATTCTGTTCTATTAAAAAATATTGACATTGGCTTGAAGATATTCTGATTGTTACTGTCTCTTTAAAGATTCACATATGAAATTATGACTAATATAAGCATGCTCATTTCCTCCTAGTCCTTATTTGTTCAGTAATTTTTGTAAGATTATAATATTGGATAACAGAATATGACTGACAATCTAGATACTAAAGTTTACAACCTTTCATTTGAATGGTATTGAAAGGGACCTACCTTGCATATATTTATGTAAATGTTTTCTCTCCCATCAGATTGGAAGTATCTTGAGAAGGACTTTTTTTTTTTTTTTTTTGTATTCAGAGTGATAAGCACACTGCCTGGCCAATAGTAGGTGCTTAATAAATAATGAATTACAAATTACTGTGTTATCTCCTACAGAATGAGATGTGTCCATTAAAGGAAGGACAGTAGCAGAATTATGATCATATTGCTCTAAATTATGGAAAGCTAGAGTCTGTGAAGATGCTAAAAATTAGTATCAGACCAGGCAATGGAGAAGAATACAGTGAGTTTGAGTAGATTGAGCATTAATTAAGGAATTTAAAATCTTTGTATTGTTAATGGACAGTTTAAGTAGTCATGTCCAACTCTTTGTGACCAAATTTGGTTTTTTTTCTTTGCAAAGATACTAGAGGTGTTTCGCCATTTCCTTCTCTATCTCATTTTACAAATGAGGAAGTGAGTAAATGACTTGCCTAAAGTCATTCAACAAGTAAATGTCTGATGCCAGACTTGAACTCAGGAAGATCAGTCTTCCTGAGTCTAGGCCTAACACTTGATGACATTGCAGAAGTGTATGACAGAAAAAAAATAAGATAATAAAACTCAGAATAAACACTGATCAGCGCATGAACTTCATCAGTCTGTGTGGAATGAAAGGAAAAAGCAAAGAAAACCAATCTCATGTTGGGTGGAACCTATGGAAATCTTAGGGAAAAAATGGAAAGGAGATATACATAATGGGAAGACATTTTTGGGTTGTGATTTAAATGGTTAGGGGGAACATTCACTTCTATGACATCACAGATTAATTTGAGTATTGACAATCTACCTAGATGGCTGATATAGAAATAAAGGGAACAACCATAATCTATGAGGATTTCATGACCTATTCATAAGTTTGACCTATTCATAACCTATTCAAGTTTGTTCAGAAGAAAAGAGAGGAGGGAAATGATTACTGAAGTCTTCATATATAAAAGAGTAGTTAGGTTTAGAGGGTAGTTCTAAGAACAAGTATAAAAAGTTACAGGGAGTAAAATTTTGGCTTGATATAAGGAATAATTTTCTAATAATTAGAAGCATCTAAAATGTAATTGACCAACTTGTGAGATGATGAACATATCTGATTTCAAATTATACTTATTTGCATATTATGTGTGCAAGGGTTTGTTATATGGTGCTGGAGATGAAGAAATGGAACTCTTCCCTCTCCTCAGGTCAACTTATGCTCTACTGGGGGAAGGAAGCAAAGACTATATATGATATATAAGCAGATAAATTAGTAAAAGGAAATTGGAAAATGAAGAAAACAGCAATGACTAAATGGTTATGGTGAAAGTATGTTGATCTCAAATATCTGACACTAAATTCAAGCGGAAGGTAGATAATTATTAGTTGGGGATGTTGCTGTTCTTGCTCAGTATTTTCCATTATTTTCAGTCCTTCTTGACCCCATTTTTAGAATTTTCTTGTGAAAGATACCAGAGTAGTTTGCCATTTCCTTCTCCAGCTCATTTTATAGATGAAGAAATTGAAGCAATCAGGATTAAGTGACTTGCCCAGGGTAAAACAGTTAGTAAGTGTCTGAGTCCACATTTGCATTTGAACTCAGAAAGATGAGTTTCCCTAACTGCAGACCTGGCATTCTATCAACTGTACTACCTAGCTCCCAGTTAAAGATACTGTAGAAAGGATTGATGATTATTATGGGTTGGACTAGAGGGTCTCTGATATGCCTTCTAATTTTGAGGTTATAATAATATGATAAAAGAATGACAAGGTATGAGCTACATATTTTAGCTAGACAGTCACATGAAGTCCTTCCAACACAAGATTAAGACAAAGGTTTCTCCTCATTTGGCCATCTGCCCACTACTGAAGAGACTTAGCTTGTGAAACAGATGTAGAACAATTTCTCCTTGACTAATACCAGCTGCTAGGGCAGCTCTTTGGCAGGAGAAGATAAATACAAGGGATGGAAAGAGACATGAATATTATGGAAAGACCCTCCTCTCCATGCCTCAAGGACTTATAAAAAATGTACTTTTCTTTGCTATACAATTTAAAACATAATAAATGAATGATGATAATGATGATGATGATTATAAAATTTCGAAATATGGAGGCCAGAAATCTCTCATTAACTTTATGTAAAGACTATATTTCCTAAACATGGAGAAGAAATAAGAGACTAATCTAGGTACTTATTACCTAATGTCTCAATTATGTTAATAGTCCTCTAGTTGTTCTTCCAGAGTGCAGTCTCTTTACACATCAATCCATCTCCCTAAACCAGATTAATTATTCCAAATCATTTCTTTGCAACAAGTAACATACCTCATTGAAATAACTTGGGGGAAGAGAGTTGAAATTATGTTGCAGGAAAATAATAAAAATGATTCTGATTGAAGAAAAAGGATAGCCTAACCAAATGAAAGAATGATGGTACTAGTATCAGACATAGGTCCATTAGGAAGAGAAACCAGTTTTGAGAGAAAATTATTAATTTATATTCAGACATATTAAGATTAAAATATTGTGAACATGAAAATGGAGATTTCCATAAGCATTTGGAAATGCAACAGTACATTTGAGGTAAAAAAGTCAGAACTAGAGATGCAAATTTTAGAATTATTAGGAAATGTATAAACTGAAGCTGCATGAGAAATTGAATTATTAGAATAAATGTATGCAAAAATTCCAGAGATCAAGTTATAAAACTAGAGGGATTACTCAAATTTACAGAGTCGGAGAAAGAAGAGGAACATGTGAAAGTAATATACTCTGTTGTACACTTATCTCAAATCAATATCCAGATAATTACTTTCCCCTCAAACAGAGAGAAAAATTCAGATCATCATGAAAGAAAAAGTTTCAAAAGGAAAGAAAAAGAGAAAATTCACATAACATTGTTCTAATATTTATATTCTTGAATATTGTTCTAAAGCAGATTATTGTTTTCCCCTTAGTTTTACAAATCCTTTCAAGTTGTACTCAGGTAACATTTCTTTAGAAAGATTTACAATATCTGCCTTTTCCAGTCATATTCCCTTCAGCTTAAGAGGTCAGTTTTAAGGTAGACATGGATGTGGGGCAAATGTCTGGTCAACTTGTCTAAGATAGTATGGCTCATACTTTTGGTATCTCTCATTAACTTGCTATGTAAACTTAAACCAATCACCTCACCTCTCTAAGACGGTTTCCTTATATTAAAAAAGTGCATTAGATTCTAAAGTATCTGCTAGTTCTAAAATTTTATCAGTTCATGCATTTTCTAGTTTTTTTTTTTTTTCAGAAGTTTTTTCACTTGATGACTATATTACATTTCTATCACTTGGTGGCAATAAACCTAAATTTCAAGGTAAACTGAAGGACTGAGATGAAACTGAATAACATCAAGACATGAGTTATATCAAAAGTCATCAAAATTCTTACCAGTGTGTAAATGCCAAGGGATTTAAAGAATCAATGGTAGTTAATATGAGAACTGAAGAAAACTAATGAGAGCATGAGTTTATTGATGTCACACACACACACACATACACACACACACATACACATACACACACAGCGTGAGAGTCAGTCATATAGTCAATGATTTGTTTTGCCCTAAGATATGTAAGATCCTCTCTTCAATGAGCAACTTTTGGAGATATGTAGGCTACAAATAGATTACCATCGCAAACTTCTTACCTAGAAAGGGACTGTGGAATCAGATAGACTCTTAAAGTTTGTTTTGGTGACATGAATTGGTGAACTGGCAGTAGCGTAGGGTTTGAAATCAGAGAATCTTTGAAGAGGAACAAATTTTCTTATTTGTTTCCTCTCATAAAGTTACTTAATCTCTCTGGGCATGGTGTGATTATATGTCCATAGATTCAGATCTTGAAGAGACATTGGAGCTAAACTCTAAGACTTGACATATTTGTAAATGAATCCTTTATTAGAGATGCATACTCTTCTTTTACAGATGAATAACTGAAAACCAGAAAGATTAAGAGGCTTTTCCAGGTACAATGACAGCAAGTGACAAAATCATAATTTGAACTAAATTCCTGTACTCCAAATCCATCATTCTTTCCCCTACCTGTTTCCCTAGCTGTATGTGACTCATATTCTGGAGCCATTCTTCCAACTCTATAGTCTCATTGTCAGGGTAGGTCTCCAGAATATAATTACTACTTCCCTTTGCTCAGAATTTTGGTAGTAATTCTCTTGGATTAGGGGTAGTTTTCTAAAAGTATAAGCCTCCACTCATGTGTTTCCTTATGTGATAATACATTTTCAAATAGCTTTTAATAAAGTATGTACTAAGAATGATAGAATAAGCACAGTTGGTACAAAATATCTTCCCAAAAGTGTAGGTGGCATTCTTCCATCAGGACACCAAAATTCCTGGAGAAAATCATTCAAAATAAAAAAAAAATACTTGGTGAAGGGTTAATTCATTTCTTAAAAGTTAGAAGTCTTTTTGTCCCCTTCTTGAGGTAGCCATGAAGTGTGTGTGTGTGTGTGTGTGTGTGTGTGTATTTCTGCTGATCTCCTTGTGGAGTCTTAAATCTTCCTTTTATTAGTATACTTACTATTTTTATGCCTTGGCTACTGATGTAGACATTTGGGGTTCAACTATTTTATGAATATTCCTAAGACAAATATCCCAAAGTCCTCAAACTTCTGACCCTCAAAAGTTCATGAGGCCCTCCTCTGGTTAAAGAGGAGGGGTGGGGGGCAATAATTCACTCTCCCCCCTCTCTATTCCTCGAGGGATTCCTTTTTTTCAGAGTTTCTTACTTGAGTTTCACCACTAAAGTAACAAAAGCTTGAAGAGGTTCAATATACTGAGGAAATTACTGGTCCACTGAGAATTTCCTTGGGAGACTCGAAATTCTTTGAATAATACAAGAAATTATTTCTGTTAAGTGAAATATTTAGTATTATTATTACAACAAAAAGAATATTATCTCCTCTTTCATTTACTGGACATGGACAATCTCAATATCTCTGCTAACTCAAACACTCAACTTTGTGAGTGCTTAGCAGTCACCAAGGATTTTAACAATGATTGAGGGAATTTGCTATGGATACTTGCAATTGAAATAGTGAAAGTGTAACTTACCATGACAAATGTGTTCACTCTCAGTGGAGATCGAATTACTGAAGATTTAGTACAAAGGAAAACCTAGAAATATTGAAACTGCCTACAGTTGAGCATTCTTCAACACACAGGTACTTAAAAAAAACTGACAAATATTATGTTTATATGTAGCAAAAATATCAACATTCCAATGCAGAAAAGAAATGTGTTTCACAAGTTCCACTGACATGAAAATCTACTCAAACATAGGCAATTGTATAATCACGCAAATGAATGACAGAACAGTTTTAGCATATTTGAAAATAGTGATTGAAGTAATATGCTACATTCTTAAGAAAGTAAAAAGAAAGTTTAACTCCCTTGCTTCACTTCCCCCCCAAAAAAACCCCTAACTTTTGATTTTTAGTGATATTTAGAATTCTATCATTTCAATTTCCTTCCATTAGGAAGAGTTATCCTTTAGTTGTGTTAGGACCTAGAAATGTTGTTGTATGTCCTTCATTTATGAAGAGGACAAATGACATTACTGGTATGTAAATAAGATTTAACTGAGATGGAGTTACCCAAGTCATTAGCCCCACTCTATGTGTAATCAAAGGTCAGTGGCAAAAGTCAGGATGGCAGGCAATGGCCTGGGAGGTAATGGATCACCTTGGCACCTTTGATATCTGACCAAACTCCACAGTGTCTGCTCAGCCACCTTCGTGGCTCTTGGAACAAATTGTTCTCATCCACTTATTCTTCAGGGGCAAGTCTTCACATACTTGGGGCAGACACCTGCCTGCCTCACTTCCTGGTTTGAAGCTCATTGGCTATCCTCAATCTGATTTAGCCCATCTGCTGAGATAGTTTACTGGGAATGTGGGTGCTGTGCATGCTACAGCTTCTTGGAGCCACTGGTGAGAATTAAAGTCCAGGAAGACAAAAAAAGGGTGGGTCACCATCCCTGGAAATATCTCAGCAAACCATCCTACCAGGGGTGCTAGTCTTTTTTGAACACCCCTGAATCTAGGAATAGTGTGTTGCTACAAATCAAGGGAAGACAATCGCCCTAGAGAGTCTAAAGGGACATAGGTAGACTAGTAGGGGTATGGAGTAGTCCTCAGGCATTTTATAATCTCAGGTTGAAATCTCAATTTTACTTTTTGGTAAAATCAGCTTTTCAGGAGATTTATCTAGTTCTGGATTAAAGTGAAAGTTATAGACGGAAAGTTATATATGTGGTGAGATTATGCAGAATATTTAGAAGATGGGAAAAGTGGACACGTGACACATGAAGTAATATAATAAGTTCAACAAAATGACTTCTAGCTGGAGAATGTCTTCAGTGAGTAGTATTAGAAGGATCACATCATTTCATGAATGGGCAAATGGGACAATGACTATGTGAAAAAGAGGGCCTTAAGTGATAGGACAGTGCTATGAATTACATGAGGGTCCTGTTCCCAGTGATACATACAGGAAAGACTAGTGAAGAACAGACTAGAGCTGATGATAGTATTGAAGACCTAGAGAAAGAAAAGGAGTAAAAGACAAGGGAACAACTTTTCAGGGATGAAAGGAAAGAAATTAGGGCACAATGTTGCCTACACTGCCATTTCTAGTCACTGTAATGGTTTTGTTTTACTTTGATTTTTGCTTATTTTTCTTTTCCTTTTGTTACAAGAGGGTTCTATATGGGATATGAGGAGATAAAAATAATCCAGAGATGACTGGCCTGAAAATAAAAGTTAATGAAAAAATTTCAAAAATTAACCAACTTTCTTTATATTTATCTCACCATGCACTTATAATGCTTTTGAGCATACAAAATGAGTAGGTTTCCATAGGCTACTTTAGGGACCAAATCTACCAACAATTGTAAAGAGCTGGAAAACAAAATCACAAACTATGGATGTGTTACTTTTCACTCTACCTTACCATAAGATGTACTCTATGATTTTAATCTTTTTCTCTCAATGAGATTTTTAATGGGGGTAATTTGAATTAATATATTTCCTTTACCTGCAAAACAAAACAAAAATAACAAAACCACAGCAACAACATATTTTCTCTCAGGTTCAGTTTTCTTCTTATCTTCACAAAATAGATAATCAGAAAAACCTTGTCAAATTTTTGCCCAAATATCATACTGTTAAAATGTCAGTGCTAATATAGTCTGATGAATTGAATGCTATGAATTACCTGGGATTTTAGTTATTAAAATGTATAAGCAACCTTACCTGAAATCTTAAAAAGAGGATATTTGACATGTAGTATTGTTTTATATTTGAGTGCCCTTATCCCTAAGGTAAAGAATCTTCATTTTTTTTTTCAGTTATTGAAGTCTCTGTTTCATAATAGAAGAGAGTAACAATGCATTTCATTTAGTTACATTTAACTTTAGGGTGGGAGTCTATCTTCTTCAGAAGAACTAAAAGTTATAATATGATCTGGTCACATTTTGATTCTCACAAAAAATCTAGGAGATAGATGCTATTATTATCCTGATTTTACAGCTGAGGAAACTGAGGCTGAGATTAAATGATATCCCTAGGGTTACAGAGCTAATAAATGTCTTTAGTCAGATTTGAATCCAGGTCTTAGCGTTCTATTCACTGGGCCACCTAGTTACCTTTAGTTATTCGAAGAAGTTTTTCATGTCATGAGAGACCAAATTCTGTCCTGCTAGTATCATCATACTCAGCTCTACAAGACAGGAAAGCGATATGGTAGTGATAGTTTTTTCCAGACATCAGGATGTGACAAACATTGTACATCTTGTTCTTCATGATAGTTTTGCAAAACAAGTGGCCCTTGGCAACAAAATCTTGATTCATGATGAAGTTTCTTTCCCCTAAGAAATCAGTTGGTTTCTCTGAAGTCTCAGCATCTACACTGTTACAGGTTAGGGTTGGTAAAGTTGTCTCAAATCCTAAGTGCCAGAATTCCCCTGTTTTATTACATGAGAACCCTAGGCCCTGAAGTATTTTGTTAAACCTCTTAGAGTAGTATTATTGAAAAGTTCAGAAAGGTCTCAGACTGAATTCTTTCACATATACCTATCAGCCAGTAAGTGAGGTTTCTACATTATTACCTAACACTCTTCCTTGAAATAAATAAACTACCATGTGAATGGCAAAAATTGGGGATGACATCATGGTTATAAAAGACACCTAAATAGTGTCTCCTTCCCAAGGTGCCAGATTAAATTGTTCTCTATCTTAATTCTTCTATGCCCACTCCAATGTGACCTCAGGCTTTGCTAATAAGAGTAGGTCATACAGAGCAAGAGATATAATAGAATTTTTGTCTTCTTTTTTGCTTAGATAATATTTGGAACATTGTGTTTCACTGGGAGCAAAACATTTTAGGAGGAATATTAGCATTCTGTAATGTATCCAATGGTGGGTGATAAAGATAATATGAGTGATAGTACATAAAAAAAGACTTGGATAATGGACATATTAATTGATTTCAAGAGTCTAAATGACTGACCAATATGGCAGAGTAAAGGCCAGGACTCACCTGAGCTCTTCCCCCAACCTCTCCAAATACCTTTAAAAATGACTCTAACTAAATTCTACAGTAGCAGAACCCAAAACAAGATGAAGTGAAATACATTTTCAGCTTAGGACAACTTGGAAGATTGACAGAAAAAGGTCTGTTGCACCAGAGTAAGAGAGGATTTTAGTCTAGCATGGGTTGTACCAGGACAGATCTGGCAAACATAGAACAAGACTTGGGTCACTGAATCAGTGGCAGCAGTGGTGGTTTGCAGACATCTATGAAAAGAAAGACAACTTAGAAGGTGAGCAGGAAAGACCTGTCACACCTGGGTGACAGTGGAGCATAGCCCAGCTGGGCCACTAAGCACTGGGACACAGTAAACAAGAAGCAGGCCCTTGGGAATTAGAGAATCAATAATACTAGCTGAAGGTTCCGAAAGTTCTCAGCCCACAGACAGTAAAGGGGTGAACAACTGATCAGAAGGAGATCTTTTTTATATCATTGAGGCAGGCCCCTGTTGCTTTGCTCATAGTTGGATCTGGGTCACAGTCCTGGATGGCAGTCCAAGGGTGAGAGGGAGCACTGGCACAAGAGACCTTTTGGCCACAGTGGAGGGGGGGACCCTCCTCACAGTTTCAGGGAAAAAAAGAATGCTTGTGGTCACTCATAGACAAGAGTACAGGCCCAGTAAGTAGTAAACACCTCTCTCTAGATTATACTACCTTGGAAGAATTGAAAACTTACAGGTCCTGAGAAGTATCTCTGAAAATAGCTGCACAAATCCCCTGAAGCTTAAGACACTGTGCCCTCCATTCTGAAAGTAGAGCCATATCTTAACAAAGAGTCCAAAGTCAACTAACAGGTTGGGAAAATGAGTAAAGGTGAATAAAAAAAACCTGACTATTGAAGGTCACTATGGTGACAAGGAAGATCAAAATGCACATTCAGAAGAAGACAACAGAGTCAAATCTCCAATATTCAAAGTCTCCAAGAAAAATATGAATTGGTTTCACTCCATGGAAGAACTTAAAAATGATTTTGAAAATCAAGTACAAGAAGAATTGGAAAAATTGGAAGAGAAATGAGAGTGATGCAAGAAAATCATGAAAAACAAGTCAAGAGCTTGGTAAAGAAGACACACCAAAAATACTGAAGAAAATAACACCGTAAAAATCAGAGTAGTCCAAATGGTAAAGGAGGTCCAAAAGGCCAATGAGGAGAAAAATGCCTTAAAAAGCAGAATTGGCCAAATGGAAAAGGAGGTGTAAAAGTTCACTGAAGAAAATAAATCTAAAATTAGAATAGAACAAATAGAAGCTAATGACTTCATGAGAAATAACTTTAAAATTACAAAAGAAGCAACACAAAAAATGAAAAAATAAAAGACAATGTGAAACATCTCATTGAGAAAACAACTGACCTAGAAAATAGGTCCAGGAGAGATAATTTAAAAATAATTGGACTACCTGAAAGCCATGATCAAAAAAGATCCTAGACATCATCTTTCAAGAAATTATCGAGGAAAACTGTCTTGATATTCTAGAATCAGAGGGTAAAATAGAAATTGAAATAATACTCCAATCACCTCCTGAAAGATATTCCAAAATGAAAACTTCCAAATTTCCAAAACTATACCAAATTTCAGAGTTCTTAGATCAAGAAAAAAAATATTGAAAACAGCCAGGAAGAAACAATTTAAGCATTATAGAGTCACAGTCAGGATAACACAAGATTTAGCAGCTTCTACATTAAAATATCGGAGGGCCTGAAATATGATATTCCAGACGGTAAAGGAGCTAGGATTACAACCAAGAATCAATTACCCAGCAAAAGAGTGTACTCCTTCAGAAGAAAAATGGATCTTCAATGAGATAGAGGACTTTCAATCATTCTTGATGAGAAGACCAAAGTTGAATAGAAAATTTTGATATTCAAATACAATTCTCAAGAAAAGCATCAAAAGACAAACAAGAAAAGGAAACCATAAGGGATATAATAAGGTGAAACTGTTTGCAAGCCTACATGGGAAAATTATATTTCTAATTCATAAATCCTTCATTATTATTAGGGTCATAAAAGGAGTACAGATAGACAAAGAGCAAAGGTGTGGAGTGAATATGAACTGTTGTTATCTAAAAAAATAAAATTAATGAAGGACAGAAGTATGTACTGAGAGAAAGAGAAATGGTGTAAATCATCCCACATAGAAGAAGCAAGAAAAAGTTTCTTTACAGAAGAAGGAAAGGGAGGAAGTGGGGAGAATTGAGTAAACCTTACTCTCATTAGAATTAACTCAAAGAGGGAATAACACACACACTCATTTGGATACGGAAATCTCTCATATTTGTTGTATAGGAAAGTGGTAGAGGAATGGAATAAGAGAAGCCTGGTGATAGAAGGAAAAACAAATTGGGGGAAGGGGTGGTCAGAATCAAAACTCTATTGTAAAGAGGGAAAGGGTGAAAGGAGAGAGAGAATAGAATAAATGAGGGGGATAGGATGGAGGGAAATACAGTTAGCAATATTAAGTATGAAAAAATTTAAAGCATGTTTCTTTGAGAAAGGCCTCATTTCTCAAAGATACAGATAACTGAGTGAAATTTATAAAAATAAGAGCCATTCCCTTATTGATAAATGATCAAAAGATAGCAATTTTCAGATGAAGAAGTCAAAGCTATGTATGAAAAAAAATAACTCATTATTGACTGGAGAAATGAAAATTAAAACAATTCTAAATTACTATCTTATAACTATTAAACTGGTCAAAAAGAAAGAAAAGGTAAATGACAAATGTTGGAGGGGATGTGGGAAAATGAGACTTTAATGCACTATTCATGGAATTGTGAACTGACTCAACCATTCTGTATATTAATTTGGAACTATGCCCAAAGAGCAATAAAACCATGAATTACTCTTTGACCTAGCAATACTGCTACTAGGTCTGTATCCCAAGATAGATTTTTTAAAAAAGAAAAGGACCTATGTGTACAAAAATATTTATAGTAGCTCTTTTCCAGGGCTAAAGATTTAAAAGCTGAGAGAATATTCATTAATTGGGGAATGGCTGAACAGGGTGTGTTATGTTAATTATGATGGAATACTATTGTACTCTAAGAAATGATGAGCAGGATGCTCTCCAAAAAACCTTGAAAGACTTACATGAATTGATGCAAAATGAAATGTACTGTGAAGAAAGTAATAGCAATCTTGTAGGAAAATCAGCTGTGAATGACTTAGTCTCAGCAATGCAACTATCCAAGACACCTCTGAAGGACTTATGATAAAAAAAGGCTATCCATTCCCAGAGAAAGAATTTGTGGTGTCTTAATAAAGATTAAAAAATAATTTAGAAAATAATTCTTTATTTTTTTGAGGTTTTTTTTTTTCACAACATTACCATTATCGATATGTTTTGCATGACTGCACATATATAACCTATAGAGAATCACTCGCCTTTTCCATAGGGGTGAGAAGGAAAAGGAGGAGGGGAGAGAATTTGTAACTCAAAGTTTTAAAAATGAATATTAAAAATTGTTACCATATATAACTGGGGGAAATAAAATACTAAAAAATCTAAAAACAAACAAAAAAGTAAATAAAAAGTGATGAACTGGAAGATTTTGCCAAAATATTGGAAGACTTGTATGAATTGATGCAAAGTGAAATAAACAGAGCCAGGAAAATATTGTTCCCAGTACCGCAGCATCATATGACGATCAACTATGAGTGACTCAGTTCTTCTTAGCAACACAATGATCCAAGCCAAATACAAAGGACTCATGATGGAAAATACTATCCCCATTCAGATAAGAACTGGTGCATTCTGAATACATGACTTTTTTCACTTGCTTTATTTTTTTCATTTTTTTGTGGGTTCTTTTAGTCTATTTCTTCTTTCACAGCTGTGAATAATGAGGAAATATGTTTTACATAATTGCACATATATAACCTCTATCAAAAAGCCTACCATTTTAGGAAGAGAGGAGAGAAGGGAGGCATAAAAATCTAGATCTCAAAATCTTATTAAAATGAATGCTAAAAATTTTCTTGATGTATAATTGGGAAAAATAAAATAGTATTAACTATTAAAGTAGCAAACTGTCAAAGGCTGTCAGGTGGAAAAATAAATGAATGAATAGATAGGTAGATAGACAGACAGACAGATGGATAGATAGATAGGTAGATAGACAGACAGACAGACAGACAGATAGATAGATAGACAGACAGACAGACAGACAAAGTTGTCATATTTACTCCAGGAGATTAAATGCTTACCAATGAGTGAAAGTAATGTGGAGGCAAATTTTGTTGCCTTCTAAGAAAGAACTTCTTCACAATAATAGTTGTATGAAAGTGGAATGGGCTACCTTGTAAGGGTATAAGCTCTCTATCCCTGGAAGTGTTTCCAACATCAGACATCACTTGTCATGGTTGTTGTAGAGGGATTTGCTTATTCATGTACAAGAGGGAGCATATGACCTCTGAGGTTCCTTTCAATTCTGTAATTCTGTAAGTCTATGCAGATGTTCCATCTAATTTTATAAGAAAAACTTGAAAAAGAGCCTTTCTCAGTGATACCCTCATAAAAGTGCCTGCCCCTGAGATTAGATTCTCTCAAATGTTTGTATGCATACATTTTTTATGTATGCACACACATATCATGTGTGTATATATACATACACACATTTATTTTTATATGTCTATCATCTATCTGATATATGTGTGTGTGTGCGAGTGTGTATGAAGTCATTTCATACTATTTTCCTCCATTAGAATATGACCTCTTTGAGGACAGGGAACATGTTTTTACCTTCCTTTACATTCACAGTACTAAAGATGCATTGTAAATGCTCAATGGATACTTCTAGATTGAATTACCAATTGACTGCAAGACCTTGTTATTTTAGATTTCCCAGTCTATCACAGATTTCTTTGAAATGAGACTGATCATCACATAAAAAAGTAAAAATAAATTTAAAACCCTAAAAATAACATTCTCTCTGATTATCAAAAGACCTTAGTCTTTTAGTCTACTTTGTGCTGCTTAAGAAGCAGTATAAAACCTAAGAGCATTATAGTGGAGTGAGAGAAATAAAGTTAATTTAATCAAGTATGCAGTAAATATCTGTGAAATGAATTAATTATACTACAAAACATTACCTTTTCTATTACTGCTCTGTATTTATTTAAAATTTTCCAGACTGATTAGGGCATAATTGGGTTTCAAAGATATATCTTTTAGTCCCATATTTGTACTTATTACATATATATTATCTAGAAAAATCCATGATGGTCTTTAAATCTCTTTGCTAGTCTGAAAAAAATCTGCCTCATAGAATTGTAATAAGCAAAATATTGTACAAATATGTAGTCACTATAACTTTGACTTCATTGTTAAAGAGACATATGGGTGAGAAAATTCCTTTTACCAATAAACATCATCACCTATTCTGTAATTTAGAGTCTTGGAGAATTACCTAGACAACAGAGATGGTGTCTTGCCAAGGGTCACCTGGGAAGTATATGCCAGGGATGCCTTGACCTCAAGTTCCTTTGACTTTGAGGCCAGTCACCAAACTCTATCGATGGGAACCATTGTCCACTTAATCAAAAGCTCCAGTGAAGTCAATTGTGCCATCATTCATCAACATACCCACAGGGCTAATAAAATGATTTATATATTTTTGGTTTTGTGGATTTGAATTGGGCATGTAATTCTGAATCTCTGTAGCATATGGAATAGAGTCCACATTAAACTTAAGAATTTGAAATTATCTGAGCTTCACAGCAAGCTTACAAAATTTTCTAGTTTAATACTGTTTCAAAAAGATCCAGGAAATCAGGACTAATCAAATGCCTGGTTTTCCACTTTTTTCTCTTAGATATAGTGCAAAAGTATTTATCACATACTGGAGCAAGCCAGGTGGTACAGTGGGTAGAGCACCAGTGCAGGAGTCAGGAGGACCTGAGTTCAAATCTCACCTCAGACACTTGACACTCACTAACTGTGTGACCTTGGGCAAGTCACTGAACCCCAATTGCCTCATCCTGAGTCATCTCCAGTTATCCTGTTGAATATCTGGTCAATGGATTCAGATGGTTCTGGATCAGAAGTGAGGCTGGCGACCCGCACAGCCCTCCCTCACTCAAAAACAAAGTCAAGTGCAAGTCAAATTATTATTTCTCTGATGGCATGGCTTTCTTCAGCTACGAAGGATGAACATACACAGATCACAGACTGGGAAGGTAAAACAATCAGGATTCCTGGGTTAAAGAGAAACAATTACTACTTAGTATTTAAATCCCCTCTGTGCAAGGTGGATGGGGACGTGTTTTCCAGTCTGTGAGTTCCACAGTGAATTCAGTCTAAGGCTTGGTGTTTGAGCAAGAAACATAGCCAGTAAACCCAAAGGAAAAAAGGCAGCTTTGGGACATGGAGTGTACCTTCCCTTGGGTAGAACAACAGAGAAGAGAAGAAGGAGGAGGAGGAGAGGAGCTACTACTTACACACTCACAGGTTGTGCTTGTCCTTCATTCTCAAAGAGGACCATGACATCAAGATGATGACATGACTTGCAGTTGCCTTTATTTGAGTCAGGGAGGGCTGTGCAAGGTCACCAATCTCACTTTCTTCTCCTGAGCCATCTGGGTCCAGTGGCCTGATATTTATCAGGATGACTGGAGATGGCCCAGAATGCAAGGGGAGACCCTGGCCCTTTCAGGCTTAACTCTTATCACATTTTCTTTTTATTGCATAAACTCAAACCTCTACAGTCATATACAGTTATGGGAAACACATATAGTGAGAATAAATTAAACTCACTTGATTCCATTCCTTTCTTTGTTACTATCTTTGATAAATCATTGGTTCTCTCTGGCCTCAGGATCTTTGTACCATGAACTCTAAGGTCTTTCTAATTTTAGATTATTTTTACTATGATTATGACTACAATTAAAGCTACTACTACTACAAAAACAGTATGACTCTGATTACAATCGATATCTATAGAGGGCTTTAAGTTGTTTTTTAAGACATGATGCAGAAATGTTCTCATTTGAATGTCACAAAAACTCTGTTGTAGTGAGTGTTGGAGCTAGTTGAAATCAGAGTGCCAAATGCACCATTTTCAGTGTATTTACACCTCGGAAATGAGCAAACACTAAAAATCAGTATTTGGTTTATTATTTTTTGATTGTCTATCATGAAGAAGATGATATGGAAAATGTTAGCAATGAAGATTTAAATATATTTCATGTGAATATATGTGTGTATTTATATATGTGCCTATATGTATACACATGTAACCATTTGATAAACATTTACTAACACAATTCTGCCTATAAGGTAGATGAAAAAGTTAATATTCTCATTCTACACATGAGCAAATCAAGACTCCATGAAGTTAAATCACTTACAAATTTGTTACACTGGGTATAATATTTGAAACCTTTTGTAGTCCAACATTCTATCCACTATTCCATGATGCTACTCAGTCAAGGTTTCTTAAATTCAGATCCATAACTTCAGGATGTCAATGATTTTGGATGGGAAAAATACATATTTATTTGTAATAAGTTTTAACTGAAATTTAGCTTTTCCTATGATTATAAATGTCAGCAACTGAACATTGTCCTGAGAAGGGGCCAGTAGACTTCATCAAAATAAATAAAAAAGAATTCCTGATTTAAAAAACAGGTTAGGAATCCCTGCTCTAATAAAATGATACTGGTTCTTATATCCTACACAATGCACTATGTCTCATTACTTTTATTCAGGCAACATAGTTGTAATTTAATGGTAATAAGTCATATGATCAGCCATTTTACAGTTAATGGTGGCTTTTGCACTGTTGATCACACAGCAGGTGTTTAAAAATGCTAAATAAAATCAATTTAGTTGCCTTTGAAGCCAACTGGGGATTTTGTACATAATATTTTATCAAAAGGACATCACATTTATGAAAAGAATATCACAATCTTATTTTTCCATATAATCTATAAATCTGTTATGTATTCAGAAGAAATTCAATTTTCAGTACTTCATTGATTTTCTCTTATCTTTCACAGTTCTATAAGCACCCCCAACAGATATACTGTGATATTTCTATTTCCATATCCTTCATATAAATTTCTAGATAACCTCTTGGATTATTAAACCTAGATAATGTAACTAAATCGGAACTAGGTAGTGCAGTGGATAGATCACTGAGCCTGGAGTTCAAATCTTGTCTCAGACACTTACTAGCTATGAGACTCTGGGCAAGTCACTTCACCCTGTTTACCTCAGTTTCTTCTTCTGCAAAATCAACTGGAGAAGGAAATGTCAAACCATTCTAGTATCTTTGCCAAGAGAACCCAACATGGAATCATGAAGTGTTGGACATGGCTGAAATGATTAAACAACCACAATGCTACAAAAACTTCCTTCTGTGGACAGTTAAGGAAGTCACATTTCAGAAGGAATAGCACTGACAAACGTGTATCCTGATGAGACTAACCTAAGTGGAGAAGCCCCTCTACCTATGCCATAGGAGGACAGGGCAAATGATACGGAAGTGCATAACCTAGAGAAGAAAAGATTTAGTCGAGTCATAATAGGATTCCAATATCTGATGGACTGCCAGTTTGAAAAGGGAATGACTGGGCCTGTTTTGCTGGGTCCCTGAGGGCAGAAATGTGAACAGTGGGTGAAATAGGAAAGTGGACTTCAACCAACATCAGGAAAAGCTGCCAGTTACTTACAGCACTGTGACTGCTAGCCACTAAGTTTGTTCATGCTCTTGAAACAGATGCTAGATAACTACTTGTAAAAGGTTTTCAAATGGACGCAGTTCATGATCTGAATGATAGTTGGTATGGAAGATCTCTAAATAGCTTTCTTTTAACCATCACATTTAGAGTGTACTTGTAGCACCTGCATTATTTCAACAAGATAGAAATAATAAAGGAATGATTATTTCAAGTCTAAAACTACCAGATGAACAGCTAGGACATGGACCCCATATAGTACCCTTTCTATCTGTGGTCTGACTGACACTGCTGTCCCAAGATTTTTCCCTCATCTTCTGGAGGAATAATGCTTCAAAGAGCCCTACTATGAAGTTGAATTAGCTTTAGCTAAGGCCCAGCCTGAGGAGGATGAGGGTTATTCTTTTCTTAAAGAGGTTTTGACTGTAGATTCTTTTAGAATTGATTGGCTAAGGTGGCTGACTCAGTATGTTTGCAGGTCTTCCTGATTGCCTGAGTGCCAAAGCCATGAGGAATTCTAGCTCCCTGTTGGAGGCATATAGCTATAGACTGAGAGTATGGGTGTGTTCAGACAAATAGAAGTATGTTGTCAATTGATATCCTAGGAGGTATAGAAATAGGTTTTAGATTAGAAGTCAGTAAGATCTGGGTTAGAATCCTCCATCAAACATTTACTAACCATAAGATCTTGGAAAAATCACAAGCTTCTTTTAACCTCAGTTTCCTCATCTGTAACATGCAATATCACCTATCTGACATAGCTGTGAGGACCACAATATATGTAAAGTCCTTTACAAGCTTTAAGGTATCACAGATATACTTCTTGTTACTGTTATTGTTGTTATATATTTCTGATGAAGGTATTGGTGTTATTCGTAAAATGGGGCTATAGAGAATATATGAATCTAAACATTTCTAAGGCTCATTGCAGCTCTATGAGCTTTTGAAATATATTATGATTCAGACTAGTTCAGGACTAAAAGTGCTATTTTGAATAGTAAGTATTCTTCTAATAATGTTCTTGATTTTGGAGTGAGACCAAAGGAAAACACATCTGGAAGAAAAACTTGTATGATACCATTTGTAAATGCTATCCTTACTATGAACCTTTCATGGGCTATACTTTGAGGACAAAGTCTGAAGATCAGCTTACTGTTTATCTAAATGGCAAGGAGCTGTTATAAAAACCATGCCTCTCCAAGAAACCCTTCATGGATGATTTGATAGTAGGATGTTTAATAGTTTGAATTGCCACAGCAAATATACATGTGAATTTTACAGATAAAAGCAAAGTGAGTCTGAAAATGTTCAGAAATTGAAACATAAGGCATGGCCATTTGATAGCTTGCACAAATCAATAATATGCTTACAAGATAGTTTCTCTGCCAACATATCAGTTCTTATCATTAAATCCCTTCAGTATTACCTTTCATAGCCTTGTCATAGGAATACAATAACATTGTGGAGTTTTGTTATCCTGTTTAAGAGTGTAATAGCTATACTTTTTCAGCAGGTTGGTATTTTTTTCAGCATATAACTTTATAATACGTGCCATGACTTTTATGTGCAAGTAAAGATAAGGAAGTGTCCCCTTATTTTCAAGTGCCCTTGAATGCAACTGAAAAACAGGGCAATCCTGAACCTATAATCAGTTGTTTATATTTTTATGATAAAAGAAACATTTTTAACAGTTATTGTAACTGCTAAAGGTTACAATTATTAAGGTTATCTTCTATTAACATTATTCTTTTTTTTAAACCTACCTAAAGTAAAATTAAAGAGGCATCATAGCAAAGTGGATAGAGTGTTGGAATCTGAGACATGAAGATTTGAGTTTAAATCCAGCCTCTAGATATTTACTAGATATGAAACCTGAACAAATAATCAGGGCTTTAACTCATAAAAACTATGGTAATTTTCCCCTATACTAACTGATATCTAGAATGGGTGGAGGGCAGGGGAGAGTAAGGGTAACACACTGAATCTTTTTCTCCCAACGATGGGTTACATTCTCTACTAATGCTCCCAAATTCCCAGTGCTGACTTTATAAGTCGCATTCTAACTAACCCTGAGGTCTCATATTGTGAGCTATTTCTGGCAGATGGTTAGAATATTTGTTGAAAGAGGGAATTCCCGCATTAAATAAAATCACAGATCCTTGATATATTGACCATCATGAGAATAAACCTTATTAGAAACAATTAGGAAGTAAGTTCCAAAACAATTATTTTTATTCATTCATCTCTGTTTATCTCCTTAGAGTATATAATAGCCACATGACCTTGAGAAGGTTATTTTTTTCTGAGTTAGTTTTCTCATCTACAAAATAGGAATAATCAAAAGATTTGCACCACCAACATCATAGGATAGGTAAGTCTTAAGGAAGTGACTTGGTCAACCTTAAAGTATTTCAATTGCACTATCAGTCTCATCACAAAATTCTCAATCCTTTCCATAAGGAAAATCAGTTGATCAACCCATGTTATCCACAATGATGATAAGATAAACCCTAAACTCACATGTCTCCCCCAAAAAAGGGCACCATTAGGTAGTCAAAAGAAAGTTATTGGATGGAAATAGAAAGGCTAAGAATATTTTGATTTTCATCTCTGCTTTGAAAAATTTAAATGTGGTAAAAAATTAAGCTGTTATTGTGTACAGAAAACTGGTTGCTATGACAAAACTCTCTCCTAGCCTTTCTCCTTTTAATGAAATGATCCCTTAGTTCATCTGCTTATTTTAAATCTGGACCCCTCTTGTAATTGTACTTAGTCTTTTTTCTTAGAGATCCTTCTTCAATGATTTTAACTCCCATGAATGCAGTCACCATATTGTATTGTTAATGGAAAGGGAAGATCTTGCCCATACATTAACAGGCCTGTGGGACCTGCTTAAGTCACATGGAAACTTAAGTCACATGAAGCCTGAAGTAGGAGGAATTTGCTGAAAGGTTGGAGCAGAGCTGAGAGGAAGTGAGACAGAGCTGGGAAAAAGAGATGAAGGAAGCAGCTGTCTGGGAGTGAGAGAAGGAATGATTTTGCTTGAGGAAGTTGGTTTGTGGGAAGGCCTGATAATGTATATAGACTTCTTGGTTACTATGATGAATTTCTTTGTTACTCTGATGGATTCGGCTTTTTGGTGTTTGGGTAAATGTCATGGTTTCATCTTTGAGGAAGAGAATTTATATTTTGTGAATTTACCCTGGAAATACTCCTGCATATCCATAGTGGCTGCTGTAGTTATTGCATTGGTACTACACATATTTCTATAGATTAGTCTTAAAACTCTGTAGTTTCAATCTTTTCAATAGCTTTATCAATATCAAAAGCTTTTATCAATATCTTCATTTCTCATAATCGCCTAGAGATCCCTATTTAACTATTCTACCAGCATCTCAAACACAATGCTGGACTTATATATGAACTCAGATCTTCAACCCCTACCTAGACTTATCCTTCCCAAATCAGCCTATGCTCCTAGTCACTTAGACTCAAAATTTCAGGATTTTGATTCTGCACTCCCCCTCACTTCCTCCATTCTATCCATTGCCTAAACCCCTTTGATACTACTTATACAATATCTCTCAGGTTGCATCTTTTTCATCTTCTCTGTACTTATACTCCCACTACCTTAGTCCAGGCTCCCACCACCTTTTATTTTAATAGCCTCCAATTGATCTCATCATCATCTCTTTCCATTCTAATCCTTCCCTCCCATAGACACTAAAAATAATCTTCCCATTAGATGATTTTCATCACTCCGTTGTCCTGCTGAAAAATCGAATGACTCCCCAGTGATCATCGAACAAAAAGTAGATTATCTATTCCTTGGCTCCAATCAAGCTTTTCTACCTACTTAATTTTACCTTATACTTTATATTCCAGGTAAATTGGACAGATATTGTCCTATACACTGCCTTCTTTCATTGTTATACATTGGTGTAGAACATCTGCAGACAGGGAATACAGTCTTTTTTCAGTTTCAGGGCAAGACCCTTCCATAAAATATCCTGGCTTTTTTTCTTTCACCTCTGCATCCTGAGATGTCTCTGTCTCTCTGTCTCTCTCTCTGTCTTTCTGTCTCTCTCTCTTACTCTCATACACACCCAGACACACACCCAGACACACATATACACATACACCTCTTAGATTTCCAAATTTCTACAAGAAAACGTTGTCTTTTTTTTCTCTTTGGCTAATATTATATGCTGCCTTGAATTCTATTTATTCATGTTTATGTCATAGTAACTTCTATCATGGTCTATAGTCCTTGGAGGTAGGAGCCTTATTTCTTTTTACATTTGCATCCAGCCATTATCTCAATACAGTAGGATTCTAATAAATGTTTGTTGAATTAAATTGAAGTGAACTCTGCTATACTACTGAAGATGATTGAAAGTCTAGCTAAAACACAATGGAAATCCTTGTAGAACTTAATGACTTTTGGCTAGATGGAACAATGAATAGAATACCAGTCCTGGAATCAGGAAGACATCTTCCTGAGTTCAAATCTGGCCTCACACACTTCCCCTGTGTCTCTGGGCAAGTCACTCAACCCTCTTTGCTTCAATTTTATCATCTATAAAATGAGTTGGAAAAGAAGTGACATAACCATTCCAGGATCTTTGCCAAGAAAGTTTCAAAAATGGGGTCACCAAGGATTGGTCATGACTTAAATCATTGAACAGCAATGGAATAAAGTATGTACTTGCTCAACTTCAACTTAAGATATGAATGATTTTGTCCCTTTGAATGCTCTTACTGTTGAAGGAAGATCTTTTTAGCTATTAACACACATGCACAAACACACAGTCTACATCTCTCTATACATATGTATGTATGTACATATATATAATAATCATACACTTTCTGTATATGTGTATATATATATATGTGTGTGTGTTATGTGTATGTAGTCTGCATATATACAGTCTCTATCTATACATACTTATATACATGCATATATACACATACATATACTATGTGTATATGTAGGCATATGTGTATACACACACACACACACATACACACACACAGTTTATAGTAAACTTTTGATAGCTTCAACCCTTGTTATGCTTGCCCTTGAGCAAATTTAGCTAGACAAGTCTTTAGAAGACAGACCTATATTTAAATCCTTTTCTAGCCTGAAAAAAAAAAAAAACTTACAGAGCTTATGTATCATTGGCATTGAACATTCAAGAACACAGACTCATATATATTTGGGGCCAGAGATCAATTTTACTGAAAGGACACATACATAAACAAGCATTACCACTCAAACACTTTTTAAGTGTATTAGAGACATGCAAACATACTACTATGGGAAAAGAGGGGAAGAGGAAAGAGATAGGAGGATGTCATCTGCATTAGGGTTTAGGGAGGACTTCATGGAGAGGTAGAATTTGTATCATTAATAGTTAGTACAGCACCTGGAGCATAATAGATGCCTAATAATAATAATAACAGCAAATATTTTTATAGGATTGTAAGATTTGTAAAGAGCTTTACAAGATGAGGTGAACGAATAAAATATTCATCAGATAATTATAACAATTCTATGAGGTAGGCACTATTATTAAATGAGAAAATTGATGAGAGACATTAAACATTGTCCAGCATCACATAGCTAATAAGTATTTGAAGTTGGATTTAAATTCAGATAATCCTGATGCCAAACTCATCACTTTCTCCACTACGATGTTTAACTCCCTAATGAGAGCTTGTTGTTTGACCAATTTTTTTTTTTTTAAATCATGATTTCTTAAACCCTAAAGAAGCCTGTGAGTATATTTCATGGTGACTGTGAATTTGAATGGAGGCAAAAACATAGCTTTATTTTCACCAAGCTGTCTTCCAATATAATATGTATATTTAATTTTATATATTTTATCTTGCTATTCTGAAAAGTTTCAGAATCCTTGAATTGAAAGTGGTAAGATTTCAATAGACAACTCAAAGCAGAGAGACTCTTCCAGGCATGACATACGGTGTCAGTAATTGGTCTTAAGGGCCAAAAGCACAGGATATGTTCAGAATGGAGAGAATAGTCTCTTTACTGGATATAAATACAAAAGGAACATCATCGGATTGGAATGGTAGTCTAGGAGCAAGCATGAAGGTCCTTGACCAAGCAAAACGGGTTTCAAGTTTACTCAGTAATCATTAAAAAATAACATTACATTTTTGAGGAAGGGAGGAGTAAGTAGATCTATGCAAAAGGAAAGATAGTCTGAATGGTCTAAAGTAGGGATAAGAGTAGAGAAAAAACAGAGATTGTAACAACTGTTGGGGAGCTGCCAAAATTACTCAGGCAGAATCAAATACAGGACTGAACTAGTATGGGAACAGTGGAAATACAGAGAAGATTGATATCAGAGATGGTGCAGTTTAGATAGGACTCAGTAATAGCACAGGCTATAAAAGGCAAAGGAAAGAGAAGAATCAAAGAGAAGATAAAACAAATGTAAAACTGATCCTGCTTCCAACCTGTGTGACCTTTGTCTCTGTAATCATGTGATCTCTCGCAGTTTAAAGCTTTTCACTAGTGAGAAAGGAATAAGAAATGCATTGTAAACATATAAGCCATAAAATAAAGTAATGAAAATGAGAGTGCTTTGAAATCTGAAGACCTGGAAGGCATTATGATCATTAGGGTATTGCTGATGGGCAATGAATAGATAAATAGATAGGTAGGGTAAGTAGTTAATAGATTCATAGATAAATAGATGATATATTTTAGAAGATAGAAGTAGAAAGACAGATGCTTTATCTATCTACATGTAAAGCATTATTATGATTTTTGGAAAGATCTAGTGAATCAAGGGGGTATTAATGATCTTTGCTATTTCCCAGATAACACAGTTCTTAGTATCCACCAATCTTCTGAACACCTAAAGCTGGTAGAGAAGCCAAATATTTCCATTTTCCTGTTGGCATAAAGTTGTGTGAGTTTGGGGGTGGTGGTGGTGGTGGGGAGGTTCCTATAAGTGCTTGTACTCAAATTAATTGATGTTTCTCAGCAGGAGAATTTTGTTTTGGCACTTTCTTTAAATGTCAGGCCTATCAGGGTGAAACTAATTCTATTTAGTGGTTTCTCAGCTTTATTTTTTGAGAATAGAAAGGGATAATGCCTCTTCTACTTTAATTGTAAACCAAAGCTAGTTGTCCTTTTCTCTTCTTTGGAAAGCATGAGGTTAGACAACATGTGGAGGACACACACACATACACATGTACATATACATGTAAAATTATTCCATACATATATCTATTTATCAGTTCTTTCTCTGGATGCATTTCTTCATATGTCTCTTTTAGTTAATTTGGGTATTTATAGTAGACAAAATGACTTATTCACTACAAGTCATTCTTACAACGAAACTGCTTTTACTGTATATGAAGTTCTCTTGATTCTTTGCATCTTACTCTTCAATTACTTCATGCAAGTCTTTCCATGTTCTTTTCCTAAAATAATTGAGCTCCTCATTTCCTATAGCACTGGTATTCCATCACAATCACAGACCATAATTTGTTCAGACATTCCCAAATAAATAAACGTACTTGCAACTTCCATTTCTTTGTTAAAGCAAAAAGATCTGCTATAAATATTTTAGAACATATAGATTCTTTTCCTTTTTTTCCTGATCATCTTTGAAAATAAACCAAGTGGGGGTATTGTTAGGTTAAAGGGTATGGGTAGGTTAATAACTCTTTGGGCATCTTTCCAAGTTGCTCTCCAAAAGGGTTGGATCATTTTAAAATTCCATACACAATTAAAGTGTATCAATATTTCCATATCCTCTCCAACTTTCCCCTTCTATCATTTTAGTCAATTTGTCAACCTTGAGATAACATTTTATATCTATCATTTAACTATCTATCAATAGTGGTTTGCTACATTTTATATGATAAAAAATTATTTATATTTGTTCATTGGAAAACTGCATGTTCATTTTTTTTATCACTTATCAGTTGGGAAATGACTCATATTCTTGTAGATTTGGCAAAGTTCTAATTACTATTTGTGAATTTTCTTCCATATTATTTTACTATTTTCCTTCTCACCCTCTCTTTTTATCCACTCTGTTATGTAATATTTTCTCCTTACACTCTTATTCCTTATTTTACTTACCTCTCTAAAATTCCCTCCCTTATCTTCTCCTCCCACCCTTCTAATCTCATTCTATACATGCTTTTAAAAGTCCCTCTTTCACCCTATTCCCTCAATTTTCTAACCTCCCTAGAAGTTCAGAAGACTTCTCAACTTGTTCAGATGTACACTTTGCTAACACTTCAACCCAGATGAGAGTAAGATTCCAACATTACTAGCCTTTGACCCAATCTTTTCCTCTGTATTAGTTCCTTTTTATGCCCTGTTTTATGAAATAATTGCTTCTTTTTACCTTTCCCTACTCAATAATTTTTAGAATCACCCCATCATATACAACTTAGCTACAGTCTTTCTTTCAAAATGCCTTTGTAGTAGGTAAACCAAGATAGAAGAGTAAAAGCAGGGACTCATTTGAGCTCTCCCACAAACTCCTCTAAATACCTTTAAATCGTGACTCAAAACAAATTCCAGAGAGGCAGAACTCAAAAAGACAGATCAAACAAATTTTCCAGTCTAAGACAACTTAGTGTAGTGCTGGCCCCAGCAAACCTGAAGCTGTCCTTTGGGAGACTGAATCAGTGACAGCAGTGGTGGTTTCCAGACTTCTCAGCCCACAGATAACCCAAGAAAAACTGAAAAGTGAGAAGGAAAGGTCTGTCACACTTAGGTGAGAATAGAACACAGCCCATCACAGATCAATGAAGAGCAGGCCTTGGAAGCCATTGAATGAACTGTAGCAATAGCTGCTCCTGGAGCTCTCACATCACAGACAGTAAGGGTCAGAACAACTGATCAGAAGGATATTAAGACATCTCTTTGCTAGCACTGAGGCAGGACTCAGTTACTTTGCCCATACACAGATCTGGATCACAGTCCTGGATGGCAGACTTGGGGTGAGGAGGAGAACTAGCCCACCAAAGTATGTGGCCACAGTGAAGGGGGGGACCTTTTTCACAGTTTCAGTGTAGAAAAGAGTGCTTGTGGTCTCTCACAGACAAAAGTGCAGTCCAGGACACTAGTAGACCACCTCTCCTTGGATCATACCACCTTGGAAAAAATGAAAACTTACAAGGTCTCTGGAAATATTTCTGAAAATAGCTACACAAAATGCTTAAAGCTTGGGACAGTGCACCCTCTACCCTGGAAGTAGAACTCTACTTTAACAAAGAGTTAAAAATAATTTTACCAATAAACTGGGAAAATAAGCAAACAAGAGAAAAAAAAATCTAACCAAAGAAAGTCACTATGTTGACAAGGAAGATCAGAACACAAACTCAGAAGAAGATAACAAAGCAAAATCTCCTACATCCAAAGCCTCCAAGCATAATATGAAGTGGGCTCAGTTCCTGGAAGAGCACAAAAAGGATTTTGAAAACCAAGTATGAGAGGGAGAGGAAAAATGGGGAAATGAGGGTGCTTCAAGAAAACCATGGAAAACAAGGTAACAGTTTGGTAAAGAAGACAAACACACACACACACACACATACTGCTGAGAAAAATAACAACTTAATAAGTAAAATTGGCCAAATGGAAAAAGAGACACAAAAATTCACTAAAGGAAAAACAAAACTACATAAAAAGTAGAATTGACCAAATAGAAATGGAGGTATAACAGCTCACTGAAGAAAATAATTCCTTAAAATTTAGAATTGAGTAATTGGAAATTAACAACTTTATGAGAAATGAAGAAACAATAAAATAAATTCCAAAGAATGAAAAAAAAGAATATAATGTGAAATATCTTATTCAAAAAACAACTGATCCAGAAAAAAAATTCATGAGATAATATTTAAAATTATTGACTACCTAAAACCATGACTGAAAAAAGAGCCTACATATCATCTTTCAAGAAATTGTCAAGGAAAACTGACCTTATATTCTAGACCCAGAAGGTAAAAAAAACCTGGAAAAATCAACAAATCACCTCCTCAAAGCCATCCCAAAATTAAAACTGCCAGGAATATTATGGCCCCAACTCTTGAGCTCCCAGGTCAAGGAGAAAATATTGCAAGTAGTCAGAAAGAAACAATTCAAGTATTGTGGGAGTCTCAGTCAAGGTGACACAAAATTTAGCAGCTTCTACATTAACATATCAGAGGTCTTGGAATATGACACTCTGGAAGACAAATGAACTGGGATTACACCCAATATTCACCTACTCAGTAAAACTGAGAAAAAGTGGAAATTCAATGAAATACAGAACTTTCAAGCATTCTTGAAGAAAAGATTAGCTCCAAATGGAAAATTTGGCTTTTATATACATGGCTCAAAAGAATTGTAAAAAGGAAAACAAGAAAATGAAATCATAAGGGATTTAAAGGGTTAACCTGTTTACATTCCTGCATGGGGAAGATAATACTTTTAACTGCTAAGACTTTCTCATTAGGCATTTTGTATATATATATATTTATATACATATATATACACACAAACATATATGTATGTATGTATATGTATGTATATGTATATACATACATATACATACATACATATATGTTTGTGTGTATATATGTATATAGACAGAGAGCACAGGTGTGAGTTAAATATGAAGGGATGCTATCTAAAAAATGAAATTAAGAGCTGATGAGAAAGGAATGTATTGGGAAAAAATGGAAAGGAAGAGGTAGAATGGGACAAATTATCTCACATAAAAGAGGCAGGAAGAAACTATAGTGGGGAAGGTGGAGAGGAAGTTAGGGGGAAGGAGTGAACCTTAGTCTCATCAGAATTGTCTCAAAGAACCAATTAACATACATACACAATTGGGTATAGAAATCTATCTTACCTACAGAAAAGTAGGAGGAAAGGGGTAAAGAAAAAGGGATGGGGGTGATAGAAGGGTGGGCAGATTGGGGGAGAGAGTGGACAGTAAGAAACAAAATACTTTTGAGGAAGGAGAGGATGACAAGAGAGAGAGAATAGAATTAATGGGAAAGACATTAAATAGGAAGGAGGGAAATACAGTTTGCATTAGTAACTGAAAAATAAAATTGAAGCAAGTTTCTCTGATAAAAATCTCATTTCTCAAACATACAGAAAACTGAGGCAAATTTATAAAAATAAGAGCCATTTCCCAATTGATATATGATAAAAGATATCAGTTTTCAGATGAAGTAATTAAAACTATTGATAGTCATAAACAAAAACCTGCCTAAATCACTATTGATGGGGAAAATGTACATTAAAACCTCATAGTACTAAATTGACTAAAAGGAGAGAAAAGGAAAATGACAAACAGTGGAGGGGAAGTGGGAAAAACAAGACAATGCACTGCTGTTGGAGTTTGGAACTGATTCAACCATTTTTTTTTATATTAAAGATATTTTCACATTACTCATGTTGTAAAGAAAAATTAGAACCAATGGGAGGAAGCACAAGAAAGAACAAAGAGAGATAGAGAGAGATGGGACAAATAAGATGTTTTGATCTGCATTCAGAAACCATAGTTTTTTCTGGAGGTGGATAGTATCTTCTATCATAAGTCTTCAGGAGTTGTCATACATCCTTGCATTACTAAGAATAAGTAAGTCTATTAAAGTTGGCCTTTGCACAATGTGGCTGTTACTGTGTACAACAGTTTTCCAGGTTCTGCTCACTTCACTCAGCAACAGTTCATATAATTCTTTCTAGGTTTGTCTGAAATCTGCCTGTTCATCACTTCTTATAGGAAAATAGTATTCCATTACATTCATATACCAACTTGTTTGGCCATTGGCCAGTTGATGGGCATTCCCTCATTTTCCCAATCTTAGCCACCACACAAAAGCTGCTATAAATATTTTTGTACATGTGGGTCTTTAACCCTATTTCCATGGTCTCTAGACCTATTATTCCTGGGTCCAAAGTATGCATAGTTATACAGCCCTTTGACCATAGTTTCAAATTGCTCTCCAGAATGGTTGGATCAGTTTACAACTTCACCAACAATGCATAATGTTCTAGCTTTCCCACATCTGCTCCAACATCTATCATTTTTCTTTTTCTTTTTCTGTCATGTTAGTCAATCTGATATGTGTGATGTAGTACCTGAGAGTTGTTTTGATTTGCTATTCTCTAATCAATAGTGATTTAGAGCATTTTTTCATATGACTATAGATAGCTTTAATTTCTTCCTCTGAAAACTGTCTGTTCATATTCTTTGACCATTTTTCAACTGGGGAATGACTTGTATTCCTACAAATCTGACTCAGTTCTCTAATTATTTTAGAAATGAGGCTTTTATCTTAGACACTGATTGTAAAAATTGTTTCCCACCTTTCTGCTTTCCTTCTAATCTTAGTGGAATCGGCTTTGTTTGTGCAGAAACTTTTTAATTTAAAGTAATCAAAATTATCCACTTTGCATCTTGTAATGTTCTCTATCTCTTTTTTGGTCACAAATTTTCTATTCTCCATAAATTGATGTTAGTCTTTAGGAAAGGAGTGACTTTTTTTTAACCTCACTATGTTCCTCTGAATATGACCCCATATCTTCTTTTACATCAAAATAACTATGAATGATCAGTTTCTTTTTCCTTTGCTTACTCATTTTTCATTTGTCTTATAATTTTTCAGCTTCTTGATATTATTATTATTATTATTATTGTTATTAAGTTTTAATACCAAGTTGTGGATAGTGTTGTCCTCAGCTTCGGGTCCTGTTATTTTCTGAATTATGTCCAGGTGTTCAACCTCAGGGATAACTCTCTTTCTTCCCTAAGCCCCAGTCCAATCACATTATCCCAAAAATACTCTTCCTCCCTGTAGCACCACATTTACCAGACTTGTGTTCACTTTTCCCAGCCACAACATTAGATGAAGTCTGGTCAGCAAGGCTAGACCTGATATCTAGAAATAGCAGGGGGTCCTTGAGTCATCTGCTGTTTATGAAGAAAAATTCCTGAGGTTTTGAGGAAAAGTTCCTGAAGTGAAATTTCTTGCAGTCTGTTATTGATGAGAAAATTAAGGTGAAATTTCTTGAGGTCTTGTCTGCTTTATTTCAGGGCCTACTATTTGTTGATTCAGTGGAGTATGCCTGGAGATAATTATATTTCATTCAGACCAAACCTCAGCCTCTAGAGTCTTCTCTGAGGTCCTTCCAAATTGTGCTAGGGGTACAGCTGCTTTAACCCTTTATTTTTGCTGCTCTACATTCATTTCATGGTGATTTTCTGTCTGTTTGTAGAGGAAATTTGAAGAACTTGGAAAATGTTGACTTACTCTCCCATTTTCTCCAAATACCATTTCAGTTCTCTTTGTGTGTGTTTTCAGTGTAGTATTTCTTCTACTCACAGAGATTTCAACCTCTCAATGACTTTGTATATGGTCTTTGAAAACTGTTGTGATACACACACATATACACACAAACATACCCTGTATGTAATATATGTTATATAAAACTTACATATGTGTTTAATAATAAACACTATATACATATAATACATAATAAATATATATGTTATTCATACAGAAATGTTTCTGCCTCAATTGTGTAAACTTTTTAACTTTCTTGATGAAATTATTAAAATTATTACCTTATTGGACAGTATCAACTTCATAAATGAATTAGCCTAAAGAGAATATCAATAACTATAACTGAAATTTAACCTTAATTTTTGTCATGACCTTTTGGCTCCTCTACATACAGCAAAAAGCAAAATGTGTTTGTCTAATGGAATTAAGAACAAATTTTATTGTAAAATGTTGGGCTTGCTTTTCTATTCTCTATCACCTTTTTATCTCAAATTCCTCTTTTATTGTATAGAATTAGCATGAAGTAATACAGAAAATTCAGCATATCTCTAGATTCTTTGGAAATTATTTCAGTTTTCCTTTTGTCTTCCAATAAGGAAAAGTTAAAAAAAAAGTCTGCCTCCTTTTTTTTTTAATGAAACATTATTTCTTTGAGATCTAGGAGAGAAATACATTTAAATTAAGTCCACCTTTATAAAATTTTGAAGTTAATTACAATTATCATTTGAAATCCCTCCCTCTCCCCACCCCTATCCCCTAACAAGTTTTGGTTTGTTTTTATTTATTTTTTTTCTTCTGTAGGTTTTCTTTCTTCAAGTAATTTAACGTTGTTTAGACCTATAATTTCAATGGTATGAATTTGTGGAATGTGAAATTCCACAGGGAATTTGTGGTGAAAAATCTTCATCTACCTATACTGACCAGTAACTCTTCTCCAATTTACAATTTTTAAGAGTTGCCTGAGACATGGAAACTTAATGTCATATCCCAGGATCACCTAGCCTATTAGGGTGAGAGATCAGAGTTGACCCCAGGCTTCCTAACTCCAAGGCCAGCTTTCTCATCCTCTAAAAGTCTATTGAAAGTACACTACCACTTAATACCAAACCTCCACTTCAGTAACAGAAATTTTGGTGGCATAAGAGACCTTCTTTTCATTCTCACGTCTCAGTGACTGGTAATATCAATGTCATAAATGAAACTACTCATGTTACTTTTATACCAAGGATAAATGAATCAAATAATTCCTTTATTTTCAGATAGGTAATCTAATTCTCTTTTTGTTTCGTATCCTTAAGAGATTCCCAACAAAATCTTTATAAGTATTGGAGTAAAATGCAATCTCGTTTTTCTTTTCTTTCTTTTTTGATGCAAAGACAATCTCTCTGAGGAAAAATCATGACATTTTTAAACATGTCTAGCAAGGAAATGCATTGGCTTCAAAGCCACCTGTGAATGAAGTGGAACTGAAGAAGCCGCAACCAAACATGTCAAACTTCAATTTGGAATGACCTATTCCAAGTTAAAACACTTGTACTGACTTGATTTATACTATTTTTTTTCACCCAATAGCTTTAACTACTAATATAGTGCAATCACAGAATATTAGTCTGGAAAAGGTACCTAAGGTCATCTAATCCAATTTCCATGTGTAATTTATAAATTGAAACTGAGGACTAGAATAGAAAAGGAACCACTAAGAAGTGGTAGAGCTGAGTGGGATTTATTTCCCTGCCTCCCAAATCAGTTCTTACCACTTGAGCATGCTGGTCCCAGAGGCCAGAAATTAGAAACAACATAATTTAATTACGTTATTTTACCAACTAGGAAACTGAGATCCAGAGAGATGAAATATTTTGCCCAAGATCACCTATCTGAAAGAACTGCCATTCAAACACAGGTCTTCTGACCTCATATCCAGTGGTGTTCCATTTCTTAGTTCCTGTAGGAATTTCTGTAAGTTCTTATTCTTTACTCCCCCACCCCCAAGGAAACAAAATAAAGTAAAAACAAAAAATCATCTACTATTCCTTCTTTCCCTTAATCTACTGATTGTCCTTGGCAGCTGCAAAGGTGGGAGAATTAGGCATTAGGTTTAGTTTCCTTCCCTGCCATCCCTCATGAAGAATAAAAGGTAGCATAAAAGGAAGAATAGGACAGAAAATATTATGACTTCAGCCATGATAAGGAGGAGAAAGACAATGAGAAGAAGGAGAGGGAAGAAGAAAAGGAAAAGCAGGAGGGCAATAGGGGAATAGAATTTCTCTTCTTCCAGACATATGTATCTGGAAGAAGAGAAATTTGACCTTAAGATTTGAAAAATATTTTACTAACAACTCTGAGAGGTAGATTGTTTTACTTATCACAGACCACATATGAGAGGAAACAATTTGCACATGATCCTGTTGAGGTCAGGGAACTATAATATTGAGATTTGGGGTGCTTGGATCCCAAAATACTGACATCCCAGTTCCTACCCTAATGAATTCAACCCAAGTCTTCTTTCAGCCAAAGAACAACAGAGTTTATCAAAGATTTGCCATATTAGATTGACTCTGAAGGAGCCTAAGCATCTGTGTCGGTTGTATTGACAAACCAGTCAGATGGAATCTCAGCTAGACAGAATTAGCACTGGATTGAATCTGAGTACCATCATGGAGATGAGATGGAATTTATATACAGAAAGACTGTGGGAGGTATCTATGGATGGTCTGGTAGTCTGAGGTGATGGGAGGAGGGATTTAAGGAGGATCTTGATGAGGAGTTCCAGGAGGATCTCAATGGGACTGGGGTAACTGATCAAAGATGGGAAAACAGTTGGAGGCAATCAGAGAAGTATCTGACAATGGGAAGCCAGTGGGACAGTCCTGAGCTAACAGATAATGGAAGGTCAAGCTAGGTTAAGGGTAACAGATTTGGGTATGAAAACCAGTTTAAGTAGGAATATTCAAGGAGAGTTCAAGGAGGTTCCCAGAGTCTGTACCCCATCAATTCCAAATCAGGTCAATGCTTAAGGTAAGGTTAAAACTCATGCCTCCTCATTAGAGTTCCTTCCTAAGCATTCATATTTATGAATACAATTCTCTGCAAATCCTAAAATAACTCTACCTTTGTGTTTATCTTCAGAATACTCCAGGAAGAAAGGTAAGCTTTGGTATAATCTATTTCTTTCCTTTTGTTTTTTGATTTTTTGCTTTCTTTAAACGAAAGTCAACTAGTTGCTCTGGTTACAGTAAACGAATTTATCTGTGGCAATAGAAGGAGATCCAAATCAGAAATCACATGTGAACCTTTTCTGCAAGCATCAGAAGGAGTAACTGTGCCAAGAGAGTAGGGTAATTACATAGCCTTTTGGTCAATTTTCTTGAGGGATAAAATGCCATCTTCTTGTATAATAAATAAGACAAAAATTTCAATATTTAAGACTTCACCGAGAGATTTGTCACTAAATAATATTACGCTCATGCTGCCTGTAGGTCAAACTTTTGCCATTGAGGGCATTTAATTGTTAAATACTAAAATAAATTAAATAAGTGCTTATGAAGACTGATATTTCTAATCAGAAAATTAAAATGACAATCAAAATATTTGCTTCCTTTGTTTTATTTTATGTTTGGAAATTCTTGGGTAAGTTATAATTGTACAAGATAAAAATAATTATCATATTAGGTTTAGAAATTTGTGACAATCTCATCTTATTGTAGACCACACAGGGAAACTTAATCTCCTTTCAGTGTTTATGTAGGTAAAAGACAACACAGGATTAAAAATTATCTGATGTTATTAGCAGAAATGGAAACTATATCTGGATAGTTTACATATACTTTTCTACCCTCACTATCAGTGAGGAGCCTGGGGTTGATATCTTTTTATAATTGCATCTACTCTCCATTTGACTTAATTTCACAACCTAATAGCAATAATGCCTTCCATTTTCTTCAGACTCACATTCCTAATATAATACTTTGCAAAGGATTAAGTGCACTGCCTAGTTCACTCCAAAAAGTATAAGATCACATGCTGAACAACAAATGCTTTTCCAAGGAGACAATACACTGCTCTTGAGATGTCAAAACTCCAGATATTTTTTCTGTTTCAAAAAAAAGTTACAAATTACAATGTGTTGTGATCTCTTCACTTAAATTTTCTTCTTTATAAAATGAATGTCTAGGACTGTAACATCTTTAATACTTCTTTTAGTTTTAATTAATATTCCACTGAGTGAGAATGAGGAATAAAGACAATTTCAGCGCTCTTACTCAGGAATTTAATGAATTCCTGATCTCATCCACTCATATATTCCTGACAAATGGTGCAAGTTACAACCAGTCCAGTTTGTGTGCTCTTGGTCAAAACTTTTGGGCCCTAACTGGCTCGAGAAATTAATTGAACACCCTACATATTAATTAGATACTATAGACAAAAGTACATAATAACATAAGTATTTCCAAAGGTCAGTCATTTTACTAATGTGAATAAAATAAAAAAAAAATAAGAGCGTAAGGGGGAAAGAAAAGGTAACAGGGATATGGTGCAAAGAGAAGCTAAACGAAAATAGTAAAAATAAGATAGAGGGAAATTCACAATTAGTACTTTGTCAAATCTATAAGAACACAAGTCATTCCCCAACTGATAAATTGTCGAAGAATATAAACAGGAAGGTTTTGGATAATGAAATTAAAACAGTGTATAGTAATGAAAAAATACTCTAAATCATTATTGATTAGAGAAATGCAAATTAAAACAATCTTTAGATCTCATTTTGCACCTATCAGATTGGCTAAAATGATGGAAGGGAAAGTATCAAATGTTGGAGAGGATATAGAAAAATTGGGAAATTAATTCATTGTTGGTGGAACTGTGAAATCATCCAACTATTTTGGAGAGCAATCTGGAATTATGTCCAACAAATTATTATATTACCTATATCCTTTGACCCAGTTTTGGAGAATTACTTGTAGTACTGAAAGGTTAAATTGTTTTGCTTTTGATGACAGAACTGATACGTCATAGGCAGGATTTGAACCTTGGTCTTCCTGATGTCATGATAAGCCCTCTATTCACTATGTGAGGCTTCATTTGAGATGAACAGCAGTAAATAGAACTCCTAGAATTAGGGAATGAAATATAATTTAAATACAACCAAAAAAAAAAGATTTATCTTATGTCTCCTCTTCAGGGCATCTCTATGGCAGTGGATCCATGATTTTATCGGTGTGTGTACTCCCTTCATTGATATGGATCATAAGCAATCTCCATAAATTTGTTGGTCTTTATGACACAGTGTGCCTGAAAAATTCATCATACTGAGGTGAACCTGAGGATGAATCTTGAACTTAATTCATATTCATTTGTTGATTTGAATGGAATAAGTTCCTCCCCATGGTCTGTACTCAAAGCAGTTTCATCATCCCTGCCTTACCTAGCCTAAGGATACATCTTTTGAGAAGCAAAGGTTGCAGGGACTCATAACACAATGGAGTAGCACTCTACCAAATCCACAAAAATTAGTAGAGTTTCAGTGATTAGGTATTGCCTTGATTAATGTCATTAAATGCCTTTGTATGTAGATGTAGCCTTATATAATCATTTACATTGCCCTATGTGTTGTCTGTAATTTGTTTTCCTGGCATCTTAATAAATCTAATAGAAATTGTCATCATTGTTTAATTAAATCTTATAGCAAAACACATCCCAAAGTTCTGGGTTTATCAACAATTACTCAAATATTTATAAATAACTCATTATATTAATATATAAATCAATAGCTTCTTTAGTGATTCTCCATATGTTTAAAAAACAGTTATAATAACAAATTATGTGTCATATATATATAATATGTATAATATATATATATAAATTTATTTAATCATATTGGAATTTCTTTGAATTGTAGTATAACATGATATCAAAATTTCACTTCACAGAATTTTAGAGTTGTGCAGTACATGAATCATTTAATCTATCTCTCTAATTTTTTAAGTAAGACTCAGAACAGTTAAGTGATTTGCCTGAGGTCATATTCAGTGGCAGAATCTTTTTATGTTAGAGGAGAATAGGAAAGTGATTAAGAAATCACATCTAACATATGAATACAGAGTTTGTGTTAGTTGCCACTATATTCTAAAATGAAATGAATAAAAAATAGAATGTAATCACAAGTCAAATAATTCAAAGGAAAATTCTTAAATTTTAGCAGTATATTAATGATCCTTTCTTCTAAATGTATTTTAAGGATCTACTATGTTCAGCGGTACTATATGAGGTGTTAGGGGAAAATAAATGACTAAAAGTCATTATTATCAAGATTTGAAATGCAGCAACCAATTTTGCCACATTGAAATTTTCTACTATAATAAACATTTGTAAACTATCAATATCAGTATAAAGGTGACAAACATAATAAAAACTACAAAGTAGTTAAAAATGGCTTTCTTGGTCTCCCTCTTACTCTTTTTTCTCCTTTCTCGATCTGTACCACCAAATTTCCCTTCAGACACTCAACATTCTTCATTGCTTTCAGCTTTCCCTTAATAAAAATTCCATTCATTCAAAAAATTTTATTCAACACACTTCATAATCTCATGTCAGGGCATAGTGTTCCTTGATAATGAAGTATACATGACTAATAACACTCTTCAAAGACCTTTTTTATCACATGGATATTTATTTGCATTGTATATGTATTTTATCCATGAAGTTCTAATAATAAAATATATTTCTATTTCTCTTAGCAAATATAGAAGGGAATTTACTCTAACTCTAAATATAAGTCATCTGGAAGCACTGAGTCAGGAATCAGGAAGACATGAATTCAAATCTAGCCTTGAACACATACTGGCTGCCTGACTTTGGGTAAGTCGCTCAACCTCTGTTTGCCACAGTTTCCTGAAATGGAAATAATAATGGCACTTACGTCTTGGATTTCTGTGAAGATAAAATGAGATATTCGTAGTAGTCTCTAACAGAGTACCTGGTACATAGTAGGTGCTAGGTAAAGCCTAATTCCTCTTCCCTTCAACACTTTAAAAATTATACAAATTTTCTAGCAGTTATAGGTCTTATGATATACAGTTAAGATTTATCTATATTGAAAGCACTAGGAAATTTGAATCTGAATGATGAATATGAATCCGATGATTTATATTGAAATGACAAGATGTTATAAGGAAGTCAGATAATCAACAAAGTGGTAATTCTAAATTTGTTATAATTAACTATTTCATCTGAAAATCCTCATTTACTAGCTCAGCTAGACCTAAAATGACCACACGATCTTATTACCCCAAACTTAAGATGAACTTTTGGTTCAATGCAGATCTTATTTCAAATGACTAGACAAGCTTCAGAAGTTTTCTTTTTTTTTTTCCTTTCCCAATGGTTCTGTTTTACTTTAATGTATCTATGATGTCATTTATGTGGGTACTCCTTCCAGTGATATGGATCTCACATTTTTCTGACCTATGCTAACATTGTCAACTTCTCCTAAAATTTTTCCATGAGGGTCCACACATTATGTTGCTATATTTCTAGATTACTTCCTTGGACTTCTTCAGTATAAGCTCATAGGCTCTTTCTTAGTTAGGACTTGCTCTCACTACATGACCAGACAAGCACATGCTTTTTTTTTTTTTGCTCTTAAATCTCATTAATTTAATAATTCATGATGTTTATCCCACAAAATTATTTATTTGAAATATGTTGTGATTGGTAATATCCATTAAACTGTCTCCATTATTTTTGTAACATCTTCAGTTTTAATTTTTCAGAGACTGTGACAATCCATGACACACGGCTATTCAGCAAAACCGAAAGACATGCTGCTAAAAAGCAATTGTTGTACACAAAACCACAAGGTTGTTAAAATACAAAGAAATGGACAAACATATTTGTTACTCCTAGAAAGGCATCTCCTTCAGCTCTCCTCTTCTGTCCAATTGGAATATTCTTTTTTTGAGAAAATTCTGCTTACTGAGTCCTGTGCAACCCAGTGGTTCTCTTAATCTATTTGCAGCATGTGTTCAACATATAGAAGTGCTAATGGATGAGCTCTACGGTTTATACATGCAATTTCATGTCACTGTGTGAAATAAAGATGTTTCTCATCTACTTGGCTTCCAAAGTGGATAGTTATACAATATTCTTTAGGAGAACCATTTAGTTCAATGTTCTTGAACTTTTGTCGTCAGTAAAATGACATCTTGCAAACAGGAGCATTTAATAACCTTATGATTAATAGAGAATCACTTCTTCCTTTTGACCTCTGTGCTAGATATCTTACATGTCCAGGGAAAACATTTTGGAGTCATGAATTTCACCCTGAGAACAAACAATATCTGTTATTCCTTCTCAGTTTCAGCAGAGATTTCATAAGTTTAACCTAACATTATTATTCATAGTGTTTTATTTTAAAATGTACTTCTTGTAAATGTGCTATCTATTGTAAAAGAGTCTATTCTATTAACAGAAAGCATTCATTTCTCATCACATGAAAGTATGTATTTTGTTAAGTGAAATTCTTTTCAAGTCTGAAAGAATTGTGTTCATACAAATTTGTCACAGTGTAGAGGTCAGTACATTTCTCACATAGCACTATTGAACGAGGATAGAGTAAGACTTGCGGAAAATAGTCCTTTGGGGGCCATGGAAGTTTGTCACTTATGTTGCTATAGCAGCCATTCCATTAAATAATTTTCTTTAACTCATGTCTTACAAACATCAGCTCATAGCAAGCAAAATAAATACCACAAATAGTGTAACAAAGAATAAAAACATCAAATTACTTCATCCTTTTGAGCCCCTTTATAAAGTAAGATGACATACATGCAAGACTCCTGAGCAGTCAGAAAGGAAAAAAAATAGTTTTCTAGTGTTGCGTTTGAGAATAGCAGAAAATAGAACTCTCTCAGCCTTTAGTGGACCTACTTCAAATATCCCTGTGCCAATTGGAATATTCCTTTTGACAGAATTCTACTTACAGAGTCTTGTGCAACCCAGGGATTCTGTTGGTATTCAATCAAAGAGAAAGGTACATAATGCAGAAGCTGTCATCTTCTATGGATCACTGAAAACTCAGAGGCCTCCTTGAACACTAAGGAAAGAAATTTTTGTCTTCAGAGCAATTAGTTCAGATTCCATGGCTACAAAGAACCTAATGCACATATTTTATCAAAATGAAACAGAGAAAATATTCAAGTGACAAAGAGACAGCATTCTAAGATCTGATGTATCTATTTTCTTTTAGAATAAATCAAGTTAAGCCAATCAGGTTTTTGTACTACTATGCATATTTGGGTACATGTGCATATATACATACATGTATGTATGTTTCTATGTATTTATACATGCATATACATATATCAATTCTTTGCATATATGTATTTTGTCATATTATACGCACAAATGCAACAGGGATCTGTAATTTATATGTGAATGCTAATCCATAAATTCAAAGAAAAAATGTCCTTGTCCATAATCAAAATGCTATAGTTTCTCTATAAATACATTTATTTATATACTATTTGGCCTTTGACTCATTTCTTTGAATGTTCTTAGACTTGTAAATAAAGCTATCCTGTTTTCTGTAATTTAATGAACAGCTTGCTAAATGTTTGAATTAAATTCCTTACTTTAATCTGGTAAGCATTTCTCTTATACACATATACTACATAGTGTCATATTTGCATAAAATCAGTTGTAAAGCCACTGAAGTGATTTTGAACTTTTTCCCAATTATTTGTTATGGATATGAAAATCATGATGTCATCTGAAAAGCTGATATATGTGTCAAAAATCAAATAAATATTATTTGTTTTTATTCAATAAAACTTGTTCTCTTAATTCTTCAAATAATTGTATTTGAATTTTGGAAAAAAAAGAAACATAAAATCTTAATGTACTGAAGCTGTTCATGAGCTTAAACATGCAGATATTCCAGAATAATGATACATGGTAAAAAAAAAAAAAGTATATTTGTCCCAACATAGGGTTAGTGGTAAACACGCCTAACTAATAAATGTGGTCTTAAAAACAAAACTATGGATCAGACCATTTAGAAAATATTTGCTTTGTGTGTGATGTACATGAATTCAATCGCTACTCCCTTTTCTTGAATTTATTTTAATGTCAAGTTCTTCAGTAACATGGGGGACAGAAGTTCAAAGTCCTTAATCTTTGTGAATTGCCGTTTTGCATCTTTATACTGGAAACATCAATGTTCATTGGTGGGACAATATGTGACTAGAAGAATGTAATTGTAGCAGAGATAACACTGGAAATTAAAGTGATCTGTCAGGAGCCACACATTTGCTTGAGGTCGAAGTCTTATCAGTGTATGTTCAGAAGCCAACTTTGACCTTAATCGAGCAGCGATGGCATGCCTGACAGATAACACAGAAAAGCAATCACTTGACATCTCACAGCAGCTGTTTTGACTTTACTGAAGAATATCCTCTTCAATAATGTGAACTGTCAGTGAACATGGTGTTATTGTTGACCTCTGATTATCATTTTGTTCATTTGAGATGGTTTAAGAGAGTAGTGGAGAGTGACAGAAGCAATACCTGCAGAATCTATCCATACTAGAGTTATAAAATGTAAAATCAGACAAAACAGAAAAAAAAGCTCTGCTGTTATTTTCATAATAAGATTTTTATTGCCTTTACTTGTGTGAAGTGATCTTCAGAATGGTTACTGCAATGCTTGTAATGGTTCATTGTGTTTAACATTTGAAAATATATATATTTTGATGTTTTTTTTTACATTATTACATTTTCCTTAGCATATTTTATCCTTCTCTAGGAAAGCTAATCCATATAATAGTATTTATTAAAAGACAAAATAATTAAAAGAAAGAGGAAAATCAGAGTAACTAATCTGAGCCTCAAAATCTGAAAACGAGTGAAATGTGCAGCACTTGTGAACCTTCCATCTCTGCAAAAGGATCAAGTAGGAATGTCTTCATATATCTCTTATTTTAAGCTATACTTGTTATTCATAAGTTTGATGCATTTTTTTTGATGTGTATGTTTTTTCTGTCCATTGGTTTATTCACTATATATACTATTTCCTTTCATCTATTAACTTTCACTTTACATCAGATTCATGGTTCTCTGTGTTTATCACATTCATCATTTCTTATAATACAGTAGTATTATAATTATAATGATATATCATGAATATATATAATTATGATACAGTAATGCTCTGCTTCCCCATTTAATAAACACCTACTTTGTTTCCAATTCTTTCCTATCACAAAAAAGTGTTATTACAAATATTTTGCTGTGTACAAGGATTTTCTTTTTATAAATGGTCTCTTTTTGGTATAGACCTAATAATGGAATCCCTGGGTTAAAGAGTAAGGACTTTTTAATTGCTTTATTTGTATAATTCTAAAGCATTTCCAGAATGGGTGTATTTTTTAATAGTTTTACCAACAACACACTAGTGTACCTATCTTCCCATATCCCCTCCAACATGGAGTATTCCCATCTCTAATCATCACTGCATATTTGTAGGATGTGAGGTGAAATTTTGGGGTTGTTCCAATTTGTATTTTTCTTATTAGTGATTTGGAACATTCTTTTCTGTGATTGTTAAAAGTTTGCAATTGTTCTTTTGTTTGTTCAGATCCTTTGCCCACTTATCCTTGAGAGAATGACTTTTGATATAGTCATACAAAAACACCACCTAATGATCTATCCATCTATCTACATGTCTATTGTATAGATAAGCATAAACAGTGAATTCATATATACACACAATATATGTATGCATATTTATGATGTATGTATATATTATATATATATCTGTATGTATGTATAAAATACGTTTTGAATATCAAGCTCTTATGAAAAAAAAATATGATACAAAGTTTCCTTTTCATATCTAACCACTTTTTATCCAAGATTAATCCTTTCTTTTAAGTGGAAATTCATTTTACTAACTCTTCTAGGGGGAAAGCTGGTATGTCTATTCTTTACGTAATTTTTATATAATTTAAGTTCTGACCACTTGAACCCAAACCACCTGCTCCATGTTCAGTGTCATCTATGCCTTGGATTTCAACTTCTCTATTAAAAAAAAAAAGTTCACAAATCAGCTGTGTAATCTGGTTACTTTTTTTCACTTGAAGTGCTTCTTTGCCAAAATTAAATAGTGCAACACCAGCATTTCCTCTGTAATCTCCATCTGTGGCACTAGCTCCCACATCTATGAAAAGTTTTGCAGTCAAGCCAGAATGTGGAGCAACTCTACTCATAACACCCAGGAAGAGGAGAAATCTGAATGCCTTTCTTTCACGAGGGCTTTCTCTGTGGCTGATATTGTCCAGGCACTGGACAAGTTGTAGCCCATAGCCGTGCTGACCCCGTGGAAGAGCCTGTGGTGGATGAGGCACAGGAATACAGGGATCTCCTCGTAGTTCTGGGGCCTGGTGGCTTTAGAGCAGGACATGACTGTGCAAATAACAGGAAAGGAAAAGATTCTTTAATTTCATGTGTGAAGCTTTTTGTTTTTATGTATTCAAAAGTTTTGTTGCTGTCGCTGTTCATTTCTCATTTGGGATTTTCTTGGCAAAGACACTGAAGTGGTTTCCCATTTCCAGATCCATTTTTACAGATTATACAGATGAGGAATGGAGAGAAACAGGCTTAAGTGATTTCCCCAGTGTCACACTGTCTAAAGCTGGATTTGAACTCAGGAAGATGAATCTACAGCTTCCCAGACCAGTGCTTTACTCACTCTGCCACTTAAATGCCTTGTATTCAGAGTACATTTTATTCACACACACACACACACACACAATAGGTATATATTAAATATTATGTATACACATATATGTGTATATATACATGTATTTTATATATACATATATGGATATATACATTACAAAGTTATTTATTATTTTTGTAATCATCTCTATTCCTTTTTTAGTTAAAAATACATCTATTACCATTTGCTGTGAGAGGCATAAGGTCTGATTTTCTTTATTTTTTTAATAGTATTTTTATATTAAGATCATATATCCATTTAAAACTAACTGTGGAATACAGTGTAATGTTTTAGTCTAAGCCTACTTACTGCCAGATTCCTTTCAGTTTTCTAGGGAGTTCTATCAAATGGGAAATTTATTGATTCTTGGCCCCCACACTTATGGTGTTCCTTTTTATTCTGGTTTTTTTTTCCCATGTAACTGAAGCTTCTGTTTTGGATTCCTTCTAAAAATTTCTTTGTTATCATCTTACAAAATTTGACCCTTGGTCCTCTTTCCTCTCCCTTACATCTCACTGTTATAAACACTCTTGTTCTGTCTGTGATAAATGGGTTGTTGCACTACGGCAGAAATTTTCTTATGTCCATGGTGATGCATTTCATCATTAATTTTTGCACTCCCTAAAGTTATTTTCTCCCATTTGTCTTGAAATTTCCTGGGTCCATGCCATTGTACTTTTCTGGATATTGATTGCCTGAGGAGCTCTGATTCCTCTTCTGATGAAGGATGAATGGAATCTCTAACCACCAAATACCACAAGACAACACCCATTGTAAATTTCCCCATCTCCCTTCATAGACTATCTCCCTTGTGGAAGGGAGATATTCCACACTTGTGGAATCCTGCTGCTAGTACTTCCCCTCTTCCTTCCCACCTTTTAAATCTTTCCATTTGTCTCCTCCCCATTATCCTGTAGGATCTCTACAAGAATTATTTCCCTTCATTATTAGCCTTTGACTTGATTAGGAATATTGCACATTCCTCTCTGTCTTCTCTCTTCCTACTTTTATATGTCCTATCATTCTGTAACTTGGTCCTACACAAACATTGATTCACCAGTAGGTAGGATATTGGGAAGTTTAGTTCATATTTTGAACCTGTTTCTCCACCATCACTTCTATGTGACATTTGCTTTCACCCGTCTCATATAATTTTAGAAAGAAGTCTCTTAATGGTATCTCTGAAGTTATATTATTGTTCTCATCATTATCCTTTGTTTCTTTCTTCATTTATTCTTGTATTTTTATTGTCTAGGTATTTGATAAATGCATGATTTCTTCATTTCTGGTGTTCTTTCTAAGAATGTTGTCCTTTTAGTTAACATCCTTCATTTATGGTTAGTTCCATGTATGAACTTTGTGTTGCATCTTGAGCTCTTTTCCTCTTTGGGAACACCTTATTACATTCTTTCCTGTATTTTTCTAGTTGAAACAGTATAATCTCCTGTTATGCAAAATTGTTTTCCTTTATATTAGAAGGTCTTTCTTCTAGTCACTTAAAAATTTTATTATTTCTCAGTAGATTTGTGCAATATAATCATGATGCATCTTCAGATTCACAATATTGCAGCTTAGATGTTTATGTTTATTGTTGTGTGTAATTTTGAACAGTGTTCTTGCATTATGACACTCAGATATATTATTGTGTTCTGAGATCTATAACACTTAAGTTGTCTTCACATATTCTTTGTATTTGGAGATCAATATGTTTTGAATATTTAAAGGTAATGCTTTTAAAAATGATATTGCTTTTTCTTTCTTCTTTTCCAATCAGTTATTTTCTTCCTTATTTCTTGCCACTATGGATTTAATTTTCTCTAAGCTGTCATTATTTCTGCTGTGCAGGCCATCTTGTAAACATGCCTCTATTACTTGAATGGGAAACCAGACACATATATCCATCAATGAAGTATTTTACCAATATGGCTAGGAGTTAGGAATTTCATGGCTATTAATCTGCTTTTTCTTTAAACTAATGGCCACTAAATTTTTGTTTTTCAGTTTCCTGGTTATTAAAATGGTAGTTCCATTAGATGACCTCTATTGGAGGGATGTGCTGGAGTCAGCTCTGACATGGTTGTGAGAACCCATTATTACATTTTCAGTGTGATCATTCATGTATCATAAATCAGCAACCACTACAAATCAGGGTTATTTTATTTTTCTATTGATTTTCTGGACTTAAAAAGTATGAATAATGCAAATTAACCTTAAAAGTTTGTGTGCATATTGGAGAGTACCCTTGTTATATACATTTACCAGCACATACCTGCATATATTGCTATGCAATTATTGCTTGGACTCAGTAGAAATGTACCAGAAGGCTCAGGGAATGAAATCTTCACCAGATTAGAGGCCTGGTAACTATTGAAGTACTACTACTACTGCCACTGCTAATGCTACTGCTACTGCTGCTGTTGCTGTTACTACTACTACTACTACTGTTACCACTACTACTACTACTACTACTACTACTACTACTACTACTACTATTACTACTTTATTACTGCAATTGGCATTTATACGGAACTTTAAAGTTTGAAAAGTGTTTTCTATCCATCAAATCATTTGATTCTCAGATCATCCCTGTCTATGGGTTCTTCCAAAGCAAAATTAATAGTTCTCCGGAGGTGAGACTAAGTATCTGTGGTATCTTTTAGATGTAAAAATTTTAAAAATTACAAATACTATATATATATATATATATATGTAAAGTCATAGGTTGACTAGAGCAGATAAATTTCATGTTTGTATTTTTTAATTCTATGCCATTAAAATATTTACATCATTCTCTTGAAATCAATAGATATCTTTTCATCTAAAAGGATAATACCCCCAGTATTTATAGATGATCCATAGGGGGCTAATTTCAAGTTGTCTAAACTTGAATTGAACTGGAATAAAGTTATCATATTTGTGATTTTTACCCTATTCACATATCAGATTTATTATTGTTTTGATATTCAAATTTTGAGCTGGAAAAACTTTTCTCTCAGGCTTATAACACATTTTCATTGATGAAATTCCTTTTAATTTATATAGCACCCAACAATGCATGACCTCCAAAATATATGACCAGGCTTCCTTCATTATTTCCTTAGTATATGGCTAGGATTCCTGAATTTGTGGTCCTTGTCCATCCTTTAAGCACATTTGACTTTCATTAAAAGCATCCTTGCCCCTTCCCCCTTGGCTACTACATCATTGTCTATCAGAATGGCATTTGAAATAATTCTCCTCTTCCCCCCAGAACAAACAACCTATACCTAATCTGTGTTGACACAGAGCCTCATTAACTGCATGACAAATGAGAATAAAAAATGTACCTCTGGTCTTCATTAATTAGAATTTCTGCGATGCATCCTCTTGCCAATTTATTTGAAGATATATTGAAATAAAATTTCTATCAGTTTGTCATATTATATTGTACCACTAAGGATGTTTAGTGTTTCCCAGGCTTTAAAATACATTTTGAAAGATTTGTTACCAATTCTCAATTCTGACAGTCTCAATGAAATCTTGATTGAAAGGGACCACACACAGACACAGACACACATAGACACACATGCACATACACAAGAGGCATGAATGTTTATGTGTCTATGTATATATATACTGAATATCTGAATCTCAATACAAAACAGAAAATCACAGGTGCCTCTCAACCTGTGATATCTAACACTTGAATTATACTAGATATGCTTTTATTCATAAGTTTTCTTTTGACAGAACTGGCTACATGTTAATAATATTTTTGCCAGGAAACTTCTTAACTACTTAATCTACAAGGTTACCTTAATTATGTGCTATCTACCATCTGCAACAACAACAGCAAAAGGACATTAAAGTTACACAATTATTTTATGAATTTAGCTAGAGGGCTTGAAAAGTCATAGTTTGTAAGAGCTAAAATGGACCTCAGACGCCATGGAGACCAAATTATACTTAATCAAGAATCTCTTCTATAATGCTTACTTCTAACGCATCATGACCTAGCCTCTCCTTCCAAATCTTTATTGAGGAGGAGCCCATTACCTTCTGTGACAACTCATTCTTTTGGATGTCTCCAGACTCTCAGAGTCAGAATGGACATCAGATACCAATCTTCACATGAACTAGAAACCTTACTACATAATAGCAGGAAGCAAATTGCTATCTAGCCTTTGTCTGAGGTCTGCAAATCTTGAGGCAACCAATCAGATGGCTCTAATATTTAAGAAATATTGGCTTAAATTAAGCCTAATTTTATCTCTTATCAACTCCCACCTATTGTTCCTCTTCTTGTTCTCTAGGTCCAAGCATGGAAAATCTAATACTTCTCCAAAGTGAGAACCTTCAAATACTTGAAAGCAACGATCATATCATTCACCATTCAATTTTCCAAACATTTTCACATTTTCTCCTCTTCCTCCCCAATTGTCTTGTCCTCCTGGAGATAAAACTACCCCATTAATCTGCTCTCCTAATTTTTTTACTATCTTTCTGGGCCATTGTTGTAGGAGGAATCCCTGCCATTCTTTGTTTTCCTCACAACTCAACTCTATATTCATCGTCTTCCTCCTACTGGCCCCCTTTCCCTCTTGAGACATCTCTGGAATGAGGTGGGTTCTCTTGATCGAAGGTTGCCTGTTCTCTGTATCCCTTTCTAGCTCTCCTTTATGTATGTGATCTTTCTGTATTGAGATATATTATATTTGAGGGTATGTATTGTTGTGTGTGTGCATGTGTGTGTGTGTGTGTGTGTGTATTCTAAATGTCTGAAGTAATGTGTGGTATACAATAACTACTAATAATCACCTTTTCTTCCCTCTGTCCCTCTATCCTCATTAAACCTTATTTTCTCCAGGCTAAACATTCCTAGATTTTCCAATTAATTCTTACATGGAATGAACTATGGAACCTTCAACATCTTGATTTACCTTCACTTAGACACTCTCTACTTTACTGGTATTCTTTTCTAAAGTGTGACATCCAAACTGAACATTCAGATGTGTTCTGATCAGAATGAAGTAATGAGCATTATTGTCTTCACTTCTCTAGACAACATCAGTATAGCAATCTGAGATTGTCATTGCCTCCTCCCATCCCCCACTCTATTTACGCTTTGGAGATTACAGTCCCCTAAAATTCTTGTGTCTCTTTCAGACTAATTATTCTATAGACATGCTTCCCCTATCATATTTTTTGTGAAGTTCATTTTTTTAACTTCTCTATAAGACACACATTTACTCTTCTTAAATTCTAGATATTCTTGAATATGAATGAATAGACGTATGCTTGAATTAATGTATGAAAAAAAGCATTTATTAAGGAATTACTGTGTGCTAAGCACTGTGGTAAACACTGTAAATAAAAATGGAAAAATTGTAATTTCCTGCTTTCAAGGAATTCAAACTCTAATTAGAAGAGACAATACACGGGATGATTCAGCTGCAGAGTCGAAGGAATGACCTTGAAGCCCTAAGAGTATGGTGGGTCAAATGGCATGTCCTGAGACTTTTGATGATTCATCAAACATTTGCAAAATCAGTCACCTAGAATTTAACAAACACCTACTCTATATGCCAGGAATGGTGCTATAATTTAGGGATAAAAAGAAAGACCAAGTAACTTACCATCTAATTAAGGAGAAAAATATATAAACAACTAAGTTCAAGCAAGATAAATACAGGACAGAGGGAAGGCACTAACATTAAGGATGAGCATGGAAGATTTCTTGTCTTCTCCCTAAATATAGGAATTTGACTGAGATATAAAAGGAAGTCAGAGAAACTGAGACATAAAAATAAAGAGGGAGAGAATTCCTGGCATAAGGGACAGCCAGGGAAAATATTCAGAGCTATTAGATATAAGTGCCCAGGGGTCTGTAGGGCATACGAACAGGGCAGATAATAAGTCCTAGAGGAATTTAGGATCTAGTGGCAGGATAGATAACAAGGCCTAACAGGCCTTCATTTTATCAGAAGGCTTATAGTTGATAATTCCCTTCTCATCCAAGTGATGTTACTTTCTAAGTCTGACCATCACCACTGGGAAGCATAGTAAGGACCTGAGAATTTGAGTGGAACAGGATTATTGTGCTGGGGGATGGAGAGGGGTTATTCTGTACTTAGCAGTGTGATGGCCTAGGATAGGAGTCCAATATATATTATAAGCATGGATATCTTAAACTGATATTCAAAACTTATGCTCTGATCTGACCAAGCTAGACATGATTTTCTTGTTCTGAATCATGTTTCTCTGCAGTTATAGATTCTTACCACTAAATCCAACCCTTACTCAAAGACATCTATTTATGAAGAACTCACTACCTTCTGAAACAACCTATTTCACTACATGTGTATCCCTCTAATTATTTGAGTCTTCCTTGCCTCCTTCTTTCCTTCCTTCTTCCCTCTCTCCTTTCTTTCTCTCTATCTATTTTCTTTACTCTTTACTTTTTTCTTCTTGCTCTGTCTGTCTGTCTCTCATATTTAGCTGAAATCTGTCTCTCTGCATCTTGATACACTGAAGACTTGAGCACCTACAGAGAGAAGTAGCACTGTTAAGAGGTGTCAAAGTCTCAAATATCAACATGATTGCATCATTGCCTCAGAACTGGTAGTAATTTCTGATTTCCTGGTGAGCTTTGTAGCCTATTTCAGTTGTTTAAGGGAAAGTAAACATTCAAATACTTGTCAGAGTACTTGATGATAATAATCTTTTGACTAGTATAGCATCCTTTAAACTTCTGGAAGCTCTAATATGATAATCTTTCCCCCTCCCCACTCAGTTCATGGCTTTATTGACTTCCACTTGCAACTGTATCTCCTTGTCCTCAATGAGCTACATGTCTTTGTTAGTACCTGACTTTGACCTCTACCAAAGATAACATATACAAATCATCCTACCAAAAATAAGCAAAAAAAAACTGTTACATAGTTTGTGAATTTCTCTCTATGAAATCACTTATAGTTATTAATTTTAAAGGCCAAGGTTTTAAAGTGACTGATAATCAGATTGTATTTTAGGCAGAACTATGAGGTGGATGTTTAGAGAGAAAACTAAGCATAGAGGCAATGTGTGTAGAGGCATACATATATCTCTCTGCCTTTGTCATACAGTGGCAGTTCTTAGCAAAAGTAATTATTACCTTTATCGTAACTGATTCCATATAGACTTATTTCAAATCATTGTCCTCCACCTTTTCAATGAAGGAAACAAGGTTTATTTTTTATTTTCAACTGTGGGGAAAAGCTTGGATATTGCAGTTACACAGCATTCAGCTTTGCTTTCTGTCACACTTTTTTGTTCTTTCTAATTACATTGTTGTATTCTTCTTGAGTTTTTCCTGGTTTTGTTGATTTTTCTTTCCATCCTTACATGTGTGTCTTTTTAGGATTCTCTGAATTCATTCTTTGTAAGTCATCTTTTCTGAAGTAATGATCCATTCTCTTCATGTGGCCAAACGTAATTAGCCATAACCTTATACGCATATGCTATTTTTTCTATTTTTTTGTAGGTTAGAGAGGTTAATACATTATTCTATATTATGTTAGGAATGGAAACATCCCCACTAACAAGAATATCCTAACATTGGGGGAGAATATATAACTCAAAAAAAGGGAGTACATAAGATTGTTTACAATGACGTCTAAGTTTCCTCCTCTTTCAAGTCCTAACTTCCTCTTTTTCTCACCTTCTCCCACTTTGCACAGTTCTGTCAGGAGTTTAGGTGCTGTGATTATCATCTGATAAGGGTTAATTGAAGAAGAACTAAATTCCACTGAGTGTCTAGCCAAGCAAAATAGGATTTTTGCTGTTTTTGTTTCACCATAATCAAGTGTCTCTGATTGAATCTTGCCTTTCTCAACCAAGAGTCTTTACTAGGAGTAAAGTACAGAAACAAGAGTTTCTTTAAGTGGAAACTCTTATATTGTTAATGTGATTAATGGTCTTTCACACCCATTAATGAGCCTAGGAAGATTTGTAGGAAGGCCCACACCTTTTGTTAATGAGGCACTGGTTCTCAAGGGTTGTGATGCCCTCTGGCTCTAAAAAAATGTATAAATATTCTGAGGGTTGGGTTTTACTTTGTGGCTTACTAATTGGAAGTTTTTGTTTGGTCAGATGAGACTCTAGGAAACTACTAAGAAGCCCCCTTCTTCCCCACCTGGTTCTGGAAACCCAGATGCTGGTGGCTTCTCTGGTAACTATAGTCAGACAGTTGGATCTGTCTTAATCTGTCAGACATTGGAATGGTGTCTGTTAATCTTTGATTTCTCTGTATTTTCTCTGAAGTTCAGGGTGTTTTTTTCCCTGAACTAAGTGAATAATACATGTGCTTGATTAAAGTGCTAGTTGACCCCTCAAAAGTTGCCTTTCCTTTTATAAATGCAGATCTAAGAACCTGCGATTGCAGCACCGCCCCCCACCCCGTGTGTTGGGATTCTTACTGTTACACACTACGTGGTTGTTGTTCTGTGGCTTTGAAATTTAAAAATCAATGCTAGATCAGTTGATCGATAGATATAGAAATATCACAGTGCTATTTTGAAGTTAAAATCAGTTAGGTTTGAAACCCTATGTTTGTTGTCCTTCAGACTCAAAGAGGAAAAATAATGAATTTATTATGTAGTAAATTGTGCTACTATGTAGTACTGTGAAGAAATTGAGTACAAAAGAATATAAATGATTTCTTCAAGGTCACACAGGTACCAATGGAGAAAATGAATTAGAACTTCATTTTTCCATTTCAAAACCAGCATTATTTTTCTATTTTATTATGTTGGTTCAGATGATTATTAAAACCATTCTAAAATGTATAATCTTGAGATTACCCTTTCACTTTCCTGGAACTCAATTTTCAGACATACAACATGAGCATTTTGGCCAAGTTGATCTTTTTGCTATGAACTATAATTATTATTTATCTTTACTTCTTACATGCCAAATTTTTTAAAATATTGCTAATGATGCTTATTTATTTTGATGCTTTAATGCAGTATAAGTCTATTGTGGATAAGAACTTTTCATATTTTTATTTGTATCCCCAGATGCATTTCTAGCTTGGGAGATATAGAGAGACTCTAAAAATAAATCGTTAAAAAAAAGGATTCAAGATAAAGAACTGAATTGAAAATAGTCACAGTCTTGTGGATATTTCATTAGACTTCCACCTACTTCATGAATAAATTTCTCAAAAAGAGACCTGGAAAATATTAGAGATGGCACATGCAAATAAATATCACAGAAAATGGAACTGATCATATATTAACATACATGCAATAACTGGTGCAGATGTAGAATAATTTTAAAGTTAACCTTTTAAAAAGATCTTTATTTTAGTATGCTCAGTTATCTATTTTGGTTCATAACTTGTTCCACTCACTGAAAAGTTTAAAATATTTTTTCCACAGTTGAGATTGAAACACATGCCACAATCTTTTGGCTTTGTGAAATATGTTAATGTACTTTAATGTTCCATTTGCAGTTAAGCATAGAGTTTGATATGTACATAACTTCATTTTTTACCATACTATCTAATTTCCACATAATTTAATAATAAATCTCTTTCCCATTGGCTATGTTATAAAATTAATTAAGCATTACTCTTTGAATGCCTTTCATTTTACTTCCTTATTATGTAATAAATTATTCCATAATATGTAATATATTACAGTTTAAAAATTTTAATCCAACTAGTCTTGGAAATCATGACTTTATTGTATCATTTTGAACAACATTTAATATTATTGACATGTTGCTGAAGTTATTCCCAATTTATCCTGCTTATACCCTACTTTTACCTAGTTGCTCATACTTTGTTATCTATTAGAAATAAAACTTCATAAATGCAGAGAACGTCTTTGACATTCTTTGTATGCCCAGCACTCAACAACGTCTGGTCCATAGCAACCTCCTAATAAATGCTTTTTGACTGGAATCATTGACTTGGCTGTGTCTTTTGCAGTGTGTCTGTCTTTTTTTATGTGAAACAATTATGGCATTGTAATATCCTCGCATATCAAAGAAACTCAAGGAAACCTTCTGGAACACTTGATGGTGCCCTTTTGGTCAGCAAATGAGCAGATAACGTCAAGACCACAGCATAGGCAAACTTTTTTCCAACCCTCCAATTCAATGACCACCTACCATGTACCAGATAATGTGCTAGGGGCTAGGAGAATAAAGGCATAAATACCTTATACTCCATTGGAGAAAACATTTTTTTTAAACAGATAAGTAAATACAAAACATAAACACATAAAAACAAGATAATTATATGATTTGGTAGCATTCACAATCAAATCTAGCCTCAGGCATTTAGTAGCTATGTTATTTGGGGCAATTCAGTTAACTTCTGTTCCCCTTAATCCACTGGAGAAGGGAATGGCAAACTACTCCAGCATCTTTGCCAAGAAAATCTTATGGAAAAACATGATCCATGGGGTCAAAAGACTCAGACATGACTGAGCGACAAATAATAACAACATTAATATCTTGGAGAATAAGAAATGGAGTCTTGCAGGCAATAATACTTGTTCTGTGCTTTGAAAGTGGTTTGTGTTGCAGTCAAATTCCTGAAGAAATATATACCTGAATGAGATATTGCATTATACAAGATATAGAAGCACACATCCCTTTTTATCTAGTTCATATTTCCCTATAATTTTCTAGATTATTTATTATTCTGTGGTCATTACTAAATATTATTATTTATCATTCTGTGGTGATTACTAACATCCATTTCATTATGTTTTGAAGTAGATCATTATAATCTTTACTGTATTGCATTGCCTTATAGTATTTTACAATAGATATCTCTGTTATTATCAATTTCAATTTTATAATTATCATAATAAAGACAGGATTCATATTTTCTCAAATTAATATAGATATTTTATATGTTTATTATTGTGCAAATTACATTTCCTTTTATTTCCTTTTTGCTGTTGTTAATAACAGGTACAAATTCTAATCATTTTTATGGGTTGATTTATACTCTTCAGTTTTGCTAAAATAATTTCTTCTGTAGCTTAACTTGAATTTAAAAACAATATACATACATATATATATACATATATATGTGTGTGCATATGTCTCTATATATTGCATATATATATATATTCCATAAAGACAGATTTTAAAAATTTCTGCCAAGATATGATTCCCTTTAATTCCTTTTTATGACCTCATTGCTAAAACCAGGATCTTACAACTATATCAAATAATAATAATGTGTGGATATTTTTATTTACTCCTATTTTAACAAGAAAGTCTCAAATGTTTCTTCATTTGAAAATATGCTGGCTCTTCATTATAATAAATAGTTTTTCTCATGTCAAGTAAAATCCTTCCTTTCCTATTCTCTTATGGTTTTTAAAGATATGAGTTCATTTTATTAAAGTCCTTTTAAGGAACTTCATGACCATAATTATATTTTTTTCAGACCTATAATTTATTATGTTGATTGCTTTCCTAACATTAAATGATATTTCAAGTATTCATTGATAATAATGTTTCTGCTCATTGCTGCCCTATTAAGTATCAGCATTTATTCACTTACTTTTATTTTCATTTACCTACTTAGGCATATGATTTATCTAATTAATAGGTTATTCCTGACACATAAATATATTGATCAGATTTCAGTTTGGCATTTCTCAGAATCCTTAACCCAAATAAAAGAAAAAAAGTGAAATTTCTGTTTTCTTTTATGATTGACTGTTTAAAAGAGGAACATATGGGAGGACTCTATATGACCTAGTATAGCTCATTTTTTATTTCTATACCACACAGAATGCGAATACACACTCACATACACACACACACACACACACAGACATTTTTTCCTTTGTCTTCCATACCTGTTTCAAATATCATAACCATGTTTAAATTTTATTCCAGAAAAGAAAGAAAGCTTTGTTTTACTTGAATTTATGATACCAAACTTATTGCTTATTAATGACATAGACTTCTTAGTATCAGAAAATTTCACTTGATTCTCAAAAGCAACACTATAAACTAATCAAATCTGTTTTGAATAGGTGACTTTTTTAAAAACTACATTAATATCATGAAATAGAGTGAAAAGGTTTTATCTGGAGAACTAATTTATTCAGGTTAGATGTCTATGTTGCATTAATACACTAGAAAGCTTCAGCTCTACATATCACCTTGCTTGACTTAACCTGTGTGCATTTGTATGATTATGATGATTGTAGGGAATGATGATGACAAAGGGCTATTTGGAATGCTACAGAGGCTAAAATAATGGTATGGCAAAGAACAGTGAGGCTAATATTAATTCTGCAAGTTAGAGTGAATTTGTGTTGATGTAATGATTTAAAAAATACTCAAAAAGCCATATTATAATATATATGAGTATAAAACACATAATAATTTTCTATTGGGTAAAAAGCATATGTCTACTTTATTATTCTGTATATTCAATCAGTTATCTCACTCAACATGGCCAAAACAAAACTCATTATTCCCCCCCACAAAAAAAAAAATCCCTCCAATCTTCTCCATTTTCATGCATGCTACCTTTATTTTTGTCTTATTCTGTATTTTTACCATTTCCAGTGCCTTCTTTAGAGAGCAACCCATTTGATGATCAAAACTTTAAGTTAAACAGATGGAGCTAGAGGTTGAAATATGTGGACATGGTAAGAGACTAACAATAGTTTCTCAACTTTCTCCATACTTTATCCATATTTCATTTTTCCCCTTCCCCTCAATCATTGTATCTAATCAGCTGTCAAGTCTTAACTGATACTATTTCCACATCTCTTTTCACATCCTGAACCCCTTTCCCATTCTCTACTTGAGTTTCAGTTCTCATTACTTGTTCCTTGAAATATTAAAATTTTCCTAATTAATATCTCTAATATTTATTTTATCAGCTGAGATAATATGTGTAAAGACTTGGTAAAGTGTCTGGCACATAGTTGCCACATAAGAAATAACTATTTTCTTCAACTTACCACTTCTCCATGATAGCTTCCATTCTACTTTCATTTTGTCAAGGAAAGAATTTAGAAATAAACTCAATTTGTGAAAGCACTCATGCACACAGGAAAAAAAAATACCAGTTTTAGTATTTTGAAATGTCTGCTATTTTAATTTATGTTCTTTTATAGCTTGATGCAACTTGCCATGTATTACTAGCTTTTGTGATCAATTTTAGGTCCTTCAATCTTCTATTATATTGCCCCTTATCTATATAAATTTTGAAATAATATATATTTTGTCTTAAAATTTCAACACTTCAGATTAATGGTAAATTGATTTATAGTTCTAGATATAAAGGTATTTTCATAGTCTATTTCATTGTTAATTTATTATTGTCTGTCTCCCACCATGTCCACATTCAATCGCTATCCCCTCCCTGCTCACCTAAAGATCAAATGGATTGCTCTAAATGGAAGGCAATTAAAAACTGCAAAATAAAGCATAAATAAAGGTTGCGTCATTATCACCTAAGAGATAGTGCTAATTTTGTTTTGGAATGGAAAGTCGATTTTATACTTAAAAAAAAAACCAAACAAACTTGTCAATGCTTTTACTTTCAAAGTAATTGCAATTATAAAGATTTTCTGGGGGGAGGATACAATCTAGGAAGGCTTATTCCAAAATAAATATGAACTGATATTTATCATTCTTTAATAACTGGGTAGTAACATGACTTACAGATGAGAAGCCTTGACAAAGAACACTGATGTAGAAATGATAGGCTCTAGGATCCACTATTTCAGGTATTGATCAGAAGTGGGGAAAGGAAAAACAAACATATCTCTGGCACCCTGACAGTCATAAAGAAGGAGATGAAGGAAAGTTGTTTCAGACTGAATAGCTGCAGAACACCTCAAAATGTATCACTGATTCAGAGAAGTTAGTTTATTGTTTGAGAAATTGGGGAATGCTTATTGATATATACACATATACATACACACACATATGTGTGTGAATACATATACACATGCATACATGTACATGTATGCATGTGTATATACATGTTTCTTTTCTGGTTTTTCTTTGCCTTCCTTTGGTACCTTCAACTTCCATTAAAAAGTGAATATATCAAGAACATAGAAGTGGCGGGAATCTTCTTTTAGGAATTCAGCCACAGACATGTTTGGGTATAGATTCATTTCTACAAAAGCTCATGGTTTAGCCTCAAGTTCAAATTAAGGAAAAGACAAATGCTGAAATTATTTATAATAAAGATAAGATTATAGAAGCAAATTTTGCGATATGTAGAACCCCTCCAAGCACTTTCTTGAGGCATCCAAAACTAGTATTTCATCTGCGTAAGCAACTGAAGCATGGAAAATCCCTCTAATTCATACATCTGGGGAACTCATCTGTTACTTAGAGTCTTACAGAGTTGCCTACAGCATTGCAAGATGAAATAATTTACTTATGGTCACACAACCACTATATATCAAAGGCAAAACTTGGAGCTGGGTCTTCCTCACTCCAAGAACACTATTCATTCCAGATGAAATTCTCCTTAATAGATAGCTGTGCACATCGAAGTTTTCAGTAAATCAAATCGCATTTATATTGCCAATAGTAACTTACCAAAAGCAATACTGTGGAAAATTATTTTGTAAATCAAAATATCTTTTTAATATGATGATTTACTCCATAAATCTTCATCTTTGGTAAATATATATTTTTGTATTTTGAATTTGCTTAAGGTGGAATATATGTGTATATTTGTCATTTGTATTCAAAGATGCCATTGCTAACTGGATTGATTCTTTTGTATATGAGTATAACTGAAAGAAAACTGTGATTTACAGTACTTTACATAATGATTCCACAGTTCATACAATGGAATAATAATGCAGAGATAGTTTCCAAATTGGAAGTAGCCTACATTCCTGTACTCTTTTCATTCCTTAGAAAACATATTCTTACAAAAAAAGTTATAATTTATGTTTAGATTCTTAGACCTATTTATAAAAATCTCATTTAACCCATAATGTGCATGATATATAGGACCAATAATGTGATTTAACCTAATGTTCAATTTATAACAAATTTTCCATTAAAATATATTTAGATTAAAATGATGGTTAAACAGGAATGCCTGTTCCCTATTGCAAATGACAAAGGGACTTAATGAGGATGGTTCCCATGGACTGGGATGTGACCATGAACAGAGAGACTCTCTGTGAAGGAACTGGAAATGACAAGCATGGTGCTTTTAGTAGTCAGTGTAGAAATTCCTATGGAGGTAGGTTAAGTAGCTTAAGATTAGGGAAAGATGAGTATTAGAAGTTTGAGAGAGAAGAAGGGAGGATAGAAGATGACATCTCTGGGAACATAAGTGAGTAGTTGTTATAAGACCAGAAGACTTACAAATATGTCCTGAGTTTGGGAGCTATATGTCCAAGAATGCTAGGTTATTTGGGGGTAGTGGTAAAAGGTAGAGGAAAAGGAAAAATGAGTAACCTTTTGCTTTCCCTTTTTACCCCTTCCTCTTCTTGTTCAAAAATCTTTATTATGGGTTTATTATAACCACAGCACCATATTAGGCAAAGAAAATAAACAAAGAAGAACTTTGGACTTTTTGGAGTTGATGATCTAGTAATAAATATATAACAGAAATAATAACTATATAAAGTTATATAGGTAAGTGAAAGTAGGTGATATATAATGGATTTGAGATGAAATCGTTGGATCCTTTTTATTGGTATTTTAAAAAAAAATTCACTTGTAACTTGTGGAAGTTATTCCTAAACAGTGCATATTATATCTGGGCACAGAAAAGAATAGGATCTTTTCAAACAGAAGTTATGTTAACAAAATGAAAAACTCAAAATATTCCTTCTTATTTTCTTAAAGTTGAATTGTGAAACTGATATACTGTGGTACCAAAATATTTTTGCTGACTTTAAAGAAAGGAATCAATTCTTACACATTGCTGAAAAAGAGAAAACCATTTCTTTTTGGTGAATTTCAAGAAAATGTTAGGATGTATTGGACTAGATTCATTTCTCTGTTTGCCTGGCTTATGGGCTAAGAAAGTCATCTGAATAATATAACTCTTATGATTAGCCTATGATAATGCAGAGTTACATAGCTGTTTCCATGCATTATCTCATTGGGTTTCTCCTTTTTTAGTTTTTAAAGCATAGTGATAAAAGACCTTTTTATTCCTATAAGGACCACTGATCATTAGGACAAAAGTAGGTCCAGGGATATATGAAGTAAACAATTAATTAAGGAATACTTAAATTCCATTAGTTGCTTACTTTACTTTCTTTCAGAAATTTCAATATACCTACTTTTTGAAGAATAGTTTGTTTTTTTTTTTAAATCACTTAAAATATTTCAGTGCAGTAGAAAAAATAAAACATTTGAGTCACAGAACCTGGGTTCATTTTTGTGTCTCCACTGCTTACTTTTTGAATGGCTTTGTAAAGTCAATGAATCTGTCATTCAGATTTTTTTTTCATTTTAAAATCAAAATGTTGGATTAAATCAATGGTATCTATTTCAGATAGAAATGGAGAGCCCTAATCCATATATAAGGATCCCTGAGGGATGAATTTTGACAAGTTTTAAAATGTAATACTGTCTATGTTATAGTTTATTTGTAGTTATTCTGTTAATAATTTACCAATTATATTTGAATTTGGTTCTACAAGGCACTCCAGAGTGTTGCTATCTGCCTGAGCTGTGGGCCAAGTGTTTGACATCTCTGGAGTAGATGAGTGATGGGGTTCAGACTCTGGGAACCTCCTCGAACTCCCCTGGAATCTTCCCACTTAATCTACACTTCATACTCAAATCTGTTACCCTTAACCTAGCCTGGCCCTCCATTGTCTGTAGCCTCTGGATTGCCCCTCCGGCTTCCCATCCAAGCTCTACATTGTCTGACACCTCCCAATTGCCTCCAGCTGTTTCCCACCCTTAATTACATCACTAGCTACCCCAGAATCAAGATCCTCTTTAGACCCTCCTCTCAGACTACTAGACTACCTCTAGATCTTTTCCATGGTCTTTCTGTATATAAATTCCATCTCACCTCCATGAAGGTGCTCAGATTAAATCCAGCTCAGACTGTCTAGCTGAGATTCTATCTGGCCTGCTTGTCTATACAAGCTTCACAAATGATTAGGCTCCTTAAGAGTCAATTCAATATGGAAAAGCTTTAATAAAGTTTGGTTTACTTTGGCTGGAAGAAGGCTTGAGTTGAATTGATGTGGCAGGACTCAGAGTGTTGGCATTTTGGGGTCCTGAGCACCCCAAATCTCATTATGGTCTCAAGACATCAACAATGACCTAAGGTGCCTTTCAGTTATAAATCTGTTGTAAGTCTATGAATGAAGCCAATGATATTTTGGTTTTAACCCATAGCCAGTTGAGAAAGACACAGAAAGAAATGGAGAAACAGAACAAAAGTTCAGAGACAGATGTACAGTGAGGTGGAGAGAGACGGAGATAGACTCACAGAGAGAAAGTACAGGAGGAAAAAAAAGGATATCTGACCAAGACAAGGAGGAAGAGGTTAATACCTGCCTTATCAGACCTCATTTCCAAGAATTTACGATTTTCTTCCACTCGCTACCCACTTCTGCTATGCATCAGACAGCATCCAATCTACATAACATCAGGCTAAAAATCAGTTCCCTCTCTGCTGCTGTATCTGCTACAACTACCAGCACTCTCCCTACCCCTAACACTCCACCACTCTTGTGCTTTCTCTTTTCTGCTAAGAGTTATTTTTCAACAAACCCGTGCTAGTTCTCTTGAAAGATCTCTTCTCTAATTATCCTTACCCCTCATAGTTACCACCTTTATTAGTCATCTCAGCAGATAGTATGGTTCAAGTCGGGAAGACCTAAATGCAGGTCTACCCTTAGATGGCTTACCATCTGTGTGATTCTGGACCAGGCACTTACCCAATGTTTGCCTCTCTTTCCTATTTTACAGTTTTCTCTGTAAATTAGAGATTATAATAGCACATGCCTCACAGGATTATTGTGAGGAACGAATGATTTGTAAGAAGGGTTTATCATAGTGACTGACTCATAGTAGGGATCATATAAATGTTTATTACCCACACTGCAGAACAAACCTTCTAATAAATGTCCTCAAAACACTTTAGTTTTGAGAACCTTCCCAATTCCTTTTACTTCCTTGTCCAAATCTCTAGTGATCACTGACATTTGTCCCCATAAACTTGGAACTTAAACTCTTGTAACTTGCTCCTGAGAGTACTGTGGGAGAATGAAAAACCAATTGAAGGACATCCAGGTGTAGGGCACTAAAACTTGGATTTTAGTGACAGAACTCTCATGAAAATTTGAGTGTTTATTATTTTAACTGAATAGAAGTGTGTGTGTGTGTGTGTGTGTGTGTGTGTGTTTGTTCTCCAGAGCTCATGCATTTGTGAATTGGGGGAAGGGACAGGTTGTGTTTGTCCTCCATTCTTGAAGAGGACCATAACATAAGGGAGATAATGACATGACTTGCAGTTGACTTTGATTTGAGTGAGGGAGGACTAAGCAAGGTCACAAGCCTCACTTTCTCCTCAAGGGCCATCTGGGTCCAATGGCCAGAAATACATCAGGATGACTGGAGATGGCCCAGGATGCAATGGGAGACCTTGGCCCTTTTTAGGCTATGGCCTTTTCAGGTTCTCACTTTGAGTGAGGTAATACCAGTTGAGTGAACAGGCATCTTTAAGAAGTGAGTCAAGGGATGGCCAAAAAAAAAAAATCAAACTGGAAGAGAAGACCCTTAGGGTTGCTGGCCAAAAGACAAAGCAAAAATTAACTAGGTAGCTTTATGGCCAACCAAATTTACTTTGTGGTGTGGGAGGCAAGAAAATTCTGTTTTCTACATTCTTAGGTGGTAAGTATTGTGACCTAGCATGGACAGGTTAGAGGTCAGAATCTAATGCTCAGGCCGAAGTTTCTGTGTGGGGAAGGACCTATCAGAGAGGAGAACATGAAGGTACATGGCCAGGGGACAGTGTCATGGGAGATCTAAAGCAAAATAAAAAGCCCCATCTTTCTGCATGAGTTGTAGTCATCCCATAACTTTACTGGGGAAGCTACCCCATCCATTCAGGGAGAATGTATGTGCAGATTAATCATAGCTTTCCTGATTTCGCAACATCATTGTTCTTCTTTTAAGGAGAGTACGTTTCTCATTGTTGGGGGCTTGCTAGAAGGGCTCACTTCTAACAAGTGGAAGGGACAAAACAGCTAGTGGATAAACTGTTAGAGGACTTTGGTTAGGCTAAATGAGATTAAGAGCTATCAGTCAAAAAGTTTCCAACCATAGTTGTAGGTTTTGCAGGAAATAGAAAAACAACATATGTTTGTAAGCTATTATAATAACAAATGTTTAATTTTCCTTCTCATCTTTGTAGTAGGATCAAGGAATGGGATGTTTGTCCCTAATAGTTAAGCAATGTTTTGGGAACATAAGCTTTTAGGGAACTATATGATTTCTCTACCCAGTGAGATAATAGAGCTCTGAATCTGGATTCAGGGGAGAACAAATTCACATCCAGACTCTTTCTTTGACTAGCTCTCTGACCAAACACAAGCACTTCATCTCTCTAAGCATGTTTCCTCATCTCTAACATGAAGATAATAAAATTGACATTACCTAGGCCACAGCATTTTTTTCAAGAAAATTTTTTTCTAAAATGTAGGAAGAGGAAGAAATGTTTTGTCATATTAGTATTCCTAAAAATAATAATAATGTATTTCTTAGGAATAAGTAGCAGATATTTGCAGTGTCCTAATTGTAAAATTCATTTGAAAGAGGTTATGTTTGATCCAACAATTAGCATAAACCCCAAAGGAGGTAAAATATAGAAAGTGAGGAAAAATGTATAAATATAAATCAATATAGCCATAAAACCTTTATATAGTAGCAAATGACTGAGAACTAATTTATATATGTCAGTCATTAAACTGATTGTGGTATGTATATATAATGAAAAATTGCTGTGCTCTAAGAAAATGAAGACATAGAGAAGTGAAGGATGATTTATATGAATTCAATCAACTAGCATTGTTAAGTACCCACTATTGTTTAGTGCCAGGTACTAGGAATACAAATTAAACTATTTCTCAATTAATTAGAATAATGAATTCACTGAAGGGATAAAATATATTTCAATTGGTGCTATTTAAATTTGTAATTATATAAAATATAGCAATTGCTGTTTGTCTTTTATTCTAGAAGAGGACCACAACATAAAGAGGTGATGGCATGACATAAGGAGGTGATGCCATGTCATGTAAGTGAACTGGATTTGAGAAAGGACTGTGGAAGTCACCAGTCTCACTTTCTCCTCTGGAGTAGTCTGGGTCCAGAGGCCAGATTTTTATCAGGATAATTGGAGATAGCCCAGGATGTGAAAGATAGGTCTTTTTAACGTAAAGCGTTTAACAAGTCTCAGTTTGACTGAGACAATGCCAGCTCAAAGATAAAGGCAGAGAATAGCCTCTTTAAAAAAAAAAATCAGTCTGAAAAAAATCAGTCTGGGATGGGAAGATCCTCAAGGTTTCTAACCAAAAAAAGAAACATTTACATTCTATTTACGTTCATTCTGAACAAATTTTGGTCCAAACAATGACCAAGCAGGGTTTGGGTCAGGACTTATTTTTGCCAATCTAAAGAGTCAAAGTGATTTGGGATTAAGGCTGTTCTGTAAAACTAAAAAAAAAGTTTCAGACTTTAATTCAATGGAAATTTGCATTGTGAACAAAAATAATGTAACCGGGGGGAGGAACAAAGATGGGGGGGGCCAAGATGGCAGAGTAGAAAGATACACATATGCTAGCTCCTACCCCACAGCCCATAAAATACCTGTAAAGAAGAACTCTCCACAAATTCTGGAGAAACAGAATCCACAGAACAATGGAGTGGAGGAGATTTCTGTCCCAGAGAGACCTGAAAGACCTATGGGAAAGGTCTGCCACGCACTGGATGTGGAACTGAGCCCAGCCCTGCCTTGGCCATGTGGCACTGAGAGGAGCAGCTCCAAGCAGTCTTCAGGGATGGAATCTCCAGCAGCAGTGCAGATCCCTCAACCCATGGTAAGTGAAAGGATCTTTTCAGCTGTCCGGTAGGAGAGCAGGGTGTCCCCATATCAGGTCTTTTCAGGAGGCAGCAGTAAAGGCAGCAGCAGATGGGGCTCCCAAAGAAGGCAGTAGCCCACATCCATTGTTGAAGGTCTTATCAGAAGCCTCCTGAGGGAACTGAAACCTGTGTGTTAGCACTGCCCCCACCTGAGCAGCTGATCTTAAGCTCACACTGAATAGCAACCCTGCCCCCACCTAAAGCCCTGAGGCTTGGGAGCAGCTTATTTGAATCTCAGCCCCCAGTGCTGGCATGACTGAGGAGGTTGAGGAGGCCAGGAGGTTGTGGAAAGGAAACTCAGAAGTCAAGTAACTGGTTGGGAAAATGCCTAAAAGAGAGGAAATAAAATAAGACTGTAGAAGGTCACTTTCTTGGGAAACAGGTGTCTCCCCCCATCCTTTCAGATGAGGAAGAACAAGGCATACTATCAGAGGAAGTCAAAGCCTCTGCCTCCAAAGGGAACTTAAAATAGGCTCAGGCAATAGAGGACCTTAAAAAACAAGTTAGCAGGTTACTAAAGGAGAAGCAAAAAAACGCTGAGGAAAATAACAGCTTTAAAAATAGGCTAACTCAATTGGGAAAAGAGGTCCAAAAAGCCAATGAGGAGAAGGAGCTTTTAAAAAGCAGAATTACCCAAATGGAGGAGAAGGTTCAAAAGCTCACTGAACAAAATAATTCATTGAAAGAGAGAATTGAGTTCAGGGAAATGAATGACTATGAGTTAAACCAAGAAGTTAGTAAATAAAACCAAAAATTCAAAAAAATAGAAGATAATGTGAAAGAACTCATTGGAAAAAGAACTGACCTGGCTGAGGTGGGATTCTCGTGACTCAGTTTCTCCACTGACACCTGGCAGACTTTAAGCCTGACTCAAAAATGTAAGTGGATAATCTAATCTTGCCTGGAATTGACATGAAGTTGGGGAGATATTGTATCCCTGCAATGTCCTTACTATTGGTGGCAATTTCCTATAGTCAAAAGGTTTGTAAGCTTAATACCAGATCTATTCAATTATAGATTATTGGACTTTTAGAGGTTGTCTAAAATTAAGCTATTAGGCATAGGACTTTAGACCAATAAGTTCGAGTCCTTTAATTCTTAGTAATACTGTGGAGACAATTAGGTCAAGAGCTTCATATGAAGGCTGGGGTCAAATTCATTCGGGCAGGACCCACATGTCACTATTTCTGCATCCCAGCACCCTTAAACTTCAACAGGACTTGGTTAATTTGATATTTTTGCTGACATATTTTCTTCTACTCATTCTTTCTTGTTCTTTGTTAAATGGTGATGTCTCTACAGTTCAGAACGGAAGGGAAATATAGTCAGAAGTGATGGTAAAAACTACAAAAAGCCAGTAAAACATGAAAAAAATAAAGCATTTGTGATTTTCATCTCCCTTCATACAGGCACAGAAATGTCCATCCACCAAAAACGATTGAGTAAGTAAAAATTTCAGTAAATAAGTGGGTAGTTTGATCTACATGATGACAAATAACATTACTTTTTCATGCAACTTAGAAAATATTTTCATGCTCTTGGTTTATGTCAAAAAAATTATACCTTTATCTTAGAATTATCATGATATAGTTTAATTGAACTATGTTTTGCTTCTATTTTTAGAATAGGTAAATAGAAATCTGTGGGGAGGGATGGCATTTATTCTATGACATCTTTTCCTCTCTTACATTCATAGATTAGCCCTGATTATTAAGCTCTACAAACAAAATGCTTCTTGGTATAAAGACAGAATCCAGATTGTTTCCTTCACTATATTAGCTATTTTGCTTTGCAATAATTCAGTGTAGAATTTACCTTTTAAAAAATATTTTAATTTGATTAAGTATTTCCCAATTACATGTACATATTTTTAACACTCATTTAAAAAAAAATTGTTACAAATTTTCTCCCTCCTTCTTGAACCTTCCCCCTCTTTTTGAAGATAAACAGTATGATAATGAGAACACATGTGAAGTCACATAAAACGTATTTCTGTATTAGCCAAGTTGCAAAGAAAACACAAACAAAACAATAAAAATAAAGGAATTGAAATAAAGTATTCTTCATTCTTTCTATAAGTATGGATTGTATCTTTTATCATGGGTCTTTTGGAATTGCCTTGGAGTAGCTGCTTATCAGTTGATTTTCATTAGAGTATTAGAGTTATCACTGTTTAGAATACTCTCTTGGATCTATTCATTTTACTTTGCATGACTTAATATCAGTCTTTCTATGTTTTTTCTCACAGCTACCTGCTCATCATTTCATATAACACAACAGTTTCCTATCATAATCCTGTACCACAACTTGTTCAGCTATTTCCCAATTGATGCACACTCCCTTAATTTCCAGTTCTTTTCCACCACAAAAAAGATGCTATATTTTTTTCAAATTATTTTATATAAATTTTTCTTTTCTCCCTTTTATTTTATCTCTTTGGGATAAAAACATAGTAGTGGTATTGCTGGGCCAAAGGGTATGCACAATATTATAGACCTTTGGTAATAGTTACAAATGTTTCTCCATAATGGTTAGATTACTTTATAACTGTAGCAACAGTAAATTAGTTTGTGCTTTTTCTGAATACTCACCAGCATTTGTCATTTTTCCTTTGTGTTGTGTTAGCCATTCTGATAAGTGTGAGGTGGTATATTAGAATTTTTTAATTTCCATTTTTCCAATCACTTGTTATTTAGAGCATTTTTCTATGTGACTCTGATAGCTTTAATTTCACTCATTTCTGCAGGTGGACCACCAGTAATATGTGAACTGAGAATTACCAGAACAGACTGGTTTTTAAAGAGGCAAAGGAACTAGGATCCAAATTGCCAAAATTTCCTTGGATATAGGGAAAACAAGGAAGTTTCAGAAGAAAGAATTTATTTCTACTTCATTGACTACATTCAAGTCTTTGGGAAGATCACAGAAAAACATGGTCAGCTCTCAAAGAGATGGGAGTACAAGATCATTTTACTTGTCTCCTAAGAAACCTGTGTGCAGTCCAAGAAGAAGCATTTAAAACTGAACCTGGAACAACTGATTGGTTTAAGATAGAAAGAGGAATACAACAAAGCTGTATATTGTTACCTTATTTATTTAACTTATATGCAAAATATATCTTGTAAAATGCCAGGCTAGATAAATCACAAGCTATTATTAAGGTTTTTAAGAGAAATATCAAGTAATCTCAGACATGCAGATGATACCACTCTGATGTCAAAAAGTAAAGAAGAAGTAAGAAGCTATCTTAAAGCATAACACAATCAAAAAAAAATTAAGATTACAGAAACTGGCCACATCACTTGTTGGCAAACAGAGGGAGAAGAAGTGAAAGCAAAGTCAAATTTTACATTCTTGTACTCAAACAGCACTGCACATAGTGACTATATCCATGAAATTAAAAGGCACAATGTCTGACTATAAGAGTCAGACTATGAGGAAAGTTAAATGCTATAGAACTGATGCTTTTGAATTGTGGTGCTAGAGAAAACTTTTGAGAGTCCCCTAGATAGGAAGAATATCAAATCCATCAACATGTAAAGATAAGATGGATAAATAGTGTCATGGCAGAAATGAACATAAGCTTAGATAGTCTTCTTAGATAATAGAAGATAAAAGGGCTTGGTATTCTATGATTCATGGGGTTATAGAGTCAGAAATGACTGAACAACTAAACAACAATGATTAATAATTAATAGTTTGATTTTTCTTCAGAAGACTAATTGGAGGTGAAGCTGAAATCTTCAAGTATGGCAGAGACTCCACTGAGCTCTCCTCAAATTCCCTCCATATACCTTTAAATAATGACTCTAAACAAATTCTACAATGGCATAACCCATAAAAAGATGGAGTGAAACATTTTTTCAACCCGTGACAACTTAGAAGATTGGCAGGAAAGGTCTCTTGCACCAGGGTGAGAGAGGAACCCAGTCCGGTACAGGCTGTCCCAGCATAGCCCTGGCCCTGGGAAAGTAGGCACAGGTTTTGGGAGCTATTGCATCAGCACCAACAGCAGTGCTTCCAGAGTTCTCAGGCCACAGACAGTAAGGAAATCAAACAACTGGCCACAAGGAGATTACAGGAGTCTTTTTGCTAACACTAAGACAGGAGGACTCGTTTGCTTTGCCCATCCTCTGATCTGTGCTGCAATCCTTGGTTGCAGTCCCAGAGTAAGGAGGAGAACTAGCATACCAGAGCCTGTGCCACAGTGGAACAGTTAATATCTTCACAGTTCCAGGGCAGAAGAGAGTGCTTGTAGTCAATCATAGACCAGAGAACACTGAAAATTATAACAATAAGAGCTATTCCCCAATTGAATAATGATCAAAAAATATGAAGTTTTCAGATAAGTAATTGAAACTGTATAATAGCCATAAAAAAGTTCTAACTCACCATTGATTGGAGAAATGCAAATTAAAACAATTCTGAGGCACTAACATACCTATTAGGTTATTAATAGGATGGAAAAGGAAAATGATATGGTGGAGAGGATGTGGGAAAAATGAGACAATAATGCACTGTTGGTAGAGTTATGATTCAGCCATTTTACAGAGCGATTTGGAACTATGCTCAAAGGGCTACATATGCTTTGACCTTGTGGTGTCACTACTGGATCTTGTAGTGCCAATGCGATATTCACAGTACCTATGGTGGCCATGAATATGCTGCTGCAATTCTGAATCATGAAATACAACAAACTCTCCAAATGAAAGACAGAACCAAAACATTTATAGAGATATCAGAAAGCCAAATCCATCATAGTAACAAAGCTATCTATACACAATAACAATTCAGAAGGCAACACCATCCCCAAGCCTTCTCTTTATTAGGCTTCCCACGAACCAGCTACATTAAACAAAATCACAGACAAGCTCTCTCACTCACAGACAGCTGCCTGCTTTTCTCTCTCTCGCTCAGTTCTGACTGCTCTGATCAATTTCCTCTCAACTCTGCCTTTTCCTGTTCCACCCTTACTTCTCCTTCCACCACATGTGACTCAGACTTCCATATGGCTTAAGCAAGTCACATAGGTCGATTAATGGATGGTAAAGTCTTCCCATTAAGAAGCAAAATTACATTAACAATGAGTAAAAATGTATTATCAATACAGGTCTGTATTCTAAAAGAGATTTTAAAAAAACAGAAAGAAAAGGACCAAGTTACCAAAATATTTGTAACTTGATCTTTTTCTACTGGGAAAGAATCAGAAATTGAGGGGATGCCTATAAATAGGGGAATGGATGAACAAGTTGTGGTATGATTATTATCCTTTTCTTGTTTTATTGTTATATCTACTAATTCTAGTACAATGCTAAATAAAAGTGATGATAATGTATATCCTTGTTTTATCTTTGATCTTATTAGAAAAGCTTCTAGCTTATTCCTGTTACAGATAATACATACTCTTAGTTTTAAATAGATGCTCCTTATCATTTTAATAAAGGCTTTATTGATTTCATGCTTTCTACTTGTTTATGTATTTATTTGATTTGCTCCCTAGTTACATGTAAGCAACAATTTTTAATACTTGTTTTTAAAAGTTTTGACCTTCAAATTCTGTTTCTTATTCCCTCCCCACCCACAACCCCCCCGAGAAAGCAAAAAATTCCATATAGGTTATATATGTGTAATCACACAAAACATACCTATAATAGTCATATTGTGAACAAAAACATAGAGAAAAAAAATCAAGAAAAATAAAGTGAAAAACAATGTTGCTTCAATATATATTCAGACACTATGAGTTCTTTCTCTGGGGTTGAATAACACTTTTTCATCCTAAGTCCTTCAGAGCTGTCATGGAGCTTTTCATTGCTGAGAACAGCTGATCATCCTACAATATTGCTCTTACATCATATTCTTTAAATTTTACTTTGCATCAACAAATGTAAATCTTTGTAGTTTTTTTCTGAGAACATCTTGTTCATCATTTCTTATAGTACAATAGTATTCCATCAAAATTACATCCCACAACTTATTCAGCCATTCCCCAATTTATGTGCATCCCCTCAATTTCCAATTCTTTACCCCCATAAAGCAGCTGTTATATATGTTTGTTGATATGTCATTTTCCTTTTTTTTTGTTATCTCTTTTGGGATATAGACCTAGTAGTAATCTTGCTAGATCAAAGGATATAGGGTTGTTTCTTTTTTAACCTTTGAGCATTGCTTCAAATAGCTTTGTAGAATGATTTAATCAATTCACTACTCTGACAACAGTATAGTAGTAATGTCTGATTTTTCCCACATCCCTTCCTACATTTGTCATCTACCCCTTCTGTCCTATTATCTTATCTAATAGGTATGAGGTATTACCTCAGAGCTGTTTTAATTTGCATTTCTGCAATGAGTTATATTTTTTCATATTGCTATAAATAGCTTTAATTACTTCATCTGAAAACTAATTATATCTTTTGATCATTTATCAGTTAGGTAATGGCTTTTATTTTTACAAATTAGAAATAGTTCTCTATATGAGAAATGAGGCCTTTATCATATAAACTTGCTTCATTTCTTTTCAAAGTTATTATTGCTAACTTCATCGCCTTCCATCCTATTTCCCCATGCTTTTTCTATTCTCTCTCTTCTTTCACCCTTTCCCTCCTCAAGTATTTTGCTTATGATTATCCTTTGCCCCATTCTCTCCTCTCTTTTATCACCCTGCCTCCTCCTCTTATTCCTTTGCCCTTATATTTTCCTGTAGGATAAGATAGATTTCTATAATCCACTGCCTTCATGTCTTAGTTCGCAGTTACATTTAAAGACAATTTTTAGCATTTGTTTTTATAACTTTGAGTTCCAAATTCTTACTCTTCAGAGCACTCTCCCTACCCACCCTCATTGGGAAGTCAAGCAGTTTAATACATGTGTGGTCATGGAAAACACATTCATAACAGTCACATTGTTCCCTTTCATCCTGTCCCTCTTCAAGGGTTTGCCCTTGATTACCTCCTCCCTCAATTTGCCCTCCCTTTTGCCACCATCCCTTTATTAGCTCCTTCCTCCCTACTTTCCTGTAGGGTAAGATAGATTTCTATACATAATTGAGTGTGTATATTATTCCCTCCTTAAGCCAATTCAGATGAGAGTAAGTTCACTCATTCCCTCTCACCTCCCTTCTCTGCCCCTCCATTGTAAAAGTTGTTTCTTGCCTCTTCTACATGAGAGAATTTACCCTACTCTACTTCGTCCTTTCTACTTCTCCAGGTACATTCCTCTCTCACTCCTTAATATTATTATTTCTTTTAGATTTCATCTCTTCACATTCAACTTATTCTATGCAGCTATCTTAATAATGGAAAAGGTCTCTTGAGTTACACATATCTTTCCATGTAGGAATGTAAACAGTAGAACTTTTAATAAGTTCTTTATGGTTTCTCTTTTCTATTTATCTTTTCATACTTCTCTTGAATCTAATATTTGAAAGTCAAATTTTCTATTTAGCCCTAGTTTTTTTTTCAAGAATATATTAAATTCCTCTATGTCACTGAATCTTATTTTTTTTCCTCCCACGGGTTACATTCACTTTTGCTGGATAGGTGATCCTTGCTTTTAATTCTACCTCCTTTAACCTCTGGAATATCATATTTCAAGTCTTCTGATCCTTTATTGTAGAAGTTGCTAAATCTTGTGTTATCCTGATTGTGGTTCCACAGTACTTTTACAATTCAGTTTATTTCTGGCTGCTTGCAATATTTTTTTCCTTGAATGGGAGAATTTGGAATTTGTGTATAATTCCTGGCAATTTTCTTTTTGGGATCTCTTTCAGGATTATTTCAATTTCTATTTTACCTTCTGGTTATGGAATATCAAGGTAGTTTTCCTTGATAATTTCTTGAAATATGATGCTTTGGCTTTTGTTTTGATCATAGCCTTAAAGTAGTCCAATAATTTTAAAATTATCTCTCCTGGATCTATTTTCCAAGTCAGTTGTTTTTTCCAGTGAGATACATCACATTGTTGTCTACTTTTCATTCTTCTGGTTCTGTTTCATAATTTCATTTTCTCATAAATTCATTAGCTTCTATTTATTCCATTTTAATTTTGAAGAAATTATTCTCCTCAGTGTTTTTTTGGACCTCTTTTTCCATTTGGCCCCTTCTGCTTTTTAAGGCATTCTTCTCCTCATTGATTTCTTGGACTTCTTTTGCCATTTGGGTTAGTCTAATTTTGAAGGTGTTATTTTCTTCAGCATTTCTGGGAGGTCTCTTTTATCAAGCTGTTGACTTATTTTTCATGATTTTCTGGCATTGCTCTTGTTTCTCTTCCCAATTTTCCCTCCTTGTCTCTTATTTGATTTTCAAAATCTTTTCTGAGTTCTTCCATGGTCTGTGACCAATTTGTATCTTTATTGGAAGTCCTGGTTGTAGGAACTTTGACTTTTTGTCTTATTCTGGCTGTACGTCTTGATCTTCCTTATTACCAAAGTCAGATTTTTTAGGATGAGGTTTTTTTCTATTGTTTGCTCATTTTCCCAGGCAATTTCTTGATTTTTAAAACCTCTTTGTTAAGATAGTACTCTGCTTCCAGTATGGAGGGCTGTCCCAAGTTTCAGGGATTTTGTTCAGTTGTTTTCAGAGACATTTCTAGGGATCTGTAAATTTTAAGTTCTTCCAAGGTTGTATGATCTAAGAAGTGTGTATTCCTCTCCTGGCTTATGCTCTAGTCTGTGAATGATCACAAGCACTCTTTTCTGCCCTGGAACTCTAAGGAAGGTTACCACTGCTGCCACAAGCTCTGCTATGCCAGTGTTTCTCCTCATTTGGGGAGCACCACCTGGCACTTGACCTGGGTCCAAGTATGGGCAAAGCGACAGAGTCATGCCTCAGTAACAGCAAAGAGTTCCCTGAAATCTCCTAACCAGTTGTTTGACACCCTTACTGTCTGTGGGCTAAGAGCTCTGAAAGTAGCCATTGCCACTGCCTCTGCTGCCATTGTTGTTGCCACCATTGATTTAGTTACTCAAAAGGCCTACTTCTAGTTTGCTGGGGCTGGGGCTTTGTGGGGTCTGGGGTTGGACCATGCTCCTCTCTCACCCAGGTCCAACATCCCTTTCCTATTCACCTTCTAAATTGTGTTTGGCATTTATGTGTTGAGAAGTCTAGAAACTGCCACAGCTGCCAGTGATTCAGTCTCCTGAGTATTGTTCTGTGTTTGCTGGAGGCTGGTATGTGCTGATATGGCTTGTGCCAAACTGAGCTTTTCTCTCACTCTGGTGCAACAGACCACTCCTGTTGACCTTCCAGGTTTTCTAGTGTATTTAATAGGAATGAACGCTATATTTTTTCAAAGGTTTTTTGTGCATCTATTAATATATGATTTTTGTTGCTTTTATAATTGACAGAGTCAATTATGCTGACAATTTTCTTAATATTCAACCAACCTATACCTGGCAAAAATCCTACCTTCTCATAATATGTGATATTTGAGATATATTGTAATAATCACCTTGCTAGCATTTTATTTAATATTTGCCCATTGATATTCGTCAAGAAAATTGGTATTTGTCTTTATTTTTCCTCTTTAGTTTAAGTAGCAAAACTCATGCAATTAAAGAGACCTGGTGAAACTCCTTCTTTACCTCAATTTTTTTCAAATATTTCATATAATAATATTGGAATTAATTATTCTTAAATGTTTGATGGAATTTACTTGCAAATTCATCTGGTCATGTAAACCAGGGGATTTTTTCTTAGAAAGCTTATTGATGATATGTTCAATTTCTTTTTCTCAGGTGGGGTTATTTAAATATTCTGCTTCCTCTTCTGTTAATCTGGGTAATTTATATTTTTTGTAAATATACTCATTTTCATTTAGATTATCAGACTTATTGGCATGTAATTAGGCAAATAATTTCTAAAATTACTGTAAAACTTTGAGTTCCAATTCTCTCCCTTTGTTCTTCCCTACATCCCTTCATTTAGAAGGTAAGTAAATCAATGCAAGTTATACATGTGGAGTCATGAAGCATTTCCATTATTGTCATGTTGTAAATGAAAATGTAGAAAAAAATTTTCAGAAAACAAAGACAGTTTAAAAAATTTATACTTCAATTTCTATTCAGACAACATCAGAGTCCCCACCCCCACTCCCCCTGGATAGATTGCATTCTTTTTTATCATAAATGCTTTAGAATAGTTTTGAATTATTTTACTGCTAATAATAGCTGTCATTCACAACTGATCATATTACAATATTGCCATACTTTGAATACAGTACATTTCACTTTGCATCAGCTCCTGTAAATATTTCCAGGTTTTTCTGAGAGCTTATCCTTTCTTATAGCACAATAATATTCCCTCAAAATCGCATACCATAATTTGTTTATTCATTCCCCAATTCATGAGCATCCCTTCAATTTTCAATTCCTTGCCAGCAGAAAAGAGTTGCTATAAATATTTTTGTACATATAGATCCCTTTTTCTTTTTGTGATTTTATTTTTATTTTTTTTGATACATACCTAGAAATGGTATTGCTGGGTCAAAGGACATGCATGGTTTTATAGCCTTTTGGAGATAGTTCCAAATTGCTCTACAAAATGGTTTTATCAGTTCACAATTCTACCAATAGTGCATTAATGTCTCCCCCCACCCATATTACCTCCAACATTAGTCCTTTTCCCTTTCTGTCTCATTAGTCAATCTAATAGATATGAGGTAGTACCTCAGAATTATTTCAATTAATATATTGTTTCAATAGTGATTTAGAGCCCTTTTTCATATGGCCACAGATAGTTTTGATTACTCTATCAGAAAACTGCTCATTATCTCTTCACTATTTATCAATTGGGGAATATCTCCTAATTTTATAAATTTGAATCAGTTTTCTGTTTGAGAGATGAGAACTTTATCAAAGTAACTTGCTTCAAATTATCTTTTCCCAGTTACTATTGCTAACTGTATATCCTTCCACCTTATTTACCCTCTGCCTCTGTTTATTCTATTCTTTCTCTCTTTTCATCCTGTCCCTCCTCAAAAGTGCTTTGCCTCCGACTACCCCCTCGCCCAAAGTGCCCTCCCTTCTATTTTCTCGTATACCCTTCCCCATCCTACTTTCCTGTTGAATAAGATAGATTTCCTTACCCAATTGAGTGTGTCTTTTCTCTTTGAACCAATTCTGATGAGAATACGTTTCACACCCTACCCCTCAGCTATCCTCTTCTCCTCTACTATAAAAGCTCTTTATTGCCTCTTTTCTGTTAGACAATTTACCCCATTCTATCTCTCCCTTTTCCTTTATCCCACTACATTTCTCCCTCACCTCTCAATTTTATTTTTTTTAAATATCATCTCTTCATATTCAATTCACACTTATGCCCTCTGTCTACATATACTCCTTTTAAGAACCCTAATTATGAGAAAGTTCTTAGGATTTACAAGTATCATCTTCTCTTGTAGGAATATAAATAGTTTAACTTTCTTAAGTTATGTTTCTTTTGAGTCTTGTATTTGAAAGTCATATTTTCTATCTAGCTCTTAGTTTTTCATCAAGAATGCTTGAAAGTCCTCTATTTCACTGAACATCCATTTTCCCCCCTGAATGATTATACTTAGTTTTCTGGATAGGTGATTCTGGTTGTAATCCTAATTTCTTTGCCCTCTGGAATATCCTATTCCAAATCCTGTGATTCTTTAACATAAAAGCTGCTAAATCTTGTGTTATCCTGTCTGTGGCTCAACCATATTTGAATTGTTTCTTTCTGATGTTTTGCAACATTTTCTCCTTTACCTAGAAGCTCTGGAATTTGCGTATAACATTCCTGGGAGTTTTCATTTTAATATATCTTTCAAGATGTGATTGGTGGCTTCTTTCCATTTTATCCTGTGATTCTCGAATATCTGAGCAGTTTTCCTTGATAGTTTCATGAAAGATGATATCTAGCCTCTTAAAAAAAAAACTTAATATTTTATTTTTCCCCATTTACATGTAAAATGCAATTTTAATATTATTTTAAAAAAATGAGTCCTAAATAGTCTCCCTTCCTCACTCTCATTCCCATTTCTTGCAAAGGCGAACGATTTGGTATAGTTGTACATATGTTGTCATGCAAAGTCTATTTCTGTGTTAGTTATGTTGTGAATTAAAATACAACCACCTCAAAAAAATGAAAACAAACATTAAAAAGTACATTCAACTACATTTAGACTCCGTCAGTACTTTCTCTAGTGGGAGATATCATTTTTCATCATCAGACTTTCAGAATTGTCTTGGATCATTTTATTACTGAGAAAAGTTGAGTCATTCATAGTTGGGCATCACACAATGTTGCTAATACTGGGTTTAATGTTTTCCTAGTTCTGTTCATTTGACTTTGTCTCAGTTTGTACAAGTCTTTCCAGATTTTTCTGAAATGTGCATGTTCATCATTTCTTACTGCACCATAAGATTCCATTATACTCATATAATGATAAGAATCCCCTTAATTTCCAATATTTCGCAATCATAAATAAGACTGTTATGAATATTTTTGCATTTGTGTATACCTTTCCTTTTTTTAATGATCTCGTTGGGATACAGAACTAATAGTGGTATTGATGGATCAAAAGATATGTACAATTTGGTTGCCTTTTGGGCACAATTCCAAATTGCTCTCCAGAATGGCTGAGTCAATTCTCAATTTCCCCAAGAATGCATTAGTGTCCAAATTTTCCCACATACTCTCCACCATATATCATTTAACTTTTTTGTCATATTAGCCAATGTGATTTGTATGAGGTGATATTTAAGAGTTGTTTTAATTTGCATTTCTCAAATCAAAAGTGATTTAGTCACATACCCATAGATATCTTCAATTTCTTCATTTGAAAACTGCCCTTTCATATCCTTTGCTTGTGTCTTAATTGGGGAATGGCTTGTATTCTCATAAATTTGAAACAGTTCTCTATATATTTGGGAAATAAGGTCTTTATCATAAAAAAACCTGTTGTAAAGATCTCAGCTTTCTTCTAATCTTGGTTCCATTGTTTTGTTTGTACAAAGGCCTGTCAGTTTAATATAACCAAAATTATCCATTTTGCATTCCATAATGTTCTCTAGAACTTGTTTGGTCATAAATTCTTTCTCTCCCAGAGATCTGACAAGTAGACTATTCCTTCCTCTTCTAATTTCCTTACTTTATTACCCATGGTACCCTTTTAGCAAGATGCGGTTCCCTTCCTTATCTTTTTTAAATTAGGTCTATTTTTACTTTTACTTTGTCTAAGATCAGGATTAGTACCCCTGGTTTTTTCTTTCTTTTTTTGTTTTTGTTTTTTTTTTTACTTCAGCTGAGGCATAATCGATTCTACTCCAGCCCTTTACCTTTACTTTCTGTGTGGCTCTCTGCTTTAAGTGTGTTTCTTGTAAGCAACATAATGTAGGATTCGCTTTTGATCCACTTTGCAGTTTCCATTTTATGGGAGAGTTCATCCTATTCGCATAGCCAGTTATGATTACTGATATTTCTCTCCACCCTATTTTCCTTCTGTTTATCCTCTCTTCTGTCACCTTTTCCCTCTTCAGAGTTGTTTATTTTCGGTCTACTGCTTTCCTCGTTCTACCCTCTCTTCTGTCAGTCCACCCCCATCCTCACTTTTGATCTCGCCTCTGACTTTCCTATCTGATGAAACAGATTTCCATATTTAACTCACTATGTGTATTATTCCCTCTTTGATCCAATACTGATGAAAGTAAGGTCCAAGGGATGCTGATTGCCAACCTTCCCATCCTCCCCTTCACTGTAAAAGATTTTACAAGCCTCTTCATGTCAAATAATTTACCCCCTTCTACTTCTCAATTCCTTCTGCCTCCAGTATACTCCTTTATCATCCCTTAATTACTTTTATGTGTGATGGCAATCAAAATATAATCTTTTGCTGTTCTTGTTTTAGTATAATCCAGTGCTCCCAATTGAATCTTGCCTTTATCAACCAAGAGTCTTTACAAGGAGTAAAGTACAGAAACAAGTTTCTTTAACTAGAAACAGTGTATACATCTGTATTTCTATTTTTGTAATGCAATTAAAAATCTTTCCCATGCATTGATAGACCTGTCTATTATGGAATCTTGGTTAAGGGAGTTGTTTGGAAGGGGATAGGGGTCCCAGTTACCTTTTGTTTTTTTTCTATTGAGGCACTTGGTAATAGGGTTGTGATGCCCTCTGGCTCTAAAAAAAGGTATAAATACTCTGAACTGGGGTTTTACTTTGGAGCTTAGTTTTTGATAAGAAGGGTTGAATGCCAGATGAGGACTCTGGGAAGCCTCTAAGGGGTCCCTGGCTTTGCAAACACAGATGTTGTGCTTCCCTCTCTGGTAATGATAGTCAGACAGTTGGGGTCCAAGTATCTTTGAATTCAGGCCGAGGAAGTCATGTCTGTTGATCTTTTGATTTATCTGTATTTTCTTTGAAATTCAAAGGAATGATACATGTACTAGATTAAAGTGATTGTTATTCCCTTGAAAGTTGCTTTCCTTTTATGAATGCAGATCCAAGAACATGGGGAAGCATGTCCCCCTGTGTATGTTGGGGTGCTTATGGATACATTATGTCATTCCCTCAAATTCATCTTATACCCAGATCTTCTATGTATTTTCTCTATTAACTTTGTGCCTTTTTCATCAGACTGTTAATTATATTGTAATAATATTTTTCTTGTGCTTTCATTTTATCTAGGCTCTGTTTTGTGTTATGGCTTTCAGGTTATCTAATAATATTTAAATTATCTCTCTTCGATCTATTTTACAGGACAATTGTTTTTCCCTGTGAGATTACTCACCTTTGTATAATTTTGCTATTCTTTTGAACTTTTTATTGTTTCCTGATTTCTCCTGTAATCATTTTCTTCTACTTGCTTAATATTAATTTTTTTTAATAAAAATTTATTTAACATTTTACATTCATTTTCACAAAATTTTGGGTTCCAAATTATGTCCCCTTTTATCCCCTCCCCCCAACCCCAATACACCAAGCAATCTAATTTTCCCTATCACCAATCTTCCCTCTCTTCTATCATCCCTCCCTTCTCTTGTCCCCATCTTCTCTTTTGTCCTGTAGGGCCAGATGACTTTCTATTCCCCATTAACTGTATTTCTTATTTCCTAGTAGCAAGAACAATACTAACCAGTTGTTCCTAAAACTTTGAGTTCCAAATTCTCCCCATTCCTCCCTCCCCACCCATTCCCTTTGGGAAGGCAGGCAATTCAATATAGGCCATATCTGTGTAGTTTTGCAAATGACTTCGATAAGAGTCGTGTTGTATAAGACTAACTGTATTTCCCTCCATCCTATTCTGCCCCTCATTGTTTCTCTTCTGTCTTTTGATTCTGTCCCTCCCTGAGTGTTGACTTCAAATTGCTCCCTCTTCCCATTGCCCTCCCTTCCATCATCCCCCCCTCTTTCTTATCTCCTTCTCCCCCACTTTCCTGTACTGTAAGATAGGTTTTCATACCAAAATGAGTGTGCATTTTAGTCCTTCCTTTAGTCAAATGTGATGAGGGTAAACGTCTTGTTTTTTTTTTTCTCAGCTCTCCTCTTTTTCCCTCCACTAAAAATCTCCTGCTCACCGCTTGAATGAGATATAATTTACCCCATTCCATTTCACCCTCTATCCTCCCACTACATTTTTCTCTCACCATTTACCTTAATTTCTTTTAAGATATGATCCCATCCCATTCAATTCACTCTGTGCTCTGTCTCTGTATGTATATGTATGTGTGTGTGTGTGCACATGTGTACATGTGTGTGTGTGTGTGATCCCACCAACTACCCAGATACTGAAAAGTTTTACGAGTTACAAATATTGTCTTTCCATGTAGGAATGTAAACAGTTCACTTTTGGTAAGTCTCTTATAACTTCTCTTTGCTGTTTACTTTTTCATGCTTCTCATTCTTGTGTTTGAAAGTCAAATTTTCTTTTCAGCTCTGGTCTTTTCATCAAGAATGCTTGAAAGTCCTCTGTTTCATTGAAAGACCATATTTTCCCCTGAAGTATTATACTCAGTTTTGCTGGGTAGATGATTCTTGGTTTGAGTCCTAGTTCCTTTGACTTCTGGAATATCCTATTCCATGCCCTTCGATCCTTTAATGTAGAAGCTGCTAGATCTTGAGTTATCCTGATTTTATTTCCACAACACTGGAATTGTTTGTTTCTGAAACTTCATGCTTTTTTAGACTGTTATTGTCAGAGTTATTCCTGGGAGTTTGAATGTTTTCAGTGCTTTCAAAATGGCGTGGTTTGGGGAGAGGTTTAGTCACTATTCTTCTCATTTTCACTCGATTTTCAACCTGGAAGGGTCCCTCATCCCTAGGGATTGCAATTGATAGTGCTTCCAAGTATCCTGGATTCCTTGGGACCAGAAGTAATGTAGCCCTTCAGGGCTTCCACTTTTTCTTCACAGAAGGTGCTTGCCTTTTCCATTTAACTATAACCTAGGAATGAATATAGATAATGGAACTGGCAAACAGTTGCCCTACTGTGCTTCCCCTCCCCCTTGAATGAAAGTGCTCCTTCCTCCCTTTGAACTATGACCCAGATGTTGGTACAGGCATTAAATTCGCTGAATAGTTTCTTCTCCTGCGTCCAGTGATAGCACAGGGATTGCTTGATCTCTTACCATCTCTGGCTTGGGTAGTCTCAAATCTATTTCCTTCACTTTTGCCACCCCGTAGTCCTACCACTGGTGTTTCATTCGCATCAGCTTCAGGTCAGCTTCTACTACATGTCAGAGAGCCCTCTTTCCAAACTCCTAAGTTGTCTGAGACTGGAAAAATGTCTTTCTCTGACATTTTGTTGACTCTGCTTTCCAAGAAATCAATTTGAGGTGTTATTTTAGTATTGTTTTGAGGATAATGCTGGGAGGGCTCAGCTTACTGCTTCCTGTACTCCATAATTTTGGCACTGCCCCTACATATAAGATTTTATTGACTTTTTTTCCATTTTATTACTTTATTATGTTTCAACATATATAAAAAAGAATACTTACAATTCCACAAGAAAAATGCATTGAACCCCATTGAGCTCCCAAAAGAACACTTACAACACCACAAGAAAAATGCAACAGCCCCGTTTTCTGTTGCTAAAATGTAGCAGGATATTGAAGGCTAAAAACAATAATGTGTCAACAACATTTCTTCCCAAGATATGACTGCTGCTAGGATTCCAGAATAAAGTTTGATTTTTTTTTAAATCCAGGTTCATTTTGATTCAGGTTTTATTTTTATTTTATGAAAATCAAACCTATAATCCTTTTGGAAAGTTTATGATGTAATCAATAAAACCCCAAACATGTGAAAACTTCTTCCACCATAATGGGTGGATGAGAACAATTTGTTCCAAAGTCCTTGATAACAACTGAATCAGGTGATGTTGAGTAGTTAAATTTTGGTCAGATGTCAAAGATACAAAGGTCATACACTGGATCCCAGTCCATTTGTTGTTGTCTTGTCTTGCCACTGGATTTTGATGACTTTGGAAGAGACAATGAAGCTGACAGCTTAATAAAAGTGCAATCAGGTATCCTTAAAATTCCAGTTGATGCTTACTACTTGGGTAACTTCTGGTGTTCATTAATCTCTTGAGACTTCTGTGTTCTAATTGATTCATTCTGAGATGGAATGAAAGAAGAGAGGGTTTGACTAAATGACCTCAGCTGTCTTCCAGTTCTAAATCAAAGGATCTTTCCTTTGATCTTCAAACTAGGGCATTATAAGAAAGAAAGCAAATTACACATTTCAATAACGTCCGTTCTACACTGAAGCAAATATAAAGAGGTGAGTATGAATCAGGATCATTTAGAAATAGTTCTCTCCTTTCTCCCAAACTAGGTAATTTAGGCAAAACTTTGCTCATTACCCCTTTCCTTCATATACTATATTAACCAGATGATTGTGCTTTTCTAACCTATGCAATCTGGTTGCCCAAAACACTGATTGACAGGAGCTAAGAACCAATGAATCCATGTAATGTACATTTCATCCTTGGAATCCAGATTTTGATTTATATAAAAATGTACTAAACTGCCATTATGTTTTTAAGGCTAATCCATCATCTATTCATCTCATCTACCCCTCCAGTAAGTTTTTCCTCATAATTCAGCGTAAGTTTTCATTTCCTTAATTTAGTCCCATTTCTCCTAATTATACCCTCTCTATCATGTTACATACTTCTACTATCTCTTTTTGTTTTTATAGCTTTGAAATATTCATAGACTATTATTATCTTCCTCATTCATCATCGCTTAGCCAAGCTGTAGATATTTTTTCACTGCTTTAATCCTGCCTCCATTCTCTGAATCATTTTTCTTTCACAACCATGGATTCCTTCCAAGCTGTGTACATCTTGCTGGCAGAGGAGCCCTTAGCTGAATGCACTACTCCAGGTGTAATTTAAAAGAAGGTAGTGATGATCCCTTACCCCCATGCTCTATAGTACAAGCCTAGTAATTTATAGCACCCAAAATAGCTCTAGTCTGTCATTTTCACAACAAAATTTCCCCTTCTCTTCTGCATTTTTGTGTCTCATTGCTACCACTATCCCTGGTTTGAGTCTCTTATTCCTCAGTAACTGTGCTTATTATTACACCTAATTCATAGGACTTTCACTTCTTGAATTTGATTATTTTTGCTTGTTTGTTTCAGTTTTTTGAGCTCAAAGCCATTAAAGATGTTTAAGAATCATTTAAAGACAGCATGACAAAAATGATGAGAGTAATGGAATTTGTGTCGAGGGTTCTGGTTTAAAATCCTGTTACCAATGCTAACTAGTTTTGCAGTCAGGAGAAGTTCTCATTTCTTTTCTAAGTCTCCAGATCTCTAAGACTAAAGGTTAAAAGATATTCCTCTACATAGACTTACCACATTGATGAAATGAAAGGTCCTTAAAATATTAATTTAGGGAGCTGGTTAATGGGGTAAAAATGCAATGCAGGAGCTATATACTCAGAATACTACACAAAGTCAGTATGATATGTGGAGAACTACATGTGCCATAACAGGCATTGTAATTTAGGCAATCCAGTAGTACAAGAACTCTGATTAAGTTCAAAATCAGATGCACAAATGGCAAAAGTAGCTTAAGGATAGCAATGACTTTTCTATGATAAAATTTGAGTGTCAACGATGTCAGATCTTTGTTAATTCAATAACCATTTATTAGAAGCTTACTATGTGAAAGGCACTCTACTTGACACACTACAGAGAGGAAAAAATCCTTGCCCTCAAGGGATATCAAGGCCATGTCAAATTCAATTTGTTAAAACATGAACTAACTATCTCATTTTGAAAATATAACCCTTCTCTTAATATCAGTGACACGATATTCTTCGTCTTCACCATAATAAAAAAAAAATCTTTGCATTACTACTATTCAGAAGGCAGTTTTTGTTAAGTGTTTTGTTGGGACATTTGAGCTATGTCTTGGTAGGAGTGAAAGAAAGGTAAGTAAGGCCTTATAATTCACCTGCTAAAATCAGTTGTTCCTGGTTGCCTTCCCCTGGCTATTTCTTTTTGACTTGTGTTTGTTTTATTTATGTGTTTGGTTAGTTCCTCAGAAAATTGTATGTTCTGGGATATGCTGTAAATTAGAGAGATTTTAAACAAAGGTATTATCTAAGTGTTCAGTGGTAATGAACTTGTATCTCAAACTACTACCTTGATCCTTAGCCACACCCCATCTCTTTCCATGCTCAATTTATCTCAATCCCAGTGTAAAAACTTCTACTTCTCACACAAAGAGTCTTCACTTGCACCAATCTTCCTTTAAAGTGCTTTGATTATCACACTGAATGGCTAATCTAGCTCTCATGCCATATTCCTTTTTTCACCATACCCATGTAGACTTTTATTAGTCTAATGGCCAGCCCTTATATCCTTAAATATGCTTTCCCCCCCCAAAAAAAAAACCCCACAAACATCCAAGGACATCTTTGTTCCCCTTTTCCTCTTTCCCATTTCTCTTTTGCTTTCATTGTACAACTGTTTCTCTTTTTCTGATTTCATCAGCACCTAAATGACATCAAAACCTAATTACACTTATGTTTCACACATAGGAGGTTATGCCTTCTGCCAGTAAAGATTACAATCTATTCAAGCGTTCTTATGCTCTGGGATTTCTCATCATTTTCTCTGTACCTTTCCTATAGAGAATCTAGTCAATATGGTGAGGGCCTTGATCAGGCTGTTTACCATATTTTGGGTCTTGATATACCCCTTGCACCCTGTATCTATTTTCTCTAAATCTTGACATATAAATGTGAAAATATTCATGTTAAAGTGATATTTAATAAAAAAAAAAGATGGTTTTGTAGGAGTTTTTTAGCTTATGTATTATGTGATTTCTCAAATGTAATCCAACCTTGTCTTCTCCTGTAAGATAATTCTAATGTCAATATTTACAAATTAGGTTCCCAGAGAAGTTCCGTTCTTTGTGGATTATGTGTGAATTTTGTTCTCCTACAGATAAATGTTACTGCATTAAAATTAAATTGGTTCCTCTGTTTTCATGAATCATCTACAAATATCAGAGTCTAAGACAAAAGATACTATTGTTTATGTATGTAATCATATTTTATAGCATAATTTTGCGTAGATAAAAAGACATTTCATGCTAAGTTCCTTTTATAAATTCTAGTAATTCTCATAACAAAATAATATCATACTTATAATTGCAATCAAAATCAGGATGACAAACATAGAGTATGAAAAGAATTTAATCTGTAAGTAATAGTCCGGTGATATAGACTACAGATTACCCAGAAAATTCTAGAATGTATTATTTTTATTTTATGGAATAAAATAAGCATTTCCATAACATAGTGTAATAAAGTTGATTGTACATGAAACTACAAATCTACAATGAACAATTTGCTATATAAAATATATACAAAAGTTATGTATATAATATACATGTATAACAAATAACATGTAATATAATATGTAATAATAGTATAATATATATAGTTACTATATATAATATATACTAAAGTTATTATGTAAATTTCTTTTTTTACCCTTTCTTCTTCCTTCTGCCCCCCAAGATATGGCTACCATTAGTCACAAATGCACAAACACACATATATGTAGGCATATATGTTTGTATGTTTGTATAAAATCATTCCATACATACTTCTATTTATCAGTTCTTTCTCTTTCTATAGATAGTGGCTTCCTTCATATGCCCTTTGTATTTAGTTTGGGCATCTATAATGGTCAAAATTACTGAGTCAAAGTTTGTTTTATAACAATATTACTGTTGCTATATACAACATTCTCTAAGTTCTTGCTAATTCCACTCTTCATTATTTTATGCAAGTTTATCCACATTTTTTAAAAATTGTTAAGCTCATTATTTCTTATAGGACAATAGTATTCTATCAGGATCATATATCACAGTTTTTTTAAACTGTTAATAGTATTCCATCTTTTTCCAGTTACATGTAAAGATTGTTTTCAACATTCATTTTTAAAAGATTTTGAGTTTCATTTTTTTTCCTTTTCTCTCCTCCTTACCTCACTCCACAAGACAACAAGCAATCTTATATAGGTTATGCATGTACAATCATGTTAAACATATTTTCACTTTAGTCAAATTGTGAAAGGAGAATCAGAACAAAAGAAAAAAAATGAGAAAAGAAAAGAAAAAATAATATGCTTCAATCTGTATTTAGACTCCGTAATGCTTTCTCTGGATGTGGTTAGTATTTCCAGTCATGAGTTTTTGAAATTGTCCTGCATCATTGTATTGCTGAGAAGAGCTAAGTCTGTCATAATTGATTATCACATGATGTTACAGTTATGGTATACAATGTTCTGGTTCTGCTCACTTTGCTCAGCATCAGTTCTTGTAAGGCCAGGATTTTTCTGATATCTGCCTGTTCACCATTTTTTATAACACAATAGTATTCCATTGCATTCAGTTCTTCTCCAATTAATGGGCATCCCTTCAATTGCCAGCTCTTTGCCACTACATAAAGCTACTATAAATATTTTACAACATGTTGGTCCTTTTTTTTGTATCTTTTTGGGATATAGATCTAGTAGTAATATTGCTGAATCAGGGTGTATGCATAGTTTTATAGCCCTTTGGACATAGTTCCAAATTGTTCTCCAGAATGGTTAGATCAGTTTACAACTCCACAAACAATGCATTAGTGTTCCAATTATTCCACATCTTCTCCTGTATTTATAATTTTCCTTTTCTATCATATTAACCAATTAGACAGTTGTGAGGTATTACTTCAGAGTTGACCATTTGTCAATTGGGGAATGACCTGTATTTTTACACTCCCTGTATTTTAGAAATGCGTCTGTTATCAGAAATTCTGGCTGTCAAAATATTATTTCCTAGATTTCTGTTTTCCTTTTAATATTTCTTGCCTTTGTTTTGTTTATGTGCAATCATTTTAATTTAATTGAATCAAAATTATTCATTTTGCATTTCATAATATTCTTTATCTGTTGTCTGATTATAAATTTTTCCCTTCTCCATAGATCTGACAGGTAAACTATTCTTTGCTTTCTCAATTTTCATATAGTATTTTCCATTACATCTAAATCATGTACCCATTTTGAACTTATTATATTGTGTGCCTAGTTTCTGTCATATTATTTTCCAATTTTTCCAACAGGTTTTGTCAAATAGTGAGTTTTTATCCCAGAAAATGAAGTCTTTGGGTTTATCAAACAGTAGATTATTATAGTTATTAACTACTGAGTCTTGCATACCTAACCTAGTCCAGTAATCTACCAATATCTTTCTTAGTCAGTACCAAATAGTTTTGATGATTGCTGCTTTATAACATAATTTTAGATCTGGTACAGCTAAGTCACCTTCCTTGTTTTTATGATTTCTTGCTTGACCCACTCATTCTTTAGGATTAAGTTATTTAATTTCCAATTAATTTTAATCTATCTTTACATCCTTCTTTATTACATGTAATTTTTATTGCATCATGATCTGAACAGAATGCATTTAATATTTCTGCCTTCCTGCATTGTGTTGTGAGGTTTTAATTCCTTAATACTTAGTTTTTGTGTAGGTTTCATGTACTGCTGAGAAAAAAGTATATTCTTTTCTGTCACCATTTAATTTTCTCCAGAGGTCAACCACATCTACCTTTCCTAAAATTTTATTCACCCCTTAACTTCTTTCTTGTTTATTTTGTTGTTAGATTTATCTAGTTCTAGAGGTTCCCCACTAATATGGTTTTGTTGTCTGTTTCTTTCTGTAACTCCCTTAACTTCTCTTCTCAGAATTTAGATGTTATACCACTTGATGCATATATGTTTAGCAGTGATATTACTTCATCATCTAGCAGAATGTAGTTTCCTTCCTTATCTCTGTTAATTAGATCAATTTTTGCTTTTGCTTTGTCTTAGATCAGGATTGCTACTTCTGCATTTATTTATTTCTTTTTTACTTCATCTGAGGCATAGTATGTTTTCCTCCAGGCTTTTACTTTGACTCTGTGAGTATCTCTTTTTTCAAGTGTGTGTATGTCTGTGTATGTGTGTGTGTGTGTGTGTGTGTGTGTGTGTGTTTGTAAACAACATATTGTAGGATTATGGTTTTAATCCACTCTTTTCGGTGCTCCCACTTTATGGGAGAGTCAATCCTATTCAATTCACAGTGATGATAACTATCTGTGTCTTTCTCTTCTTCCTATATCCACCCCCTCATTTACACTTTTCTCTCTCGTTTTTCTTTTCACTCCTCACTAGATTTTTTCTTTTGACCACTGCCTCCCTCAGTTATCCTCCCTTCTATCTCCCCTCCCTTTTCTTTCCCCTTACCCCTCCTACTTCCTATAAGGTAAGTTAAATTTCTATACCTAACTGGGTATGTTATTCCCCCTTTTAGCCAAATCTTATGAGAGTAAGGTTCAAACAATACTCATCTCCCTGCCTTCTTTCCCTCTACTGTTTCCAGATTGCTCTCCAAAATGCTTGGATGAATTCACAATTTCACCAACAATGAATTAGTGTTCCAATTTTTCTACATCCCTTCCAACATTTGTATCTTTCACCTTCAATTATTTTAGCCAACGTGATAGATAATAAATGATCTCATTTCTTTTAATTTCTTAGAATTTTTTAGTAAAATTGGGGTTAGCATCAATAATAGGTAGCAGTTAACATAAATGAACAGCCTGACTTAGTCAAGGATGGCCAGATTATTTTATTTGACAGGATTGTCAACTTGGTAGATCAAAGGAAGGTTAATCTGTGTATTTATGGTGACCCTGGTGGTATTTTGTAAAATGTAAAATCTTGATCAAATTTTATGTTTCCAATACTGTCTTCCATTTCACAGAAGTCAACATCACTTCATTGTAATAATTATCAGTGTAGTATAATATGATGTCTGCCATTGACCTTAAACAATCAAATTAGTAATCACTGTCATTTTTTCTCTGCCATTTGGGTGGGATTGAATTCCAAAAATACTGCAGCAAACCAACCTGCTATTCAGGGTCACTCAGCCATCAGACTCAAAATTGTTCCCATGCTACCATGCCTCATACAAATTTTGAATTACAACCTCTGTGAAGTTGGGCCAGATCATGAAAATTCTCTCAACTTTAGTTTTCTTTTCAGTAAAATGGAGGGGTCAAATTAAATGACATCTGACACCCTTATAATTCTAAATGTAGGATTCCATAAATATTTGTTTACATTCCTTATAAATATATCTTAAAGGAAAGAGTGACATTAGGTAGTAATGTATAGTAGGCAGAGAACTGTCTTCAAATCCGGGGAGATGAAGGTTTAAATATTGCTTCTGATATTTAATGACTGTGTAATTATGAGCAAATTGTTTAGTCTTTCAATGTGCTGGACAAGTTCATAAAGTTATAATTTCCAGAAAAGATACCATTCTACATTGACAGAGGAGTTTCATCACCTGTGAATTCCATATTTCAATGAAATCATATGACCAGTCCTCAAAACTTGGAGTCATAAGTATGTGTCATTATGTTTGAGTTATTTATCACTTCAACTTCACTATACATGATTTCTGAATAATTTTTCATTAGCTTAAAATGTTCTCCTTTAAACCTCTAAAAAAATTCAATCCCAGAAGTTAAGACATCACCTTGTGGTAAATTGTAATTAGCTTTGAATGATTTACAACATGTGATTAGTTAGAGAGATTTTTTCCAAAGTAGCATAAAAAGTTACATTGAAGGTGATAATGATTAATTTTGAGTGATATCTCTTTGTTCATTTTAGCATGCCTATAAATATTTAAAGAATATAAATTAGAAAATTTATTTGTCTGTTTCTTGTCTTTAGTGATAATTATTCTTTCTAAGCTTGGAATTGCAGACAATTTTCAAAGCTTATATAAAAATAATGTTCATCAATATCCATAAGGGAGGCACTGCTTATCCTGACATCAGAACTTCATAAATGTTTGTTGATGGTAATGATGTCTGTTGATTGATCATGAGCAATCTATCCAACCTGGATCACAGTCTTTTTTTTTTGTCTGTTTCCCCCTGTTTTTGCATGAAATCAATTGAAAACAAAAATCATTTATTTGAAGTGACAGAAGAAGAAAATATCCTAAACTGATAGTATTACTATACTAATTCCTTAAATACCTACTTTATCATGGGATGGAAGTGACTTTGTATTCTTGAAAATCAAGGAGTATATGTGTATTGTTTGAAAGCTAGTTTTAGAAGACTGGTAGTAGGATGATTAAATATGTCCATAGGCAGATACGTATATTTCTATACATGTCTATTATATATGCATGCATACATATATATCTCTATCCATATACACATATACATATCATTGTTGCTATTTTTTCATTCAGTTGTATGTAGTTGTATCCAACTCTTTGTGACACCATTTGGAGTTTTCTTGGCAAAGATACCAGAGTGGTTTGCCATTTCCTTCTCCAGCTCATTTTAAATTTACATTTCTTATTGAAGCAAAGAGGGTTAAGTTACTTATCCAGGGTTATACAGATAGTGCATGTCTGAGGCCAGATTCAGATTAATATTAATAGTAATAGTTAAAATCATCAGCAACATAGCTAACATTTACATATCACTTTTCATTTCACAAAATTCTTCAGATAAAATCTGTTCCAAAAATTTTACTTTGGTTTTAAGTTTTAATGGTTTAAAACTGTATTAAGACATTGGGAACCTCTAGTATATTTCCCTTCCTCATAGAAACAGTAATAACAAGAAAGCTAATTTTTATATAGTACTTCATAGTTTGTAAAAATCTATTTATCTATATAATATATATACATATATTTTATACACACATATATATATATATATGTATACCTATCTATATCTTTAATATTAATCTTGGAGGAAATTGGGGGCATTAAAATTTATTGAATAGGGTGTGCAATTGTCAGACCTACACTTAAGGCAGATGAAGGTGTACTGTTGTGAGGAGACATTTGAATCATGGAAATAGAACATGAAACTATTGCAATAATCCAGGAATGGAGTGATTAGGCCCCGGTCCAGTTGTGGTGGCAAGGACAGGATAAAGGAAGGCAATGACAGGATGAAGAAATCAATAAGGAAACCAGTATAGACAATTAGTATATTGACACTATTTTCTTATACTTTCTGAAAATCTAGACATTTGTCCTTCCCAAAATGTTCTCTGTGTATATTCTAGCTATGCCTCTATTTGCAAAGATCTTAGAAAATCACTTTGAAAAATTACTTTCTCCAGAGAAGACCAGAAAGGATGGTTGATTACAAATAAGCATTACAGCCCTGCTCTCCCAACAACAAATCTATCAAAGACAATAAGAAAGCACTAGATCAAGCTGAATTCAGGGAATCTGAGGAAAAATCATAATAATTCATGTTTTTTAAAAAATATGGCCCAGGACAGAGTGGAGACAATTAGAGTGTTAGTATAGTTGGAGACACAATCTGACTAGGTTAATGGTCCAGGAAAGCTTCCACTACAGGGCATAAATTTGACCCTACTATTGTATATCGAGCCAAGGAGCAGTCATAGAACAAGTAGGGAAAAGATAGACTGTACAGAGAACAGGAATAAGAGTGGACTAACAGCTTGGTCATTCTGATAGAAGAACTAGTTCACAGAGCCACTGTGTAGTTAACAGGCTACTTATACATGTAGGCAGGATACCTGCTATTTTATACGAAGATAATTATTGGTCACAAGATTGAGTCTGTCATCTTAAGACTACTCTAAATAATTAGAAAAAAAATAATTGATCATTAATAGCTTTAATGGAAAAACATAGTCATCTTTCTTTTTGAAAGACTGAAGGTATAAATCAGGGTGGATGATGAACTTTAAGACATTTTTGACTCAATTTATTATGGCTCATTGGAAAATTGATAAATGAGAATCTCAGGCTTAATGATCACAGTTCTTTAGCTCACACATGTAGATAAGCAAGTCTGGTGGACTGATGCTATTTTATGTTTCCAAGTCAATTTACTGGGTTATTTTGTTCCAACCTAAATTTCAGTAAACATAGCATTAGAATTGGGAGTATGCCTGAACTCTGTTATCAAAAATGCTATACTATAATTTAATGACAAATGTGGGTCATTAGCAATGTTGGACAGTTCTCTCAGACCCTCAACATTGAACTTGCTTCCCTGTAAGCCTAGAGCTTGTATAGTGGCCCCTGGATAACATATAACCTTATCCTTCCTGAGTCTATATTATTAGATTATATTGCTTTACTTACATTCTGTAAGCCTACCATTAGGACTTTAAAGCAATGCTTTTTAAAACTATTTATCTTAGAATTACTATCTTAAAACCTCAAGGACACTCCTTTAAAAGCATTCAACCTTCCATGACTTGGTGAACTATTTGCTTACTCAAACTACATGTAACCGTAGGTTTTTCTGGCCATGCTTAATTTGATAACATGGAGATAAGCTGGAAAGGCCTGTGGAATGAGTTTGCTTAAGATTGAAGCCTCTGTTTCCTACAGTCTCCTACAACTTGGGTGGGTGTAGCCTCCTTTGATTGGCTACCTGTAGCATGAAAACTGGCAAGACTGAACTGGTCACTTGTTTCTACCGTACTCCCCTACTGCTCTTTCCTACTGCTTTCAGGGGGCAAAGATCCCAGATCACTCACTCATGAACTGAATTATTGGAAGGGGAAGGACATTCCCCTCACCCCTCATTTTTTTGTTTTAATCTTGCCCCAGAGAAATGGTCCCTGGGGTATTTGTTTAGACTCTATATTATTTTTCCTCTTTAGTTTCAGGTACCACTGGACCTGGGAGATGGAGTTCTGGTGACCTTGGAGCCAGCATTGGAGGGTGGATATTTCAGGCAGCTAGCCTAGCAATGAAGTCTAGGCAAGTCAGATTGCCCAGGATTTGAGCCAGATGAGGTTATGCAAAAGGATCTTGAACACCACTGTATAAGAATTGAACTGATCATCTGACTCTAATTCCCTTCTCCTCCCCAGATACTGTGGTGGTAAAAAGGATGAGCATATGAGGTAGGGGGTAGGGTGATGTCTCCCTTGTGTTGGGGAAGTAAGTTTGTACATTTGTGTTTATACTTTTTGTAGTAAATATTTCTGTTAATAAGACATTCTGAGGGTTTGTAGTTAAATGGAGCTGGGATACAGAAAACCATTCCCTTACCACTGAGAGAACATCAGTAAGGGCTGGAACCACTGACAGAGGGCTTAGGTTTACCTCAAATTTCATTAAGAGTACCAGAGGACTTGCACGGGGTGGGGTAAGTGTATAACTTACTTTGCCTCTAGACAGGGAGAACAAGAGCATCTTTTGTTGCATATGTATTTCATGATTTTATAGATGTTTGGCAGCTAGGAAATATTGTAAATAGAGTACTTGGCCTAGAGTCAAGAGATTCATCTTTGAGAGTTCAAATCTGTCTTCATATACTTATTAGCTGTGTAATCCTAGGCAGGTCCCTTAACTCTGTTTGTCTCAATTCCTCATATGTAAAATGAGCTGGGCAAGTAAGAAGCAAACCACTCCAGTGTCTCTGCCAAGAAAAGCCCAAACAGAATCACAGAAAGTTGGACAAAATTAAAAAATGACTTAACGATAACAGCCAAGATGTATACACCTTAATATCTTTAAAAGGCTTAGAGCCAGACAGAACCTTAGGGATAATACTAAAGAATAAATAGCACAATATGAAACTTTAATGTTTTTAAAGGGCTTTAGAAATATTTTCTTATTTGATTTTCACCACAACTCTGGAATGTAAGAATTACTATTTGTATTTTATAGATGAGGAAACAGATAGGCAGAGGTTAAGAGACTTGTACAAGGTCACCTTGCTACTAAGTATCTGAGGCCAAATTTTAATTCAGATTTTCTAAGTCCAGGGCCAGTGCTGTACTATACATTCCCAAACTGATCCTTTACTATTTTTCAATTCATTTCAATAAATGTTAATATGGCATATGCTGGGATTAGAAAGAAAAATAAAATGTTAACAGCTTCTTCCCTCCAGGAACTTGAATGTTATTGGAATGATACTATTTTATTGTCAGTCACTCAATCCACATTTATTAAAAATCTACTGTGTTTCAGGTAATGTGAAAAGTGTAGCAGACATTTTTTTTAAGACTTGAATTTATTTATTTTTGGTTTACAACATTCATTTCCACAAGCTTTTGAGATCCATATTTTCTCCTCCCCCAACCACAAGATGGCATATATTCTGATTATCCTTTCCCCCAGTCTACTCTCACTTTTATCATTCCTCCTCTCTTATCCTATTTACTTTCTTGAAGGGCAAAATAGATTTCTATACCCCACCGCCAGCATATCTTATTTCACAGTTGCATGTACAAACAAATTTTAATATTTGTTTTTAAAATGTTGAGTTCCAAATTCTCTTCCTTCTTCCCTCCCTACCCTCCTCCATTGAAAAGTCAAGTAATTAAATATAGGTTATACATGTGTGGTTATGTAAAATACTTCCATAATGGTCATGTTGTGGAAGAGCAACTATATTTCCATCCATCTTATCTCTCCCACAATTATTCTACATTTTTCCTTTGACCCTGTCCCTTTTCCAAAGTGTTTGCTTCTGACTACCCCTTTCCACAACCTGCCCTCCTTTCTGTTATCTCCCACCCTTCACCCCCTACTTTTCTGTAAGGTAAGATACCCAATTGACTGTGTATATTATTCTCTCCCCAAGACAAATTTGATAAGAGCAAAGTTCACTCATTCTCTCTTACCTCACCTCTCCCCCTCAATTGCAAAACCTTTGTCTTGCCCCGTTGATGTGAGATAATTTACTTCATTCTATCTCTCCTTTTCCCTTTACTCCAAATATATTCTCTCATCCCTAAATTTCATTTTTTAGATATCATCCTTTCATATTCAACTCACCCCGTAATTTCTATCTATCTATCTATCTATCTATCTATCTATCTATCTATCTATCTATCTATCATCTACCTATCTATCTCCTCCAACCACCATAATATTGAGAAAGGCTTCATGAGTTACAAAAAACATATTTTCATTTAGAAATGTAAAAAGTTAAATTTTAATAAGTCTCATCATTTCTCTTTCCTGTTTACCTTTCCATGCTTCTCTTGAGTCTTGTATCTGAAACTCATATTTTTTACACAGCTCTGGTCTTTTGTTTTTTATATTTATTTATTTAACTTTTTACATTCATTTTCACAAAATTTTGTGCTCCAAATTTTCTCTCCATTTATCACCTCCCCCCACCCCAATACACTGAGCATTCTAATTTTCCCTATCACCAATCTGCCCTCTCTTCTATCCTCCTTCCCTTCTCTTGTCCCCGTCTTCTCTTTTGTCCTATAGGGCCAGATGACTTTCCATTCCCCCTTAACTGTATTTATTATTTCCTAGTAGCAACAAGAATACTCTACAGTTGTTCCTAAAACTTTGAGTTCCAAATTCTCCCCATCCCTCCCTCCCCACTCATTCCCTTTGGGAAGGCAGGCAATTCAATATATGCCATATCTGTGTAGTTTTGCAAATGACTTCCATAATAGTCCTGTTGCGGGGGAGGAGCCAAGATGGTGGAGTAGAAAGACTCATGTATGATAGCTCCGAATCCACAGCCCATAAATTTTCTGTAAAAAGAAATCCCCACAAATTCTGGAGCACTGCAAGGCATGCAGAAACACAGAAGAAGAGATTTCCATTCCAGAGAGCCCTGGTAAGCCATTCCCAGGGGTTTGTCGTGCACCAGACAGCAGAGCCCACCCCCGTGCTGCCCTGGCTGTGAGGCCCCAGAAGAGCAGATCTGAGCAGGCTTCAGGGACAGGATCATTGGGGTCCATGAAGGTACCTCCACCCACAGGTGCTACAGGTCAGTAAGAGACATTTATGGGCTGGCCGAGAAGGGAGCAGGGTGTCTCCGTGACTCGGGCCCCCTCGGGAGGTGGTGGAGGAGGCTGCTGCAGAGGCAGTGGTGGCCTCGGGGCTCCCAGTGGAGGCAGGAGCTCAGGGTCATTACTGAAGGTCTCAGTATAAAACCCCTGAGGGAACTGAGTCTGGGCAGCAGCCCTGCCCCACTTGAGAACCATAACTTAAGCACATATTGAATAGCAGCCCCTCCTGCTGCTCAAAGGCCTGAGGCTGGGGAGTAGCATTTGAATCTCACACCCCAAGCACTAGCTGGGCAGATCTAGGCAGGGGTGGAGAGGAATTTCAGAAGTCAAGTAACTGGCTGGGAAAATGCCCAGAAAAGGGAAGGAAAATAAGACCACAGAAGGCTACTTTCTTGGTGAATAGATGTTTCCTCCTTTCACTTCTGATGAAGAAGAACAATGCTTACCATCAGGGAAAGACATAGAAGTCAAGGTCTCTGTACCCCCAAAACCCGAAATAGATATCCAATGGACTCAGGCCATGAAAGAGCTCAGAAAAGATGTTGAAAATCAAGTTAGACAGGTGGAGGAAAAACTGGGAAGAGAAATGAGAGAGATGCAAGAAAAGCATGAAAAATGGGTCAATATCTTGGTAAAGGAGACCCAAAATGGGGGGAAATCAAAAAAGATTTCCCCAAAAAAGACCCAAAATGGGGGGAAAGCAAAAAATGCTGAAGAAAATAACACCTTGAAAAATAGGCTAACTCAAATGGCAAAAGAGGTTCAAAAAGCCAATGAGGAGAAGAATGCTTTCAGAAGCAGAATTAGCCAAATGGAAAAAGAGATTGAAAAGCTCCCTGAAGAAACTAGTTCTCTCAAAATTAGAATGGAATAGGTGGAGGCTAATGACTTTCTGAGAAAGCACGAAATCATAAAACAAAACCAAAAGAATGAAAAAACGGAAGAGAATGTGAAATATCTCATTGGAAAAACAAGTGACCTGGAAAATAGATCCAGGAGAGACAATTTAAAAATTATGGGACTACCTGAAAGCCATGATCAAAAAAAGAGCCTAGACATCATCTTACATGAAATTATCAAAGAAAATTGCCCTGATATTCTAGAACCAGAAGGAAAAATAAGTATTGAAGGAATCCATCGATCACTGCCTGAAAGAGATCCAAAAAGAGAAACTCCAAGGAACATTGTGGCCAAATTCCAAAGTTCCCAGGTCAAGGAGAAAATATTGCAAGCAGCTAGAAAGAAACAATTCCAGTATTGTGGAAGTACAATCAGGATAACACAAGATCTAGCATCTTCTACATTAAGGGATCGAAGGGCATGGAATAGGATATTCCAGAAGTCAAAGGAACTAGGACTCAAACCAAGAATCACCTACCTAGCAAAACTGAGTATAATAATTCAGGGAAAAATATGGTCTTTCAATGAAATAGAGGACTTTCAAGCATTCTTGATGAAAAGACCAGAGCTGAAAAGAAAATTTGACTTTCAAACACAAGAATGAGAAGAAGCATGAAAAAGTAAAGAGCAAAGAGAAGTCATAAGGGACTTACCAAAGGTGAACTGTTTACATTCCTACATGGAAAGACAATATTTGTAACTCTTAAAACATATCAGTATCTGGGTAGTTGGTGGGACCCCCCACACACATACACACACATGCACATGCACACATGTACACGTGTGCGCACTCATGTACACACATGCACGCACATACAGAGACAGAGAGCACAGAGTGAATTGAATAGGATGGGACCATATCTTAAAAGAAATTAAGGTAAACAGTGAGAGAGAAATATAGTGGGAGGAGAGAAGGTGAAATTGAATGGGGTAAATTATCTCTCATTCAAGAGGCAAGCAGGAGACTTTTTAGTGGAGGGACAAAGAGGAGAGCTGAGAAAAAAACAAGAAGTTTATCCTCATCACATTCTACTAAAGGAAGGAATAAAATGCACAATCATATTGGTATGAAAACCTATCTTACAATACAGGAAAGTAGGGGAGAAGGAGATAAGCAAGGGGGGGAGATGATGGAAGGAAGGGCAATGGGAGGAGAGAGCAATTTGAAGTCAACACTCAGGGAGGGACAGGATCAAAAGACAGAATAGAAACAATAGGGGTCAGGATAGGATGGAGGGAAATACAGTTAGTCTTGCACAACACGACTATTATCGAAGTCATTTGCAAAACTACACAGATAGGGCCTATATTGAATTGCCTGCCTTCCCAAAGGGAATGGGTGGGGAGGGAGGGATGGGGAGAAGTTGGAACTCAAAGTTTTAGGAACAACTGTTTAGTATTGTTCTTCCTACTAGGAAATAATAAATACAGTTAATGGGGAATAGAAAGTCATCTGGCCCTACAGGACAAAGTAGAAGATGGGGACAAGAGAAGGGAGGGATGATAGAAGAGAGGGAAGATTGGTGATTACTATATTTTGTCCTCCCAGTTTTTCCTCTATTTCTTTTATTTGAACTTCAAAATCCTTTTTTTAGTTCTTCCATGACTTCTGACCAATTCATATTTCTCTTGGAGGCTTCTGATATAGGAGCTTTTCAGGGGTTATGTATCAGCCACTAGATCTCCCGCCATCTGTGGGCCCAGAGTTCCAGAAGCAGCCTCTGCCCCTGCTGCTGCTGGCTACCACTGCCATCACCCTTGCTGCCCTGGGGTTGGGGTTGGACCTGGCCAGGTCTTGCCCTCCTGTTTAACCCAAGTTGCACAGAGTTTTCCCATCGACCTTTTTGGCATCTGCACGTTGAGGAGTCAGCTGCCAATGATTCAGTCCCCTGAGGTTCTGCTCTGGCCCATCTATGCTGGTGCTGACCACACTGGACTGTGTTCTGCTTCCTGCTTGGTGTGACAGATGCTTCTTGTTGACCTTCCATGTTGTTTTGGGCTTGGCATTTGCTTCATTCTATTATTTTGTGGGTTCTGTAGCTCTAGAATTTGTTGACAGTAATTTTGTACAAGTATTTGGAGGGCTTTGGGGGAAATTAAGGGCAGTCCTTGCTTTTTACTCCACCATCATTGTAGCAGATTACTTTTAAAAATAGAAGCAAAAGACAGTCCCTGCCACCAGAAAATCTAAAAATCTAAGCAAACAAATATATTTAAATAAACTACATACAAGACAAATGTGAAATAATTGAAAGAGGAAAGATACTAGAATTAAGAAGAGTTGGAAAAGGTTTCTTTTAAAAGGCTTGATTTAAGTTAGGAATTTAAGGAATTAGGGAAGCCAGTAAGTAATGATGAGGAGGTGAGAGCATTCCAGATATGAAGAAAAGCCAAGAGATATAGTGTCTTGTTTGGGAAATGGTAAGGATTTCAGTGTCACCGGGTCAAAATATGTGTGATAGATAGTAATATGGGAAAAGCTTGGAAAGGTGAAGGAGAGATTCTTCATAAAGACTTTGAAACAAAATAGAGGATTTTGCATTTGATCCTAGAAAAAAAGGGAGTCACTTAGGTTTATTGAGTAGGGGCATGACTTGGTTTGACCTGCACTTTGGGATTGAGATGATGTTGTTGCCTTTGGGAACAACATTTATTTGTTAGAAGGATGGGAGGGTTTGGAAAAAAGATGATTAATTCAGTTTTGTGTTTAAAATGTCTATTGGACATCCAGTTCAAGATTTATAATAGGTAAATGGAAACGTGAGATTCAGATTCAGGAGAAAAGTTAGGACAAGAAGGGTAGATATGAGAATAATCAGATTATCAAGTGAAGTAGTATAGAGAAAGACAATGAGAATACCTAAGACAGAATCCTACGGGTCCTCTACGATTAGAGGGTATGACTGGGATGAGGATGTAGTAAAGGAAACTAAGAGAAAATGGCTTGATATGCAGAAGCAAAGGATCGCAGTTTGCAAATCACTTTGGAAAATGCATATGTAATTGTGTTCCACTTCAACAGTAGGTTTCTCCTGATACTTCCCTTTCATCTCCCCTTCCCACTCACAAAGAATAAAAAGGTAATTTTCTTGCTTAACACATATATTTTCTATTGCCTATGCCCAACACAAACTTTTTAAGAAAGGGGATAATTTCATTTTATAAAATCCCATTTAGTTGAATTCAAATGAATTGGTTGATTTTGTTAATTGTGATCTACTAGGGATGTTATTTTCTTTGTGTATAGTTTTTGCTTGATGGAGACTGAATTTGGTTTCCTTGAAGCTGTCAATTTATATTTATAGCAATTACAGAAAAATAAGCAATATACAGTCAACTGTATCATTTAAAAATTCTATCAGGCCTAGGTGTCAGATTGTTACCCTTGTCTGTCAAAGTGAGAAAGTTTCTAAGAAGTTTGAACATTTATTTTGTTACCAATGGGAAGTCCTAATTATTTCTCTAGGCAAACTTTGGAAAAAAAAATTAAATCTAATGGATCCTTTCTAGAACTGTGTTTCAAGCTCTGATACTGGTAACAGAAGACTACAAAATGACCATCAATATTAACATGCCCACCCATCCAATGTTGTTAGTAATAATGAAATAAACTTTGTTCCTTGGTAGACAGCAACTGCCATTTGCATTGACTAAGGAGAAAACAGAAGAACTTTACTTGTAATAACTGAGCAGTGAAGGATTTATCTGTGCAAGATAAAAGAATGATTTCCATTCCATAATGATACAACTGTCTACTGATATAACAATGAGTAGATAAAGGCTGACTGCAGACATGGTTCCTGTCAGATCTACTGAACTCACTCAGAAAATATGGCAGTAATTGTAAGCCCAAGTACTACTGGAGAAGAGGATAAAAGACACTCCAGGTTTATCAAGTGGAAATGTTGTTTTTCTACGAGAGGATGAATTCACAAAGAAAATATTGCCCTATGCCCCCCCTTAATATGACAAACAATGTCTTGGTATCATTTGGCTCTACAGTTCAAATATACAATTAATTTAATTTCAGAACTTGGGTTCATCTCTATGACAGGAAAAATAACTCAGATATTTGAAACATTGAAACAAGGATATTATCCTATCACAAATGAATTTTAATTTTTTGTGTCCCGGAGAAGATATAAAGCCAGTATTATCAGAGTAAAACAGGGGTTCTCAAATTTTATTTTTGCTTCATGGATCCAACTGGTAATCTGTTGAAGCCTATGGAACCCTTCTCAGAAAAAAAAATTGCATGAAATAAATACATTACAAAGTAAGACAATTGTATTAAAATATAGCTATGAAAGTATTAAAAAATACACATCATCCAGATTAATAAGCTATAGCAAAAGTATATTGTTGACAGTTATTATTTTTCTATTGGCAATAACTTGATTTAATATTTATTTGATAATACCAAAAATCCTTTAATATTTATCATACATAATAACTCTCTAACAGATGAAAGAGTGAACCTCAGTTTCCTTACCAATAAGGGAGGGATGAAAGTATGGTATCTTTTTTCAGAAGGATGGTGTTAGAAAAGAGCTTTGTAAATCATCCAGTGAGGTCTTTTCACAGGTTTCTTGCCAGTCAAATCTGTTCAGAAGACCAAGTTTTGTTAAATAGTAAGCTTTAAATCTATGATTTTGGGATTACAAGTTCAGTGTTCCAACCATCTTACAATTCTATCTGAAAGGTAAAGAAAAATGTAAAATTTGAGGAGAATTAAATTATTTTAAAATTGTCTCAAATGTGAAAAATAAAATATATTTTAAATACTTATAGAAGTGATACTCCTTAGCTGACTAATTAAAGAAAAATAGAAGTCATTTAATAATAACAATTCCAACAAATACGACAAAAATAAAGGCATCAGCAGAAAACAGTATATATAATTCTGTATTTGAAAAACAGAGAATTTAACAGGATTTGACAAGTCTGTAAAACACACAAATTCATAAAACAAAAACCTGAAACTTTAAGACATAAAACTCTCAAAAATAAATTGAGTCAACCAGAAATAAACCTAGAAAAGCAAAAGAAAAATAAAAGTCAGGGGTCAGGTGGAATGCAAGGAATTCTATCAAACCTTGTAAAGATACTTAATACCTATAATGCAAAAAAGAGTTCTCAAAAAGTTAAACAAAAAGAACTTTATCAAATTCTTTATCTGTAGAAAACAAATTATCTTGATATCCATACCAGGAGTGACAAAGCAAAGAATTACATTTGTAGACTAGTTTCACTATTAAATATTGATAAAACTAAAAGAACATAGCCAAAAATAATTTAATGAGACAAAGTTATATTCATAACAGGAAGGTGTTTGAAAAAAAATCATGATCAAATATCTTGTTTAATCATATAAACAACAACTATAACACAACAAATATGAAATAGAAGGGGGAAATCCTCTAACAATATTCCTACTTATTCATGTAAAAACACTGAAAAGCAAGAGTAAATACTCTTTGTTTTAAAAGTGCCAACATTTATCTTAAAACAAAACTTGTAGAAGTCTTTCCAGTAGAGACATTAAGTGAGGCTGCTTACATTCCATTATGACAAATTCTAGAAATGGTGCCTCTAACAATTAGACAACAGAACAAAATCAAGTATATAGAAGTCATAAAAATAATTCAAAATTATTATTATTGTTTGTAGTTGAATGATGGAATATTTTGAGGAAAATAGAATCAGTTAAAACAACTAAATGAGATGACTGGTATGTTCATCAAGTTAGCAAGATACAAATTATACTGACAATATCATCAGTTTTTCCTTAGCAGTAATTACAGAAATTCAGAAAAAGTGATTAACCAACGGAAATAAATATGAAATATGTAAGTAACTGCTAGTTAATCTAAAAGAGACAGATTTTAACTTATATAAATATAACTACAATATACCTTACATATATAAAATAGAAAAGATAATAGGAGAGATACTAACTGCATATTGTTAGACCATTCTGGTAAAATAAAATTACTACCTAAGTTAATCAAGACATTCAGCTTTATGAATATGTATATATGTATATTGTGCATGCATGCATGTATATATGTATATACTTAGATAAATTACTATAACTATATTTATCACTATATTTGGGTGAGCTCAGTGCAGAGATTGTTGGCCTTGGAATTATGGAGAGGTGAGTTGCTGAGTTCAAATATGGACTCAGATATTTACTTGCTGCGTGATCTTTTTTTTCTTGCATCTCTCTCATTTCTCTTCCCAGTTTTTCCTCCACCTGTCTAACTTGATTTTAATATCGTTTCTGAACTCTTCCATGGCCTGAGTCCATTGGATATGTATTTCGGGTGTTTGGGGGTACAGAGGCCTTGACTTCTATGTCTTTCCCTGATGGTAAGCATTGTTCTTCCTCATCAGAAATGAAAGAAGGAAACATCTGTTCACCAAGAAAGTAGCCCTCTGTGGTATTATTTTTCTTCCCTTTTCTGGGCATTTTCCCAGCCAGTTACTTGACTTCTGAGATTCCTTTCCACCCCTGCCTAGATCTGCCCAGCTAGTGCTTGGGGTCTGAGATTCAAATGCTACTCCCCAGCCTCAGGGCTTTCTGTGGCGGGTGGGGCTGCAATTCAATGTGAGCTTAAGTTCTGGTGCTCAGGTAGGGGCAGGGCTGCCTCCGAGGCTCTGTTCCGTCAGGGGATTTATGCTGAGATCTTCAGTAATGGATCTGAGGTCCTTTCTGCTCCAGGAGTCCCTGGTCGCTGCTGCCTCTGCCGTTGCCTCTGCTATTGTCTCCCAAGGGCTCGTGAGTTATGGAGACACCCTGCTCCCCTCTTGGCCAGCCCAGAAGTCTCTGTCACTGACCCATAGCACCTCTGGGTGGAGAGACCTTTGAGGCTGCCGGATATTCCGTCCCTGAAGCCTGCTTGGATATGTTCCTCTCAGAGCCGCGCAGCCAGGGCAGCGCAGGGGTGGGCTCCACTGTCTGGTGCATGATGGACCTTTGGGGTTGGTTTTTCAAGGCTCTCTGGAATGGAAATCTCCTCTACTGCGTTGCTGCACAGCTTGCACTGCTCCAGAATTTGTGGGGAGTTTTTTTTACAGGACATTTATGGGTTGTGGATTCGGAGGTAGCATATGTGAATCTTTCTACTCCACCATCTTGGCTCCTCCCCTCCTTGCTGCATGATCTTGGGCAAGCCATTTATCCTCTGCTTGGCCTAATTCACTGGAGAATGAAATGGCAATCCATTCTAGTAAATTTTCCAAGAAAATTCCATGGAGAATATGGTCCATGGAGTTGCAAAGTGTTAGAATGTGACTGAATGTATGAACAACAATCCGTGTCTATAAATGTTGGAGACACTAATATGGATATGTATGTATCTATGTGTGTGGGTATCTATATGTGTATGTATACAGATAGAAACACATATATAGATTGCGTATGTGCATGTGTGTGTGTTTGTGTGTGAGAAAACTCAAGGAGTTAGAGAGTAGAATGTCATGAACAAGATTGAGAAACAGGAAGACTCATAATAGACTCTTGGTAAAACTTTGAAATGGCTAAATCTTAACAGATATAAATTTGTACTTATGTAAGCAAAGTTATTAACCTGTCCATACATTCTTTTATATGTATATATACATATATATACATTTATTTATTTAACTTTTTACACTCATTTTCACAAAATTTTGGGTTCCAAATTTTATCCCCATTTGTCCCCTCTGCCACTTCAATACACCAAGCATTCTAATTTCCCCTATCACCAATCTTCCCTCTCTTCTATCATCCCTCCCTTCCCTTGTCCCCATCTTCCCTTTTGCCCTGTAGTGCCAGATAACATTCTATTCCTCATTACCTGTATTTGTTATTTCCTAGTAGCAAGAACAATACTCAAGAGTTGTTCCTAAAATTTTGAGTTCCAACCTCTTCCCATTCCTCCCTGCCCACCCATTTCCATTGGGAAGGCAGGCAATTCAATATAGGCCATATCTGTGTAGTTTTGCAAGTGACTTCCATAATAGTCTCTGTTTACTTTTTCATGCTTCTTCTCATTCTTGTGTTTGAAAGTCAAATTTTCTTTTCAGCTCTGGTCTTTTCATCAAGAATGCTTGAAAGTCCTCTATTTCATTGAAAGACTATATTTTCCCCTGAAGTATTATACTCAGTTTTTCTGGGTAGGTGATTCTTGGTTTTAGTCCTAGTTCCTTTGACTTCTGAAGTATCCTATTCCATGCCCTTCGATCCCTTAATGTAGAAGCTTCTAGATCTTGTGTTATCCTGATCGTATTTCCACAATACTTGAATTGTTTCTTTCTAGCTGCTTGCAATATTTTCTCCTTTACCTGGGAATTCTGGAATTTGGCCACAATGTTCCTAGGAGTTTCTCTTTTTGGATCTCTTTCAGGTGGTGATCAGTGGATTCCCTGAAGACTTATTTTTCCTTCTGGTTCTAGAATCTCAGGGCAGTTTTCCTTGATAATTTCATGAAAGATGATGTCTAAGCTCTTTTTTTGATCATGGCTTTCAGGTAGTTTCATAATTTTTAAATGGTCTCTCCTAGATCTATTTTCCAGGTCATTTGTTTTTCCAATGAGATATTTCACATTCTCTTCCATTTTTTCATTCTTTTGGGTTTTTTTTTATGATTTCTTGGTTTCTCATAAAATCATTAGCCTCCATCTGTTCCATTCTAATTTTGAGAGAACTATTATCTTCAGTGAGCTTTTGAACCTCCTTTTCCATTTGGCTAATTCTGCTTTGGAAAGCATTCTTCTCCTCATTGGCTTTTTGAACCTCTTTTGTCAATGGAGTTAGCCCATTTTTCAAGGTGTTATTTTCTTCAGCATAATTTTGGGTCTCCTTTAGCAAGGTGTTGACCCATTTTTCATGCTTTTCTTGCATCTTTCTCATTTCTCTTCCCAGTTTTTCCTCCACGTGTCTAACTGGATTTTCAAAATCCTTTTTTGAGCTCTTTCATGGCCTGAAGCCATTGAATATTTATTTTGGATGTTTGTGATACATAAGCCTTAACTTCTATGTCTTTCCCTGATAGTAAGCATTGTTCTTCCTAATCTGAAAGGAAAGGAGGAAATATCTGTTCTCCAAGAAAGTAACCTCCTATGGTCTTGTTTTTTTTCCCCTTTTCTGGGCATTTTTCCAGGCAGTTACTTGACTTCTGAGATTCCTTTTCACACCCACCTCGCCTCCAGATCTGCCCTGTTAGTGCTTGGGGGTGTGAGATTCAATTCTGCTTCCCAGCTTCAGGGCTTTCCGTGGTGGCAGGGCTGCTATTCAGTGTGAGATTAAGTTCAGATGCTCACGTGGGAGCAGGGCTGCCTCACAGGGCTCAGTTCCCTCAGGAGGTTTATGTGGAGACCTTCAACAATGGATCTCAACCACTGTTTGCTTTGGGAGCTCCTGTCCGCTGCTGCCTCTGCTGTGGCCTCCTGATGGGGCCTGAGTTATGTATGGAGTCACCCCTCTCCCCTCTTATCAAGCCAAACTGGCTCTCTCACTAAACTTTGGCATCTGTAGGTGGATGGATCTGTGTGGCTGCTGAAGATTCCATTCCTGAAGCCTGCTTACATCTGGTCCTCTCGGTGCTGCATGGCCAAGGCAGGGCTGAGCTCTGCTCTGGGTCTGGTGTGTGATGTACCTTTGGTGTCAGTTTTTCAGGGCTCTCTGTAGCAGAAATCTCCTCCACTCCGTTGTTGTGTGGCTTCCACTGCTCCTGAATTTGTTGGGAGTTCTTCTTTACAGGTATTTTATGGGCTGTGGGTTCAGAGCTAGCATATGTGAATTTTTCTACTCCGCCATCTTCCTGTCCATACATTCTAACTCATCATTCTTATTACTGGACAAACAATTGAAGAATGTCAGAAAGATATAGTTGCCCAATATATTCCAAAGGAGTCAGAGTAATACTATTTCTTTTAATGGAAAACTAGAACTGATATAAATAGACATAGATACAGGAATGGTTGGGGGGAGAGAGGAAGTGTAAAAATATAATGTATTACTGGGCAGAGCCAAGATGATAGAACAGAGACAGTTACCCAGTCAGCCTTTCAGAACATCCCCATTCCAAAAAAATTGAAATAATTCCTCAGATCTAATTGTGGAGTAATAGAGTTGACAAAAAGTTAGGGTAGGACATTTTTCTAGCCCCAACTAACCGAGGAGTTTGACAGGATAGGTCTGTGACACCAGGGTGAGAGCAATCCTGGAAGCACAGCAGCACCAGCACCAGATATGGTCCTCAGAGGCACCCTAGCAGCAGTAGAAGCTTTGGGATCTGTTATTCAGAGATGGTCAAGAATCTCAAAACTGGCCAGAAAGAGATTACAGAAGATGGTTTTCTGGCATAGCGTGCAGGAAGTGGTGCTATTTGGCAACTCTATTGCTCAGTTGTAGGCCATAATTTTTGCATAGAGAGGAACTCAATTTTATTGGGCTTGCAAGAGAGCATGCACCTTGGTCACAATTCCAAGTCAATGAGGCAAAAGGAGAGTGAGAGAAGGATAAATGGGGGAAATAAGATGGAGAGAAATACATAGTAATCACAATTGTGAAAAAATACATCTTTTTGTCTGATAGACTTCATTTGTCAGATATATGAAAAAATAAGTAAAATTATAAGAATTCAAGTCACTCTTGAATTGACAAATGGCTAAGTGATATGAATAGGCAGTTTTCAAATGAAATAATTAAAGTTACCTACAATCATATTAAATCATATTAAAATTAAATTAAAATTAAAATTAAAATTAAAATCATATTAAAAAAATGCTCCAAAGCACTACTGATCAAAAAAAAAATCAAAACAATTCTGAACTACCACCCCACACTTATCAGATTACCTAATATGACAGAAAAGGAAAATGTCAAATGTTGGAGGGGATTAGGCACCAATGATTTTCTGGTAGAATTGTGAACTGCTTTAACCCATTCTGGAAAGCAATTTGGAATTGTTCTAAAGGGCTATAAAGTTATGCATACCCTTTGGCTCAGCAGTACCATTACTAGGTATGTATCCTAAAGAAATTAAAAAGAAAAACAGAAAGGAGAAGGGCGTATATGTGTAAGAATATAACAGCTCTTTTTGTGGTAGCAAGGAATTAGAAGTTGAGGAGATGGTCCTTAATTGAGAATAGCTGAGAAAGTTGTTGCTTATGGCTGTGTTAGGAGAAACAAAATGAAATATGCTTTCAGAAAAACCTTAAAAGACATATGTGAACTGATGTAACAACAAGTGAGCAGAACCAGAACAACATTGTAAACAGTAACAGCAAAATTGAATGATGAGCAAATGAATGATTTGGTTATTTTCAACTGTGAAATGTTCCAAGAGTTGCCAAGTTGCCAAAAACTGGAAGTCAAGGGGATGCCCATCACCTGGGGAATGGCTGAATAAATTATGGTATACAAATGTAAAGGAATGCTATTGTGCCATAAGAAATGATGAACAAGAAGACTTCAGGAAGGCCTGGAAGGACTTATATGATCTGATGCTGAGCGAAAAGAGCAGAACCAGGAGAACTTTGTTCAGAGCAGTGACCACAGGGTGCAAGAGTTTTTTTTCTGGTAGACCTGGAACTTCGTAATAATGCAAGAACTTATTAAAAAAAAATCCCAATGGTGGTTTTCTGAGGCAAAATGCCTTCCAGAGAAATACGGAAGTCATTCGTAGAATGTAGCAGATCATGTTTGTGTGTGTGTTTTTGTGTATTATATTATTATTTGTTATATAATTTCTTCCATTTATTTTAGTTTGACTCCATAGCATGACCATAGTGAAAATGTACTCAATAAGAAAGTATATGTAGAACCTATACAGAATTGTATGCTGTCTTGCGGAGCGAGGGGAGAAGTGGGGGATACATGTGAGGGTTAAAATCTTAATTTTATGGTAGTGACTGTAGAACATTAAAAAAGAATAATAAAATTAACAAAAAAAGAGAAATGTTCCAAAAGAATTTTATGAAATCACATAAGATTTAGAAGTTTTCACCTTAAACAAGTGAAGGGCTTAGAATATGATATTCCTGAAGGAAAGGGAGGTAGGATTATAAAAAAAAATAACCTATTCAACATAATGGAATATAATTGTTTAAGAAGGGAAAATATATGTTTAATGAAATAGAAGTCTCTCAAGCATTCCTGATAAAAAAGTGAAAATAGAAAACAGATAATTTAGCATTCCAACATAAAACTCAATAGAAGCATAAAAACAAAAACATGAAAAGAAAATCATAAGGGACTCATTAAGATTAAATTGTTTACATTTCTAAATGGGAAAATGATAGTCTAACTACTAACAAATGTGTCTTTATTAGGGCAGTGAAAAAGAGACTACATAGACAGTGTGTGACTATGAGTTGATTTTGTTGGGATGATCTCAAAAAATTGAAGGGATGAGAAGTACAGTTACACTTAAAGTAAAAGGAAGGGAGAAAAAGGATAGGGAAACATTTTCACTTAAAAGAGGCATTCAATGAAGAACTTTATAGTGGAGGGGGGAATGGAGGGGAGTAGTTGGAAGCCAATCCTTAAAACTATTTTCATAAGAATTTGTTGAAAGAGGGAAGTATATGCATGAGTGCCCCCAAAAGATACATATATATGTACACATACATGCACACATACACCACATACATATACATATACTCAGTTGGGTATAGAAATATATCTCACCTATAGGAATGTAGAAAGAATAGACAATAAAAGTATATTGCTAGGGAGGGTGAAAAGAGAAAGGTTGGAAGGTAATGGTGAGAAGAAAATGTACTTTTAAGGAGAAAAAGGATAAAAAGAGAGTGAAGGATAAACAGGAGAAAAGTGGATAGAAGGAAACACATAGTAATAAATTTTAATTTGAATGGGATGTATTCACCCAAAATAAAAACAAAAAACAGAAGCAAATAGGAGAATGCATTGCAATATAGAATCCAACAATTTATTTACAATAAAATATTGAAAATGGAATATATACACACAGTTAAAATAAAGGGCTGGAACAAAATTTGTTAAGCTTCAGCTGAAGTTTAAAGCAACAAGAGTGAAACAAAAGACAAGTATATGTTCTCTGACAAGGCAAAAAGCAAAACAAAAAGAAACCTAATTTAAAAAGATTATAAAGGAAACTACATCTTCCTAAAAATACCATATTTGATGATGTCAAATTCAAAAATTTCACACCAAATTTCTCTGATAATGGCTTCATTTCTAAATATATAGGGAACTGAGTAAAATTATAAAATTGTCATTCACCAATTAATAAATGATGAAAATGTAGTTTTCAGAAAAAGAAATCAAAGCTAACTTTGGTATTAAAAAAATTGCTCCAAATCAGTATTGAACAGAGAAAACAAATAAAAAAAAAAGCTTTTATGTACTACTTTGCACCTATCAGAAATGACAAATGCTGGAAGGGATATGGGAAAATAGGTACACTAATAAAGTATCAGTGGATTTGGGAACTAGTCCAAGTATTCTGGGAAACAATTTGGAACTATGCCCAAAGGACTATAAACTGTGCATACCCTTTGATCTAGCAATACCACTACTAGTTCTGTATCTGAAAGAAATGAAAAAAGGAAAAGTTATATATTTATACAAAAATATTTATAGGAACTCTTTTTGTGATGCAAATACTTAGAAACTGAGAGGATATCCATCACCTGTCAGAGAGTTAAAAAATTTGTGTGCTGTGATTGTGATAAACTAGTAATGTGCTACAAGAAACAGCAAGGAAGATGATTTCAGAAGAACCTGGAAAAGCCTATACGAGCTGATGCCAAGTGATGTGAGCATAACATGGAGATCATTGTACACAGGAATATTGTAATGATGATCAATTTTGAAAGACTTATCAATACAATGATCAGTAAGATAATTCAAGATAATTCCTAAGGATTCATGATGAAAAACACCATCCAGGGGTGAAGCCAAGATGGTGGAGTACAAAGAAACACACATACGGAGGCTCTCCCCACACAGCCCATAAAATACCTGTAGAGAGGGACTCTCAGCAAATTTTGGACCAGCAGTAGTGGAGAACAGAGTGGAGGAGATTTCCAGCCCAGGATGACCTGAAAGGCCCACGGGAAACGTCAGTTGCACTAGGCCCGGAGCTGAGCCCGGGCCAGCCTTGGGTCTTGTGGTTGGCCACAGCTCTGGGAGAAGGACATATCAGGGGCAGAATCTCCAGTCACAGCAGCAGCAGGTTCACAGATCCCTCAACCAACAGGTGCCAAATGTCAGTGATGGGGTTTTTTTCAGCTGGCCAGAAAGGGAGAAGGGCCTTCCCATAGCTCCAGCAGCAGGCAGTGGCCACAGAAGCTACACAGCAACCCATATAGCTGCCTATATCCATTGTTGGATCATAAAACCTCTGGGGGCACTGAGGAGTTGAATATTAAGTCAGCCTTGTGTAGAGGCCCTGAGGGAACTGATCTTTATCTCACACTGAATGGTGGCCCTGCCCATCCAGCTTATCTGAAAATCAGTCACCCCTGCTGGCTTGGCACAACTGGAGGCCAGGTGGCTGTGGAGAGGTAACTGCTAAGATTCTGGGCACAAAAATCTCTCCTGCTCCCAGTCCAGTGTATGCTTGATTGTGCCACTTTGAGGAACTGAAATCTTACAGATTTCCACAGTATATCCTACTCTTGACAAAGGACCCAAAAGTCAAGTAACTGATTGGGAAAATGCCCAAAAAAGGGGAAAAAAAGGAGTATAGAAGGTTACTTTCTTGGTGAACAGATATCTTCTCCTATCCTTTCAGATGAGGAAGAACAATGCTTACCATCAGGAAAAGACATAAAAGTCAATGCTTCTGTATCACAAACATCCAAAATAAATATTCAGTGGGCTCAGGCCATGGAAGAGCTCAAAAAGGATTTTGAAAATCAAGTTAGACAGGTGGAGGAAAAACTGGGAAGAGAAATGAGAGAGATGCAAGAAAAGCATGAAAAACGGGTCAATACCTTGGTAAAGGAGACCCAAAAAAATGCTGAAGAAAATAACACCTTGAAAAATAGGCTAACTCCATTGGCAAAAGAGGTTCAAAAAGCCAATGAGGAGAAGAATGCTTTCCAAAGCAGAATTTGCCAAATGGAAAAGGAAGTTCAAAAGCTCAATGAAGAAAATAGTTCTTTCAAAATTAGAATTGAACAGATGGAGGCTAATGACTTTATGAGAAACCAAAAAATCACAAAACAAAAGCAAAAGAATGAAAAAATGGAAGAGAATGTGAAATATCTCATGGGAAAAACAACTGACCTGGAAAATAGATCCAGGAGAGGCAGTTTAAAAATTATGGAACTACCTGAAAGCCTTGATCAAAAAAAAAAGAGCTTAGACATCATCTTTCATGAAATTATCAAGGAAAACTGCCCTGATAGTCTAGAACCAAGGGCAAAATAAATATTGAAACAATCCCCTGATCACCTCCTGAAAGAGATCCAAAAAGAGAAACTCCTACAAACATTGTGACAAAATTCCAGAGTTCCCAGATCAAGTAGAAAGTATTGCAAGCAGCTAGAAAGAAACAATTGAAGCATTGTGGAAATACAATCAGGTTAATACAAGATCTAGTAGCTTCTACATTAAGGGATCTAAGGGTGTGGGATATGATATTCCAGAAGTCAAAGGAATTAGGACTAAAATCAAGAATCACCTACCCAGCAAAAATGAGTATAATACTACAGGGGAAAAATGGTCTTTTAATAAAATAGATGACTTTCAAGCATTCTTGATGAAAAGATCAGAGCTGAAAAGAAAATTTGACTTTCAAACACAGAAATAAGGGAAACATGAAAAGGTAAACAGTGAAGAGAAATCATAAGGGACTTACTAAAGTTGAACTATTTATATTCCTACATGGAAAGACAGTATTTGTAACTCGTGAAAACTTTTTTCAGTATCTGGGTAGTTGGTGGGATCACAAACACACACAGAGAGAGAGAGAGAGAGAGAGAGAGAGAGAGAGAGAGAGAGAGAGAGAGAGACTGAGTATGGGGTGAATTGAATAGGATGGGATCATACCTTAAAAAATGAAATTAAGTGGTGAGAGAGAAATACATTGGGAGGAGAGGAAGAGAAATGGAGAAATGGAATGGGGAAAATTATGTCTCATAAAAGAGGCAAGTAAATGACCTTTCAGTGGAGAGAAAAGTGGGGAGATGAAAGAAAAAAAGCATGAAGCTTACTCTCATCACATTCAACTAAAGGAAGGAATAAAATGCACACTCATTTTGGAATGAAAACCTATCTTACAACACAGGAGAGTGGGGAAGAAGGAGATAAGCAAGGTGGGGGAGATGATGGAAGGGAGGGCAATGGGAAGAGGGAGTAATTAGAAGTCAACTCTCTTGGTGGGGGACAGGATAAAAAGAATAGAAGAAATAGGGGCAGGATAGGATGGAGGGAAATACAGTTAGTCTTACGCAACATGACTACTTTGGAAGTCATTTATAAAACTACACTCATATGGCTTATACTGAACTGCTTGCCTTCCCAAAGGGAATAGGTGGGGAGGGAGGGAGGAAGAGAAGTTTAAACTGAAAGTTTTAGGAACAACTGTTGAGTATTGTTCTTACAACTAGGAAATGACATACAAGCAATGGGATATAGAAAGTTATCTTGCACTACAGGACAAAAGAGAAGATAGGGATAAGGGAAGGGAGGGATTTTAGAAGGGAGGGCAGATTGGTGATAGGGGTAATTAGAATGCTTGGCCTTTTGGTGTGGGGGAGGGGAAAAATGGGGAGAAGATTTGCAACCCAATATTTTGTGGAAATGAATGTTGAAAACTTAAATAAATAAAGAAAAAAAAAAACACTATCCAGGTCCATATAGGGAACTGGATAACTTTGCATGTAAATTAAAGTATAATTGTTTTCCCTTTATTTAGTATGCTTTGCAGCATGACTAACATGGAAATATCTGTTGTATCATTTCACTTCTATGATTGATATGGTGGTACTTGCCTTTTCAGAGGGTAGGGAAGGATTGGAAGGACAGAGAGAACTTAGAACTTGATTTTTCAAAAGAATGTTAAAAATAAGGAACAAAGTTTTTTTTCTTTTAAATATAATGGATTACTATTTTACAAGAAGATATGATTATAGTAAATATACTTGACTAATAGGGGTGCCCAGTCCCTTTAGAAAACTGAGAAGGCCTAATGTTTCTACCCACATGGGACTTTTGCAAAAGCTGAATGGAGGATCCTGATTAGTGATTTCATGAATATTTCTGGTTGTATTACTGTGTATTGCCAGAAAAATCTGATTGGTTACAGAGCTAGAACTGTGTATATAAAAGAATAAAATACAAATACAAACGATAGTAAGAGGGAAATTCACCCTTGCCCCACACCTCCCCCCACACACTTAATGATCAAAGCAAAGACGACTATTCTACGCCACTGGTAGAGAGAGAATTATTGTCCCAGAGGCCTACTGTCCTCCACCCCAGAAAACATGAAGCCATGTATTTAACCTCTGTCTACTTTTCTGCTTCTATTCTGATTCATTTTTCTTTTTGTAACAATACATTTTTTATTTTCCGTAATTATATGTAAAAAAACATTTTCAAAACTTTTCTTTAAAGTTTTAAGTTCTAAATTCTATCTTTTCTTTCTTCCCTCTTACTTCTCCCTGAGATGGTAAGCAATCAGGTACTTTGACTTTAGGTGAATCAATGCTGAAGATGTTACCGACTAAACCTAAAACCTTGTAAGTTTCAAATGGTTAGAAGAGCCACTGGAGGTATATGAAGTAAAATCAATATCAGAGTTGGTTGTTAGCCAAGTCTGGGGAGAAGCACAGTGCTGAGGAGCTGGAGATCAACAATGGATTAATCTGGGACCTGAAATGCCATGTCCTATAACATGAGGGTGACTTGTCCAATGACTACTCTGAATTTAGAAGTTAGCTTACTGAATGAATGCTTTGAAGTAATCACTGTAAGTTTGATTTTCTTCTTCCCTGGTTCCTGGTTCAGAGAGGATGTTTTCTATTTAGATTTTCCCTATAATTCTAAGGTTTACATCCCTTTGTAAAAGGGATTCCGATGTGTTGCTTGATTCTGAGAAGTCCAAGGGTAAAATATATAATTCACTGATTAATGTTATCAATTAAACTGAGAAGATATTAACTAGCACTGGATGACTGATACTGGAGAGAAGTTTCTGTAAAGGGGAATCAAACTGATAGCAATAGGTAAATCCCATGTCCCTTGAGAGTACCCCTAACATATGGAAGGTGAGAGGTAATCAGAACCATGCAAACAGATTATCTAATTTATGTGCTGGCTGATAGAGAAAGTCCAAAACTTCTCTAAAATAAGATCAGAGCTTTAGATTTGGAAAGGAACTTTGAAATCATTAATTCCAACCCCCTCATTTTGTGAATGAATAAGCTAAGATTTGAAGTGCTGAGGTAACTTACTCATGATCTCAAGTAGTAAGCATTCCAAGGGAAAATTTTAACCTAAGCCTTCCTGGGATCCACCACTACAACATATGGGATTCAGATGACTATGTCAAGCTATGGAGGAATTCCTGATGGGTAAAAAAAGCAGAACCAGAAGAATAATATAAAGAATGACTAACAAAATGTAAATAAAAGCAAACTAAATTCTAAATAACTAAAAAATTGATGATGCCAAAACAACAAGAAAATCTGATTATAAAAAGCTACTATGGTCACTGGGAAGGTCAAGGCAAACTCAGAACACAGTGAAGTCAAAACCACTACAAACAATCCTCAAAGGAAAATGTGAATTGGACACAAAGCCAGCAAGAATTCGTAGAAGTGCTGAACAAAATGATTTTCAAAATCAGAGTGATAGAGGAAAAATAAGTTAAAAGTGAAAACAAAGGAAGAAAATTTTTAAAAGATAATTAACAGTTCCATAATAGAGGCACAAGAAATACTGAAGAAAATTATACCTTACAAATAGAATTGGCCAAATCAGAAAAAGAGATATAAAAGTTCACTGAAGAAAACAATTTCTTAAAACTTTCAGTTTGACATTCAAAGATAAGGAGTTAGAGAACTATAAAAAGGCAAACATGAAATGAAGTCATAAGGAAATAAATAAGATTTTAACTGTTTATATTTCTATATAAGGAAATGATGCTTATATCTTCTGAGAACTTTATCATTATTAGGGTGGTTAGAAGAATTCATCATAGAAAGGGGATGTGGGAGTGAACGAATTATATTATGATGATGTAAAAAAGTAGGTGAGAAAGAGATGCTCTGGAAAGAAGGGGGAAGGGAGAAGTTTAATTAGAAAAATTATCTCACATTAAAAAAGATGCACAAGGAAGAGCTTGTATGTTGAAGGGAAAATGGGAGGGGGAAAGGTTGAAGCCTGCTAAACACTTAACTAGTTCAAAAAGGAAAAAAAACATAAATCCATAATTAATAATATAAATGTGTCTTACTCAACAGGGAAGGAGGGAAAGGAATAGGGAAAGAGAGATTCATAAAAGGGAAGTCAGATAAAATAGGGCAGTAATCAGAAGCAAAAGAGATTTTGGAGCAAGTACAGATTAAAAAGAGAGAATGATAAACAGAAGTAAATAGGATGGAGTGAAATTCGTAGTTGTATGCATGGGAACAGAAAAAACTCCAATAAAATGGAAGGGGGCAGCAGAATGCTTTAGAAACTAGAATCCAATATGTTGCTTATAAGAAACATATTTGAAAAACAGAGAGATATACACAGGGCTAAACTAAAGACCTGGAACATAATCTAATATGCCTCAGCTGAACCTAAAAAGGAAGGAGCAATAATCATGATCTCAGACAAAATAAAAGCAAAAATTGACCTAATTGAAATAGATTAGAACTACTTTTTGCTAAAAGGAAGCATAGGCAATGAAGCAATGTCACTACTAATACATATAAACTAAATGGTATAGCACCCAAATTTTTAAAGGAAAAGGTAAATGTATTACAGAAGGAAATAGTGAAACTAGTAGGAGAACTCAAATTTCCCTTCCCAACACTAGATAAATCTAACTTTAAAATAAATAAGAAAAAAAGCGAAGAAGATAAGTAGATTCTTAGAAAATTTATATATGATAGAACTCTAGAGAAAACGGAATGAGAATGGAAGAACTGTACCTTTTGCTCAGCTGTACTTGATACCTTTACAAAAATAAACTATATGTTAGGGCTTAAGAAGCTCAAAACTAAATGCAAAAAAGCAGAGATACTAACTACACCCTTTTCAGGCCACAAACTAATAATATTACAGTTAATAAAAGGCCAACAAAGAATAGATCAAAAGCTCATTGCAAATTAAATATTCTAACCTGAAAGAATGAGTTCAGTCAAATAACTGAAACAATTCATTACTTCCCCAATGAGAATGATAAAAATGATTCAACAAGTAAAATTTGTGGAATACAACCACAGATGTACTTAGGGGAAAATTTACATAGCTAACTGATTATTCAGTGCCATACCAGTCACTTAATTATTTTGCAAAGCAAGAAAAAATACTTGCAAAATTCATCTGGAAGAACAAAAGGTCAAGTACATGAAGGGCATAAATAAAAAATAATATGAATAAAAGTGGTTTAACAATTTCAGATTTCAAACGATATTACAAAGTAATGTGGTACTGACTGAGAATTAGAGTGGTGATTTAAAGAAATAGAATATGTCAACAATGTATGGTAAAAAATTATCACAGTAATTTATTATTTGAGAAACTCAAAGATTCAAGTTTTTGGAGTATGAACTCATGATCTGACAAAAAATAATGGGAAAACTGAAAAGAAGTTTGGCAGAAACTAGGCATAGAAAAACATTTTCAAGATGAGACCAAAATGGATAAATGATTTAGACATAAAAAGTGATATCATAACTAACTTAGAAGACTATGGAAAATGTGCCTATCATATATGTGGACAAAAGAAGAGTTTATGACCAAACAACAAATAGAAAGGATTACAGGAACAAAAAATGATTTTAATTAAGTGACATTAAAAAGCTTTTGCACAAAGAATGCTAATGAACTAAAATTTAGAAGTTAAATAGGATGTTAATAAATTAATAATTAATAATAAGTTAATAATAGGATAAAGTTAATAGTAGCAAGTTTCTCAGATGAAGTCCTCATTTTGTAAATATAGAGGGGACTGAGAAAACTTTATTAAAATTAGAGCCATTCTCCAGTTGATAAATGGTCAAAAATATGGACAGATTTTCAGAAGAAAAACATCAAAGCTTTCAATAGTTACATTAAAAAAATGTTCTAAAGTATTTTTGATTAGAGAAATGCAAATGAAAACAATGTTTGGATACTACCTTATTCTTACCAGATTGGCTAATATGATTAAAAAAGAAAAATGACAAATGCTGGAGGTGATATGGAAAATTTGAGACACTAATGTATTATTGGTAGAGTTGGGAACTAGTTCAGTCATTCTGGGGTTCAATTTGGAAGAATGCTCAAATATCTATAATACTACATATACCCTTTGACCCAGAATACCACTATTAGGTTTATATAAAAAAAATAAAGAAAAAGCAAAAAGACATTTTTGTTCTAAAATATTTATAGTAGCATTTTTCTGGTTGCAAATAATTGGAAACTGAGGCACAATTAAGGAGATGCCCATCAATTGAGGATGTCTGGATGAGTCATAGTATATGATTGTGATGGGAATCTATTGTGTTATAAGAAAGGGTAAGCACTAATTCATATAGAAGAACAAAAGGTCAAGGAAATAAATGAAAAAAATGTAAAGGAAGGTAGTCTCACCATATTAAATCTAAAACTATACTATAAAGTGACAGCCATCAGAATTATTTGGTACTGGTTAAGAAATATAGTGACAGATCTGTAGGTTATATACACAATACACAGTAGTCAATAACTATAGTAATCTACCGTTTGACAAACCCAAAGGCTCCAACTTCTGGGATAAGAACTCACTATTTGACAAAAGCCTTTATGAAAACTGGAAAAAAAGTAGGAGAGGAACTAGGCATAGACCAAAACTAAGATAAAATCCTGAGGCACTAGTGAGACCTGACAGCCAGCCCGTAGTACAGTTCCTGGGTCACAATAGGAACTTAATAAAAAGCCTGTTGATTAAGTCTCCTTTCTGAAGTCCTCAGCCATTCCTTTGGATCTAGGAAATGGAAGCCTGTGGAAGTAGAGCAATTTCCACTGAGCCACAAGTCCTATCCCAGCTGTGATCAGAAACCTGAACCTCTGGCTTCAAGTCTGCTGGCTTGTGGGTTGAGCCACTCTACCTTTCTTTCATGCCCAAAGTTCTAAGAATCAGCTACTCTGGGTCCTTCAACTTTTGCCAGAGTAGCGAAATAATAGAACCCAAAAAAGGGTTACTTAAATACTTTATTATAATGAAACTGCCTGCTATCAGGTAGCTAGGAAAGCCTACCAGAGATTGACACAAGGTTAATTGAACACAGGGAAACCCTAGGGGATTTAAGGAGATTACATATTCTCCTGAAAAAATGCATTCTTACCAACAGCACCCACCTTATTTAGCATGAGCCTCTGTGATAGAGGAGGACTGAGACCTCACTGATATACAAAGATGGCCTTAATCGGGAGCATTTGTCTTTGAAAAGCCTTCTTCCTCCTTGCTTTCCTTTAGACTGTCACCCAGAGTTATCTTTTCCTGTACAGAAGGTAGCTGCTTGTTCCTTACCTCACAAGATGAGCTTTGAAGCCGAGCATTGTTTGCCTTCTGTTCCTGTCTGTCCCTATCTTTGCCTCCTTTTGCTAAGGGCTCAGATTCTCCCTCCATAAAATGAGAGAGTTGGAATCGTTGTTCTCCCAGGTAGCTTCCTGCTATAATTTTGTGATCAAATGATAAAACGGGGCAATTATTTATTAGTCCTGTATTTTTCCATCTTCAGTTAATAGCTTTAAGACAATAATATTCATAACTTCTTATTCAGTGAGCATTGATTAAGGGTTTACCATGTGTCTGGCACTGTTAGCTGCTGGGCATACGGTGTTGGACTTAGACAAAAAGGGCAATATCATAAGCAAATTAGGAGAACAAGGAGTAGTGTGCCTGTCAGATCTAGGTCAAAGGGAAGAATTTATGACCAAACAAGAGATTGAGAACATTATGAAATGCAAAACAGATAATTTTGATTACATTAAAGTGAAATGTTACTGCACAAAAAAAGTCAATGCAACCAAGATTAGGAGGGAAGAAGAAAGGTAGAAAATATTTTTCTTTGCCAGTGTTACTAATGAAGGCCTCATTTCTAAAATATATAAAGAAGTGAGTCAAATTTCTAAGAATATAAGTCATCCCCCAGTTGATAAATGGTCAAAGATATGAACAGGTAGTTTTCAAATAAAGACGTTAGAACTATTTATAGTCATATGAAAAAAATTGTCTAAATTACTATTCATTAGGGAAATACAAATTAAAACAACTCTGAGGTACCACCTCACGCTTATCAGATTTACTAATATGGCAAAAAACGGAAAATAACAAATGGAGATGTGTGAAAATTGGAACACTAAGGCATTGTTGGTGAAGTATTTCTTCTGTATTTTTTTATTTTTTATTTTTTGTGTTTGGTAAAATAGCTAATATACAAAACATAAAAATATATCAAAAATAAAATTAACTTTTAAAAACAAATTGAAAAAGCACATTAATGAGATACCATTTTTAAAAGAAAACATACTGTGATTTCATAGGTTACAATTAAATTCCATCTGGAATAAACAATCTCATATTCTTTTAGGTGTATGGCAATAAGGTATTACTCTATACCAGGTATTCTTAAATTAGCGCCTACAGGCCCCAGATTTCAGTGAGTTCCAGAAGTTGGATATTAAAGAAGATTCCATCTTTATTCCTCTGATTTAAATTTTTCAATATTCAATTTCAATTCAATTCAATTCTAAATTAAACAATATCTTGAGAAAATATATAGGCACTACCAGATTGCCAAAGAGATGTCAATGTAAAAAAATTAAAATGATTGCTTGTGAGTGTGTGTATGTTTGTTTTGTTGTCATCGTTGTTGAGTCATTTCAATAGTGCTTGGCTCTTTTTGACCTCATTTTGGTTTTCTTGGCAAAAATATTGGAATGGTTTGGTATTTTTTTCCTCCAGCTCATTTTACAGATGAGGAAACTGAGGCAAATAGGGTTAAGTTACTTGGTCTGTATCCCACAACTAAGGATCTGTGGACAGATTTTAACATATCTTCCTGATTCCAAGTCTGCCCGCTCTATCCACTGTGCCACCTATCTTTCATATGTATGCATGTGTGCATATATGTATGTATGCATATGCATATATGTGTATCTGCATGTATATGTGCGTATATTTAGATATGTATGTACATACACATAACATTTTGCCTAATTTTTATAAGAAAAATTATGATACTGGTCTCCAAATCAAAGATGGAAATAAACAAAGAGAAATATATCATAGCATATTTGATCAAAATTTATGTGATAATATGAAAAAATACTAGAAAATAGAAGACACCAATATTGTATGTTTTCAAGTATATATTTTTGTTTTATACTTCCATTTGAACAGGTTGGATCATTCAACATTTTGAAATAACTAATGTGACAAATCTCATGGATAGTAAAAACCCCATGATTAAATTACTATATGTGAAAAGTCTCAAATAGATATAGCAATTAATTAACTTAAAAATATTAAACCTAGAATGGAAGATTTTTTCTCCCATAATACAAAACCATTTATCTGAATTCAAGAACTAGATTCATGTGAAACAGGAAAATGTTACAAACTTTCATAATGAAAATATGTACAAAACAAAGCAACTACACACATCATTATCATTTGATGGTTGCAGCTACAGTCATGGAATAGTATGGCAAGAATGGTAGCTATGACTACTTTCCCCTAAAAAACAAACAAACAAAAAAACATGGGATGCACTTTCCAAAATGATTCATTTTTATCTTCAGGAGAAAAGTGAGTTCACAGTTAGAATACATATGAGGCACAAATTTGATACATATATTGTGAAAGTTAATTCATAACTCCCAGTGTTTCATGGCCTGGAGTCATTTTTCTATTTGAACAACCCTTATTACATCCTCATTTATGTGTTAGTCCTTGATGGAAAGGTAAGGGAGGTCAGTTCATCTTCTGTTTTCTGCACCCTCCTTAGTTCATATCCAATACTTCAGTTCATTTCTGCTACAAAGGGTAATAATCCTTGGAGGGGCTTTTCTCTTGCAAGATTTTGCTATATGGGAGTGGAGAAGTTTGAAAAACCCTTTTCTTTCTTGCTTTCCTCTGTTACGGATGAAGGAATTTACCTTCAAAATTGCCCAACTCATGAAGTGAAACTGAAACTGAAAATCCCATATTCATCCATTTACGTGATTCACCATTCCTCAGTCCTTTTATTGAAGTTCAAGATGCGTTGCATGGTCATCTTGAAAGAATTAACAGACTCAGGTTGTCTAAGTAAAGACATTTATTGAGGTTTACTCTCTCCAGTGGGCTAAGCTCCTTAGGAGAACCAGCAACTTAGCAAAGCATGACAGATTTTTACAGAGCTGAAAGCACCACCAAATATTCTGAGTCTGCTCCAATAAAACCTTGGTCAATCCCCTGGTTACAAAAACATATACAAAAGCAAAGTAGAATTATACATGCCGCTACCTCTAATGCATACTGAAAAGCCCACTGAGGCGGGGCATCAGTGTATGATAAGGATAGTATAAGCCTCTCTACATTATAACTTCACCTAAAAGACAAGCTTTGCTATTACTACACAGGTGCCTTTTCAAGGAAAGTCCCTTTTGTGATGCAGTGGAGAGCATCCTGTCTGGGAAACGAATTCATTGCTTAAAACAAAAACAAAAACAGAAACATATTTGCCTTGGGCAGAGGACATTCCTTGTTATCTAGAAGTTGTTACTGACACAATTATTGCTAACAACACAATTGTTGCTAACATTGCTACCTCCATCTCATAGTAATTTCTTTGCCTAGTGAATGGAGATTCCTTCATTCATCCAAATAGAAAAGTTCACATACATAAAGGGATCACACAATGTAGACATAAAAGTGCATTTACCCATTAAAGTGCAGTCATATGTGATTGTGTTGTATTATTACATGAAATGAAATGGAAAGAAAAATGGTTATCTTACATAAAGAGGTAAAAACAAAAAGGAGTGCATCATTGAATGTTACGTTTTTTACTACTCTAGGGAACTCCTGGTGAGGAATCTCCCTCATATAATATCAATAGGCACCTGTTCTGCAACATATGGTTACAGATGTTTGGGACAATGAGATGATAAGTGAGTAATCCAAAGTCACACAGAAAATGTTGTCAGAGATGGCACCTGAATTCAGATCTCCCTGACTGTGAAGCCACAACCCTGTCCACTACAATATGTTGTTTCTCATTCCTCTCATATATATTTTGTTTATACCAAAAATTAATGAATATTTATTGAAGTCAGTCTATCACTCACTAAATAGCATATATGTCTTCCTCAAACTACGTATCTCCTTTGCTGAATCAAGGGCTTAATATAATATATAAAACACTAATCATAGGAATTTTATACCTAAAAAATGATTAGTAATTAAATATACTGCTAGAATTAAGGAAAACAAAATTCATTTAAGATTTTTTTGTTACAAGGAAAATTCAAGACAATTTAATCAATTAGCCATAATAATTTATGTAATGAATTTTATCTTATTATATAATTAAAAAAAAACTTTTTAAAAAAGGGTTATTACATGTTTGGTATTGACTTATGAAAAACCTAGAGCAACATTATATTAAAAAAGGTAGTTAATACTAAAAAATTACTGTGTTTCTGAAAGCTTTCATGAGCTTTTCTATATTTTTGACATCAATATCCCTTAGCATTCAAGAAAAATTCAGCTAAAAATAACGAATAAAATAGAGCATGTGGTTTTACCCATAAGGCCTAGTTGTGTGAAATGACAAATGTTTAAACTCATTTTTTCTATTACAAGTAAGAGAAAATGCTCACATACTTTTTATTTCAGTCATTTCTTTGTCCATGTTGATCTTTTCTTCTGGGATAATTAGTAGAACTTTTAAAAAAATAAACACTTCTGAATAATGTATTTTAGGGTTACTTTTTTCTTTGTATATAGTTACAACAATTTTATTTTTTATGGCCTTTTTCAGAGTTTTAGAATTTTTAGTTTGGTTACTATAATAATAATAAAACTTTTCTTGGATCCTTAATGATAAAATATCTGTGGCACTCACTGATAAATATATTTTCAAAATAGTAGGAAATATTTCCTTCATCATATCTAATGTTGAAATTTCAAAGACTGAATCTGATGGCATAAATGCTACAATTGATACATGACTCAGAGAGAGTAGTCATCATTTGATTATTGTGATAATGATTTCATCAATGAAATTCCTCCTACATTTGATGGTCTAAAAGTTAGTGAGCAATAGTCTTCTCAGTTGGAACCAAATTTACAACAACAAAAGAAATGAAAAATCATTATATCTAAAAGATAAGGGGACTGCTGCTTCTCATATAAGCATGATTGCAGCTGCTAAATATATTTTTTTCACTTCTGTCTGCCCTCACTGTATATTCTTCATCTTGTGTCTTTGAGAAAAATCTCATATTTTCTTTTCTTTTATTTAGTGAGGCAGGACTTACAAACACTCAGAAATATGCCGATGTTAAGGGCCATTAAATAAAAGTCACTGCTAACTGATTTGTTAATCAGATAAATAGCAAAGTGCTTTGGTCTTAATATGACACATGGTATTATTTGTAAGAGAAATTGTCCCTCAGAAAGGATATGGGATAGCTCCTGGGGATGTTCTTTGATTAATAAAACTATGGCACACAAAAGATTCCTATATATACTGAAGTAACTTTGTTTTGACCTAAAAACTCAAAGTAAACAGAATCTAACTCAGGACAAATTTGTTGGTCGCCTTCATTTTGGAAATCATTTTATCATAAATTGTAATAAGATATTAATTCCATATATATATATATATATATATGTGTGTGTGTGTGTGTGTGTGTGTGTGTGTGTGTGTGTGTGTGTAACAGTGATTATGTTTTGTGGTGTTTCTAAGCATGTTGTTCAATGTCTGTCAAGCAAGACAAGGAAAATTGGCCTTGGATTTTGGTTGGCTATAGGAACTAAAAATAAATATCTCTGTTTTTTTTTTTTTTTGTTCAGACATTATTTGGGAAAATGATATTGGGGAGAAAAAAAAACCAGCAATTCCAATGTATTTACAGATGTAGCATTGAACCTCATGAAATCACTATTAACAAAGACTACCAAGTAATCCATGGTAGTCATATTTTATCCCTTGTTTTTTCCTTGAGACTTGAAAATACAGAGTACGTCATTACATTTAGAACTATTCTTCAGGACCATAAAGAATTTCCAGATGCAATGAGTATGTATACGACATAAAAAGAAAAATGGGTTTTAAAATCTACAGCAAAGCCTTTGTGATACTGTCTTCTTCTTAGTGTAAGAGATCCAAGTTTACAAGTATTACGTTCATGTAGAAGCTTAGATTCTAGTCCAAGACAGAATGACCCAAATCAAAAGTTGGATACTATCCTATTTTACAACAACAAAAGGGAGGAATAGATGTTCTTGAAAAAAATAGGAAAATGTTGTTTAGTGAAAGTACTAAGTAGGAGATGGCCCATATATGTCTTCTAGAATATTCTAGATATGGTCCTCGTTAACAACTGGATAATAGAATTAAAAGTCTGTAATTCAAATGAAGCATTCAGAATAAATATAAAAGATGAATGAGGATGTTACTGGTAATTGTCCAAGGAGAAAATCAGAAGTGACAACAACCAAGGATGAAGACGTGTTCTCCTTCATTCAAATGTGCATCACTTGTGACATTACAGTGTACTGGAACAGGATCACAGATGTGTTTCATCAGCAAGAAATCTGTTTGTGGCAAATGAGTAATAGTAAGTGTACAAAATGTTATTTCTAAATAAGCGATTATAAGGAACTATGTGATAGTTTGTGCAAATACAATTTATATATAAATAATTAAGGAAAGATATAATTTTACTTTGAAGGTGAAAAAATCTTTTATACTATTTCTATTTTCTTTGTTTTATGGATAAAAAATGTACGATCAATTGATGTACCTTTGTCCTTTGAAATATTCTCAAGTTCCATTTATTCTAGTGCTATATCTTCTATTTTCTAATTGAACTATTGAGAGAGAGAGAAAGAGAGAGAGAGAGAGAAAGAGAGAGAGAGAGAGAGAGAGAGAGAGAGAGAGAGAGAGAGAGAGAGAGAGAGAGAGAAGAGAGAGGAGAGAGAAGGCTCTAGATTCCTTAAATCCAAATCCAAGCATAGATGAGGAAGCTTGGGGATCACATGGCCTCAACCTAAATCCATAAATATAAGCTGGCAGCAATGAAATATCCTATAATAAGGCAAATAGCTTGCTCTTAAAGAGGACACTGCTACAGTAAGAATTTGTGAAAAACTCTCTCACCGCTACCCACACACATAGCATGAGAGGGACCCTATGATCTTTACATTACTCCTTAGAGACCTCTGATGTTAAGAACAAATACTATTTACAATGCATGTAGATATAATCTATATACAACATATACATATGTGTTCAGATATATTTATAGATCAAACTTTCTAAAACATTATCTATGAATTAGGCACTGTAGGCATTAATATCCTTTAGTATAGTGCCTAGAATATGTGGACAATTAATGATTCCTTATTGACTTGACTTGCATTTCCAGAGTAGTCAGCTAAGATTCAGGGGTCAGTTGACTTGTCCATGGTCACATAGTTAGAAAAAGTAAGAGATGATATCCAGACTATGATCTTTGCCACTAATTCCAGTGCTGGATTAGTTTTTCTCTGTTAAAGTTTTAAATGCCAACAAAATGTGATGTTATAGTCTAGGCATAGTAATACTAGTGCTCAGGTCTATTTAACTGGTGATTGTAGGTAATCACCACAGTATATTTCTCAAAAAAAGTTTCCCAAAATGAAAAAGAAATGCAAACTACAAATAACCATGTGAAATACTGCTCCACATAATTCATAAAAGAAAAATAATATTGAAAATCCCTGATATTTCATCTCACTGACAATGATTTCAAAAGATGGGAGTGTTCAAGTTGGAGAGACTGTAGTAGGGCAGGCACATTAACATGTAATTCTTAATCCTATGAATAAATCTAACAATTAAGAAAAAAATGGAATTAAGCAAAGAAAGTACTAAAATGTTTATATCCTTTGACCCAGATATTTTACTTTACCACAGGAACATCAAATATGAAAAGTAAAGTTTTATATAAGGCAAAATATTTTTTTGTAGCACATTTTTTTGTATTAAATGTTTATCTACTGTGAAATGACTAAGTAAGTTGTGTTATATAAATGTAATGGAATATGACAGCACTCTAAGAAATAATCTATATGGAAAGAAGAATGGGAAGACTGATACGAACTGATTCAGAGGAAAGCAAGTAGAATCAGAAAAAATAGTATACACATGTATATGAAACTATAATGACAAAGCATGACTCCAATTAAGGTATATGAGAAAGCCCCCATCCAACTTAATTGTTGAGTTGAGAGACTAAGGGTGCGGAATCATACTGCATATTATATTTTACATTTTCAATGTACTTGTTTCTTTTGCTGAGCAGTACACTTTCATGTTAGTATGCTTTGTTATAAGGAACAATTCTCTAGTATGAGTGATGGGAAAGAATCTAATGAGTAATGTACGCATAAAAACAGGGAGATAAATTCAATTTCATTTATAAAATAGCTTTTTGTGGAGAGGAGGAATGCAAGGGTGGGATATTTCACTGATTCTCAGTGTTAGACTGAACATTATGGGCATCTATTCCAAGTCGTACCTGAAAAGATGTCTATAGCATCTACAATACCTTCTAGTGAAAGAGAACTAATTTCTGTGGTCTTCCACTTTAGTTTTACAGAACTGTGGTTTTTAGAATTTGTTTTTCCTTTCATTGAAGTGAAAACTGTATTCTTGTAGCTTCAACCTGTTAGTAGCTCTTACCTCATAGTTAAGAAAAACAAGTCTAAACCCTAAAGGAGATCCCTTCAAATGTTTGGATCTAGCGTATACAGCTCTCCATACTTTGTCTATCCAGGACATAATACAGTGGGATCAATTCCCTTTTTGTGAATTTATTTTTTAATTCAGAATTACATATTGGCTACTATCATGTCTTGAAACTTTGTTCATTTCTAGCCTGTCTCATTTCTTGACTTTCTGGCCTTTCCAATTCTCACCAGCCCTTTTCAGTACCCTTTTGTGTGTTTAGTACTCAATTAGAATAAAATGCAATTCAGTTCTGAGGCTTTTTTTTTATCCTTGTCTTTCTATTCCCATTGCCTAGAACAGTGTCTGGCACATAGTACTTAATAAATGTTGTATTCATCTATCTATCTATCTATCTATCTATCTATCTATCTATCTATCTATCTATCTATCTTTCTATCTATCTGTCTCTCTATCTATCTAATCTCTCTCGCTATCTCCATCTATCTAATCTCTCTCTCTATCTCTCTATCTCTTTATCTCTATCCATCTATCTATCTAATCTATCTCTATCTCTCCATCTATCTTTCTATCCATCATCTATAGTTTGTAGTCTGTTAGAGCCCTCAGTTCTTTTTCACAGAAATTGTGACTGTAGTTATATCTCCCTCTCTCACCCCCATCCTATAATTATGAAGATTTGTTGTTCTTTTGTCTTAATTCAAGTGTAGCATTTTATATTGTCCAGGACCCAACAGATAAGAAGTGATAGAGATGAGGATAAGAAGGAAGGAAAGAAAGGAAGAAGGAGGGAGGAAGGTGAGAATCCACTTTCTAGCTCATTATGTGACAGACACTGTACTAAGTGCTAGGGATACAAATACAAAAAGACAGTCCCTGATTCAAAGAACTTACTTTCTACTGGGAAAAATAATAGACACAAGGGAGATGAGCTATCCTGGGCCCTCCATAAAATGGAGGTTCCAGGAGAAACTCATTGATTAGGGAAGAGGGGTAGGCCTCCAAAGAAATATGCCAAACTGAAATAGGTCCAGATATGTTAGGTTATACCAGGGAAAGGAGGCCCCAGGAGCTGAAGGAAGTTTCAGGGTGAGACAGTAGTAAAGAAGACATAGATCTGAAGTCCAAAAGTTTAGTTACAGGAGCAAAATATGCAAAAATGAAAGGATTCCACATTCACATTGGATTTTGATGTCAAAATGGCAATTATCTTGTCTCCTAGTTAAATATAAAATGATATGACCTTAGGAGAAATTGTTTAAATCTTTAATGCGTAACAATCCTGAACATCAACCAATTTGTGTTTGTTTAGGAGAATGAACTGAAGTGTAAATCTGCATGATATAAAATCATAACTATTATTTCAAGCTCTGCCAGTGTTTTAGCTCCTCTTTCTGCATCAGGAAGAATCCTGCAGTGCCATATTGAACTGAGATTCAAAAGACTTGGGTTTTCATTCTTGCTCCACTACTTTGTATAATTAAGCAAGTGACGCTTTAAGTCAGGGAGTATATGTTAAATGTTTAATATGATCAGAGAATTGTACCGAGTACTGGTAATGGAAATAAAAATAAAATGAAAAAAAAAACAAAAAACAAAAAAACAAACAACCCAGTTCTGGTGCTCTAGGGCTTTCCATTGCAATAAGGGAACTAACATGTATGCAATGTATAGGGTACATTGGAAGATTCAGAAGCAAGACTCTGTTATTGAAGGGGACCAGGCAAGGCTTCTTGCAGAATGCAGATTGTGAGTAGTGACCTCAGGAAAACAAAGGAATCCAGAATGGAGAGAATAAAAATATTCTAGAAATTGGGGATAACACGTGAAAAGTTTTAAATCCTTTGATACTTAATTTTGCCATCCAATGAAACATGATTATTGACCAAAATATCTTTTTCTGTTTTGGTAAATGATTGCAAATTGGAATACAGTTCTACATTTTCTGTATTATTTTTTCCCTAGAAGAAAATGAAGAGAAAGGGGTAAGGATGAGGAGAAAAGAGAATGGAAGAGAAGAGGAAAGGGGAAGAAATGGGAGGAAAGAAAAGAAACATTTATTAAGTTCTGTTGATTGCAATATTCAGGTAAACATGAATCCCTCCTACATAACATCATCGTCTTTTATGTGTGAATAGCCCACTGAAATGGTCCAGTATTGCAATGAAAAGTTAAAAGAATATATCCTAGAGAAGCCAGAACTAGAACTCTCTTCAACTCCATCCCTTAATTACTCTCAATCATTACTCTACCTAAATATTGTTATCTTATGCAAAGGTCAATGTCCTTATCATGTTGGTATTGCTGGAGGGAGATGAGATAGTGAGGAATAGGGAGTAGATAAGTAGTGAGGAGATAGAGATTCTTATTTTTGCATCGTAGTGATGATGAAATGTGATTTTATATTGTGATCTGAAGTTTTGCTTTTCCTATGCTATCTAATTTATGGTTCACATTAACTCATGAAGTAGGGATTATAGGCAGTATTATCATCTCCCTTTTATAGATGAAGAAACTGAAGCTCATATATGCTAAATGATTTACCAATATGTCTCTCAGATAACCAGAGGCAGGATTTGAACCCAGATCTTTCTGACTTTAAATACAACCTATAATCCATGTCATACTATTTTATGTATTCAAAGAAATTCATCTGCTTCCCCAATGCAAAGGAAAAAAAAACCAAAAACACAAGTAAAGCTTTTAAAGAGATATGTTACAGACTGAGACATCTTCACGGTGCAATGTAACTTTCATCTGAATAAAACTTTTTAAATTATTTTTTCAATTAATAAGCATTTATTTTTCTTCCTCCATTTAGATATGTGACCTAGATATACAGGATCACATGATCAGTAAATCAGAAAAATAAGGAAGAAATTACCTGATTTTAATTTTTGAAAGGCAATATGATGAATTATTGTAGGCTTTCCTAGTTGACATTGAAGTGTTCTTTCTCACTGTGCATGTTATTCTTGAATCTAAGACACTTCTTATCAATATTCTTAACTAATATGAAAAAAAGTGTAGGCTCAGATTCAGGTACCTGAAATGAGAGCCTCCTAACCTGTCCTCTTTGTGACTTTTATTATATCTACAAGTTTCTCTTTAAACATAAATTTGTAGATCTTGGCTGATTTTATAGCTTGTGAATATTAATCTTCACAGACCTCAGGTAATTGAACATAGTTTTATAGCATTTTACAATTTACAAAGTTGCTGGGGTTTTTTGCAATAATCCTGTGAGGAAGATAGTGAAAAGATATGCTCATGACTTTGTATGTGAGGAAACTGAGGCACAAAAGTTAAGTGACTCATGAAGCAAGGGTCACAACTTTCATAGCCATGTTTTAGAATTAAGATCTCCTGATTTCAGGATTAATGATTTCTCCCCCCGGCCTGTAGCAGTGAACACTCAAAATGTGATAGGTATATAGGTAGCAAGATATACATACAGACAGAACATATATGTATACATTTATAAGTGTAGAAATATCTATTTATATAGATACACTATATATGCATAGATTTTATATAGACAGCTTCTGTTTATATATACACATATGTTTGTGTGAACGAATGTATATATATATATGTGCTTATGCATATATGTCTAAATATACATTGTGTTCTTATGTATGCATTATATATATTAGCTATGTGTGTACAAAGACATGTATATATACACTACAAATGTATATCTAATACATATATATATATATTTAAATTGTTGCTATTTTTGTTTTCATTACACTTAACCTGTATTTTGCCTCCTTACAGGTTCCACCACTGATGTTCCTTCTGCCCTCTGGGACTTAAGAGAAGGAGAAAATATTTCATTTTTCTTTTACATGCTAGTTCCTATGATCATGTCACATTGAATTTTCCCCAAGTCATATATTTCCCAATCCCTTCAATCATTCATCATGTGACCTGACAACAAGACCCTTTATCATCTTGGCTGTTTTCTTCTGGATGTTCTCAAACTTAAGGTACTATTAAAATGTGCTATGTAGAACTGAACACAATGCTACAGAAAAGTCTGTCTACCATAGTCAATGAATTATATCCATATCTATTTGTCTGTCCTTGTATCTACATATCTATACTTGCAACATTTAAGTCATGCTCCAATAATTAAATATAGAAATACATATAAGGTACTATTTTACTGAATACTCTAAAATAATAAGCATCTGCTACAAAAAAAATCACTACCATCTTCTAAAATCCTCATAGTTCATTACACATGGAGACTGAAAATATTTTGTGATATCTTGGTTAGTTTGGGGGTGATAAATACAATTTCTTCTGAGGTAGTAATCTTTGAAAATCTGTGAATTTTAATCAAGAGTTAAACATTTGAACGTTTATTTTTAAACGATAAAATCCTTCCATGAAAGGCAGTTCCTATGTCACTTATATGTACCACAATCAAACCCAACAGCTGCTGCTTATGTCTCTTGGGCTATGTTGTAACATGTCAAGCATGGTATGATTGTGATATAAATTGACATTGGGGAGGTTGTTTAATGATTTCTGCCTTTCTCTGCCTAGTGCTTTAAAATCAAGAAAGAGCAAAATCTCTCTCATGTTCAAAGTTGGTTTCTCTCCTATCAATATGTAGCTAACATTTTGGAAAAGCAACTGACAGTGGATAGTAACTAATGAATCCAATGCAGACTGAGTGTTAAGTACAAGCATTTACTACCTTGGGATGCTGCTTTCCTTACAGAAAAAAAAGGACCCAGGAGAATTACATACTGTCATGAAAAACAAAAGAGTTTCCAAACTTACATAGATTATACGGTAACCATATTGAATTCGTTTCCACTAAGAAACATCATCAGAAATTACTAGGCAATATTTTCTTTTCTAGAGCAGAGGTTTTTAACTTGGAGTCTATGAAGTATTCAATATATGTATGTGTTTATATACATATATAGCTGATGACTATTTCAGTATGATTGTTTTTATAATCTAGTGTATTTTATTTTATACATTTAAACATAACAAAACCACCACCAACTAGCTCATATGTGTTATTTTAAGGTTTGCCAAGCATTTTATAATTTTTTGTATCCTTTGTCCTCACAACAACCTATGTAGTTGATGCTTTTATTGCATTCATTTTTAACATATGGGGAAACTAAGGCTGATAAGTGTTATATTATTATCCCCATTTTCAAGTTGAAGAAGCTAAAACTGAGAAGGTTTAAGTAACTTGCCTAGGGTAAAACAGCTAGTAAGTGACTGAGGCAGGATTTGAGCTGAGATCTGGATTCCAAGACTAGTACTCTATCCATTAGTTGTCATTATTCTGAGGAGTTCAAAGACTACACTAGATTATCAAACAAGAAAGTCTATGACACATTAACAAAATAGAATGTAAATTATGAAAAGTAGACAAAACATGATTGTAATTGTAGAAATTACAATTGTAGAAATGTAATGGCTCATGAGAGTACTAATCACCTTGATTTATTTGACCTCCTTTATATTATCCAGAAGAGGCTGAAATAACCTGGGAATCAACAATCAGCCAATCAGGAGGCAGAAACAATGTTGCTCCTGTTTAACATACCAGTGATCCTTTGTGGTGTCCATAGGGTGAGCCTGGAATACCTCCACTATGCCAGCAACCACCAAGGCAGCTCAAACTGGTTCATACCATCCCCAATGGATAGAGTTTGCACAAACATCCTGGTTCTGGGTAATATATATATATATTATGTATATGTATACATATATACATGTATATGTATACATATATACATATACATGTATACATATACATGTATATGTATACATATATACAATATATGTATATATATATATATATATATATATATATATATATATATATTCCTTCTATTCTCCAGCCTTTGTTGTAAAACCATATAAGCCACTCTCTAAATCTCTGATCCTAGAACAACAGATGAAGTTCTGCTGTTGTCTATGCATGTGTGTATTCACCAATAAACATTTTCAGGTTTTGCCCTTAAATTGTGCTTTCATTTCCTATGTTCAGGAGGATGCTGTACCCCAATAAATCCACTAGCCAATTAATCATAAGTATTAGCTGTAGTACAGCAGTAAATACTTTATCTGCTGTTATTGTTGCTTCTTCTGCTGGGGGTATTATTAGCATTATTACTTAAGATACTGAAAACCAGTAACACACATATTAGCTAGGGAACTGGTTCTGATGCTTGGTAGGCTGAGTGACTCTGGAAAAATCATTTAAATGCTCTAGGGACTCAGATTATTTAAGATTTTAAGGTACAGAAGAATTAGTGAAATGCATACAGGAAGGAAATTTCACCCAGAGAGGTTTTTGAAATAACAAATCTAGACTTTAAACAAAGAAATAAACAACATATGGCAGTATATGAAAGACTGTGACTCTGCCTATCCCCTGAAATAATGATAATACTAACAATACTTTAAAGAATATACAGGGCATCCTCCAAAGCTGAAAGCTTAAAACTGCACCAAGTTTTACCATGGGTTACCATGCATTTTCTTTCTAATACTAACTAGCTATTTTCCTCTGTCTTTAAAGGCAGTCTAAAATTTACAGCCAATCCTCTAATACTGGCGAATACAACAGCCTAATACAATATGTAACTTGAGTTTTTAGTGTAGTATAGTGTTTTGTTTAAGACAGTCATCATGCCCACCATTATTAGATTCATTGCCAATGTGAGCATCACTGCCTGTTATTTCCTGTGGGAAACTCATGTTTACAAATTGCTACAATTTAAGTTGAAATAATTTACATTGAAACACCGCAGAGTCAGGGGAAGGCACAATCAGCTATAAACATGACATAAGCTACAAGAAAGTAAAATAAAAATCTGTCGAGTTCTAGAATCCTGAGGGCTGAGTTCCAATGTAGCACATGGCAGATGGAACGTGCCTTAGAAGCAGACTTGGGGCAGGCCCCCATTGTGAGATGGTATCTGGGACTGACAAAGAATGAAAGAACCTGATGTCCTCCCAAAACTTACCTACCCAAAAAGGTATATAAAAATCAATACAATCCAACAGAACAATCATCTAATAAATGACTAGTGAGGGGCTGTGTGAAACACTAGGGATCATGACAAAATTACATGTCCACATCTTCAATGAGCTTACATTTGATTTTGATTTTTCAAGCTTCGATGTTTTAATTATCTGCCTCCTATTTTTATTGGTTATATGTCTGTGAGTATATCAACATATTTCCCCAAGATCATTTCTTAATATTAGAATGTGCTTTTAATGGAAATTTTTTGAAAACTCATAGAAGTTCCATTAAGGATAACATTCTCTCAAGGATATATGTTTAAAATTGATTATGAAGTAGAAGAGAAAATCATGAAAATATTCACAGTGAAGTAAACACAACCATAAAAATAATATTCACCATGATCATAACAAATAGAATAGATACACAAATGAAACTGAAGAGGATATAATATTGCTAAACATCTGCTATATACAAGGAAGGCAAGTCTTTATAGCCAAAGCAGTAGGGCATGCTAAAAGGAGAGAGGTGACAGCATGTACCAGTCACGTCAGCCCACCACACCAACACCCTGACTACTGTCTCCTGTCAAATCTGGATAAAAGGAACCTAGGACCCTGAGCCCAGGAGTTTTGAGAATACCAGTGCCTTAGATGTCAATCACCACATCTTCTTCTATTCCAATCCTACAGTCCTCATTGTAGGCAGAAATTGCTGAGGAAGGATGGCCCACTTTCTTCATCACCACTATCAACTGCTGACAAACTGTCACCAAATTAGAGAAACACAAGAATCTTGAGAGTGACAGAACCTCCCTTATGTCCTCCCCTAGGACTAGATCTGTTTCTAGTCCACCCTTAATAGGTACTATTCTGGAATGTAACTCTTGTGGAGAAATGGCTAGAAATCTCTACCAATTATGCAGCAAATGCCACACGTAGGACAGGTCAGGCAAACTATGGACCACCATCTACTCTGATACCTACTAGAGAAAGCCCAGGATGCTCAATACAAAAGCCCCCTGCGGTCTACTTGAGAAGCAAACCCTTGTGCACATACGGCCTCACAACTCTTCTTTCAGGTACTATGGGCACAGCTACAAAGACCCAGAACATTCTTATCACACAGTCCTTGACACTGTCAAACATTTCAAAATCAGAAATGGAGGTAATTTTATCTGTGATAACAATGTGAAAGAAGAATATTTACCATTTACTTTGTTGCTCTCCAGTAAGATGCACGGAACTTTTCCATGTATAATTATTCCTTGTATTACTGTATCAAGATTCTTTTGTCAATGATAACTTTCAGTTAGTCCAATGACTTTTGTGTTTTCTCTTCTTGATCTATTCTCCAAATCTATTTCTATTGTTTTTCTTTTAAGATGTTTTACTTTCTCTTCTATTTTTCATTATTCATATTTTGCTTAATTATTGCTTGATATCTTATAATTTCACTGCCTTCACCTTGCTCAATTCCAATTTTTCAAGGCATCATTTTCTTCCTTAAGATTCTGGATCTCCTTTTCCAATTGGTTGACTTTCCTTTCATGATGTTGTTTTTCTTGGATTATTCTTATTTTTTTTTTTTTAGTTTTTCCACCATTTCTGTCATTTGATATTTGTGGGCAGCTAGGTAGTGCAATGGATAGAGTACCAGTGTAGGAGTCAAAAGAATCTGAGTCCAAATCTCACCTCAGACACTTGACACTCATTAGCTGTGTGACCTTGGGCAAGTCACTTAACCCCAATTGCCTCATCCTGGGTCATCGTCAGTCATCCTGATGAATATCTGGTCACTAGGTTCAGATGCTGTGGAGGAGAAGTGAGGTTGGTGACCTGCACAGTCTTCCCTCACTCAAAACAAAGTCAAGTGCAACTCATGTCATTACTTCTCTGACAGCACTGTCTTCTTAGGCAATGAAGGACAAACACACACACATTTAAAATTTAAAGTCTTTTTAAAGATATTCTCTGAATTCTTTCTGGGCAAGTGGCCATTTGATGTTACTGTTTGAGGTAGAAGGGGGTTTCTTTATTCCAATATCCTCCTCTGAAGATGAACCACGATCTTCTCTATTTGCATGACAGCTTTCTATGGTTGGGTTCTTTCTCCTTTGCCCGAGCATTTTTTGTGGTAATAGCTTCATTTTTGTAATCACCTTAGCCCTGGGCTATGAGAAATGCTATCTGTTGCCCCAGATCTTCAGTTCTCCCCTCTAGCCTAGAACCAAAGCCAAACCTCCAACCTCCTGTAATGTTGGCAGTCAGGGACTTTTTGCTCCACTGCCTCTGCACTCACCAGGTGTGCACTGGTTCCTTCTCACCCCCTGACTCTCTTCAACAGTGCTAGTTTGTGTGTTCCTTTTCAGTAGAGGTTCCCTTGATCTTCCTGGTGAAAACTCCTAACTCCCTTCCCCATCCCTGGAGTAACAGTTCCTGTGGCTGGGGTTGAGGCAACTTCTTAACAATGAACCCCAGGACTTGGGGCTTGTTGTTGAAGCCTTGAGGCATTTACTGTCCAGAGGAACCAAAACTTGTCCTGGGATTTTTCCTCTGGTCTTCTCAAATTGTCCCAGGAAGATCCCATTGTACCCCTATTCTTATTCTTTTTTATCCTCACTTTGTTTACCCTAAAATGCTATTTTATCTCTTCTTTGAGGGAAGATCTTGAGAGCTTTGAATTTTCTGACCTACTCTGACATCTTCCTAGAATCCTCTACTCAGAACTCTTCCATCTACCATGCAACTTAAACCTTCCATATGTGTCATCTTCCTCATTAGAATGTAAGCTCTCTGAAAGTAGAAAGTGTTTGACTTTTCTATTTTTATTTCCAATAATTAGCTCAGAGCTTTGCTTATAGTAAGTAATTCATTCATGTATTCTTTCATTCTTTCATTCATGTAATTAAAATAATCAAACTGCTGTAAAGAAGAGGTAAAAGAGTAATGTCTCCCCAATTTCTTTTTGGAGGGGGAAGATATTGATTTGTGATACTACAGACTGTTTTACATTCAGTTGATTCGTTGGTTAGTATTGCTAACTATTTCTTTTCCTCTTTTCTTTTCTCATTCTGTATTATAAGGGAGGGTTTCTTTGGAATTGGGAAGGGGAAGAGGAAAGGATGAATATAGAAATGCAGATAAAACAAAAATATAAAAAAAATTTATAAAAGTTCATTTTGAAAGTGAAAGGTGTATGTTCTGCATACAGTAGGTGATCTATAGATGTATCTTGACAAATTTGAATAAAGCTCTTGTACTTCTTTCAAGCCCTAACTAATTTATTTGTTGAGAGAGTTGTGTTCTTCCATTGCTTTCAGTTATTCTTTTTTGAAACCTTTTAAGGAACCTAGTAAACTTGCAGTTTTGTTCACATGTTGCTGATTCATTTCCAAAACACAGTGTGGGATCCAAAACTAGGTAGGACAGTTCATAGGAAGAGATCTTAGGAAACTTAAAAAAAAATTTTCTTTATTAATATGTATCAAATTTCAAAATACCTCTCATATTTATAGCTGTATCACTTTTGTATTTATTGAGGCAGGTTTCTAGGGGGATTACGCTTTCTCATAAGAACAAAAACAGAAAACAATTTGAAAGATCAAGATAAGACAGATTCTGTCTAGGATTAAATAGACTGAAAAAGTATCCTTTAAGGATTAAAAGAAACCCTAAATTTCACATAGTTTGTAGCTGAGGCTGGAAACTTTCCCAGTCTTTTCATGCAATAATATCATCTTCTCTTAATATTCGCCAAGCAGTCTTTGGGAGAGCGTAGGTGGAATCTTTCTCTCTCTTTCAAGATAGCTAACCCTACAAAGGGAGACTGTTCAAACAACCTGCACAGCAGCTGTCACCTTTATTCTCAGGGCTCCATGTTGCAGCAGACCTCAGGAATGAGTGGTGGCCTGAGTTATTTCAACTCTCAAGTCAAATGAGAGGTACTGCTTGGACAGAGTTGCTCTGTCATGCCTGCCATGCCCAGCAAGTCAACAGCAGGCAATAAGAAATGCTGCACAAAATCTGAAAGCACTTTTCAGAGGTAAACAACCCCTGACAAGGGCAAGAGGGATGAATTAGAGCCAGCCATGCAAAGCAAGTTAAGGTCAGTGATTTGAGGCAAAGTTGCCAGACTATATCATTGGAACAGTTGAATTCTCCAAACTGGAATGGCAAAAACTTCATTGGGGAATACATAAAATAATTTCTTGAATGTTTGGCTAATAGAATAACAGAAATGAAGGATTTTTTCCTAGCAGTTAACTTCCACTTATAAGACAGAATCTAATAATAACATCTATCTCAAAAGATTTTGGGGAATATTAAATGACATAATAAATTTCAAAAGGACTTTGTAAACATGAAGATCCTAGAGTATCAGCTACTGCTTACTGTCTACTTTTTGTGTATTTAATGCAAAGACTCACCATAAGTCTATCTTTAGAACTCATACCATGAGATTTTCCTCATATGAGATGATGATGTAGTCTTATACCAGCAAGGAAACTGATATGAAGTGTAGCTTTTATTTTACTTTGTTTTGTTTTTCCCAAATAGAAGAAGCAACTGAAAACTGATGGAATACAGAAGGTAAAAGAGATGGGCAAAACCTGGGAATGTTGTAACTCCAAAAAAGGAGGGGGGATACAGGGATGCAGATAATGGAATACTTCAGAGCATGCATAGTATTATTTTAGTTGATTTACCTATGAAGACCAACCTTTCTGTTGTTTGCTGAGTAAGAATTGACATTACCCTTCAAAGGTACTAAGTAGGCACGGTGCTTCCTTTGTCCTTCCTGGCAGTGTTAGACAAAGGCTGTTGTATAATTTCAGAGATCCTATTTCCTCTCACTCTCCTGCCTCATTGCTGCCTGGCAAACTTTCTTTGCATACTCTTAGAAGTTTCATGTCTTTTTGTCTTGTTAATTTGATATCTGGAAGGGTACTTATAGAGTGTTTAGGCCAAACCTTTCATTTTACAGATGAGAAACTCAGGCCAACTGAGAAGTGACTGACCTAAGATTACATAGATAGTAAGTGGAAGAACTAAGATTTACACCTTGGTTCTTCCACTCCTGATTCAACTCCCATTTTACTCTATGGAATCACTCACTTATGTTTAGTGCCGTATTGTGCAGGCCAGTAAAGACCAGGTTATAATCACTTTAAATTTATCTCAGAAGTAGTAGTAAGTCACTTTGGATTTTTGAGATGAGTGCCTAGATACCAGTAGAGTAATGTAAGAGGCACGGAGAGATCAAAGAGTCTGGGGGGAAAATTAAGATACAATACAATAGATTTATGAATACCACAAAAGAAAATAAATTCAGGAAAGAACAGCATGGTCAACAGTGATAATAATGAAGAATATTCAATGAAAAGGTAGAAGGTGGGGAAAAAACAGGCCCTCAGATTAAGTATTAGTAACTTTAAAAAAGTTTCAGTCAGCAGAGTAGTGGGGACTGAAATCAAAATTAAGAAATGAATGTGTCTTGATGAGGTAAAGAAGAAATTGTGGTCTTCTCTTTGTAGAAATTACTAAAAGAAAATTTAAGAGAAATAGAACCAAAGCTAGAGAAGACAGCAGCATCAACTTCAGATTATAATAAAATATAATTAAGTATGAATGGCATAGTCCAATGTAAAAAGCACAGGATGTGGAATTAAGAAGCTGGGCTTCAATGACCTACCTGAATCATCTTTTTTTCTATTCTGTTCATGTCCTGAGGTTTCAATTTCTTCATCTATAAAATGAAATAAGAGAATCGGATGATATTTAAGGCCCATTCTAGCTCCGAAGTTCTGAAATGTTATGACTTCATCCCAGGTAGAAAGATGATGGCTGGATGAGTGTGTGGGTATGTATTTTCTGAAACAATTCTGAATTTAATTCATAGAATTATAGAATTTTTAGAGCTAGGATAGACTTTGAAGTTCACTGTTATATTTTAATCTCTGAAAGAATTTGAACAGAAATAATTGGGTTCTTTTCAATCAATGAGAATCTCAGATTCATCTAATACAAAATTGAACTCAATCTTTTCTTTTTATTTTACTGATCAGTGGCAAGTGGGGGTTATATTTGAGTTTTAAACTCTGTAGAATTGGTACTAATCTTTTTTTAATTTCACTCAAAATCTTTTTTCTCTGAAAAAAATTTTAATAGAGAATTCATAAATAATGCTATAGATAAAAATGTAATTTTTGCTATTTTCAGAAGAAACCAATGTTCCTCTTTTCTATGATCCAAATTCCAGTATAACTGTTACCTCAGCCACAAAGTCATCCTCCTTGACTCCTATAACCATTTTGGACCTGGTATGGTGCCTAACATATACCAATTCTCTATTGTCTAAGAACATGATGGCTTTACATTTTTCTTCATCTCTTTGGTTAAAGATATGGTAAATACAATTCTGGACTCAAAATCAGAAAGAACTAATTAAAATTCTACCTCTTACCTTTACGAGGTACATGACTATGGACAAGTTGCTTAATGTCCTGAGCCTCAGATTTTCTTACCTGTGAAATTGAAAGATTAATATCTATATCTCCTTCACAATGAAAATCTTTGCATCGCACAAGATAATATTTTTGTGAAATCCTTTATAGAATTAGAGTGTATATACCAGCTATTATTATATTTTTCTCTACAACTAGATTTGCAAGAACCTATCTTGTTCCATTTTATAATGTTAACATGAATATAAGTCTAGAAGTTCATTTGTTTTAAAAGGGACATGTCTCTGTCAAGTCCTGGGAATTGAACTTTATGATTTCATTGCTCTAAGAGAACTCCCAATAGAAGAATCTTCTTCTGTCAATACAGACTAATACCTTCTATGTAGTTTGCAGTTTGAAAGATTTTTACAGGCAAAATTTTATGAAGTTACTGAAATTTTTACAATAAGTCTTAGTTCTTTTCCCTACATTTATAAGATATAAATGAATGTTTCCTTCACAGGATAGATTTTTAAATATTTATAATGAGTATATCTCTCAAAAAAAAAAACTTCCTCGATAAATATATCCAGTTCTTTCAAATATTTTTTCATATGGCATATAAAGAAGTTATATGACAAGGACAGCTAGTCAAAGAGTGGCTATAGTACTAAGCCTGGAAGATTAATTTCAATTCAACCTCAGACACTTACTTACGAACTATGTGAACCTGGACAAATCACTTAACCTGTGTTTGCTTCAGTTTCCTCAGGTATAAATTGTGGATAATAACAGCACCTATCTCAGTGTCTTTGTGAGAAACAAATTGATACTATTTATAAAATACTTTAATACAATTTCTGGCACATAATGGCTACTATGAAAATATTTATTCCCATTTCTTCCCCTTTCCTTTCCTTCCAAACCTAGCACTATTCTTTTCCTTGTTCTGGATGTACTTTAACTAGTCAATTTGCTTCTAAAAGTAAGGGACCTCAATCTGAATGCAATCATCCAGATGTTAGAAAAAATCTAAAAGACATAGCTCTCTTCAAAGATATCATATTTCTATTGTTGCAATATGTTTGAATTAAGACCTTAGCCTGATAGGGTCGTGGTCTCACATTGCATCCCGGGCCATCTTCAGCCCTCTTGATGAATATTAGGACACTGAATCCAGATGACTCAGGAGAAAACAGTGAGGTTGGTGACCTTGCACAGCCTTCCTTCACTCAAGTCAAAGTCAACTGCAAGTCATGTCACCATCTTGATGATGTGGTCCTCTTCCAGAACCAAGGACAGTAACAACAAGTCTGAATCAGTTTGTATCTGTGTTTACCTGCAGTAATATTACCATGTTTATTAATACTGAGCTTGAAGTCACCCATAACCAGCAAACCTTTCCCACCACATTTGTTCCTAAACTATCTTTCCTCCATGATGGAGCTATGACATTGACTTAAAAATATTTTAGGAATTGACATTTTATCCTTATTTAAAACTTAAATTTTACCATTATCCTACTTGATGAAGGTCTTTTTTTTAACTTTTTAGTTCAGTTAACTAATGCAATAATTATTATTCCCAGATTTTTGTCATATGTATATATGATAATTGTACACACATACACAGTATGTGTGTGTGTGTGTGTAGAGACAATAACAGTCACAGAGAAAGAGGCAGAGACAGGGAGAAAAGGACAGAGACAAAGGCAGACAGAGACAGCACAGAGCACTTACCACCTTTTTCCCCCACACATGACACTTCATTTCTTATGTCTATGCTTTTGCATAGGTCATATCTTGATGCATGGATTATATTTCTCTGAAACATATGTCCCACAGCATTCTTTAATGCTATCCAGACTCCTCTTAAGCTATATTTCTAAACAATGATAATAACATTTATGCATTGCTTATTATGTGCCAGGCATTGTACTAAGTGCTTTACCATTATTATTTCATTTTATCCTCTTAATAATCCGGCAAAGTAGGTGCTATTACTATCCCCATTTTATAGTTGAGAAAACTAAGACAAGCAGATGTTAAATGACTTACTCAGGGTTACATGGCTAGTAAATATCTGAGGGCATATTTGAATTCAGGTCTTTCTAATTCCAGGTCCAGAGTTCCGCTCATTGGGTCATCTAATTGTTCCCTTTAATTGCTAATGTCCTCCATCTTTAAACTACTTATTCATATTCTAATTTGTTCAGCATCTGCCTATAAGTGCTCACATATGTTCACATTATCTCCCCCATTGAATGTAAAATCCTTCGAAAAAAGGATAAATTTGCTTTGATTCTTTAGTACCTACCATGGTATATGGCACATAGTAGGCACTTAAAAGTGCTTACCAATTGATTGAAAGGTGCTATATTTATTCACTGAAGGACTAAAAATAGAATTTGAAAATAATTATCAGTCTCAAAGATTATGAAATCTTGTAGGATTCATGAATCATTACATGAAAGCATAAAATATCCATGAACTTTAATGTGATAAGTTAATAAGAGATATAAACCAAAGACAGTATGAGTTCAAAAGAGGAAGGGATTACTTCATACTGGAGGATTCACTGAAGCCTTCATCAAAGAGGTGGTATGTAAAGTGAGTCTCAAAGTGTAAGTATGATTTCTCACAGTAGAGATGATATGGGGAGAGCTATCTAGGGAGAGAGAAAAGTATAACATAGGTATGAATCCGGGAAAATATGAGATTTTTTTTTTTAGAAACAAAGAAAAAATTAATTAGGTGTGAATGGGGATTACATGATGAGCAAAAATATAAAAAAGTTGAGAATTCAGGTTTGAACCTAATGGAAGAGGTATGTGACTTTTAAGAAATATGAACAAATATATCAATGATAACTCTTTATCGAGTGTTGGCATCTTAAGAAATGGAAATTAGAGAGATTAAACGGATAATATAGTATAAGGTAAATGTGGGAACAATAGATGTCAGAAGACAAAATGGTTAGTCCATTATTATAATATACTATGGGAAGGGTTATGGAACCTTGGATTAGGGTAGTATCAATAAAAATGGAAAGAATTGCATAAATGAAAGATTGAATTCATAAAAATCAACAGGAAGGAATTGGTGACTGATATGATATGGAGCAGGGAGATAGGAAAGAGAACAAAATCACTGATCAAAAAGCCCAAAATGAACAAAACAGAACCCCCAAATAACTGACATTAAGACCAGTTGATTAGAGGAATATTGATGTACTCAACAGAAATGATAAATTATAAAGAGGAATGGTGTTTTATACAAGAGGGAGGGATATTAAATGGGGTTTCTGGCAGGTCACCTCTAACAGAGTTGTCCAGCTGGCAATGTAGAACTGGATCCTGAGGAAATTTCTAGTTATGTATTAGAGAATGACTGTGGAGCACTTTAGAGAAAGTAAATTACATTTAGGAAAATGCATCAGGATAAAGAGGACCAGCATTACCAAATGAATATTATCGTGATTTCACTGAGCCAGTCAAGACTAAAAATATTGTTCATTCTCTTTGCATTATTTTTTTAAGATTCTTTTCTCTCCTTTTCCCCATACTCTCCATGGAGAAGGAAATAAAAACAGAACTCCTGTTATATACATGGATAGCCAAGCAAAACAAACTCCTACATCAATCATATGCAAACATACATGCACATCCACACATGCAAGTGTATAAGTATATGCATGAACACATACATGTATACACATATATGTACTCATATACACAAATGTGTGTGAATGTACATTTCAATCTGTATTCTGAAATTACTAGTTCTCTATCAGTAGATGAGTAGCCCATTTCTCATGAGTCCTCTGGAATCATGTTTTGTATATTATTATAATCTATGCTCCAAAGTCTTCCAAATTGAATTGTTTTTAAAATAATATTCCTATTGTATAAAATTTTTCCCCTGAATCTGCTCATTCCTATGTATTTTAGTTCAAACAAGTCTTCCCACATTTTTATGAAACCCTCCCCTTCATCATTTTCTTGAGCACCATTTTCATATACCATAATTTCTTCAGTCATTCTTCAACTGGTAGTCATCCCATGAGTTTCTCATTCTTTACCACGGCAAACAGAGCTGCTTTATTTTTGTACAAATAGCCTTTTTTTCCTTTTTGGAAATATTTTTGGGGTATAAACTTAGTGTCCCTGGGGCAAAAGGTATGCACAATTCATTGACTTTTGGGGAAAAGTTCTATTTTTTTTTTCAGTGACATTCATTATCTTTAGGAATGAACCAATGTTTACAAAAGACAATCTGATGGAAAAGATACTGTAATGTTTTCATAGCAACAAGGCAAAGCAGCCAGTTAATTTGGAATTTGGCTCAAGGAATACCAATGAAAAATAAAACTAATGAAAGAAAATATCAGGTTAAATTTCTGGCATGTGGTCTTCATTCCTATCAAGCCGTGAATACCTTTAAATATAATTGAACAGATCATCTGAGTATTACATTCAGTGACGAATTTGTTTTTTCAAAAGAACGAGAGAGAAATAGTTCCTCATGCTACATTAAAAATTTACATGCAAAATGTGTGCATATATGTGCCTGTAATCTGTATCATAATACACACATATGTAAACATACATGAATGGGTATGTATGTATGTACACATGCTATATGAAATTAATGCTTATGTTAGGGTGAGAAGAAATAGAGATTTTGTAGATCTATAGCAAGATATCCAGAAAGAAAAAGAAATTAGTCCAGGAGAGTAGAAAAAGAAAAAAATTCCTTCACAAACCACATTAAAGTGGATGATAACAAAATTAACAGAACAAAAGATCCAAGAATACAAAAATGTATCAAACTCACTCTTGATGAAAATCAAAAATAAAAGAAGTACAGAAGAGTAGTCAAGGAAATAAAGCCTGAAAAGAATTAGATTCCTTGGAATAAAAGCAAGAAAAAAGGAGTTTATGAATCCAAATGAATTTAAAAAAAATTATCTTTAAATAAATAAAACTGTAATATGTGACAAAAAACAAACTTGATAAGAAAATGTAAAAAATAACATGAGAATGCCTAGGACTAGAAATTCATCTGACATGATTATTGAAAAACAAATACAACAAAAATTTTGTAAGAGAAATAAGATCTGACTTTGGCATTCTTCACAGAGATCTATAGGAAAAAGCAGATGGGGTTGATATTTAATAGGAAAATGGTAAATATTCATATCTAAGACCTAACACATGAATTATAAGGGGAAAGGGGTGCACAAAATGCTTCATATGCATTTTCTCATTAATTTTCATTAAAATCCTGTCAGGTAGGATCACAGATAATGTAGGATTATAGAGGGAGATTTGTTTGGGACTTCAGAAGACATCTGGTTTAAACAGCATGCATTTTCTTAGCTCCTCACATTTGCCCATTGCATATCCCCTCTCAGATTTCTACCTCTTTCTCTAGACACTGGAATCAAGTAAATAGCACTATTGATTCTATAAGGAGTAATTCAATTCAATGTCCTTTATATCAAATCGACTTCACAGCTTTGTGACTCTATCAATTTTATACACACATAACATTTATGGATATATTTAACATATATATGTATGCATCATATATACGGTTAAAGGAATTAAGAAAACCCTCCTAAATAACCTTTAAAATAGCATGTTATTTTAAAATAACATATAATATGTTATTTTTTCAATCATGTCTCCTTCCATGTGAAAAAAAAGAAATAAAATTTTAAAGTACTTCAAATATCAATATTTAGATTCAATCAGTAAATATATAGGATTGAAAGACACGTATTTGAGTCCAATAGATAATTGTCAAAGTATATAAACAAAAGAATTACAATCTATTAATGTCCATATAAAAGAAGGTTGTGAAGCGCTAACAATTACATAAATGAAAGTCAAAACAAACCTGAAGTGTGACTTCACATCAAGTAAATTGGAAAAGGTGACAACAATGAGAACTGCTTCAAAACAAAAAAAAAAATACTATATTAAGTAATGGAATACTGTGATTACTACATTCTAAGAAATTATGCATGTGATGCCAATAGAGATGCAGAAGGACTTGTATCAGTGACACAGAGTGAAGTAAATAAATATTGAAAAAAAGCATACAATGTGATATCAATTTAAAAAGCAACACTAAAAGGTAGTCAACTCAAAGTAATTGCAAGGATCTGAAGAACAGATGATGAAACACATTTCCCTCTTCCTAAGATAGAGCCACAATGATATGGGGGTTTAACGTTGCATATATTGTACAAAATGTTTCTTTTTTTAACTAATTGTCTGTTATAGGAGAGAGATAAGTAGTTAAAGACATATTAAAAAGTAGTTCTTGTGTAAAAAGCAGAATGAAAGTGGAAAAAATAAAACTAAGCCAACACTTCTGTTAGTTTTGTTAAGGGCACTCTTCTGGTAAGAAATATTGAGGTAGACCTGTTTTTCACTTTTGTGTAATGATGCTTTGGCTTCTTAAACTGAACTCTGACCTTACTGTATTCTAGAGAAGGAAGAGAAATAATTTTGCTTAAGGAAATATATTCATGAATATTTGGAGATTTTTATTCATTACAAACACAAGAGTATTTACTATATTGATTTCTGATTGAGTGAGAGAAAATGTACCTAGTTCACCATTTTGCCTCAAAACATAGATCAAAATATACTGGTGTACATTCCATTCATCTATCCCCTCAGGCCATATTATCATCTGCCTTTTGCTATAGACCCCCTTCTCTGATTTCCACGTGTTTCATCTGACATTGAATCAAGTCAATAGCATCTCTGATTCCAGAAGGAGTGATTCAACTTACTTCCCTGGATTTCAACTCAGAAACTTTGCAATTCTACCAAATATCTTTCTTTTTACTTTTTCTCTGTCTATCTCTCCCCTCTCTTTCATTTTTGTATTTGTACCTCTCAACACTTAGAGTAGTTTGTATACTAAATGTTTATAATATAGCACATAGCAAATGTTAAAAAATTATTCTTCTTTCTTTCATTCTATAAATTGATAAGTTGTAACTATGGCCCTATTGATGCTAGACAAACAGACATTTCAGTAAATTGGATAGAATTATCTTGTCTTTCCTGGAACCATTTGAGCACATCTTGACTTCAGGAAATGTAATCGTCCTATATACAAACCAAACAGAAAAAGAAAAGGATTTGGGCTACCACATGTTCCTCTGCTTACGCAGAAAAAAAGAACTGGCAGGCACAGAAAGACCAGAAGAATAAGAGGGAGATCAGTAAAGAAAGAAGCAACCTCAAGAGGGAGAGGGTAAGAGAAATGAATATTGCTATGACCAACCTAGCACTTTAAGTCTTGTCAGCTCACTTGTAACTAGTTTCTTTCTTGCTCCCATGACTATTTAGTACTCTCTAAAGGGGGAAAGGAACCATTTGATCAATTTTTAGTCACAAGCCAGATGTGAGGATGACTGTAAGAATGGGTCAACTGAAAATAAATGTGACCCAAATCTTTTAGAAACATAAAAAGCTAACCCAATTCAGTCACATGATTCATTTCTCCAATCTCTGATCTCACATCACAGTTGAAGCTAAGCAGTACAGGGTGGTAGAATTAAAGTCTCCATTCTGAAAAACTAGATGTATGAGAGATTTATATTGATAGCCATATTTGCCAAGAATAGATAAGTAGTACTTAATACAATGACAAAGAGACTAGTTGGATTTAAAATTAGAATATTTTGAGGTGAGTACTGTGACGCAAGGCTGAAAAGGTAAGGTAGCACCAAATTGTATAAAGTTTTGAGGCAACAGAATACTGACAGGAAAATATATTGTGACTTCTATTGTAAGAGACAAAGAGACTGGTAATGAGGGATTGTACTATGTTGATAGCAATAAGAAAGGAAAGGAGGAGACAGTTACAAGAGGTACATACTGAAGAGGGGAGTAAAGCCTTGGGAAAGGATAGAATCTATGTACAAGACGGAACAGTCTTTGTGAAATGAAAAGTGAAAGATATCACTCTTTCTGATCATGTTATAATGAGAAAGGAAATTATTTCTCAAAATTTGGCAGAGGCATATGAAAGATTCAATTCAATTTAGCAACCATTTATTAAATGCCTACTAAATGTCAGGAACAGGATAGAACTACAAAAAAAGATGAACCTCCTTGCCTTCAAGGAGATTAAATGCTACTGGAGACAATCAATATTTGAACAGAATAGTAAATACAAAATATATAGAAATACATAAATCATGGAAAGAACACTAATAATGAAGGAAATTCCCCATTGGTTTTTTAATTAACATAGACAAAAGTCATGTATAAAGTGTCACTTGAATCAAGCCTAGAAGGGTGCTGGGGATTTCAAGATCTCAAGGTAAGGAAGCAGAGTATATGAGACATGGAAGATATCATTTGCAAAGGGGTGAAAGGTGTACAAATTGGTGGAGGGGACTTAACCAGTTTTCCAGGAATAGTGAATTGAGGGGGAGAGTAATAATGTGACTTTAGTCTAGAAAAATGGATTGGAATCAGACTTTGAAGGATGCTAAATACCAACTAGAGGTATTTTCATTTTATACTAGAGGTAATAAGGAGTCACTGAAGGATTTTTAGTAGAGCTCGACATGAGCATATATGTGTTTTAAAATATAAATTTTGCAACTGTGCATATGTCTGTATGTATGTGAACATAAGTATACACATATATAGATATATACAACAGTTAAATGTATATTACAATACACATATATTTACACATGTACATATGGTATTACATATATATATAGACATACCTATAACACACATATGTGCTTATGTATTATAGTGAATTTGAGGAGGGATTAGACTAGAAGCAGGGAAAAAATAGCGGCTTATTAGAATAGCCTAGGCAAGGAATAATGAAGATATCTTTAACTAAAATGGTGCTCAAATGCTGACAAAAGGGGATGGATCTCAGAAATATTGCAAAGGTGCAATCAAATGATTGGTCTTGGAAATCAATTAGATATTATGGATAAGGACCATTGAAGAAGCAAGACTGACCATGAGCTTTCAAATCTGAGTGATAGAAAAATATTGGTGTTCTCCATAGAAATAGGGAAGTTATAAACAAAAGTAACTTTGGGGGGAAAGATAATGCAGTGTGTTTTCTACATGGTGAACTGGAGCCTAGGGGACAAAAAAATAGATCTCAGGGAACAGATAATGACAATGGAGTCATCTTTTAGAGGTGACTTGTGGTATCACCAAGACCCGGCTTGTAGTTACAGAAGAGATAAGTACACAAGACAAAATCCTGGAATATACATACTCAATAATGTGTGGCATGGGCCATGACTCAGGAAGAGATAGAGAAGAATTAGCTGGATATGTTAGAGGAGAACTAGAAGTTAGCCATGTCAGAAAAAAAAGCAGGCTTGAAATGTAAAATGCTAGAAAAAGTTAAAAGAAGATAAGATTTGGGAAAAACCATGGAATTTAGAAAAAATATCCTTGTTATTCTTGAAGAGAATAGATTTAGGATGAAGGAATCCTTGTTTAGACATTCGTTGTTTTTCTTGTTCTCAAAGAGAACCAAAATGATATCACTATGATAAAGTCAAGTTTCAATGTGTCCAACTGTATTCAGACTAAAATGAGTTCTGAATGCTCCACCACAGATTGGGAACAAATAATCGATGTGAACCTTTGTGATGGCTACTCTAAATTTGTACATACTACATTTCCTTTGAGCTACTTCAATTCTGCTTTGCTCATAGGGCACAGCACCTTCTCTTATGTGGGCATGCCATGCTGAGCAGTCCTGTGCCAGAGTCTCCCATGTCACACAATCAATTCCAAAGTTCTTGAGAGAGATCTTGAGAATGTCCTTTTATCACTTCTTCTGATCACCATGTGATCTCTTGCCCTGTGTGAATTCTCCATAAAATAGTCTTTTTATAGTGATGGTTTGGCAGCCATTGCACCAGAGGTACTAGTCTTCCCTGAACACACCCTACACCCCTTGTAGAAAAGAAGACATAAAAATAATAAAGATAATCAAAGGAAGAAAGCTCTGAAGTCTTTATGAAACAACATGAAAGTAGTGACTTCATTTCTAAAAGTGCCATCAGTGAGAAAGAGTAAAGTGAATTACTTTAAATACTTTTCTCTGGCAAATCAGACATACAGTCTTTAGGTGAATGAAACTGGTTGAAAAATAAAAGATCAAAGCATCTGTAGGATGAATGTAAGTCGATCTTTGATAGGATGTCAGAGAAAGGAAAAAGAGAAATATTATGACTTACCCAGGAAATTATGGAATGAAACCAGCATCAAGTCCTCCAGGGCAGAAGAAGCAATGCTTATGAAAGAGTAGAGAGTCAGTTGACAAAGATCCTGTGGAAAATAGAAAGTCTATAGCTACAAGCTAAGATTCTATGATATCTAGATACAGATTTTTGGGTATTGTCAATGAGGGTATTGTTTAACTTTATTGTGTGTATTATTGCAAATATAACACTTTTTTTCAATTTATGTGACCAGGAGGAAAATAGAACAAAAGTCTATTAGTTAAAAACTGAAAATTTGAAAAATGAAAGAGTTTAGGTGATCTCACTAGAGGGAAATTGCAAAGAAGATGCCCCAAAATCAAGATCTTGAAGAAATCTATGAAATCAAAAGTACTAAAAATAATAGATGGGCCAATAAGGCAAAGAACTGACCAGAAGAGAAAGGATATATCAAAATGGAGGTAAAACTGATGAAAAAGCATACATACCCAGTCACACAATATATAAGAGATTGGCATTTTTGGGGGGGAGAGGAATAAATTTGTTCATTTCATGGTAGGAAAAGAATAATTGTCAAAATATTTTCTAACTTGTAAAGGTTTTATAAAGTAATAGGTATGCAAATGTTTGGAAAACATGTTGGAAATAACTCATATTTAGGTAATGCTTTAAAGTCAGGAAAGCATTTGGAGAAAGTCTAGCCTTTCCCCACCCCCCACCCTCATGGTGGTCTGAAAATTGCATGATACCAAATGGAGGATCAAGAGAGAAGAGTGATCCATTGAGTAGATTCAGTTTTGTTGATCCCTTGAGATATGAGTTTTACCAGCCTCATAGCTATTTCAGGAATTCTTGTCACCTAACTATCTTAAGAGATACACAGACTCACAATGCCCTCTAAATCTTCTTTGTGGTCATTTGAACCATGCATTGTCTGTGTGATGGTGTCTCTACACTTAGGATTTCTCATTTGGGTCTCATAGCATTCTCATGTAATAGCATTCATAGCATAATCTCATAGCATTCATAAGATTGATAGTATGCATATGTGTGTACATGTCTCTCTCTCTCTCTCTCTCTCTCTCTCTCTCTCTATATATATATATATATATATATATATATATATATATACTGGTGATGATGATGATGATTTTGATGGCTATGTTTATGATGATTGTCTCCAGGTTATAGGTGAAGAAAATGAGCTTCCTAGAGGATAACTAACTTCTCCCTGATTGTGGAATTAAGAATCTAATTTTAGGGCTGTAGGGGACCTTAGAGGCCATCTACTCCAACCCCCAAATTGTAAATAAGAAGAAACTCAAGTCTGAATAGAGTAAATGACTTTCCCATAGTCACACTACAAATGATGCAAGTCTATTGTTGAAACAGACTGTTGCAACGCTATACACCATATTTAAGTGCACCTCAGCAATTTGAAATGTCAGCTTCTCAATGATATCTTTGCTGCAGCAGGATTTCTCATGATATTCTAGACCCCCTGCTGACAAAGCACAGGAAGCATCTTGTACTTTTCAGGAAAACAAAACCACAACCAAAACACAGTTTCTTTGAAGGTCACTTACCTGTTTTATTTTTTTCTTACATCCTTTCCTCTTCTTCAGTACATCATTACCACCACATCTGCAAATGAATAAGCACGGAAGTAATTTATGATCCACTACAGCTCATGAATACTGATAGCACAGATGGCAATAACAGTCCAGAGAGCTCATAAAACAGAATGATCACAAACCCATTTACACAGCGGTTCTCACATACTCTGTCACTGAAACTTCTCTTTCTTTCTAGGTCTAATGCCTTTCTCTACTAATCTGGTTAAGCTCATTGTACAAAGCTTAAGGTAGCCATAGGAGTCCATCCATTGCAGAAGGCAGGGGAGCTTCATTCAGCTCAAAAGCGGCATCTACAATGTGGATGACAGGAAATTGGAGTCATGGAGTGAGTGGTCATTATGTCAGACCACAATAGTAATACTGATATAATAAAAAAATAATATTTAGCATTTACACAGTGGTTTAAAGTTTGCAAAGCACCTTACATACATTGCCTCATTTAATTATGAATATATAATTACTAACCCATTTCTAGATTGCTTTGAGTCTATTCTGTGCTGCCAAAACCAGTATTCCTTCTCTAAATTACCTTTGGTTTCTCACCCTCCTTACTCCTGATAACTAATTTTTCAGTCAATATCACCTCTGAGTAAGCCAGAGGAACAGGGAATCCCCAATCTTTATACACATTCTAGCATTTAAAGTAATTCGACTCCAATCTATGCATCTAGGCTTATTATATACTTTTCTCCATATACTCCATGGTCCAGCCAATCTGGCTTATTTTACTGTTCCTTACACACAGAATTCTCTCACTTCCACTTCTTGCTTTAGCATAGGTTCACCCTTATTCTTAGAATACATTACTTCTATACCTCTGTATCTTAAAATTCCTAACTTTTTCGGTTATAAAGCACTTCCTCCATGTGAGGCATTTATTACCCAACTTCTCCTAACTTCTACTTACTCCGCATACACACATGCATATATAGATACACACATATAGAGAGAGACGCATGTATCTAATACATATATATGTATTCATATTGCATATAGTCATATACTTTAATCTATTATCTTCCCTATTAGAATGTAAACTCCTCAAGGGCAGATGCCTCTTTTGTCTTTGCATCCTAGTGTCTAAATCAATATCTGACTCATATATAGGCAGTAAATATTTATTGATTGATAGATGATTTATTCTTCTTATGAGTAGCTTGGTTTCTCCTAAAAGTCCTTGTTGGATATTTCTAGAAGAATATTTCACAGAGACAAGTAGCCTTTTAGGTTCTTTAGATGAGGAGAACTTTAAATCCATGGGATGTCCAAATTCCTATCAGAACTTGAAGTTTCCAACACTAGAAGAAATCAGATTTAGAAATAAGTAGGAGGTGAGAAGAATAGCCACAATAAAAATATGGAATTAGATTGGGAAAGGTGAAAGTTGGATCTGAATGTAAAACTGGAAAATCACTCTCCAATCTCCCCTCCCCAAAAAAACTGATCATATGACATTATGTAATTTAAAATCTGGATATTTGTAACAGAACGACTGGATTTGGAGTCAGTAGACCTGAGTTCAATTTTTGACACTTCCATCTAATACTTTCATGATTTAAGCTTCATATAAACCTCTCTGGCATCAAGCTTTTTCACCTATAAAATTACATAACCACACTTTCCATTTTTAATCGAAGCCTGAGTAGGAAGACAGGAATACCAGTGATGGAGTACAACACTGCGGTCTTGTTCTTCTTGTTCTTCTTGTTCTTCTTCTTGTTCTTCTCCTCCTCCTCCTTATTCTCTCTGTCTCTCTCTCTCTCTCTTCTAAAGCAAATCTGACTGAGTATGTTAGTGAAAGTGTTAAGAAATGAACTTTCTCCTCTGCAGATATAAAACTGTTCAAATCTGCCACTTTCCTTTCTTTTTCTTAGTGATCAATCACGTTCTCGGGGTTCTGGAAACAACTGGAGCACTATAAGTCCTGTTTCTGAAGTCGCATTGTCAGCCATAACAAATGGTTCTTTCTGTGAAGCCACTGCTGACCTTAACTTTTTCTGACAGTGGTTTTATTCAGTTCCCTTGATTGGTGTCTGCTGGAAAGTGAATGTGTCAGATATAATAGCTCTAGTCATTGATGTATGAGATTCACTTGATGGTGCAATCCATTCCGTTCTTAGCATGCATATTTTTAAAAGTGTTATATCAACTAGATGCCACTCATCCAATTTATGAAGTGATGTATAAATTTCATATACATGTGCTGACATTTCCATTGCCATAGCTTTTGGGATTAAAAAAAGTCATCCTTCCAGATATATAAATAGATAACTTATAAATCATTTGGTATGGGGAAATCCTGGTGTGGAAAATCTCTTTCTCAGTCTATGACTTAGTAGACGAGCCCAAGGGAATCTCAACAGACACACACAGAGAAGTTAAGTGAATTATGACTTTTCCTGGATCACACAGCTAGCTAGTGCCAGAGAAAGAATTTGAGGCCAGATTTTCCTGACTTTGAGCCTAGCAACTCTAACCCTCATGTCAAATTACCTCCTGCTCTATCCTCAATCAAGAAGTTCTTCAAATAATATAATTACTTTTTTCTTGAATCAGTCCTATGGAAGATTTATCTAAGTAAGCAATAAATACAACTTATTGGGTAACATGCAGTATCTCTTTCTAAAGTTAATTTATCTTACTCGATAGTTTATGAATCATATTTGGACTATCTCTCTGCCCACCACAGGAAGTGACTTCATTTATTTTTTGACTATTTAGTTTGTTATAAATGCATATAACAGATATGGTAAGGTTTGTTTGCTTTGTCACATATAGTACCAAAAATTTAAGGATGTTTGGCCAGTCTAAAGAATGTTCTTTGCATTTTTTTCCTTCTATATAATCACTATGCATGTCTTTATGTGAGATTAATCTGACAGTTGTGTGAATATTAAAGGGATATATAGATCCTTACCTCCTCCTTCATTCTATTCTCAGATGAAATTTGGCCCTTCTGCTTGCCGATTTTTCTATTTGTAGCCTTTATCTTCTCCGCTCCTGTCTTTTTCAAAAGATTGACTCCACTATCACCTCCATTTTTTTTTCAGTATCTCCTTATCTAATGGATAATTTCCTGATACTTACACACCCATAGGTCCCCTATCCAAACAATACAAAACAGCAAAAAGAAACAAAAAACAAACCTTCACTTGATCCTGTCATCTCCACTTGCTATCATCCTTCATAAATCTCTTGTCCTTTCTGGCTAAACACTGAGAAAGTCATCAACACTAGGTGTCTCCTCTCCCTCTCCTTTCCCTCTCTTCTAAGCCTTTGTTATTTGTAGCTGACTTGAGCACTCAGCTGAAACCATTCTCTTCAAAATTACCAATGATTTCTTAATTGCCAAATAGCATTGCCTTTTCTCAATCCTTATCCTCCTTGGCCTCTCTGTAGTATCTGACACTATTAATCCCCTTCTCTTATATGCTCCTGCCCATCTAGTTTTATTTTTTTTCATCAGTGGTTCCTCTTGGCTCCCTTGATATGTTCATAATAATATAATTTTTTTTCTGCATACTTCATACTCGGTAACAATGTATTTCACCTCAGACTCTATTATGGACCTTCTTCTCTTTACTCATATGCAATTTCCCTTGGTGACCTCATAAACCACACCCCCCCAGGTTCAATGATAATCTCTATGTAAATGACTGCCATAACTTTTTCCTGAATTTCCCACTGCCTTTTGTATATTTTTAATTGAATTCTCATCAGCATCACAATCTCAATGGGTGTAAAGCAATATCTCCCCCCAAAACAAAACAAAACAAAACTCCTCCTTCTGAACTTATGTATCAATGCTGAGAGCACCACTATCCTCCTAATCAACAGTATTTTCAATCTCAGTGTAATCCTTAGTTCTTCACTCTCTCTCAACATTCACAATCTACTCCTGAATCTTGTTATTTCTACTTTCCAAGATTAATCATCTAGGTGCCATTTATCTCCATATACATACTCACTACCCTAGTTAAGGACATCATTCCCTTTCACTTTCTTTGTAATGATAGTCTTTTAATTTGTCTCTATTTCAAGTTTCTTCAATCCATTTTCAGTCAGCAGTCAAAGTAAATCTCATCAATCATGAGTCTGCCCATATTGACTCCAAACTATAAATTCTGGTAGCTCCCCATTAGTTCCATAAACTCATTTGTTTGTCATTTTAACTATGTCCCTTTCTACACTCTCAGTATTCCTACAATGTCCTCCAATATTGTATCATCTAATTATATTTATTTACCTACTGTTCTTTGCACATGGAACTACCATCTTTGTGCTTTGCCATTATTAGCTGTCACTAATACCTTGAAAACCATAAACTCCACTCCTCAACTTCCCTGACGTCTTTTGATTCTGTATCAGTAAGCACCCCAACATACACAGAGGGGCCTGCTAACACAGGTTCCTAGAGTTGCATTCATAAAAGGAAAGTCAATTTTTGAGGGGTTCACAACCACTTTAATCTAACACATGTATCATTCCTTTAACCGAGCACATATATCATTCACCTAGTTCAGGGGAGGCAGCACCCTAAGCTTTAAAGAAAATGCAGAGAAATTAAAAGTCAACAGGCATGGCTTCCTCTGCCTGAATTCAACAGACAGTTTGACCCCAAATGTCTGACCACAGTTACCAGAGAGGAAAGCACTGATATTTGGATTTTCAAGACAGTTGCCTCATCTGGCCAAACAAACACTTCCAGTTCATAATTCCCAAAATTAAACCCTACCCTCAGAGTCCTTATACACTTTTTTTAGAGACAGAGGGCATCACCTCCCTTGAGAACCAGTGCATCATTAACAAAAAGTATGGGCCTTCCTACAAATCTCACCAGACCAGATAATGGGTGGGAAAGATCCTCCTTAGTCACATTCAAATAGAAGAATTATACTTCTTGATTACACTAAAATAAAAATAACAAAAGATCCTATTTTACTTGCCATTACAGACTCCTACTCCAAATCAGAAAACCCTTCTTTGTCACCCTAACTGCTAGTAACTGACATTCATTTTTACCTGTTCTGTATATATCTTTTATTTTCCTAGTAATTTAAATTTTACTCCTTCCATTTAAATGGCAGTTTCTTTAGTGCAGTTTTTAATACTTCTTTGTATCTTCAGTCATTAAAACAGTTTCTGAAACATGTCTTAAAAATTCATTGTTTAGTTTCATGATTTCATTGATATATGAAACTCCAAGTAAGGTTTCTTCCTCTATCAATGCAGAATAACAATGCTTCTGCAATTTATATGCATAGATAAATTAGTTGCCTGGGGAAGTGATAGGCTAAGTCTATTTTCCAGGATAGCATTGCCAACACAAATCAGGATTTGAACCTAGTTCTTCCTGTCTCTAATGACAACTATCTATCTGCTATCTCCACAACAGTTTTTGTGATACCTTCTACCCCATGTTAAAATGAGTAGGTAAGTCTAAAATTGGCACTTGTACTAGAGTTAGGACCATCCTTAGGTAAAATAAAGTAAGCTGGTGTTTTCTCTTGGACTCCATCAACAACCCGTTTTCTAACACCCCGTTTTCCAACACCCCTTTCATTCTCACCTTTATTCTTTCCCTTTAGACAGCTAATCAGGGTAAGAAATTAATAAAATCTTGATTACTTGATTTACTTAACCTACTATATCACATGTGCATTTTTCAGTGAGGTATTAGTGAATGTGACTTCCTGGCTTCTCTATCTGCATGATTAAAATTTATCTTCCTTTCAAAGCCCTGCACAAGTCTAATTCACTGACTTAGTCTAATACTCTTTCCATTATGTAGCCATCTGTGTTTTAAAGGATTATGCCTTGCCCTATGTATTGAATTGATTAACAATGCATCTTGTTTAACCTTTGCCTCTTCCTGATCCTTCTTTTTTTCTGTTTAATCCCTTACCAAATTCTTTATATTCCCTTTCTGAATTATATCTCCAATCCCTCCCCTACCACTGTCCACTATGTCACTACTCATTCCCAGTCCTGGATTATTACAAAATATTCACATTCTTTCTTCACCCAGCAGTCAGATTAATTCTCTCTATTCATAGAATTTTTGTTTAAACCCTGAAAAGATTCTTTGGCATTCAAGGTCTTCAACATACTAGTAACATCTTGACAACTAATGGGAGCTAACTTTTACATAGCACCTTAAGTTTTGGAAAGGATTTTACAAATATTTTCTCATTTTATCCTCAAAACAACCCTGGAAGTTAGGATGTTATTGTTTGCCCCATTTTAAAATAAGTCAGACTGAGGTTATGTGACTTGGACAGAGTTTCCTAGTTGATAAGTGTCTGAAATCAGATTTGATTCTGGCATTCTATCCACCATGCCATCAGACTATCTTCTCTTTGGCGCCCTAATCCCTTACACTTTTCCATGTGCTCCCCCAACGCTCCTGACATTCCAGACCTAAGAAACTACTCAGCATTCTTTTACATTTTTGGCAGCTTTTTTTCCTTCATACATTAGTTCACACTGCTCTTTATTTGTGTCATATTATGTACTCTTATTTCTACCACAATGGCTCCATAAATTTCTCTACTACATACTACTTAGTGAATCATTTCCATAAGACTCTTATCTACATTACTAGCCTTCATTTCTTCAAGTATATTCTGTCCAAGCTGTGTTATTAGTTCTTGTTTGACCTGAACATTTGTCTTCCCTTTCATACTTTTCAAAAGCTCTGCATTTAGGACAGCTTAAGTGGCACTATAAATCCTTTCCCAGTTCCCACCATCTTCAGATGATAAGGTTCTCTTCTTCCCTTGTTTATAATTTCCTAGTTTTCTTTATCTGCTTATATTCTCTATACCTGAATCTTATATTTCATGTGGTTTATATACTTACAAGTTACTCATGGCACATAATGAATCTTATTTATTTTTCTTTGTTTTTTAAAATCCAAGAATAGTGCCTTAACAATAGTAAGAACTTAGTTTGATAACTAATTAGATTATATGTGTAAAGATTTTGAAAGCCTTAATATCCTATATAGGTTCTTGAAATTATTATTAATAAGAGCAACAAGGATAATGATGAGGACTATGAAGAGGAGAAGGAAGAGGAGAAAGAGGAAAATTAGAAGGAGATAAAAGGAGGAGAAACCTTTTTTTTGCATAAATGAATGAATTTCTACCTATCTCTGTATTTCTGTGTTTCCCAATTCACTGTCAACCACATTGTAGCTCAAGGAAGACCTCCTACTTAATACCTTCAGTCTGAATGCTTATAAAACTTAAATTCTGTTTTCCCACAAACATTCTAATGTGCACATTGCTTTTGGTTTCCTCTCCATGTGTTTTCACTAACAAATTAAATGATAAATTAAATACAGAGACTCTGAACAGTTTTCTGTTTTGTTTTGTTATTTAGTGCTCAAGGAAGGCTGGAATAAGAGTTTCAAGAAGTGCAGATAAGAAGTGAGTATATTTCCAGGCATGAAATAAAGTCTGCATAAATGCACAGAGGTAGAGAAGCATAGGGCTGGCTTGGTCAACATTTAGCACTCTAACATGACTGAAATATATGTTGTAGGAGAGTGGTCTAAAGTGAGTATATAAAAGCGTGTTCTAGATATGTAGTGGAAGATGTTAAATTCTAAGAATAGAATTTTGTATTTTATCCTAAAGGCAACAGGTAGTCACTGTAATTTGCACATAATGGTGATCTGCATCTTTGTAGAGGATGGATTAGGAAAACAAGACATTTAAATTAAAGAGACCAATTAGAACTCTATGACCACAATCCACAAAGAGATGATTATGAAAAGGTAGAATTAGGGACCAGTATTGTGAATCGAGAGAGCAGCACAGAATAGGTTCAGCACAATGAAAAGAGTTTTCACCCCCTTAGGACTCCTTTAGAAAAATCAGGATGTGGTAATTCAAAGGCAAGTTACTTGCCACCTCCAACAGGAAGACAAGAAAAACCAATGGTTTGAAAACATGCACTGTCCTCTTTATTCTCATTACACATACTATATTGGCAGAGTAATAGCGACTTGGGAAACTCATGTTCTCTATTCCCAATTTGAGTAAATTAGTTATATCCTTCACAAGGAGAGGAGAGCCTTCAGAGTCCAATAGTATTATTAACTCTTTAGTAGGTCAAAAGACTCTCAACTTTGACTCATTTTGTTTCTCCACGTTGAGAAGGTTATATTTGTCAATAGGGAAATAGTAAGTCAAGAGGTAAATGATAAGGTTATAACAGTTTCTTTTATATAGTTATGCCTTGTAAGCTTGCAGCTGAAATTTATGAAAAAAATTTGGAATCTTTCTATTTTACACTGATGATACTGCTTTTTTATCATTCATCAGTAAATCAATAAGTATTACTATGCAACTATAATGTACCAAGCATTGTACTTGGCACTAGTGACACAAATGAAAAGGGCAAAATAAATGATATTCTCGCATTTTATTAGAAGAAATGACAATTAAATATATAAGAATAAATTGAATAGTAGTTATTGTAATAAACTTGAGTCAGAATCTTGTGTAAAAAATGTCTATCCATGTGATCATGGCCAACAATCTCTGTAAGCCTCAATTTCAACTTCTGAAAAGTGAAGATAACAGTATCTCCTACACTACAGGGATTATTGCAAGAAAATGGGATAATATAAGTAAATTGTTTTTTTGCAAATTTGAAGTGTTCTATAAATGCTGGTCAACATTATTATTATTATTGCTGTTATTACTTATATAAGGAAGTTAACAAAACTTAATTGGGAGGAAATTGTGTTTGAACTGCCCCTTAAAGCAGGAGAGAAATTCTATGAGCCAAATGGGCAGAGAAGTTATATTCAAGACATAGGCATGACTAGTGAAGAGACACAGAGATGGGATATGCAGCACTGTGTAATGAACAACGAGACCAGTTTGACTGGTTCTTAAAGTCTAGATAGATGTATAATACCTTGTGATGGTGGAGAAAAGAGTTAGGGATAGGTTCTGAAGGACTTTAAATATCAAGGGAGCTTACATCTTCTCCCAGAGAAAATGAGGAGTTAATGGAAAAGGGTCGTGATATAGTTAGATCTCTGCTTAAAGATAATCACTTTAGTAGTTGTGAAGAGAATAGTTTGAAATAGGTAGAGACATGGAGCAGGGAGACAATTTAGAAGGCTTCTTTAATAGTTCAGGAAAAAAAGTGATGGGGACTCTTAACTACAGTGGTGGTGGCAATGTGAGTTGAAAGACATGTTGGAGGTTTAGAAAGAGCAAGATTTGACAATTGATTCTTTATGTCGAGTGAGGGACAGTTCAGAATCAAGTAGAAGAATGGCTATGACTGTGAAGGATGGGAAAATTTGTAAGAGAGATAGTTTTTTGGGAAAATATAATGCATTCTGTTTTGCTTATGAGGGAATGGCTTTTTTTTATTTAACTTTTTACATTCATTTTCACAAAATTTTGAGTTCCAAATTTTCTCCACTTTTATCCCCTTCCCCCACTCCAATATGCCAAGCAATCCAATTTTCCCTATCTCCAATCTGCCCTCTCTTCTGTCATCCCTCCCTTCTCTTGTCCCCATCTTCTCTTTTCTCCTGTAGGGCCAGATGACTTTCTATTCCTCATTAACTGTATGTCTTCTTTCCTAGTAGCAACACAATACTAAACAGTTGTTCCTAAAACTTTGAGTTCCAAATTCTCCCCATCCCTCCCTCCCCACCCATTCCCTTTGGGAAGGCAGGCAATTCAATATAGGCCCTATCTGTGTAGTTTTGCAAATTACTTCCCTGATAGTCGTGCTGTGTAAGACTAACTGAATTACCCTCCATCCTACCCTGCCCCTCATTGTTTCTCTTCTGTCTTTTGATCCTGTCCCTCCCCAAGTGTTGACTTCAAATTGCTCCCTCCTCCCTTTGCCCTCCCTTCCATCATCCCCCCCCTTGCTTATCTCCTCCCCCACTTTCCTATAGTGTAAGATAGGTTTTCATACCAAAATGAGTGTGCATTTTATTCCTTCCTTTAGTCAAATGTGATGAGGGTAAACTTCTTGTTTTTTTGGCTTTTTTTTTTCTCAGCTCTCCTCTTTTTCCCTCCACTAAAAAGTTTCCTACTTGCCTCTTAAATGACATATAATTACCCCATTCCATTTCACCCTCTTTCCTCCCACTACATTTCTCTCTCACCATTTACCTTAATTTCTTTCAAGATATGGTCCCATCCTATTCAATTCACTCTGTGCTCTCTATTTCTGTATGTGTGTGCATGTGTGTATGTGTGTGTGCGTGCATGCATGTACATGTGTGTGTATGGACCCACCAACTACCCAGACACTGAAAAGTTTTAAGAGTTACAAATATTGTCTTTCCATGTGGGAATGTAAACAGTTCACTTCTGGTAAGTCCCTTAAGACTTCTCTTTGCTGTTTCCTTTTTCATGCTTCTTCTCATTCTTGTGTTTGAGAGTCAAATTTTCTTTTCAGCTCTGGTCTTTTCATCAAGAATGTTTGAAAATCCTCTGTTTCATTGAAAGACCATATTTTCCCCTGAAGTATTATACTCGGTTTTGCTGGGTAGGTGATTCTTGGTTTGAGTCCTAGTTCCTTTGACTTCTGGAATATCCTATTCCACGCCCTTCGATCCCTTAATGTAGAAGCTGCTAGATCTTGAGTTATCCTGATTGTATTTCCACAGTAGTGGAATTGTTTCTTTCTAGCTGCTTGCAAGATTTTGTCCTTGAGCTGGGAGTTCTGGAATTTGGCCACAATGTTCCTAGGAGTTTCTCTTTTTGGATCTCTTTCAGGTGGTGATCGATGGATTCTTTCAATACTTATTTTGCCCTCTGGTTCTAGAATGTCAGGGCAGTTTTCCTTGATAATTTCATGGAAGATGATGTCTAGGCTTTTTTTTTTGATCATGAGTTTCAGGTAGTCCCATAATTTTTAAATTGTCTCTCCTGGATCTATTTTCCAGGTCAGTTGTTTTTCCCATGAGATATTTCACATTCTCTTCCATTTTTTCATTCTTTTGGTTTTGTTTGGTGATTTCTTGGTTTCTCGTAAAGTGATTAGACTCCATCTGTTCCATTCTAATTTTGAGAGAACTATTATCTTCAGTGAGCTTTTGAACCTCTTTTTCCATTTGTCTCATTCTGCTTTTGAAAGCATTCTTCTCCTCATTGGCTTTTTGAATCTCTTTTGCCAATTGAGTGAGCCTATTTTTCAAGGTGTTATTTTCCACAGCATTTTTTTGGGTCTCCTTTACCAAGGTATTGACCCGTTTTTCATACTTTTCTTGCATCTCTCTCATTTCTCTTCCCAGTTTTTCCTCCACCTGTCTAACTTGCTTTTCAAAATCCTTTTTGAGCTCTTCCAAGGCCTGAGCCCACCCGCCACCCCACCTCAGTCTGGGGTACTGAGGCCCCACCCTCCACATCTTCCCTGATGGCAAGAATATTTCCTCCTCGTCATCAGATCCGAAAGTCGGGATCATTTGCATCTGTTCAAAAAAACTCTCTATAGTCTTATTTTCCTCCCCTTTTCTAGGCATTTTCCCAGCCAGTTACTTGACTTCTGAGATTCCTGTCCACCCCTGCCTAGATCCGCCTAGCTAGTGCTTGGGGTCTGAGACTCAAATGGACTTTCCACGGCAAGCGGTTGCTAATCAATGTGGGCTTTAGTTCTGGTGCTGGGGTGGGGGCAGGGCTGCCTCCCAGGCTCAGCTCCCTCAGGGGCTTTGTGCAGAGACCTTCCATAATGAAGCGGGGTGGAGCAGTGCCTTCTCCCAGGCTCAGCTCCCTCAGGGGGTTTATGCAGAGACTCTCAATAATGAAGATCCTGCCTGCTGCTGGGGGAGTCCCGGGCCGCCACCTTAGCTGCTGCCTCCGCTGCCCCTGCCTCTGCCTCTGCCACTTCCTGCCCCCGTCTCTGTTGCCACTGCTTCCTCCTGAGGGGGCCTGAGTCACGGAGACACCCCGCTCCCCTCTTCCAGCCCAGCTGTCTCTCTTACTGACCTTTAGCTTCTGTGGTTGGAGGGACCTTCCAGGCCTTCCGGAGCTTCTGTCCCTGAAGCCTGCTCTGATCAGCTTCTCTGGGCCCGCGGCCAGGGCAGCGCTGGGGTGGGGTCAGCTTTCCGGGGCGTGACGGACCCTGGGGACGGCTCTCCAGGGCTCTCTTGAACGGAAATCTCTTCCACTCTGTCTTTGCACACCTTGCAGTGATTCAGAACTTATGGGGATCTCTTTTTACATTAATTCTATGGGCTATGGGTTTGGAGCTCGTAAACGTGCATCTTTCTACTCCGCCATCTTGGCTCTGCCCCCGGGAATGGCTTTTTTTTTAAAGAATATGTTAAGCTCCTATTATATTCCAGGTGCAATGATAATCACTGGGGATATAAATTAAAAAAATCAAGATAATTTCTCTCTTATGCGCTCATATTTTAATTAAGAAAAACAGCATATATCTATATCTATCTATATCTATATGTATATATAGATATCTATGTCTATCTATATCGATGGATAGATAGATAGATAGATAGATAGATAGATAGATAGATAGATAGATAGATAGATATGGTAGTGATGGCTAGGAAAGTATGTTTTAGTCATGGTAGTTACAAGGATAGTGAATGCCAAATCAAGTGAACTCAGTTATCAGTGAATATCCAGTGACACTATACTAAAGGTCTGAGATACAAAAATAATAGTAGTAGTAGTAGTAGTAGTAGTAGTATCTAACTTTTATATAGCATATACAATATGCTAGGTACTGTGTTAAATGTTTTAAAATTATTATCTCATTTGATCATCTCAACAACCCTGGTGAGTGCTACTATTATCCATATGTTAACACTGAAGAAACTGAGGTAACGTGACTTATCCAAGGTCACCTAGTAAGTGTCTGAAAGGATATTTGAACTCAGGTCATCAGGAACTTTAGAGAGAACAGTTTCACTTGAGTGATGAGATTAGACTCTCAACTCCTGACTTCACACAGAAACACAATGGAAAAAGGTGAAAAGTGGGGTCAGGAGATATATGCAGTTTTCTCTAGGAGTTTCATTGTTATTGTGAAAGCAGGCATAATATAGATCAAGAACTTCAGGGGATCTAGTGGGTCTAGTGGCAGCTCATGAAAGTTGTGTTTTTTGTTTGTTTTTTCAGTTGTCATTTGTTTAGTTTGTTTAAGTTGAGAGGCCAATAAGTATAGACTTGATGGAATTGGGGAATGAGCTTATAAAGAGGCATTTGAATATAGAAAGGATATTTGTAACAGTTTCTGTGGGAATTGAATTAGAAGATCAGCTTTCTGTAGCCAAAGTCTAGTTGAAGTTGCTCAGGAAAGATTTGTAGTATGCCATTCCTCTAGATCCATTTACCAGCATTTAAATAAGAAGAGAGGGGACAGATGAGAATACTCTAAATCTGAGATGTAGCCAGAAATAAGCTACAATTGGACTGGGAGGGAGAAGGATTTGAGTAGGTGATTTTCTAATTTTGAATTCTTTAGCTAGATGATGGAAATTTAAAAGGGAATAAAGCACAGTCAGTAATAAGGAATGGTCTGAGAAAGTATCAAGGGACAGGGAATTGAATGAAAGGGAAAAACAAGTTTAGGAAAGGTAAGACAAAGGGAGAGATGGAATGAAACTTAGAGTAATAACAATTAGCGTTTAAATAGACTAATACAAATTTGGGGAAAAGTATGGAAAACAGTAAAATTCAGGATGTGATCATCTATGTGGATGAAGTAGAGCAGAGGAATATGAAATAAGGATGTAGAATATTTGAAGGACTATCATTATAAGTGTAGAAGTCTCCTACTGTAAGGAGGTGACTAAAGAAGAAAGGAAATCAATGACCTTGTAATGGTAATTTAAAATGGGACGATCCTTTGTATTTATTAATAGGCCCATGTGGCCTGCCTGGGTCACATGGAAGCCTTAGTTACACGAGTCTGTGTCAATGGAACCTGTGGTGGAAAGAGTTTGCTTAATGGGTGGAATAGGAAGAAGCAGAGCTAAAGAAAACTTGAAAGGAAGTGAGTCATGTGAGCAGTCAGAACTGAAGCACGCAGGATGCTAGCTAGTGTGAGAGTAAAGGCTTGGTTGTGATGTTGTTTCATGGAGCTGATCTGTAGGAAATCTAACAGAAGGAAGGCTTGGGAATGATGTTGCCCTTTGCATTGTTATTGTGTGTAGATGTCTTTGTTACTATGATGGATTTGGCTTTCTGGTATCTGAATATATGTTTTGGCTCTGTCTTCCATGTGGACAGTCTGTAGCATTTCACAATTCAGAATTGTGTTGGTGTATTCATGGCTGCCATAAGTACTGTGAATATAGCATTAGTGCTACAGACCTCCAAGATAGTATACAGTAACCATTATAATATGTATAGGGTGGATAGATAGATAAGCATAGAGAGTCACAAATATTGATAGATACAGATATATGGCATCATTAAAGCTTTTGTTCTGATTCAATTCCATTTTCTCCCTACACTCCTGAAATGGTAGTGTCTATTTATGAGAACAATTTATTTTTCAAATTTGTATGAATAGATATGTGTAGTTTGAATTAGAAAGATTTTTTTTTATGTAGGTTTATATGTGAGTATATGGATTGTCTATATAACCTGACTTAATTTAGTTCAAAGATACTCTGGGGAGTTGTAAGTCTTGCATTTGTTCTACCAACTGACTTATTGGCATCTATCCCAGGTCAAGAAATGGCCAGTGAATCCTTGTTTGGAATGATGGATGACTTTCTCCCTGTGCTATTATCTAGCAGTGTCTGGTATATTAGTATATATTAGTATATTAGTGCCTTTATTCAATGATAGAGCTGATTCCTATATCTTGTTATGTTTGTGGTTGGTGCTTGTGTCTTGATGATTGGAAATATCAAGATTCAATCTGTTTCTGTGTGTGTGTGTGTGTGTGCGTGTGTGTGTGTGCGTACACAAAAGGAAAGCAGGAAACAGCTGATATGTCTTCTTGGCCTACAGATCATCTCATTTGTTTCTCCTTTCTTCACAGCAGTAAACATTAGCTACCTTTTCTTTCTTACATGCACACACACACACACACACAAAAAAATGTATATACACTTACCACCTTGCTTTTAATTCCTATGAAATAGTATATACCATTTAAATTCCTTCAAGATTTACTCTGCATGTATCCAAATTGATGTTCCCATCTTAAAATAACAGGTCTCAGAGGAGAGGGGTGCATTTTATTCATTTAACTAATCTTTTCCCAGAATTTGGGTTTGGATGAAAGTGACACAGTAAATTAGTAAAAATTACCTTTGCCATTTTCCCATGCCAATGTTCTTTCACAGTTTGTGATCTATTCCTTTTGAGAGGGTCCTCCTCCCCTGGTGTGATCCCAGTAAGGAGTAGAACTCATTATTAGCAAATTATCTCCTGACATAAGCCCTCTTTTTTGAAACCTATATTTTCTCCCTCTCTTTTTGAAGCTTACTTTCAGCTAAACAATGAAGTATTTAATCATCAAGCTTAATTTTAACCGAACACATTAAGATCAACTTCAAGTCACCTTTGTTGTCAGTCAACAGAACTGACAGTGATAAAGGGATAACTTGATTGGTAAAATTTTTTTCACCTAGTTTTCAGAATAAATACAAATTCTTGCCGACATATCTATTGTAGAGAAGGCAGTAAACATCCCCAAACTTAAAGTTCTGAGACCTAGTTTGCTGAATCATTTCTACCAGTAACTAACTATATCACCTTGGATAAGTCACTTAAAATAAGTCTCAATTTTCTCTGTAAATTAGAGATAAATCACATTATCTCATGTCTTTTTAGTTCTAGTATTTGCAGGAAACTCAGAGGCTAAGTCGAATTGAAGAAAAATAATACCTTTTAAAATAATCAGCAAATAGTCATTAAGCTTTGGCTTATGAAGACTTCTGGCAAAAAGAAGTCCATTTCCTCCCAAGGCAGCCTATTTTCCTGGATAGATCTGTTATCTTTTTTTTTTTTTTCCCTTTACATTACACCTAAATGTATTTCTTTGTAATTTCCACCCTTTTTCGTGTTCTGCTCACTGAACCAGCAGAACAAGTAGATTCTTTCATCCCTCATAACACCTTCTTCTGAAAACTGAAGATAACTTTTATCCCTCGCTCCCCAGTTTCCCCTACCCCTGCCCATCTTCCATTTAAGACTAAATATCCTTAGTGCTCTATCACCTCAAAGCCTCTCTCATCACATTTTCCCTCGTCTGGATGTTGTTCAGCTTATCAATGTCCTTCCTGAATGATGACTGCCTGATTCCCCAGGCTTGCCTCTGCAAAATACATGTTGGAAGAAATAAAATAATTGTAGTTTTATATTTATGACAACTCTTTGGGGGGAATGTGAACTTAAACTCAAGACATCTTTTAATACTGTATTTTTTGCTGAACATTTAGAGATAAAAAAAAATGTGTTGTGGCAGGATACAAACCATGACCACAACAAAATCAATAGTATTTTAGAAATTTAGCTTTAAGCTACCATATCATTGAAATTTCATTAGAAAAAGTGTAATGTAATTTTGAAAATGTCTAACTTAGTACGTAAAGCATCTATTATCATCTATGCTATTTCAGTTATTTTTTTTTAAATTTTGGGATGATTGATTTTTTCTTCTGTTGTTTAAAAAGAAGAATTATTTTAAAAATGCTTATATAATTTTGGAATCTTTTGAAAAATAGAAATGTAGTCAAAGATAACAAATTACATTTCCCTAGCATGTTTAACTTTTCAAAACACTTGCTTTCACATTTGTATTGCTTCCTTTATCTTGATGACAATTTGATGAGGTAGGTGGGTTTAGGAATATCATATGCATTTGGCAAATGAGAAAACTGAGACAGGGAGAAGCTTTGCTCTGTATGCTGGGTCCCACTAAAATGGTGAGGACCATGATAATAGTCTCTCATTTGATCATGGAACCACAGGGATTATGATTGGTTGATGGTCTCAAAAGTTCATGCATAACTTGAGAGCTCTTAAGTTGAAAAGGACTTTATATCAGGGGCTAAAAGCCTCATTACAATGAGGAAAATGAAGCTTAAAGAGAATAAGTGAATTGCCTAAGGTCATACAGGGAGCAGAGCTGAGATTATAACTGAACACAGGACCACAGAATCATAGACTTGGAAATGAGTGAGAACTTTTAGAACCTTGTCCTGCTAGAGCAAGGCAGATAAGTAATATAGTAGTTATGGTATTGCGCTCTGAGACATGAAGAACTGCCTTAGACAGTATTTGGTGAATCTCTCCATCCCTAAAACCCCTGCCCCACCTACCGAGAAGGCAAGAAATACAATGCCCATTAAACATATGAAGCCCTGGAGAATATATTTCCAATTTAGTCTTATTCCAAAAGCAAAGCAAAAAAAGGAAAAAAAGGAAAAAAAATCCTTCAATATGCACTGAGAGTCCATCAGTTCTCCATGTGGAGGCAGATAATATTTTGCACTCTGAATCCTTTGGAATTATCATGGATCATTGCATTGAACAAAGTGCTAAGTTTCTCACAGCTGGTTATCTTTATAATCTTTCTGTGGCTGTGTATATTGTACTTCTGTTCACTTCATTTTGAATCAATTCACATAAATCTTCCCAGTTGTTTTCCCTTGAAATCATCCCCTTTGTAGTATCTTATAGCACAGTAACATTCCATTGCAATATTATGCAATAACTTGTTCAGCCATTCTCCTGTTGATGGTTATCTGCTCAATTTCTATTTTCCTTGCTGTCCTAAAAAGAGCTATTATTAATATTTTTAAGTAATATGAGTCCTTTTTATTTTGTCTCCTTGGCATGCAGACTAAGGAAGGGTACTGATAGGTCAAAAGATATGCACAATAATATTCTTCCTTCCTCCTTTCCTTCCTTCCTTCCTCCCTTCCTTCTTCTTTTTCTCTCTTTCTTTTTTCTTCCTTCCTTGCTAATTTTCCCATTCAAAGTCTTGAGTTTGAATTTTATGGTAGAGTTGGCCTTTGTTCACATCTACAAAGGGAGGAGCAAATGACTGACCTTATGTTTATTATGTCCTGCATAAACAGCTGGATTTAGGAGCCTATACAGTTTTGGTGCTTTCAATATGGTATGATCCATGGAAAGGTTTGGTAACTGTCCTCTTGCTCTGCATTCTGATACTTACCAAGATAGGGATCCTATTCCCTGGTGATTGGAATTGCTTCTTTCTGCCCTGGAACTGAAATCCAGAACTAGGCAATGGGTGACAGAGTTGCCAAATACCCCCCAGTCCTCCACCCAGTACCAGAACAGGGGTTCCCAGAGCTTACTTTCTGACCAGATATTTAGTCACCTCGTCACTCCTTGGTGCTGTGGAGGCAGGCTCTTGCTTTTCACTACTGCTATCTGCATCTGCCTCCTCTCTAGTATCCAGAGATTTCTATTTCTTCCCAAATCCCCTGGGGTGTTGAAAATGATTCACTATGGTGTTTTCCCTTTAGAATTCAGTTCAGCATTTTCTATGATCATTTTATAGGAGAGGTTTTGAAAGAGGTTTTACAGCTGTACTTTTTCACTCCACCTCTTGACTCTATCTCTCACTTGTTGTTTCTAAATCTCCTTTTCCTTATTGGTAAAATGAGTATAATATCACTTATGATATAGGATTGTTATGATAATCAAATGAAATAACGTATGTGAAAGCTTTTGTAAATCATAAGACCATAGATCAATGCTAGCTATTATTAGTCCAAATGATTCATGTTATAGATGAGGAACTGAGACCCAGAGAAACCAAATCATTTGCCTTAATGTCACACAGGTAATAAGTGGTGGAACCAAGTCATTTGACTCTAAAATAAATTTATTTACTCTAAAGTACTCTAAGACAATCAGATCTATAGAGTGAAAAGGACTCATGAGATTACTTAATTAATTATACTTTTCCTCTTTTATGAATGAAGGGAACAACTGAGTTTCTTGGAGAGTTAAATGACTTTTGCAAGGTAACCAGGAAGGCAACTAACAGCACTAGAAATTGATCTCATATTCTCTGTCTTTAATTCAGCAGTCTTTCCACTCGATCATGTTCCTTTCCTTAAAGGTGTTTATGTTTAACAAAACAACAGCAGACTATCATCCTTATAAAAAGAAAATTATCATTTATTGAATAAATGTAATAGTCAGCCTTTGGAATGCTTCCTTCCACTGTGAGGTAGCTATAAGGGCAATGTAAAGAGCACTTGAGTAAAACAATGATAACAACGAACATGATTAACTTTTCAGATGAAAGACATAAACAAGAGCTGTATTAGTTCAGCAAAGAGTATAATCAGTATGAGTTGGAGTGTATAATAGGCATTATAGAAGGTTAAGCATTTTCATTAGTTCTTGATGATTGACAGATATTAATAAATAAAGAAAAAGAATTGAATATTCTAGGTGAGAGAAGTTACAGCAGAAGAAACAGTGAAAGATGTGTTTCATAATCATGAATATAGGGCTTCAATAGAACAGAGGAATTATTTGGAATGCTGGGATGACACATTGGGACTACATTGTACAGGGTCTTGAATGTCAAGCTTACAAAGGAATAAAATATTATTCTGCAACAGAATTGAGAGCCACTGACCATGTTAATATGAGACATGCCATTATCAAAAATAGTATTTTTGGAAAGATTAATATGGTAAAATGTGGCTGGATGTATTGAAGTACATGAAGCAAGAACTTTTGAGAACTGGAAGAATGAGATATACAAATAAATGTAGTTAAACATTAAGAGAAACTATTCAAAGTTACTTTCTGATATTAGAATGGAATCAAATGATCACGGTGCAATTCACATTGCACACTAGAATTATCTACAAAATTGGGTAAAAGCAGAGATTCAGAATATTATACATATATAAAACTGATAAAATACAAAATTTGGAATGTCTAAAAGTGAATTCGAATTGAACTACTACACTGACAATGTGGAAGTTATCCCCAGAAATATAAATATAAATACAAAATTTGTTCTGTAATATCATTTCTGAATGATGTAAATATTTTTTACTTCCCTAACACTGACTACACACTGGTTCCATATACATGTTCTTGGAGTAGCCAATACAAAGTGAATTATATATATAAACCATCCACTGAGAATTTGACTTTTGTTATTTGTGTTGAGATATATTCTATGAACATTTACTAATCATTAATGAGAAATTACTGTTTGTAGGTGTTGTAAATGCATAGAACCCCTATTTTTATTGTCTTTAATACAGTCAGTCAATAGCAATGAATAAAACAAGATCAAGGTCAAACTGTTTTAAAAAGCATCCAAAATGGGCAACTAAATGTAGAGAAGAATTTAAGACTTCTAAGATTGCCCCAAAGTTAAAATCACTAGTGAATCAATATGCCATTCATATAATAAATTGAGAATTATTCATAATAGAACCATGGGACAACTAGCAGGAGATTTACAAAATATCATTCCAACATAATTTTCATATTGAAAAATCTTTGAAGCATCCTCTACTAAGTTAATAATGGATGAAAAATAAGCATTGCTATCTTGTATTTGATTTAAAAAATATTTAGGTTAGGCAGATTTTAAAAAAGAAGGCTTCTACCACCATTCTTGCATGTTAAGATGTGGAGATCTAACAGATAGAAGAGTAACAGAAAAACTCCCCGTAGGGATACAATTAGCTATTCTCAGGGTATTCAAGCACATGTACACACACACATACACACACAAACACGCACACCCACACACCCACAAACGCATAGAACTTTTTACAAGTTATACTTTTTTTCCCATTAAAGTTTTACAGTTGTCACTACTTGGCATGCAGTTAACTCTGAGGTCTCAGAGGCCAGGTTAATGGAGCACAAGCTCTGATATATCTTACTGGAAAAGTAACACGCCTATACCAGGGAAGAAATTATTATTCATTTGTCCTAGTATTAAAATCCTTTCTAAATGTGCAGAAACTGTGATGTTGGCTATAAGAAGTTGATGGAAATATTTTGGCTGGGGAAAGGGTTGTGGTGGGGGTGGATGGTGGAAGGGAAACAAGCATTTATTACTTACTAATATGTGCCAGGAATATTATCACAAATATATTTATAGACTGTCTACTAAGATATGGAAGACTTGAGATCTGTGTATTTAGGAGTACAATCTATTCACAAGGCTTGAAAATCACATTTTTTTTTCTGATATATTAAGTGTTAGTATTGACTATAAATATAAGGGGCAATATGGACCAGAATAGTGGCTCCCATCTGAGCTAGGACTAGAATAAATTTGTTATAAACTCATATGATCTAGTGCTAAACCTCAGAATCATTTGACCCAGTAGTCCTTAATATTGTATTTTTTAATTTTTATTTTGTTTTAATATTTAATTTTGTTGTTATGGACTCCTTTAGAAGTCTGATGAAAATTATGCACCCCATTTCAAGATAATGTTTTTAAGTGCATAAAATCAAATGCTTTGAAATATAAAGGAAACCAGATATTTGTAGAAATGAGGACATATAGATTCGTATTCAAGGTCATGTAACCTTTAATATTCATCAATGGACCCAATATAGATCATTCTCTACATAGTATATAGAGGAGGAGTTATGAGACTTTTGGCTAAAAAGTCATATTAAATCCAATCTGATCCTACTAAGGTTGAAATAAGGTAGACAGATAGATAGACGATAGATAGAATGGTACATGTAGATATCTATACATACATGCATATATATATATATACATGCATACATATACATATGCACATATAACCATACAAGACAATATAAACAGGCATTAGTAGTATTTACAATCTCATAAATGCTAGCTTATGACTATTTAAAAGCTAATAAGAAATAACAATTTATTTGAACATTTACATGGGTAAATAGATCTTTTCTCCAGTGTTTGTTGACACTCAAAAACACCACGAAGAGGAATTATATGTTGGAAGGAGATGTAAAATTGTTCCCCTAGACCAAGATATGAAGAAGCCTAATAAGAGAGCAGATTCATAAATTCATATCAAAGAATAGTAGTTCATAATTTACTCCCTCAAAACTTCTATATTCCATATCATCCAGCAGGGCAAGGAAAACTAACCCAGGAAAAAAGAAAAATAAATGAAAGAAAACCTAGGACTAAAGATGGCTGTTCACTTTCGTGGATTGAATGGTTGTGCTTTCCTGTTGACCATTATCTTGAAAACTAAACAATGCAGAGAGGGATTGATTTCATTAATAGTCTATTATTATTCCTTGCATAGTGTCATCTTTTTTCCTCTCATATTGTTGATAACACTTTTGGTCTCTTTATTCCTGGGAGCATCAAGCTCCCTTTCCATAGTTCTCTTCTTAATGTCCACTATATTCTTTAAGGCTCACTGGATGGCTACATGTTATCTACCTTTGTGCTTTGTTCTGTTATCTCTGCATAGTTATACAGACCAATCCTGATATTTGATCAGCTGAAAGTTATATGGATATATTCAAGTATTTTTAGAGTGCTTAATCTAGAATTTTTCCTTTTTCCTTAATCTACTAAATATTATGATTATTTCATTTCATCATATTTCCTGTTAGATGGTGGGTTCTTGGAGAGGGCAGATAGAGCATTCTATCTCTCTTTTGTTAATCTGAGTAGTTTATATATTTTAAAAATATTCACCCATTTTACATGGATGACTAGTTTTACTGAAATATAAGGTCAGAGCCAAGGTTGGTGAGTAGAAGAAGCATTCAGCTGATCTCTCCCAACATTTCCCTGTAAACAATTTTAAATTATTGCCCTAAATTAAATTCTGGAATGGTAGAGCCAACAAATACAAGTGAGGAATTCATAAGAGAAGATCTATGATGTGGGGGAGATAAAGGAGGGAGGTGGTATAGGTGGTAGTGAGAGAAGAAATAGCATATACTTAGGTTACCATATTTTAGAAAAATACGCAAACATCTACGATATACCTAAGAAAAAATCCTCCCGACCAAGTGAATCCACCAACCATTTAAGGAACGATTAATCCAAATGCCGTATAAACTTTATTTGAAAACAATCGGTAAGAAAGGAGTCCTGCCAAATTCCTTTTATTACAGAAAATTATGCTGATATCTAAACAAGGGAGAGCCATACACAGAGAAATAAAATTATAGAACGATTTCATGAATGAAAATCAATTTTAAAAATTTAAGTAAAATACTAGCAAGCAGATTACAACAATATATCATAAAAATTGTGCACAATGACCAGAATATTCAGTGCTGGTTCAACATTAGAAAAATCATCAGCATAATTAACCATATCAATAATTAAAAATATTATTGAATTAATACATGTAGAAAAATATTTTGACAAAATACAATACTCATTCCTATTAAAAAAACACTGTAAAGCATAAAATCAATGGAACTTTCCTTAAAATAATAAGTAGAATCAGTCTAAAACCAAGAGCAAACATTACCTGATATGAGGATAAACTTTAAGTTGTCCCAGTAAAATAAGAGTTGAAACAAGGATGTCCATTATTACCAATCAATTCAATAACGTATTATAAATTTGTTTACTATACCAGTAAGACAAAGAAAGAAATTGAAGGAATAAAAATAAATAATAAGGAAATAAAACTATCACTCTTTGCAGATGATATGATGTTATATTTGTAGACTTCTAGATGATCAACTAAAATTTTAGTTGAAACAATTAATAATTATAGCAGAGTTTCAGGATATAATTAAATATACATAAATCACCAACATTTCTATATACCACCAACACAATTCAGCAGTAAAGAAATAAAAAAGAAATCCCTATAATTTTAGACATTATAAACTACTTGGTAGTTTATTTGTCAAGAGAAAATCAGGGATTATATGAACACATTACAAAACACATTTCAGGCAAATAAACTCAGATATAAACAATTAGAGGAATATTAATTGCTCTTAAGTAGACTGAGCCAATATAACAAAAGTAACAATTCTTTCTGGCATAATTAGTACCATACCAATCAAACTACTAAAAATATTTTAAAGCCCAAAAGGGCTATAAAACTATGCATGTACTTTGACCTAGCAATACCTCTACTAGATCTATATTCCAAAGCAATCAAAGAAAAGGGAAAAGTACCTGTTTGTACAAATTATAGTAGCTCTTTTTTTGGTAGCAGAGAACTATAAGTGGAGGGGATGCCTATCAATTGTGGAATGACTAAAAAAGTTGTATTTGATTATGATGTGATATTATTGTAATACAAGAAATGATGAGCAGGATGCTCTCAGGAAAACCTAGAAAGACTTACATGATTTGATGCAAAGTGAGTAGAACCAGGAGAACATTGCACATAGTAACAGTAATATTGTAACAATGATCAACTGTGAAAGGTTTAGTCTGATGAAGATAATGATAGAAGATATTACTAAAGACCGAGGATGAAAAGTGCAATACACTTCCAGAGAGATAACCGATGAAATCTGATTGCATATTGGAGCATACTTTTTTAAACTTTCTTTTTTTCTTTTTTGATGTTTTCTTTTGCAAAATGGCAAATCTGGAGATATGTTTTACTTGACTTCACATGTCTCATTTACATCATATTGTTTGCCTTTTTGATGGAACATGTAGCTATGAAAAGGAGAAAGAGAGAGAATTTAGAACTAAAAATTTTAAAAAATGAATGTCAAGAATTAAATAAGTAATTATAAAATGTTTTATGAAATGAAGATACATTAAAAGTTGTGGGGGCAGGTTGGGGGGTAAGATAGCCAGGTTCTTTCTGGTTCTCTTCTACATGACTGTGTTACTTTAAGTAAGCTACTTAACTTCACTGTCCTTCAGTTTATTAAATTTTAATAAATTTAAATATCCTGTGGTTTTATGAGGTGATGAAACAAGGGAAGAGACAATGATCTTTTACTCCTCCCTTCCTCCTATGCACAATTATAGCCATCTCCCTAGGGAGAAACGTAGATTTCAGCAATATAAAAGCTTACTGGAAAAATTTCTTTTCACATGGTGAATTAGGTCATTGAATGTTTTTCTGCTTAACCTCCAAACTCCTTCAGGGTCACACCCTATAATAGACTGGCAACTATGCCTTGTTCTCTGAAGTTTATCAGGTTGAACATTTGATCAATATTCTCTGAAGTTGTCTGCATAGAAAACACCATGGAAATTGGCATTTTTGCTAAGAACATGCTTTTCTTTTTTTCTCAGATGGAACGAGTCAGAAATAAATGTAATTACACATGTTGAAAGGGGAATTATTTTAATGTGCTTAGAGCAAAAATGATTCAAGTAATTCAGGAAATAACACCGACAATATGAACTCATTCTTGAACTTGTCTCCTGTTGAAATCTTACCTATCCTGCCAGGAAGAGTTTAAAAAGATCTTTCATGAAACTTTCTAATTCTGATGCAAATTTGTCTACTTCCTTAGAATCCTCACAGTATTTCACCTATACATTCCATGGCATTCATCATATTCTACCTTGCATAATATCTGGACATATATCATGTGCCCTCTTTTAAATCATAATCTCCTCAGGTCCAATTGGTTCCCTGTCATTGCTATAACCTCCACATCACATGTATTTCCTTCTACAAACTTGATGTTCAACAAAAATACAAAGGAGAGTTAAATAAATTCACCTAGACAACAATGAAACATTTATTGGCTTAACATAGACGAGAGAAGTATGAAATTGAAGAAAAATATTTAATTTAATCACTAGCCCACATGAGATGGAGATTTTTATTAGGATGCTTGAGAACTAATATGCCTTTGTTCTTACGAGCAGGCAGCTAAGTGGTACAGTGGATAGAGTGTTGGACCTGGAGTCAGGAAAGTTTATCTCGCTGATTAAATCTGGCCTCAGATGCTGTATGACCCTAGCCAAGTTACTTAACCCTATTTGCCTCAGTTTCCTCATTTGTAAAATTAATTGAAAAAAGGAAATGGCAAACCATTCCAGTATTTTAGCCCATAAACTCCCAAATGGGGTCACAGGGTGTTGGACACAACTGAAACAACTGAATAGCAACACTAGAATCCTTAGGAGCTCATTTTTCCAGGCCTCTGGAGTATGGTCTTTCATGACCAAAAGGGATAGGGGAAAATTGGGTCAGCACACTTTCGTATGCTAATTATAATGGAAAATGGACACACATTTAGAGTGAATAATTTCTCTTCCTTTCATTAACAGTGTCTTCCATTATTTTTAATTTTTTTGAAGTATGTTATGTTTCAGAGGCTAGGGCCAACACCTCCCAACCCAGCTAACCCCAGGGTTTGCTGCCTGTTGTTTAAGTGGACCCTTGCCTGGAGGTGTTGATTCTTCATGAGGACCAAACTTCACCTTGGGGTTTTTTGTCAGATATTCTAGGATTGTCCAGGAAAACCCCTGTTGTGCCCCTATTTTTATTTATTTTTACCAGCACTTTGTTTACCCTGGACAAAGTTTTTTTGTTTTATTTTATCTCTTTTGTGGGGAAAAATCTTGAGAGTTTAGAATTTTCTGACTTATTCCACCATCTTTCCAGAATTCTCTCACTAACATCTTTTAACATCTCAAGAGAATTATGATTACACCAATGTGGATACTTCTTCCACTGGTGCAATCTGAAGCCCACTTACATCATCTCATTCTGTGTGATTCTTGATATCCTCCAATAAATTCTCCTTAAATAATATGTTCATCCCATTAGAGATCTTTTAAGTCTTTTGATATTGCACAATCAAAGGCCCTTTAAAAATGCACATCAATTAATTTATATTCACTTTCATAACTTGCTCATCTTTATTGCCAATCATATATGTTCTTTGAATATGTCTCTCACTTCAATAATGGAGAAGGGAAAGGAACAGGTATGGTTAAAAAAGATTTTTGAAAATTTTGTTCCAAACGGACATGGATGAGGAAGTTATCACAACAGTGGAGTATACTTGAAGAGATTATGATCCAAAAAAATGTTGACTTTGTGTAAAATCTGTCTAAAAATATTGATTGCATTAGTGAACAAGTCCTGCTTACACTTTATTCTCTCCCTCATACACTCTTTTTTATCCTTTGGGTCAGAAATTACTTTGATTCTTTCAGAAATCATTCTGGACTGTGATTATAGGCAGCCACAGCAACTACTTAGCAAAGTGTATAGGAAAGTGTATCTTGGTATGATAAATGATGGATTTGGGTATTAAGGACACATGTGTGTTGCACAGTTTTTCCAGTGTAATTCAGCTGGCTCTATTTCTCCTATTTCATGCTTGACCCCACTCATTGCCCATATGCAATGCCAGGAAAAGCATTGATGGACTAACTCGATTAATTATTCATCCAATTGCATTCCATTTTATGTACAATAAATTCTTTTAAAACTTTTTTTCCTATTTGACTTATTAGGCAGCTCATTTATGAGTAATCATAGATCTTAATATGTACACATACTTTTTCTGGAGTTTTATTAAATCAATATAATTTTATTTGTAAGAAGGAGAATCTAGAGGGCTTCACCACATATATAGATTTTTTTTTCTTTTTAAATTCTATGCTTCTCTATAGGACATCCTCTATGACAGAAAAGGAAGCTTTTGTTCAAGCGACCCTGATAAGTATGCTTATGTTGCCTTTGTATTCCTCAAGTAAGTGAAAACAAACCAAAATAAACTTGCTAGAGGTATGTATACCTGTATTTTTGAAGTGTTTTGCAAATACTTTATTCCCATGTACTGAAAATTCCATTTGCAATGATTTACCCTAAACAACAGATGGGTTTGGCTAAAAACTACAGCTGTGATGTATTTCAAAACCCAGTAACATCAGAAGAATATGAGTTAACAACTATTTTCATAGAAATGACTATAGAACATTTCCCCCATATATTTATCCAACCGCTCACTGAAGTTGTTATGATTTATACTGCCCTAAGCATCAATAATCCTAATCCCTAATTGTTGTGCATTTCCCATTTACTAAATTCCCTAACCATAAATGCAAAATTAGAAATAACTTTAGACAACATTCTTAGACATAATACTTAGTCATCAACTTTTGTATCAAAAAATCAAGTCAATTTCACCCTTAAGATACCACCCGATACAAATTCTTTCTTAGAATGATTTCCTAAGGCTTTTCACAACTGTTTCTTTCCCTTGTTCTCAATTAAATTTGAACTATTTCTAGTTTTGTTTAAGAATCACAAAGTATCAGAGCAGGAAGGACTCTAGAGAGCTTTAGTAGGACCTATATCGGGGCAGGAGTTCCCTCTCTATGTATGTGTTTTCTTGTTTATTTAATTTATGAATTTATTCATTCACATGGTACTTTGTCATTTTAATAGGCTTTTATGCTTGTCAAATACATGCAAAGATAGTTTTCAACATTCACTTTTAGGAGAGGATTCTGGGAAGATGATGGAGTAGGTCAGAACATTTCAAACAAATTCAAATAGAATTTTCTCCACAAAAGAGATAAAATAGTGCCTTTGGGTGAACATAGAGTCATGAAAACAAATGACAGGACAGAGGTTTCTTTTTGGATAATTGCAGAAGACCTGAAGAAAAAAAAATCTCACTATTAGATTTCCTCTCTGTGAAAAGTAAACATCTCCAGGCTTTAATTCTAGCAGCAAATTGCTTAAACAACAAGTGGCAAGTGTTGGGGGTAGCTGGGTTGGAAGACTACCCGTGCCTAGCCACTGGCTACCCCTGGGACTGTGAGGAGAGTTGGACATCTCAACTGGGAAAGATCTAGGGGACCTCTGCTGACAAGGAATGCCAGACCCAGCTGAGTTGCAGAGACTTGGCGAGGGCAAGAAGAAACCAGCACATTCACAATGAGTGCGGAAGTAGTGGGGTGGGGATACATCTGGCTGTTGTCACTTACAGGAGCCTGGAGGTCTTAGTTTGTTTGTGTTCCAGGTCAGAGGGGAGAAATGAAGAGGTTCAGAGGCCAGAGGCACATCCCCTTATACCCCAGGAATGGAGGTGAATATAAAAACTAAATTATTTCCAAAAGAGAAATGCACAGACAAAGCAGAAAGAGTCGTCCCCAGAGAGCTACTGGTTGGTTGTTGTGCTTCATCTTTGAGGAGGACCAAAGTGACATCACCATGATAAAGTGAAATTTCAGTGTAACAGACTGGGGTTGATCAGATAAATAAGAGCTCAAATGCTATACCACAGGTTGGGCACAGATAGTCCAAGTGAATATTTGGGGTGGATATCCCAAATTTGCAAACCTGCATTTACTTTGTGCTGTCTAATTTCTACTTTGCTTGAAGAGAAAAGCACCTTTCTGATGTATGCACACCATGCTGAGAGGTCCTGTGCCAGTGTCTCCCATGTTGCATAGTCAAATCCAAAGTTCTTGGGAGAGACCTTGAGAGTGTCCTTGTATCATTTCTTCTGGCCACCATGTGATTGCCTGCCCCATGCAAGTTCTCTATAAAATAGTCTTTTGGCAAGCATACATTTTGCATTTGAACAACATGGCCAGTTCATTGGAGCTGTGCTCTCTGAAGCATAGTTTGAATACTTGGCAATTCAGTTCGAGCAAGGATTTCAGTACCTTGTCCTGCCAGATGATAATCAGAATCTTCCTAAGACAGTTCAAATGGAAGTGATTCAGTTTTTTTTGGTGCCATTGGTAGACTGTTCATGTTTCACAAGCATATAACAATGACGTCAGCACAACAACTCTGTAGACCTTCAGTTTGGTAGTCAGTCTAATATCTCTTCTCTCCCAAACTTGAACACCAGGGTTCATCTTCAGAGGAGGATAGTGAAGCAAAGAAACCCTCTTCTACTCCAAACAGCAATGTCAAAGGGTCACCTGCCCTCAAAATAATATAATAAAATCTTTAAAAAGTCTTCAAAAATAAAATGTGTGAGATTGAGAAAAAAAGAAAAAGAAAAAGAAGAATAATACAGAAAAAACAACATTATGACAAGAAAGTCAACCAATTAGAAAAGGGGATCCAGAAGCCTAAGGAAGAAAATGACTCCTTGAAAATCAGAATTGGGCAAGGTGAAGCCAGTGAAGTTATAAGAGGTAAAGAATTTAAAAAAACCCACAAAAACAAAATGTAAAAAATGCAAAAATAGAAGAGAATATGAAACATCTCATAGGAAAAACAAGAGATCTAGAGAACAGATCAAGAAGGGAAAACCTAAGAATAACTGGACTACCTAAAAGTTATGATGTAAAAAAAGTTATGATCTTGATATAATAACACAAGAAATAATTAAAGAAAATTACCCTGAAGCATTTGAACAAGAAGGGAAGCCAGAAAAAGAAAAAAAATTATTGATCACCATCTGAAAGAGATCCTGTGAGAAAACTTACAGAACTCTTATAGATAATTTTGAAACTTTCAAATCCAGGAAAAAAAAAATATGAGCAACAAGAAAAAAAAAAGCAAATTTACATGTGACTGTATCACAGTTATAATGACAGAAGACCTAATGCTGCTTACACTAAAGGATTACAGGTCTTAGAACACTATATATATAGAAGAGCAAAAGAGCTGAGATTGGGGCCAGAAATATCATACCCAGCAAAACAAGTCCTAATTCAGAATGAAAAAAGGACATCTGATAAACTGTCAGACTTTCAAGTCAGTTAAAAAGAAAAAAAGATACTCTAAAGTCAATAAAAGATTTGGCATACAAGAGTCAAGAAAAATATAAAGTACATACCAATGACCAATTATATGGGAGTAAATTTGGATAGAATGTTTATCTTTTATGTATGGGAAATGTAAAACGTATGTCTAAGATTGTTACTAGTAATTAGATAACTTATAAGAAAGACTGGAGTAGACCTGAGTATGACTTCAAAAAGTAAAACCATTCAAGAACAAAGTGAGGTGCCGGAGGAAGAACCAGTACAGAGGAACTAGATGGGGGAGGAGGGCTGTTAGTTCTGCAAACCAAATTTCATCTATAACAGGTTTAAGAGAGATGTTTAAGAGGTGTATACATATATAACTAGTAGACTATAAAATTCTTCTAAATTTCGAAAGAAATAAGACTATGGGGATAGGACAGGGGGAGAGCATAAATAAAGGAGGATCTTTAGAAAGGAGGGTGATGGATAGGTTAGTAGGAGATATAGAAGAAATAGGTGGATAAGGGTGGAACTTTAGAGGGGAAGGGGGAAGAATATATCAAAAAGATGTATAAAAGGGCTTTGAGATTTAGGGAAATGAGAAGATAGGGAAGGGATTGCTAAAGGTAGGGAAGTTAAGTAATAAGAGGGCAAGGTAGCAGATAGAAGTAAAGTATTAGGAATTAGAAGAGACAGGAAAAAAGAAATATGTACAAACACAAAAACAATGGAAAAATAAAGTTTTAAAAGTATGATTCAGTCTGTAGTCAATAACTCTTTCTCTGAAGGTGGATAGCACTTTTCTTATTTATTTATTCATTTGTTTGTTTCTTTATTTATTTAAAGTTTTAAGCATTCATTTCCACAAAATTTTGAGTTCCAAATTTTCTCCCCATCCCTCCACTCCCCCCAACTCAAAACACCAAGCATTCTGATTATCCTTTTCACCAATCTACCCTCCCTTCTAACATCCCTCCTTTCCTTTATCCCCATCTTCTCTTTTGTCCTGTAGGGCAAGATAAAATTCTATACCCCATTACCTATATTTCTTATTTTCCAGTTGTATGCAAGAACATTTCTCAACATTTCTTCCTAAACCTTTGAGTTTCAATTTCTCTTCCTTCCTCCCTCCCCACCCATCCCTACTGAGAAGGCAAGCAATTCAATATAGGCTGTATATGTGTAGTTTTGAAAATGACTTCCATAATGATCATATTGTGTAAAACTAACTAGATTTATCTCCTTCCTATCCTGTGCCCTATTTCTTCTATTCTCTCTTTTGACCATGTTCCACCCCAGGAGTGTTTCCTTCTAATTGCTCCCTCCTCCCATTTGCCCTCCCTTCCATCACCCCCCCCCCATACTGCTTATCTCCTCCTCCCCTACTTTCCTGTAGTGTAAGGTAGGTTTTCATACCAAATTAAGTGTGCCTGTTATTCCTTCCTTGAGCCAAATGTTATGAGAGTAAGCTTTACTTTTTCCCTCTTACCTCCCCTCTATTCCTCTCCATTGGAAAAGCTTTTGCTTGCCTCTTCTATGAGAGATACTGTGCTGCATTCCAATTCTCCCTTTCACCTCCCAATATTTTCCTCTCTCACACCTTAATTTTATTGTTTTAGATATGATCCCTTCCTATTCAATTATCTCTCTCTCTATATATATATATATATATGCATATAATATATATGATATTATATATGAGTGTGTGTGTGTGTGTGATCCCACCAACTACTCAGATACAGAGAAAAGTTTCCATGGAAGAATGGGAACAGTTCAACTTTAGTAATTCCCTTATGAATTCTCTTTTCTGTTTACCTGTTCACGCTTCTCTTGATTCTTGTGTTTGAAAATCAAATTTTCTTTTCAATTCTGATCTTTTCATAATGACTGCTTGAAAGTCCTCTATTGTGTTGTAAGACCAGTTTTCCCCTGAAGTATTGAACTCAGTTTTTCTGGGTAGGTGATTCCTGGTTTTAATCTTAGTTTCTTTGACTTCTGGAATATAATACTCCATGCCCTTTGATCCCTTAATATGTTATCCTGATTGTATTTCCACAATACTTGAAATGTTTCTTTATAGTTCCTTACAATATTTCCTCATTGACATGGGAACTCTGGAATTTGGCTACAATGTTCCAAGGAGGTTCTCTTTTGGGATCTCTTTCGGGAGGTAATGGGTGGATTCTTTCAATATTTATTTTGTTCCATGGTTCTAGAATATGAGGTTAGTTTTCCTTGATAATTTCATGAAAGATGATGTCTAGGATCTTCTTTTGAAAGTGACTTTCAGGTAGTCCCATAATTTTTAAATTTTCTCTCCTGGATCTATTTTCCAGGTCAGTTGTTTTTTCCAATGAGATATTTCACATTCTTTTTTTTTTTCATTTTTTGAGTTTTATTTTGTAATTTCTTGTTTTCTCATAAAATCATTAGCTTCCATCTGTTCCATTCTAATTTTTTAAAAATTACTTTCTTCAATGAGCTTTTGAACCTCTTTTTCCATTGAGCTAATTCTGCTTTTAAAGCATTCTTCTCCTCATTGACTTTGTGAACCTCTTTTGCCAATTGTGTTAGCCTATTTTTAAAGGTGTTATTTTCTTCAGCATTTTTTAGTTCTCCTTTAGTAAGCTGTTGGCTTGCTTTTCATGCTTTTCTTGCATCTCTCTCATTTCTCTTCCCAATGTTTCCTCCACCTCTCTTACTTGATTTTCAAAGTCCTTTTTGAGCTCTTCCTTGGCCTGACACAATTGTGCATTTATTTTGGATATTTTGTGATGCAGAAGCCTTGACTTTTATGCCCTCCCCTGATGGTAAGCATTGCTCTTCCTTGTCTGAAAGAATGGGAGGAAATATCTTCTCACCAAGAAAGTAACTTTCTATAGTCTTATTTTTCCCCTTTTTGGGGGGCATTTTTCCGACCAGTTACTTGACTTTTGGGTTCTTTGTCAAGAGTAGGGTATACTCTGGGGACCTGTAAGATCTCAGTTCCTGCAAGATGGCACAATCAAGCCTGTACACTGGTCTGGGAGCAACCAGAAACTTTACTGTCCAGCGTCTGCAAGTAGTAGAATTTCCTCTCCATGCCATACCATCACTCAGGGCTGAGTTTCAGATCAGCTCTTCAATTCCTCCAGGGGGTTTAGGTGGGGACAGTGCTGACACTCAAGGCTGAGGGTCAAATCAGCTGATCAATTACCTAAGGGACTTTAAGCTGAGTACTCCAACAATATAACCTAGCTGTTGCCTGCTGCTGCCTCTGTTGCCACCACCTGAGACTGGAGCTATGGGGGAAACCTGCTCCCTTCTGGGCCAGCAGACAAAACCCTCTTCCTGACTTTTGATGCATGTGAGTTGAGGGATCTGTGAACCTCTGCTGGTGCTGGGGATTCCACCCCCAGGGTATGCAGGTTCTGCTCCTCCCAGTGGCAAGACTGGGCTGCACTCTGATCCATGTCCCATGCAACAGACCTTTCCCATTGACCTTCCAGGTCACCCTGGGCTGGAAATCTTCTTCACTCCATAATTCTGAGACTTCAGATGCTTTAGAATTTGTTGGAAGTCATTCTTTACAGGTATTTTGTGGGCTGATGGGGAAGAGCTAGAGGATGTGCATGTTTCTACTCTGCCCTCTTGACTCCAACCCCTTAAGTTTTCTTAAAAAAAGAAAAATGTTACCCACAAAAAGAAATTCACATTTACAAGATTCTGAGTTTCAGTTTTTTTTCTCTCTCCCTCCCCTCCATCCTTCCAAAACAGAATTTAATGTGATATAAGCTATGCATGTACAATTGCATTTAACCAGGTTGTGATAGAAGAATCAGAACTAAGGGAAAAACTGTGATAAACCAAAAAAGAGAGAGAGAGTATATTACGCTTCACTCTGTAGTTCTTTCTCTGGATGGAGACATTCACCATCATGAGTTCCATGGGATTGTCTTAGATTTTGCTCTGCTTAGAAGAGCTGAATATATTAAAATTTATCATTGCAGTGTTGCTGTTGTTGTGTACAATATTCTCCAGGTTCTGCTCACTTGTCATGTTACACAGTCTGATAGATGTGGCGTGGTACCTCAGAGTTTCTTTAAACTGCAATCTCTAATCAAGGGTTTGAGGGAGTTTTAAAACAAGGATTAACCATTATCTATAAAGACTAAACAAGGAAGAAAGAGAATATGAACCAGAAACATTATGGATATCAGGGAAGGGGTAAATGATAACACCACTGACAGAAATAGTGATTTGTCATTCAATCAGCAAACATTTATTAAGTACAATCTATGTGTGGGAAAGTATTTTTAGAGAATAAATAAACAGGTTTAGAGGAAAAGAATATCTTTTTTTGTTGAAAGCATTGAATTAATGTGACAGTAGATTGTGCATAGTACTTATTCTGAAAATAGTTGAAGGTATAGTGTTGCAGAAGAAAGTTCCTAAGTCAAAATATAGATTTTAAAGTGAACTCCATGGAAATTAAAAATGAAACTATTTGTAAATGATAGTAGAAACAGAAAATATTTAGATATAGAGGAAGAATAAGGACCAGTCCTAGAACTTCACTTAGATCTTTCAGGAAGAAGATGAAGAACTTATTAGAGGCAGAAAAAGAGCAATGAGAAAAACTTTAACTAAATGTTTTTTTTTTTTTGAAAATAATAGAAGGCAGATAACAAAACAGAAGGAAGTGATAGATAAGTAATATCTATGATGAGGTCAAGAAAGATGAGAACTGGAAAAGTCTATCATATTTATGATTAAGAGGTAATTGAAGATATAGAAAGAGTAGTTTCAGCAGAGTAATGACAGCAGAAACCAAATCACAGGATGTTGAGTACATGAATAATGATGAATCAGAGGCATTGAACCTAGATAATTTCTAAAGAATGTCCAATAGTGAAATGGAAAAGAAAAAAGCTAAAGCATCTGGATAGGGCAGAAAATCTTTTTTAAAAAAGGAATCCTTTGCTTTGAAGATTTTTGCAGGGAGATTTTTTTTTTTTTGTAGAGTGCAAAACATTTTGGCAAAGGAGATAATGAAGATACGTTATTGTACTACAAATTATTACATAGCATTTAGAGGTTTCCAAAGTACTTAGATACATCATATTTTTTTGATCTAGATCAAACCTATGAAGTAGGTACTACTTATATTTGAATTTTACATATTAGTTAACTGAGTCTAAAAAGATACTATTGCTTAACTAGGTTCACATAGCTAGGAAGCAATCAATACAGGATTCAAACTCATGTCTTCATGACTATAAGCCATTTCCTTTATCCTTTACCTGACCTAACTGCCTTGCTGAATGCTACAGACGGGATGACTTTTGAAACAAGGACATGAAGTAAATAGGAAGAATTGGGATTAAGGATGAAGCCTTAATGAGCTGTAAGAGTAATTCTGTGAAAAGAGGGAAGAAAATGAGTAGTAGATTGTTGTGCCACAATCAATCAGCATACTATAGTACAAAGAAGTAATGTGATCCAATTTTTGAAATGAGACTTTGAATTCCATTTTTGAATTAGCCCACAAAAAGAGTAACACCATAAAAAAAAATGACTTTTCTCTCTGCTGTGAGTTAATTTCTATTCCAGAGAAAGGAGGCATGAATAAAATCTTACTCAAGATTGTCATCTGACTATGAAGTTTTCTAAACATGAGAGTAGTCATGTCATTTCCATTCCATACCATGTAAATGCTTAAATATTTGTAAGATTTATTTTCCACCATTATAGCAGACCTTAATATCAGTACATTGTGTCTGCTTCTCAAGGGTTTTCTAGTACAGATTTTGTCATCCAGTGTGTAAACCACCCTTTCCAGCTTCATGTCATCTACAGTTTTGATAAGAATTCCCTACAAGTTATTGACAAAAATGTTAATGATAATACTACCAACACAGATCCTTGGGAAAATCTTCTACATATCTGTTTCAGTTTGAAATTGATTAGTTCAAGCATTCAGCTAATTTCAAAAACACTTAATTGTGTTTTCATCTATGCTCCATCATTCTGTCTTTCTTACAATATATCATGAAAAAAAATGCAAATATTTTCCTTAAATCTAGGTAGACCATTTCAGATCTACCAGTACAGATATGCTGCCATAAGAGGAAATAAGTACAATAAGAAATGAGTTGTTATTTATGAATCCATCCTGGCTTAAATAAGAAGAAAAATAAATATATTTTTAAATGTAGGTACTGAATAGTTTTCTGTGGATTGGATATATGAAAATATCAGCAATTTCAAAAAATCTTATTAGAAATAATTTGTGTTTGCAGTAACAAAACTGAAATTTTCTGAAAACAACTTCATTTCTTTTGTTACTGATAATCAAAATTATTTTTAAAAAGAACAGTCAGATTTTGGATGTTTGCTTTAATAGAGCCATATAGGTATTTGAAGCTGGTAAAACAAAAGAGTAGTTCACATATTTGGTATGATTTCAGTAATGCCAAGGAAATTTTCTATACCCATGTTACATAAGGTTATAATTTTCCAACAGGATGGAATGTTTCTTTTCAAATTGAATGTCTGAAGATATTTCTCTGTTCTCTCTCTCTGTATACCACATCCCTCATCCACCATTACCTTCATCTTATTTTTTTTATTACCACTACTCAGAGCAATTACCAGTCTCAACCTCTCACTGAAGTTCCATTTCATGGTCTCCAACTTCCAGGTAAGCATCTAGATGTCTCATCATCATTTTAAACTTATACTATTTAAAAACAATGCTAATTATTCCACCTCCCATATCTCTACCTCACATCCTTTTTGTAAGGGAAGCAGTGTATAATACATAAATATGAATTAATGTTACTTTTAAGAAGTAGTATGTTGTAGTGTTTAGACAGCCCACCTATAAGAAAAACCTGCACTCATGTTCTATCACACAAGATGTGTTTGTGATCCTGGAAAAACTTTTTAACTTTTCAGATCTCTAATGACATCTGAAAATTTGCATTATAAACTAACTTCTTATACGAATTACATGGATAAAATAAGACTGAACCCTCCCCAATATTTTACTGTTATTTCTTTTAATGGCATCATCATTCTCTTAGTCTCATAAATGAAAGATTTTGGAGCATTTTTTTGCCCTGCCTCTTCCTCTCATTCCTTATATGTAGTCACTCATCAAGAGACTGCATATCAGCTAGTCCATCCACTTCTTCCCAACATTGAAGAACATTACACATTCCTGAGTAGTTAGGTGGCTTATAAAGCTTTGTTAGTGAGAAATGTTGGCATAACCCCCAAATAATCTAATTAAAAATCCACATACACAACGACATGCTATTTTTCTCATATATAGTTTATCTTATATCTCTGTCTATTTCTCCATTTCCAATACCATCATGATAAGCTAGGTTCTCGTCATCTTGTATAATTTATTACTGCAATAAATTCTGCCTGGAAGTTGTCTCTCAAATCTCTCCCTCCCCAGATTTAATCCATCTTTATCACAATTTTAGGTTCAATTCAATTTAACAGGCTTTTATTAAAAACTGACCATGTGCCAGCCATTATGCTGGATGCTAGGGATGCAAAATGAAAAAAAAAATTATCTATTCTTTTTCTGGAATCATAGAAAATTTGACCTTGAAATGATTGTAAGATGACAGATCTAGAGCTTGTAAGGATCTTGGGGACTATCTTATACAACATCCTCATTTTAGAGATGGGGAAACTGAAATCTCGAAAACTTAAGTGATTTCTATATGGTCAGAAAGATTAAATGTGGAACATGAAAGTATTAGACTTACATCCTTTGACTCAAAATTCAATAATTTTTTCAGTGTACCATAGTGCCTTAATCATAGTTTTTTTTTCTTTTTTTGCTGCCCTACTTCAAATCTTTCAATGGTTCTCTTTTTCAAATACTTGAAGTCTAAACTTCATTGCCTAGCTTTTGAATCTATCCATAATCTCATTCCTCCAACTCTATTTCCTATTCCTCTTCAGATACTGCTTCTTCTCTAAGTAGATTACTCTCCTCACACTCCACCTGGTGCCATTTTCATTTTTGCCTGTGCTATTTCACGGCCTGCAATATCTCTTCTGTCTTTCCCATAATTCCAAATTCTAACTAGAGTTCAAGGTTTGTTTATTTTTTTCTAAACCCTTTCATAAAGACTTCTCCTTGAACATACTCTTCTGTAAAATCCTTTAACATTTTTTCAGACTGGAATGGTCCCTAGAAGTCAATATTTTAAATCTCTCATTTTACAAAAAAAGAAACCCAGTCAACCAAGATGAAGAAGCATATGTATAATGTGAACATAATTCCTGTTATTCAAATCTAACATGTTCATCCCACTATACTTCACCTATATCCTTCTGAATGTAACAGTATATTAATGCTGTTTAACCAGATAATCAGAATCATAATTAGCAATTCTAGTGACTGGGCTAAATTTATTTGGGAATTAGGGGTGATGATTGACAGCTTGCCCTGATCAGGTACAGTGGCACTGGAGTTAAAGCAGTACACCTCTCACATGTTAAACATGAGCACTCAGAGGCTAAAAGAAAGATATCTCTCTTGTCCCTACCTCAGATTTTCAATTATAGAAAGATCTTAGATGATATCAGCCATTGTCAAGTGAGGGAGCTGGCATTAAAGTATTTTGCTCTGTATATTGAGAACTAGGGAGTAGATCATATTGAGGACTGTTAATTAAGTTCACATGAAGCATAGGGACAGAATGTAGGGTATGTTGTCATTAATACCTTTGTTTGAACAAATTGGATCAGATATTTAGTAGGAAGAAACCTGTGAAAGTAAGATATAATGGAAAGTATGCAGGAATTAGAGTCAAAAGCCATGAATTCTAATGTTTACTTTTCCATTAAATAGTCGTGTCACCTTTAGCAATCAGTTAACTCATGATTTCCTCATCAGTTAAAAAAAACCATAACATTAACAGATAAGATAAGAGACTAGGATTATGATTTCATCAAGTGAGGTCACTCCTTCTACCAATGCAAGTTGACAATGCAATCTTGTCAACTTATAGTCTTAGGCATTGTCTATAATATTGAGAGATTGCACAATTCCCCCAAGGTCACAAAGTAAGTATGCATATAAAAGATTTGACTTGAATTCATGTATCGCTGACTTCAAGGCTGGTTTACTTTCCACTCTCCCTTACCTCAAGGAGATACTGTAAGGAAAGTATGTTGCCAATTACTATATAAATGTGTATAGAAAATAATTAGAACATTGGACACCTTCAACAGAAGAAGAGGAAAAGGAAACAATAATATGAGTTGGAGAGAATATCGGTTTAAAAAAAAAGCATTTCAACTATGTCCCATTTTTCCTAGCTTTAGCTCTGGAACTGTATTTTAATCTAGTGTGTTGCTACAGAGCAGCTTGAAATGATTAAATTTAAAAAAGAAAAAAAACAAAAACAAGCCTGATCAATGGTGAAGGTGTCAAATCGTCATGATCTTAATTAGTGAGCATGTTGAGTATTCATTCTAGATATGTATAACAATGAAAATGTATTTAAATGATTGATTAACTCTTGTCTCAGCATACTCAGCAAAAGTTTCAGCTACATACATTAGATAATAAAAGTGAAAAGCAGAATGAATGATGGAAACATTTTCAGGAAGGCAGGTGGAAAAAAGCTGATTGATTTTATCACAAACATTTCTCATGAAACACATCAAGTATTTTACTATTCTAGAGAACTGACATAATAAATTGATAAATAATATTGAAAAATAATTTTAAAATGGAAGCAGTGTGCTGTGTCCTTTGCATAAGAATCAGCCAATACTAAACTTCTGCCAAAAATACTTATATTTGGTGTCATTTTTTCAAAATTGTTGATGGTTTAGAGTTAACATATATCCTATTACTGAACCCATATTATAATTAACACTGTAGGTTGATACATGAGAGTCTTTTTATGTAATGCTTTAATAAAATGCATTCCCAAAAGAATGTAGACATCTGGAGAGTACTAGTATAGAATCTGTGATGTGACTTATCAAATAGTATGGTAGGTAGCTTCTTTACCTCACTTATACAATGAAAATGATAAAAACACATCTGCCAGAACTGAGGAAATCACATGAGGCAATTTATAAAGAGTTTTGCAGACTTTAAATGACCATAATGCCTATAGTATTTAGCCTTTTAGGTTATCTATACATTTATAAAATGTAAACATTTTTCAATTATTCATCTGTGAAAGGAACAATTAAATTGTGGTACCATAGGTAGTAAGGTAACAAAGAAGGAATTAAATATATCCTAAACAATATCAGACACTTTTTATCTTTTGAGATACAAATATAAAAATGGAGTTATTCTCTGCCCAGAAGGACTTTTCCCCTCTATTTTCTTTTCTTAAAATGTCTCTTATTTTCCCTCTTTTCTTCTCAGACACTTGATTTCATTGGCATATGAATCTTTTATTGAGGAAATTCCACTTCCAATGCAAATTGGCAACCAATCTGCAACTAGTAGAATTTCCTAGGGTGCATAGAAGGTAAGTGATTTTCCCAAGATTGCATAACAAGAATGGCACTTTCATTATAATTGGGGAGGGAACAAATATAGTTGATAGTAATCAATGGAGATTTGTTCTGCATATTAATAAATATAATGAGTCGATGTAGAAAGGATGTTGTTTTGTGAAGGACCACGACAGTTTCGACTAGACTAATAGCCCAGATTGAATGAGGAAAGAAACAGTGGATCTTAGGAAGCAAAAGTAAATTTTTCAAGAGCCACTGAGAAAAATGTTTAACAAAATACTTGCTTTTGAAGAAACACTGAGAAAGTATTAGACTGAACAGTTAGACTCAAGTTTTTGACAGTCCTTCAAGTACCTAAAGACAGCTATGTATACCTGACTTTTCAATTCCTCAGACTAAACCATGCTACTCATTTTCACTATCTTTCAAGTTTCACAAACTTGGGGGCCTTAATTGACTTTGTCGATATAAGATGGTCTCCTATTTATCAATATACTTACTGAATTGTGATTTCCAAAACTGCAGATTTTTTTAATTGTTCTTTTCTTTTCTTTTATTTATAAATTTATTTATTAAACTTTTTACATTCATTTTCACAAAACTTTGGGTTCCAAATTTTCTCCCCATTTGTCCCCTCCCCCAACCCCAATATACTGAGCCTTCTAATTTCCCCTATCACCAATCTTCCCTCTCTTCTATCATCCCTCCCTTCCCTTGACCCCATCTTCTTTTTGTCCTGTAGGACCAGATAATGTCTGTTCAACATTACCTGTATTTCTTGTTTCCTAGTAGTAAGAACAATACTCAACAGCTGTTCTTAAACTTGAGTTCCAACTTCTCCCCATCCCTCCCTCCCCACCCATTCCCTTTGGGAAGGCAGGCAATTCAATATAGGCCATATCTGTGTAGTTCTGCAAATGACTTCAATAATAGTTGTGTTGTGTAAGACTAACTATATTTCCCTCCATCCTATCTTGCCCCCCCATTGTTTCTATACTCTCTTTTGATCCTGTCCCTCCCCGAGTGTTGACTTCAAATTGCTCCTTCCTCCCATTGCCCTCCCTTCCATCATGCCTTCCACCCTGCTTATCTCCTTCTCCCCCACTTTCTTGTATTGTAAGATAGGTTTTCATACCAAAATGAATGTGCATTTTATTCATTCCTTTACTCAAATGTGATGAGAGTAAACTTCATGTTTTTCTCTCAGCTCTCCTATTTTTCCCTCCACTAAAAAGTCTCCTGCTTCCCTCTTCTATGAGGGATAACTTGCCCCATTCCATTTCACCCTCTCTCCTCCCAATATATATCTCTCTCATGATTTACCTTAATTTTTTAAAGATAGGATCCCATTCTATTCAATTAACTCTGTGCTCTCTGTCTCTGTGGGTGTGTGCATGTGTGTGTGCACATGCATGCATATGTGTGTGTGTGTATGTGTGTCTGTAATCCCACCAACTACCCAGATACTGAAAAGTTTCAAGTGTTACAAATATTGTCTTTCCATGTAGGAATGTAAACAGTTCAACTTTGGTAAGTCCCTTATGACTTCTCTTTGCTGTTTACTTTTTCATGCTTCTTCTTATTCTTGTATTTGAACGTCAATTTTCTTTTCAGCTCTGGTCTTTTCCTCAAGAATACTTGAAAGTCCTCTATTTCATTGAAAGACCATTATTTCCCCTGAAGTATTATATACTCAGTTTTGCTGGGTAGGTGATTCTTGGTTTGAGTCCTAGTTCCTTTGACTTCTGGAATATCCTATTCCACGCCCGTCAATCCCTTAATGTAGAAGCTGCTAGATCTTGTGTTATCCTGATTGTATTTCCACAATACTGGAATTGTTTCTTTCTAGGTGCTTGCAATATTTTCTCCTTGACCTGGAAATTCTGGAATTTGACCACAATGTTCCTAGGAGTTTCTCTTTTTGCATCTCTTTCAAGTGGTGATCAGTGGATTCCTTGAATACTTATTTTGCCCTCTGGTTCTAGAATATAAGGGCAGCTTTCCTTGATAATTTCATGAAAGATGATGCCTAGGCTCTTTTTCTGATCATGGCTTTCAGGTAGTCCCATAATTGTTAAATTGTCTCTCCTGGATCTATTTTCCAGGTCAGTTGTTTTTCCCATGAGATATTTCACATTATCTTCCATTTTTTCATTCTTTTGGTTTTGTTTGGTGATTTCTTTGTTTCGCATAAAGTCATTAGACTCCATCTGTTCCATTCTAATTTTGAGAGAACTATTAAATTCAGTGAGCTTTTGAACCTCTTTTTCCATTTGGCTAATTCTGCTTTTGAAAGCATTCTTCTCCTCATTGAGGTTTGAACCTCTTTTGCCAATTGAGTTAGCCTCTTTTTCAAGGTGTTATTTTCTTCCGCATTTTTTTGGGTCTCCTTTAGCAAGGTATTGACCCGTTTTTCATACTTTTCTTGCATCTCTCTCATTTCTCTTCCCAGTTTTTCCTCCACCTGTCTAACTTGCTTTTCAATGTTCACCATTGCGTTTCTATTTTCACCAAGAAAATAACCTTCTAGGGTCTTATTTTTTTTTTCCCTTTTCTGGGCATTTTCCCAGCCAGTTACTTGGGTTCTAAGATTCCTCTTCACCCCCGCCTCACTCGTGCTTGGGATCTGAGATTCAAATGCTCCTTCCCAGCCTCAGGGCTTTTGGGGGGGGCAGGGCTGCTATTCAGTGGGATTAAGTTCAGGTTCTCTGGTGAGGGCAAGGCTGCCTCCCAGGCTCAGTTCCCTCAGGGGGTTCATGCAGATACCTTCAACGGTGGAGCTCCTGCCTGCTTTGGGAGCTCCTGGCTGCTACTTTCCCTGCAGCTTCCTCCCTAGGGGGCCCGAGTTGTGGAGACACCCAGCTCCCCTCTCGGCCAGCCCAGAAGTCTCTCTCACTGACCTGTGTGCCTGTGGGTTGAGGGACCTGCACTGGAGATTCCGTCCCTGAAGCCTGCTCAGATCTGCTCCTCTCAGGGCCACATGGCCAGGGCAGGGCTGGGCTCTGCTCTGGGTCCAGTGCGCGATGGACTTTTGGTGGCAGTTTTTCAGGGCTGTCTGGAACAGAAATCTCCTGCTCTCTATTGCTGTGTGGCTTCCACTGCTCCAGAACCTATTGGGAGTTCTTTTTACTGATAATTTATGGGCTGTGGGTTCGGAGCTAGCGTATGTGAATCTTTCTACTCTGCCACCTTAGCTCCTCTCCCAGATGTTATTTTTTTAATACCTAATTGCCTATATATCTTATTTCCCAGTTGCAGATAGAAAAAATTTTTACATTTGTTTTTAAAACTTTGAGTTCCAGATTCTTTCCTTTCTTCCCTCTCCTCTCACCATCATTGAGAAGACAAGCAATTCAATATAGGTTATACATGTGTAGTTATGCAAAACACTTCCATAATAGTCATGTTGTGAAAGACTAAGTATATTTCTCTTCATCCTATTCCACCCCCTTACTAATTATGTTAAACTTTGACCCTTTCGCTTTTCAAAAGAGTTTGCTTCTGATTATCCCTTTCCCCAATTAGGCCTCCCTTACATCATCCCCCACATATATCCCCTTCCCCCACTTTTCTATAAGATAATATTTCCAATTGAATGTGTATGTTATTCCTACCTTAAGCCAAATCTGATGAAAATAAGTTTCACTCATTCCCTCTCATCTCTCCCCTCTGCTCCTCTATTGTGAAACATTTTTCTTACCTCTTTCAGGTGAGATAATGTATCCCATTTTATTCTCCCTTTCTCCTTCTCCCAATATAGTCCTCTCTCATATCTTAATTTTATTTTTTAGACATCATCCCTTCATAGTCAACTCACCCTGTGCCATCTCTCTCTCTCTCTCTGTATGTCTATCTTCCAAACACCTTAATACTAAGCAAGGTCTCATGAGTTACAAATATCATCTTTCCATGCACTAATTTAACAGTTCAACTTTAATATGAACTTTATGATTTCTCTGTACTCTTTACGTTTTTGTGGTTCTCTTGATTCTTGTATCTGAAAGTAAAATTTTCTATTCACCTCTGGTCTTTTCAGCAAGAATTCTTGAAAGTCCTCTATTTCATTGAAATTCCATTTTTTTTCTCCTACAGTGTGATACTCAGTTTTGCTGGGTAGATGATTCTTGGTTTTAATCCTAGCTCCTGTGACATTTGGAATATCATATTTCAAGTCTTTCAGTCTCTTAATATAGAAACTGCTAAATGTTGTGTTAATCCTGATTGTGTTTCTACAGTATTTGAGTTGTTTCTTTCTGACTCCTTGCAATATTTTCTCCTTGACCTGGAAACTCTGTAATTTGACTACAATATTCCTAGGAGTTTTCTTTTTGGGAACTCTGTCAAGAGATTGTCAGTGAATTCTTTACATTTCTATTCTGCCCTCTGGTTCTAGAGTATCTGGACAGTTTTCCTTGATAATTTCTTGAAAGACAATGTCTAGTATCATTTTGATCATGGCTTTCAGATAGCCCAGTAATTTTTAAATTATCTCTCTTGGATTTATTTTCCAGGTCAGTGTTTTTCTAATGAGATATTTCACAGTCTTCTATTTTTCATTTTTTTGCTTCTGTCACAGTTGCCAGTGACTTAGTCCCCTGATGCCTGCTCTGATTCTGCCTATGCTAGCATGTCCCACTCTGTACTGTACTCCACTCTGTTCTCAGCTCAGTGCAACAGACACTTCCTGTCAACCTTCTAGGCTGTCTTGGGCTGAAGATTTCCCTCATTCTTTTACTTTGTGGGTTCTGCAGCTCTAGAATTTAGTTAGATTAATTTTTATAGGTATTTACAGGGGTTTGGGGAAGAGCTCAAGCAGACCTCTGCTTTTTCTCTGCCATCTTGACTCTGCCCTTGCAGATATTTTCTGATTGGGGAATAGTAGTCCACATTCTATCTTGATGCCTCAACCGGGATTCTCAAAAGGTAAACCAATAGAATACAAACTCTGATATGTCCTATAGATGAAAAGGATGTGGCTTGGAACTCTATTGCCTATATGCAGTTCTGGAAAATAGTTCCAGTGTGGATGCTGGTGGTCAGCCACAAGAAAGCAGTTCTTGTTATAGTTCAAAGGTCAAGAGGAACATTACATCAGCAGGGGCACAATGGTGCCCCTCACAGTTCCAGGCTGAAGAGGAACACTAGTGCTTGTAGCTTCAACAGGGTAGGGGTGGTTCTTGGATAGAGAGCAGAGCACAAGTGAAGAGATCAGTAATCATACCTCTCCTGGGGTCACATCACTTTGAAAACACCAATAAAATTACAGACCCCCAGAACTTGCTCTGAAAAGAGCAGCAAAAAAAGCCTGGAGTTTAAGACACTGCCTCCTAACTCCCAGGTGATGAAAACTTAACTTTTACATGCAGTTTACAGTCAAGAAACAGGCTAGAAAAATGAGTAAACCACAGAAAAATAACTTTATCATAAAAAGCTGTTTTGGTGTTAGAGAAAATCAAGACATAAATTCAGAAAAAGATAGCTATATAAAAATAACTATATATTAAACCTCTAAGAAAAATGCCAACAAGCCCAAAAGACATTCTTGGAAGAGTTAAAGACAGAGGTAAAGGGAAAATTGGGGGCAAATGAAGTGATGCAAGATAATTTTGGAAAAAAGAACTAACAACTTGGTAAGAGACACAAAAATCCACTAAAGGACTTCTTAAAATGCAAAATTGGCCAAATTGGAAAAAAAAAAAGGTTCCAAAACTCACTAAAGAAAATAATCCCTTAAAAATTAGAATTGGGCAATTAGAAGCTAGTTACTCCATGCAAAATCAAGAAACAATAAAATTAAATTAAAAAAATAAAAAAGAATTAAAGAAAATACTATCTTTTTGGAAAAACAACTGACTTATGAAATACATTGAGGTGAGATATTTTAAGGATTACTAGATTACCTGAAAGCCACAGTCAATGAAAGAATAAATGCACACATGCGTACACACACATATCAAATGTGTATAGTTCATGTAATCCAATAGAGTAATAAGAGGGAAAGAGCATGAGAGAAAGGGGAATGCATGCAGAACTAAGGGACACAGTGTTTAAAAGTAAAATAGACTTTTGAAGAGGGAAAGGATACAAAGAGAAAGAGAAGAAGAAACAGAAGAAAATAGGATGGAGGGAAAGAGTTAGTAATAAGTGTGCATGGGAATGGAATGTGCTCACACATAAAACAGGAAGATGCCAACCAGCTTAAAGAGCTAGAGAAGACCTATACATGTCAGCTGAAGTAAAAAAAAAAACAAAAACAGTGGCAGCAATCGTGATCCCAGATAAAGTAAAAATATAAATAGACTAAACTACAGTGATAAGCAGGGAAATTATATCTTCTTTAATGGTACCACAGACAATGAAGTAATATATAAAAAAAAAAATTACAGGAAAGCTCTCTTTTCTCAAACAGATTTTTTTTCCATTGCCTTTAGAATGAATATATCTGTCTCAGTGGACATAAAATCATTTCTGTGCCCCATCTTGGACGTTATTTCTTACTTTGATATGACCTGTCCTGTCCTTCAAAACACATGTTATGGGTAAACCTTGAGGGGACTTATCATTATTGTTGTTGATATTACCCTCCCCCACCCAAGGAAAGTTGTACTGGAAGAGAAGAAGGAAAAGGAAGAAGAGGAGGAAGCTTCAATAAATATCTCAACAAATTTTTATTTGGCGTTAAAGTCCTTTTTAATCTACCACTCTGTATGATACCTCTCTAGTCCTTTTATTCCTCATTCTCCTCTCTGTTCTTACCTCCATATTCTTTGATTCAGCATCATTGGCCTCCTTGATATTTCCTCAAATAATATACTATCTCTTGAAAGCAGAGATTTTCATTGATTGTTCCCCAGGCGTGGAATGCTCTCCCTGTTCGCCTCAACCTTCTGGCTTCATTCAAGTCACAACTAAAATTATGCATTATACTGGAAAGCTTTCCTAAACTCCATTAATGGCAGTGTCTCCTATTGATTGTCTCCAATTCCTCATATATTCTTCTTTTCCGTCATTTTTCAGTCATGCCTGACTCTTCATGACCCCACTAGGGGTTTTCTTGGCAAAGATACTGGAGTGGTTTGCCGTTTCTTTCCCCAGCTCATATTGCAGATGAGGAAATTGAGGCAAATAAGTGATTTGCCCAAGGTGACACAGCTAGCAAAGGTCAGGGACAGCTTTGGACTCAGGAAGGGGAGTTCTCCTGACTCCAAGCAGCATGCTCTGTCCGCTGTGCTACCTAGTTATCATTATCATACAGATATCTATAGAGATAGGTAATGTCTTATTTGTCCATAATTGCAATTTGTCTCCATCTTTAGACTGTGAGTTTCTTAAGAGTTGAGACTTTCACCTTTCTTTGTATCCCTAACACTTAGTCCAGTGCCTGACACATGTGTATTTTAAACTATTTAAAATGTGTGAGATAAAAACTGTTGAAAATAAATGCATTATATAATTAGTTTTCTAGATGTCAAAAACCATAGCAGTGTCTGTGGGAGACTTTCAAAATGGCAAAAAAGCAAATTTAGTATTTTTAATGTTCTTGTTCATTTTAATGGGAGCTAAATACCTATCATATATATGATATATATGATACTTGAGTGAGTGCTTACTTGTTGCATGTTAAATTTGTCTTACTATTTTAAGTATGGTTTTGTCATCTTATCCTTCCAATCAAAACATATCACAGGTTTCTCCCAGTCCAAATATCATTTCCCTTCCATGTTTTTCCCACTTAATAGTATTTTTCCCCAATTATATGTAAAGATTATTTTCAGCATTCACTTTTATAAGATTTTGAGGTCCAAATATTTCTCCCTCTCTCCCCTTGTCTCTTCCCATAACCCCAAGAGGGCAAGCAATCTGAAATAGGTTATACATGTATGATCATATTAATTATATTTCTGCATTAGTCATATTGTGAAAGAAGAATCAGAACAGAAGGGAAAACCATGAGAAATCAAAAACACAAAAAGTGAAAATATTATACTTTAATCTTTCTCTGGATGTGGATAGCATTTTCCGTCATGAGTCTATTCTTTCCACTTCTTTTTAGCTGTCATTAGATAAACCAGTTCATTATGATTAGTTCACCTTTAAGGAGATGAATACCTTCCATAAATTTTGAGGGCAGAGCTGTAGCAAATTTTCATCTAAAAGCAATAGCCTTGCAGGAATTTTCTGGAGATAAACTTTTTGTACAGTTTGTTAAATTGGGAATTCTGTCCTCTTATATGAATCCTGGTATAGTATTTTGGGTCCTATTTGATATGACTCGAAACCATTTTTAAAAAGGAGGTACTTCATTTTCATTACTCAATTACTCCAAGCTCCTAAATTTGGGGGCTAATGTAACTATATATTTTATAAATATATTTCCTTAATCATTTTTTCAAGCAACATCCAATTCTCCAGTCACAGATACCACTTTCCCTGTGTTCGCTGTTTGTATTGCATCGCATCAAGTTTTCAATGTGGCTAACAAGTATACTTCTCTAATATTTCATTAACTTTCTCTTAACATATATCACTTGTGAAACCTAATCAGGAAAGAAATTATCTTGTCAGAAGCTTCATACTTAACTTCCTCTCTAGGAGCCTGAAAGTTTCAATAGCTTTTACCATTTGATGCAAATCATAAGCAGACCTTGCCCTTGACCTAGACTTAATGCAGTTGGAGTAGAATCAAAAGAAAAGTTGGCACATTTTGGTATGTACACACATCTCAGCAATAATCTAATCCTTCAAACACAGGCCACAGGACAATTTACTCATTTATTTATGTTCTATTAGATTGGTACTTTTTCCTTATTATCTATAATAAACATTAAGTTTTCTTGAAGATATTTGCTATTAAAAAACAAATAGAAAAATAAATACTACTCTTCTTTTGGTGGAGAAGGGGGGAAATCATTTTGGAAAAATACCCTTAAGCAAGAATTTATCTATTTAAAACACATGCATTTACAGGCACGCACACACACACACACACACACACACACACAAACACACACACAAAGGGCCTATTTCAAGTTATTTTTTTTCATTCTTCTTTCTTTTGTTTGTTTCATTTTTGCAAAATTTGGCTAATTCAAAGGCCCTAAAAGAAATTCAATGCAGATAGTATTGAGCATTTAGCAGCTTTGACTTAAGCAAAATAATTCATTAAGCCATTTGCTTTGTCCCATTTGTAAATAGAACTGCCTAGTAAAATGTTGGTTAATGCTGACCGTAGTGGAAATCAAGTTGATTTATCTATTTAGAATTTATATTCCCTCTGACTTTCAGAAGTATTTGAAGCAGCATCTAAGCTAAATATAATGCAAGAAAGTTCTGGAAAGACAAAACAAATAAACAAAAAGAGCCTATTTTGTCCTTGGAAAAATCACTATTCTGTGAGTCAGTTTCCTTGTCTACAAAAGGAATATTTTCTCATGCACTGATTCACAAAATTATTATGAGTCAAGCATTTTATAATCATAGTATTCCAATTTTAAAGAGATTTGATATACCATATAGTTCAATGAACTAAAACAACTTCTGTAGAAAACCAGACAAGTTTCCATGCTTCCTTTCCTTGAAGTCTCAGTATACAAAATCCAATACCAACTCATCCCACTTTTTGCTGTCTCTAATTGTTAAGGAATAATTCTTCATGGCTGGCAAACATTTGTCCTTTTGTAAATTCTCATCTATTACTCCTAGTTATGTCCTCTGAAATCAAGAAAAACATTACAATCCTTCCAATACTTAAAGATAGACATCATATCAGAGGTCGTGGGATCAAATACTCCACTTTTATTTGAATATCCCTTTATATAACCTTGCAGAAAGTCGTTTAACTGCATGGACCCATAATTTTCTCATCTGTGAAATTAGAAAAATTGAACTACATGCAGTCCAAAACACTTCCATCAATGTCTATGATCTTAGACTATATCCATAAATTTTATAATTTAGGTTAAAGATCAATAATCTTTGCTACAAACAGTTCAAGGAACTTCATACTGATTGCCCTCCACTGGACTCTTTTGGGATTATCAAAATCCTTACTAAAGTAGTGTGCCTCTGAAATTAACACAGTTCTTCAAATGAAGTCTGACCCATGCAAAACACTTCAAAACTTTGCCCTCTTTGGTCTTAGACAATAGAGATCTCTTTTAATAAATCCTAGGATCAAAATAGACTTCTTGGCTGACACTTGCTGAAATTATGATTCAATTCAGAGGAATTGTTATGTAGTCAAACCTTAAACATGTGTGTATGTGTATGTATGTGTGTGTTCAGTGCAGGTATTTTTTAATCCAAGAATAAAAAAAAAACAAATTTGTCTTTATTAGTTTCAGTATCTTTCCCAACAAAATCTTCTAGCTTTATTCATCTTCAGATTTCATAATTATGCAACATATGGTTTTTATTTACTTTTACTCAAGTCATTAACAAACATGGTAAATAATATAATGTTAGGCAGACATCACAGTAGAAGAATATGCTCTCCTGGAAACCTCTTTCCCACATAACAAGTCATTAGTGACTACTTTTTAGGTTCACATACAACTTATACTGAGGTCTTGCAAATGTGCATCTTTTTGTCTTTTCGTCAAGAATTTCACAGGAGTTTACCAAATATTTGTTAGCATTTTATCAAGCTATGTGTGGCACTCTACCTAAATATATTTAATGTCATTAATATGAAATCATTTCTGCTAACATAATAAGTAAGGGCTGTTAAATTGTGTATGCCATGGACCCCTTTGACAGTCTGATGAAACCTAAGGTAAAGCCCTTTTCAAAATTATATTTTTAAATGCATAAAATAAAATAAAAAAGGAAACCAAAATTTAATAAAAATAAACGTTTGCCCCCATCCAAGTTCACAGATCCTTTCGAAACTGAATTATCATCCCTTAGATTTCCATAGGATATATGTTAAGAATCCCTAGTCTAAAAGGAGTTTATACTGACATACATTTAAGAAAATACTATTATCTGACACTGACATTAATACTTTTTTTCTTAAAGTAAAGAGGAAATAAAAGTCTGACCAAGCAATTTTTTATTGCTTGATAAGAAAATGGTGATGCTTATGTGTAAGATTTTTCCCCCACTCAAAAGTAGGATGGATTATTCTATCATATCCTGCATAAAAGATAAGTCAGAAGGGATTTAGAATCTTTACTTTAATTAAACATTCATTAGAGGCAGCATAGTATGTTAAATATAAGGCTATATCTGGAGGAAGGAAGTGATAAACTCCATACTTAAACTGGCTGAGTCTCAGTCAACTAGTTATAGACAAGTTTTTTGATCCCCTCTTACTGAATGGGTTCTTTCCAATATAAATCTCAGGTCAGTGATGCAGCCTGCAAAACACTCTAGTAAAACAATGGGAATTAAAATTTAACCAGCATTAAAATCTTTGATTTTTTCACATTTCTCCAGAACAGTAGCAAGAGGCAAAAAAAGTGAAGGCAGCTATTAAGAACAATAATATTAGTATTCATATAATAATATTAATAATACTAATATTAATAAATAGTATTCATATTAACATTATACTATAAGATTTGTAAAATATGTGTCACAAAATGAAATAAAGATTTAGGGAGCCTCTTAGCAATAGATACCCATTTAGGACTGGACTTGGTAATAAGGATACCCATGATAAGTTATATCAACAGGCATTTATTATTTTTATAATATCATGTGACTTAGGAGATTGTATTTTTTCTTTGAAGATTTCTTAGACAAATTATTCCTTACACATATTTTAAAATCTTTCATGACAAAGACAATTATCCAATAGTCTAATTAGAATTTACAGAAAATGAGATATAATACAGGGATACACAAGTTAATCTAAGTTGTTTGCTTTGCCAAAGTTATGAAAATGACAATGTATAGAAAAAAAATAAAGGAAATATTTGCTATTCTTCATAAGTTCTCCAAATTATCCAAATCACAGTTGATGCTCTACTAAATAATTTGAACCTAGGAAATATACAAAACTTTCTCCTTCAAAAATACAGGATTGTCAAAGAGATATGCGTCTTTCAGAAGCAAAATGTATGACAAAACTCATCACCTGAAATACAATATTCAATTCTTTAAATTTGCCTTTCTATCTCATATAAAACCTGTATATGCTCATATATCTCCTTCACAACAAATGAATTCTATAAATAGGAATATTGCAAACAGTCAGAAAGAAACAATTCAAATATAATGGAGCCATAGTCCAAATAGAAGATTTATCAATTTCTACTTTAAAGTATTGGGATAACTTGGGATTCAATATTCTAGAAGGCAAAGAAGCTAAGATTACAACGAAGAATCACTTACCCAGAAAAACTGAGTACAAACCTTCAGGGAGGGAAATAGGCATTTAATAAAATAAAGGACTTTCATGCACTTGTGATGAAAAGACTAAAGCTGAACAGAAAGTCTGACTTTCAAACATAAGTTTCAAGAGAAATATAAAAGGATCACAAGAAAGAACTCAAAAGGGAATCAATAAAATTCAACTATTTACACACCTACATGGTAAAACTACTAAGAACTTTTCGGCATTGGTGTAGGACAAAGATTAAGGATACAGGTGTGAATTGACTCAGATAGGATGATATAAAAAAATGAAATTAAAGGATGAGAAAGAGAGATGACTGTGTTGGATGATATCTAAAAGTTATATCAAGGGGTAAGAAAGAAGAATGTAAGGAGAGAAGGGGAAATGAGTGATAGAATGGGATACATTATCTTACAACAATGAGATGCATAAAAGTACTCATAATGAAGGGGAAGATGGGAGGGGGAAGTTATGGGAAATGTTTGAACTTTATTCTCATCAGAATTTTTTTAGCCAGGGAACAGCATTCACATTCTGTTGGGTATAAAAATTAAAATCTGTCTTACTTTACAGAGAAGTAGGAAGGAAAGAGGATAAGAAGGGAGGTGCCATGCTAGCAGCAAAATCAGGATGGCAGAGAGAAGCCAGGAAGTTGCCTAAGGCCTTCTCAGTTTCCCTCAGAAACAACATTACATCAAGCCTCTAAACAGACTTCGGAGTGACAGGATTCGCCAAAAGATGGAGTGCAACAATTTTCCACCTTGCAGTAACTTCGAAGGACTTTAGGAAAGATCTGTCTCATTTGGGTAAAAAGGGATCGCAGCCTAGCACACAACAGTGATTGGGCAAGCCAACAGGAAGGTTTTAGACAGAACACAGATCAGTGACTGAGGTCCCTTGGTCCTGGTTCAGCAGGCCAACAGTGAAGCCTCTACATGGCACGTTGCCAGCCTGGCAAAAAAGACATGACAACGTTGCGCCTCTTCTAGCACAATGAATGAGCTACAAGCACATAAGGTCCCACTGTGGAAAGCCAATGATTCCAACCCTTGCTCCCTGAATAAAAAGCTTGAAATAGTGCCCCATTCCCCAGGGCTTGTGAACAATGGAAGTCATGGAATAGTCTGAAAAATGAGTAAGAATGAAAAGAGTCCTGACTCTAACCCTACTCAGTGTGATGAGCATTGCTTGAACATTCCTCTCATCAGTATTGGCTCAAAGAGACAACAATATACACAATCAGTTGAATATAGAAATCTAACTTCCTCACCAAAGACCTGGGAGGGGAGGAGATTAATTAAAGGTGTTGGGGGAATGACATTAGAGAGGGCAGATCAGAGGAAGAGGTAGACAGAAACAAAACACTGGCGACATGGGCAAGTATTAAAGGAGAGAGAGAGGACAAATGAAATGAAGAATAGGATAAAGGAAAATGCAAAACTGTGAATGTTAATGAGATGAATTCTCTCATAAAATAGAAGCACAGAGCAGAGTAGATAAAAAACAGAATCCTACAATATGTTGCTTATAAGAAACACACTTGAAGCAGAGAAACACTCAGAGTAAAGGCAAAGCACTGGAACAGAATCTATTGCTTACTTATTATTACTTATTACATATTCAGCTTCTGTTGAAGTGAAAAAAAAGAAAACCCCTGGTAGCAATCCTTATCTTAGACAAAATACAGGCAAAAATAGACCTAATTAAAAAAGAGAGGGAAAGAAACTACATCTTGCTAAAAGGTACCATAGACAATCAAGTAATCAAATTAGAAGAGCAAGGAATAGTCTGTCTGTCAGATCAATGGCGAGGGGAAGAATTCATGACCAAACAAGAGATAGAGATCATTATGAAATGTTGAATAAATGATTTTTATCATATTAGATTGAAACACTCTGAAATAAAGAAAACCAATTTAATGAAGATTAGATGGAAAGTAGAAATCTAGGAAACAATCTTTACAGCAAGTGTCTCTGATAATGGTCTCATTTCTCAAATATGTAGAGAACTGAGTCAAATTTGTAAGAATTTACAAATCATACTTCCACTGATAAATAGACAAAAGATATAAACAGGCAGTTTTCAGATGAAAACATCAAAGATATCTTTAGGCATATGAAGAAGTGCTCTAAATTTTGATTAGAGAAATACAAATTCAAACAATTCTGAGGTACCACCCCACACCAATCATATGACAATATGGCTAAAATGACAAAGAAAGAAAATGGTAAAGGTTGGAGAGAGTGGGGGAAATTGGAGCATTTAATGCATTATTGATAGAGTTGTGAACTACACTACCAATTTGGAACTATGCCCAAATGGCAACAAAACTGTACATACCCTTTGATCCAAAAATATCATAACTAGGTCTGTATCCAAAAGAGATAATAAAGAAGGGAAGAGGTCCTGCATGTACAAAAATATTTATAGCATCCCTTTTTTGGAGACAAAATATCAGAAATTCAGAATATGTCCATTAGGAAATGGCTAAATAAGGTGTGGAATATGAATGGAATGGAATACTATGATTCAGTAAGAAATATTTAATAGATATATTTCAGGAAAATAAAATCTGGAAAATGTTGTACAAACTGATGCAAAGTGAAATGAGCAGAACCAGGAAATCATTGCACACAGTATAAGCAACATTGTGTGAATTTTTATTGTGAATGATTCAGCTCTTCTCTGCAGCCCAATGAACCAAGACAAGTACAAAAGATTCACAAAGAAAAATGCTTCCCATATGCAGATAAAGAACTAATGGAGTCAGGATGCATATGGAAGCACATTTTTTTCACTTTATTCTTTCTCATGGTTTAATTTCCTTCTGAGGTGTTTCGGCTTCCACAACTATGATGAATATGGAAATATGTTTTACATTATAACACACGCACAAACTATACAAAACTGTTTACCTTTTTCAGAAGAGGGGAGGAGAGGAAAGAAGGAAAAGCTAGAACTCAAAATCTTTTAAAAAGGAGAGCTAAAACTTTTTCTTCATATGTAATTGAGAAAAACAAAATGGTATTTAAATAAAAATACCCCTCCCCCAAAGCATGACTCTACTGCCAATGGAGAAGAAATTAAAGGAATAATTAGGAACTATTTTACCTAGCTGTATGCCAATTAATCTGACAATGTAAATGAAACAGATGAATATTTACTAACATATAAATTGTTCAGATTAAGAGAAGAGATAAAAATAAATAATCCCATTCCAGAAAAATAAAACTGAACAAGCCATCAATGAATTCCCTAAGAAAATATTTTCAGGGCCAGATGGAATTACAAGTAAATTCTATCAAACATTTAAAAGACAATTAATTTTCCAATACTACATAAACTATTTGGAGAAATAGGTGAAGGAGTCCAGACAAATTATTTTTATGATGCAAACATGGTGCTGATACCTAAACTGTGAAGGGCCAAAACAGAGAAAGAAAATTATAGACCAATTCCCCTAATGAATATAAACAAAAAGATTATAAATGAAGTATTAACAAAGAGTTTACACCAACTTTTCACTAGAATTATACACTATGAACAGGTGAGATTTTCTCCAGGAATGCAGGATTGGTTCAATATTAGGAAAAGAATGAGCATAAATGAACATATCAACAACAAACCTAACAGAAATCTTATGATTATCTCAATAGCAGCAGGGAAAAAAAGTTCTTGACAAAATAGCACCTGTTCCTATTAAAAAAAAAAACAAAACAAAACACTAGAGAACACAAGAACAAATGGAGTTTTCCTTAAGATGGTAAGAAGTGTCTATCTAAAATCATCAACAAGCAGTATGACAGAAACTAGGCATAGACCAACATCTCACAACCTATACTAAGATAATGTTTTTTTTTCAATAAATTTATTTATTTTTTACATTCAATTTCACAAAATTTAGGGTTCCAAATTTTCTCCTCATTTGTCTCCTCTCCCTACCCCAATACACCGAGCATTCTAATTTCCCCTATCAACAATCTGCCCTCTCTTCTATCAACCCTCCCTTGCCTTGACCCCATCTTCTCTTTTGTCCTGTAGGGCCAAATGACTTTCTCTTCCCCATTAACTGTATTTCTTATTTCCTAGTAGCAAGAATACTCGACAGTTGTTCCTAAAACTTTGAGTTCCAAATTCTCCCCATCCCTCCCTCCCCACCCATTCCCTATGGGATGGCAGGCAATTCAATATAGGCCATATCTGTGTAGTTTTGCAAATGACTTCGCTAATAGTCGTGTTGTGTAAAACTAACTGTTATTTCCCTCCATCCTATCCTGCCCCCCCATTGTTTCTATTCTGTCTTTTGATCCTGTCCCTCCCCGATGGTTGACTTCAAATTGCTCCTTTCTCCTATTGCCCTCCGTTCCATCATCCCCCCCACCCTGCTTATCTCCTTCTCCCCCACTTTCCTGTATTGTAAGATAGGTTTTCATACCAAAATGAGTGTGCCTTTTATTCCTTCCTTTAGTCGAATGTGATGAGGGTAAACTTCATGTTTTTTCTCAGCTCTCCTCTTTTTCCCTCCACTAAAAAGTCTCCTGCTTGCCTCTTGAATGAGATATAATTTACCCCATTCCATTTCACCCTCTCTCCTCCCACTACATTTCTCTCCCACTGTTTACCTTAATTTCTTTTAAGATATGGCCCCATCCTATTCAATTCACTCTGTTCTCTCTGTCTCTGTGAGTGTATGCATGTGTGTATGTGTGTGTGTGCCTGCGCACACGAGTCTGTGTGTGCGTGTATGTGTGTGTGTGTATGTGTGTATAGTCCCATCAACTACCCAGATACTGAAAAATTTCAAGAGTTACAAATATTGTCTTTCCATGTAGGAATATAAACAGTTTACCTTTGGTAAGTCCCTTATGACTTCTCTTTGCTGTTTACTTTTTCATGCTTCTTCTCATTCTTGTGTTTGAAAGTCAAATTTTCTTTTCAGCTCTGGTCTTTTCATCAAGAATGCTTGAAAGTCCTCTATTTCATTGAAAGACCATATTTTCCCCTAAAGTATTATACTCAGTTTTGCTGGGTAGGTGATTCTTGGTTTTAGTCCTAGTTCCTTTGGCTTCTGGAATATCCTATTCCACGCCCTTCAATCCTGTAATGTAGAAGCTGCTAGATCTTGTGTTACCCTGATTGTATTTCCACAATACTGGAATTCTTTCTTTCTAGGTGCTTGCAATATTTTCTCCTTGACCTTGGAATTCTGGAATTTGACCACAATGTTCCTAGGAGTTTCTCTTTTTGGATCTCTTTCAGGTGGTGATCGATGGATTCCTTCCATACTTGTTTTGCCCTCTGTTTCTAGAATATCAGGGCAGCTTTCCTTGATAATTTCATGAATGATAATGTCTAGGCTCTTTTCTTGATCATGGCTTTCACGTAGTCCCATAATTCTTAAATTGTCTCTCCTCGATCTATTTTTCCAGGTCAGTTATTTTTCCAATGAGATATTTCACATTCTCTTCCATTTTTTCATTCTTTTAGTTTTGTTTTATGATTTCTTGGTTTCTCAGAAAGTCATTAGCCTCCATCTGTTCCATTCTAATTTTGAGAGAACTGTTTTCTTCAGTGAGCTTTTGATCCTCTTTTTCCATTTGGCTAATTCTTCTTTTGAAAGCATTCTTCTCCTCATTGGGTTTTTGAGCCTCTTTTGCCAATTGAGTTAGCCTATTTTTCAAGGTGTTATTTTCTTTAGCATTTTTTTGGGTCTCCTTTAGCAAGGTATTGACCTGTTTTTCATGCTTTTCTTGCATCTCTCTCATTTCTCTTCCCAGTTTTTCCTCCACCTGTCTAACTTGATTTTCAAAATCCTTTTTGAGCTCTTCCATGGCCTGAGCCCATTGGATATCTATCTTGTATGTTTGGGATACAGAGGCCTTGACTTCTATGTCTTTCCCTGATGGTAAACATTGTTCTTCCTCATCAGAAAGGAAAGGAGGAAATATCTGTTCACCAAGAAAGTAACCTTCTATGGTCTTACTTTTTTCCCTTTTCTGGGCATTTTCCCAGCCAGTTACTTGACTTCTGAGATTCCTCTCTGCCCCCACCTAGATCTACCCAGCTAGTGCTTGGAGTCTGAGATTCAAATGCTGCTCCCCAGCCTCAGGGCTTTCAGCTGCGGGAGGGGCTGCTATTCAGGATAAGATTAAATTTAGGTTCTCAGATGGGGACGGGGCCTCCTCCCAGGCTCAGTTCCCTCAGGGGGTTTATGCAGAGATCTTCAGTAATGGAGCTGAGGTCCTGTCTGCTGCGGGAGTCCCTGGCTGCCACTGCCTCTGACACTGCCTCCCGAGGTATCCTGAGTTATGGAGACACCCTCCTCCCCTCTCGGCCAGCCCAGAAGTCTCTCTCACTGACCTGTAGTGCCTGTGGGTGGAGCGACCTTCACGACCGCTGGAGGTTCCATCCCTGAAGCCTTTTCGGATCTACTCCTCTTGGTGCCACACGGCCAGGGCAGGGCTGGGCTCTGCTGTCTGGTGCATGATGGATCTTTGGGGTCGGTTTTTCAGGGCCCTCTAGAACAGAAATCTCCTCCACTGCATTGCTGCATGGCTTCCACCACTCCAGAATTTGTGGGGAGTTCTTTTTACAGGAAATTTGTGATTTGTGGGTTCGGAGCTAGCATATGTGAATCTTTCTACGCCACCATCTTGGCTGCTTCCCCCTAAGATAATGTTGATATGTGTACATGATTTAGACATAAGGGTTGATACCACAAGCAAATTCAGAGATCAAGGAATACTTTAACTGTCAATCCAGAGAAGGAATTATGGAGTCTGAATGTAGATGAAAACGTACTCTTTTCACTGTTTTTTCTTTCTCCTTTTCTTTTTGGTCTGACTCTTCTTTCACAATGTGACTGTTGTAGAAATGTGTTTAATCTGATTGTAAATGTGTAACCAACATTAGATTAGCTTCTGTCTTTCAGACAGGAAGGGCAGGGACAACAGGACAGAGAAAAATTTGGAGCTAAAAACTTTATAAGAATGAATGTTGAAAACTCTACATGCAACTGTAAAAAATACTATTACAGAAAAAATGAGGGGTCTGATAGAAAGGAGAGTGGATTGGGAGAGACAATGTTCAGAAACAGAATACTTTTGAAGGTGAAAAGAGATAAATATAAATGGGAAAATAATATCAATGGAAATAAACAATCATAATGTGTAAAATTTTGCAGCAAATTTCTGGATATAATAAAGGATTCTTTTATCAAATATATGAAGATCCGTGTCTAATTCATAAGCATATGAGTCATTCCCAAATACGTCAAAGGATATGAACAGACACTTTTTTCAGATAAAGAAATCAAAGCTATTTATAATTATATGAAAAAAAATTATTTAAATCACTATTAAAGAAATGCAAATTAAAGCTACTCTGAGGTACAGTAATGCTCATATCAGATTTGTTAATATGACTGAAAAAGAAATTGACAACTGTTGGAAAGTTTATGGCAAAATTGGAACACTAAAACACTCTTCATGGAACCCTGAACTGATTTAACCATCCTGAAGAGCTTTTCGGAACCATGCCAAAAGAGAGATAAAACTATGACCCAGAGATATCACTCGTAGCTCTGTTTCATAAAGAAAATTTTTTAAAAAAGGAAACTGACCTCTTTGTACAAAACATATATGTATAGTAGCTGTTTTAGCAGTAGCAAAGATTTGGAAATTAAGGCAATGCCCATCACTCAGGAAATGGCTGAAAGAATAGGGGTGTATGATTTTAATGAAATACTATTGTGCTATAAGAAATGATATGCAGGATACTTCCAGAGGGGGAAAACACTGAAATAACTTAGGTGAATTGATTGAAAGTTAAGTAAGCAGAACAAGGAGAGAAGTACACAGAGCAACAGCAATATTGTACATTGATCAGCTTTGACTGCTTTAGCTAATCTCAGCAATGCAATGATCCAGCACAATTCCAAAGGACATATAATGAAAAACATATTATCTACTTGCACAGAAAGAACTGATGGAGTCTGCAGATTGAAAAGTTATTTTTAAAGCTTTTTAGACTCCTTTAATTTGCTTTCATTTTTATTGTAAATGTATAACCAATATCAAATTGTTAGCATGGAGCATTCATAGGGATAGGAGATGACAGGAAAGAAGCGAGAAAATTCGAAACTCAAAACTTTTTAAAATGTTAAAAATTGTTTTACATGTAATTGGAAAACATTTAAATAAGATTCAGTGTTAGACAAAAAATTGCGAAAAGGAATGAGTTACTCAAGAAAATATAAAGAATTAATTGCAATTTCTTGAAAGAGGAGCAAAAAGTTCTGGAGAAAAGAATTGAAAATCAAAATTGAAAAAATGGTTAAAAAATGAGAATTAAACCATACTGGATAAAATAACTTCTTAAAATTCAAATTGGACTGGTGGAAGCTAATTACTCAATGAACCACCAAGAAGTAATAAAACAAAGTAAAAAGCCTTGAATACTAGATGAAGCTGTAAACTCTCACAAGAAAGAAAACAAACTGATCTGGAAAATAAATTGATGAAAGATGAGAAAGTCATAATAAAAAAAAGAGAAATTATAAAAGGAAACTGCTGTGATATCTTAAAATCAGAGGACCAAATAGAAACTGAAAGTGTTCACTGCTCACCTCTTGAAAGAAATCCTAAAATCTATAGTACATGTCATGGTTTGTTCCACACTAAGCTATATTGCCTTTTGAAATGCATTATTCAATTTCTTTTTCTAAAAACTCTTATCACTGTGAAATTAACCAGTGTTATTTTGAAGGACTTATCTTCATAAGTGAAGCTCTTTTTTTCTGTCCATTTGCTATATTTATTATTTCTCACTGAAATTGTTAAATTGGGACTAAAGATATCTTGGTTCATAACTGTAGGGGGAAAATACTGTATTGTAAAAGATGAATGTGATGACTAAAGAGAAAAAGATATATATGGACAAAACAAAATTAAATAGAAGCAGAAAAATAATATGAAGAATTACCACAGCAATGTAAATAGAAAGAATGATGATAGTAAATTATCAAAATTGGACATTTGGAAACATAATTGTCAAGGTTGGCTCTGCAAAATATGAGATCATATTGTCATCTCATCTTGCATGAGATAGGGGACAAATGATATGAAACACTGTATATATCAGATTATGTTTGATAACTTTATTGAAATGTTTATGATTTGATTGTTCTGATTTTTTTGCTTTAAAAAAAATGACTCCCTGGAAGAAGATTCATACTAGTACATATACATACATGCATACACACATTACATATGTGTGTGCATTTTGCCAAAGTAACTCACGACTTTTTCATGAGTTACCTTGGCAACATACACATGTACACACACACACACACATATGTGTGTGTGTGTGTATATATATATATATATATATATATATATATATATATGTATGTATGTATGTATGAATTTAGGTATATATCTTTTCCCAGACAAGTTTCCTGACTTGGTAATCTTTAACTATGTGCCCTAGAATATATGTATTACATTGCATATATGTCATTTCTTCAATAGATACTGCATGAATTTTGTTTACAGTGCCCCTATATGTAGTCAGTGGTTCAGAACATAGCTCTGAAACTTTCCTTATTATTTAGTTTCTTGTGTTGTTTAATTGAAAGTCTATTAATTTGTATTTATGTGTCCTCTATTTGGTCTGGTAGAAGAAAACTCACAAGGGACTCGTAAGTTATAGGTTTTTTAATAGTTATTAACAATATATTCCTTGAATCTGGGATAGTTTTTAGAAGAATCATGTAAGTACTATAAATGTGTCAGCATAGAACACATTGTTAATATAGTTGTCTCACAGCTACAACCTCTGAGCTATAGTTTCCTCACCAAAACCATGAGGAACACAGATGCTCCTTCTATATAAAAATTAATCACCCATTGCGTTTTATGAGTTCAGATACTAGCTGCTGTTTGGTTTTCACTCTTCTTGAGTTCATGGCCCACAATCACAGAGGACATGTACATATGAGCATTGATAAAAGGCATTTTGAGGAGGTATTGCACACAGAACTCTGTCAACCAATCAATATTTTATTATCAAAGTAGACTAATGAAAAGATCTATTCCTAAAGCAATAATGTCAATTTCTAGATTATAAGTTTTGATAATTATGATTACATTATTGGTCACTTTTTTATATTATCAACACTGAACACCATGACTTCAAAGTGTTAATCACTTTGAATAACTAAAATTTTTTTCTTTTTTTTTAAAATTTATTTATTTATTTGACTTTTTACATTCATTTTCACAATATTTTGGGTTCCAAATTTTCTCCCCATTTATCCCCTCTCCCCACCCCAATACACTAAGCATTCTAATTTTCCATTTCACCAATCTGCCCTCTCTTCTATCATCCCTCCCTTCTCTTGTCCCCATCTTCTCTTTTGTCCTGTAGGGCCAGATAACATTCTATTCCCCATTAACTGTATTTCTTATTTCCTAGTAGCAAGAACAATACTCAACAGTTGTTCCTAAAACTTTGAGTTCCAAATTCTCCCCATCCCTCCCTCCCCACCCATTCCCTTTGGGAAGGCAGGCAATTCAATATAGGCCATATCTGCGTAGTTTTGTAAATGACTTCGATAACAGTCGTGTTGTATAAGACTAACTGTATTTCCCTCCATCCTATTCTGCCCCCCATTGTTTCTATTCTGTCTTTTGATCCTGTCCCTCCCCAAGAGTGTCAACCTCAAATTGCTCCCTTCTTCCATTGCCCTCCCTTCCATCATCCCTCCCTCCCTGCTTATCTCCTTCCCCATTTTTCTGTATTGTAAGATAGGTTTTCATACCAAAACGAGTGTGCATTTTCCTCCTTCTTTTATTCGAATGTGATGAGGGTAAACTTCATGTTTTTTCTCAGCTCTTCTCTTTTTCCCTCCAGTAAAAAGTTTCCTGCTTGCCTCTTGAGTGAGATATAATTAACCCCATTCTATTTCACCCTCTCTCCTCCCACTACATTGCTCTCTCACCATTTACCTTAATTTCTTTTAAGATATGGTCCCATCCTATTCAATTCACTCTGTGCTCTCTGTCTCTGTGTGTGCATACTTGTGTGTATGTGTGTGCATGCATGCATGTACATGTGTGTTTGCATGTGTGTGTACATGTGTGTGTACATCTGTGTGTGGCCCCACCAACTACCCAGATACTGAAATGTTTTAAGAGTTACAAATATTGTCTTTCCATGTAGGAATGTAAACAGTTCACCTTTGCTAAGTCCCTTATGACTTGCCTGTTTACTTTTTCATGCTTCTTCTTGTTCTTGTGTTTGAAAGTCAAATTTCCTTTTCAGCTCTGGTCTTTTCATCAAGAATGCTTGAAAGTCTTCTATTTCATTGAAAGACCATATTTTCCCCTGAAGCATTATACTCAGTTTTGCTGGGTAAGTGATTCTTGGTTTTAGTCCTAGTTTCTTTGACTTCTGGAATATCCTATTCCCCCTCCTTTGATCCCTTAATGTAGAAGCTGCTAGATCTTGTGCTATCCTGATTGTATTTCCACAATACTGGAATTGTTTCTTTCTAGCTGCTTGCAATATTTTCTCCTTGACCTGGGAACTCTGGAATTTGGACACACTGTTCCTAGGAGTTTCTCTTTTTGGATCTCTTTCAGGTGGTGATCGATGGATTCCTTCAATACTTATTTTGCCCTCTGGTTCTAGAATCTTAGGACAGTTTTCCTTGATAATTTCATGAAAGATGATGTCTAGGCTCTTTTCTTGATCATGGCTTTCAGGTAGTCCCATAATTTTTAAATTGTCTCTCCTGGATCCATTTTTCAGGTCACTTGTTTTTCCAATGAGATATTTCACATTCTCTTCCATTTTTTCATTCTTTTGGTTTTGTTTTATGATTTCTTGGTTTCTCAGAAAGTCATTAGACTCCATCTGTTCCATTCTAATCTTGAGAGAACTATTTTCTTCAGTGAGCTTTTGAACCTCTTTTTCCATTTGGCTCATTCTTCTTTGAAAGCATTCTTCTCCTCATTGGCTTTTCGAACGTCTTTTGCCAATTGAGTGTGCACATTTTTCAAGGTTTTATTTTCTTCAGCATTTTTTTGGGTCTCCTTTACCAAGGTAATGACCCGTTTTTCATGTTTTTATTGCATCTCTCTCATTTGTCTTCCCAGTTTTTCCTCCACCTGTCTATCTTGATTTTCAAAATCCTTTTTGAGCTCTTCCATGGCCTGAGCCCACTGGACATCCACCTCGGATGTCTGGGATAGAGAGGCCCTGAGCTCCACGTCTTTCTCTGATGGCAGGCATTGTACTTCGTCATCAGAAATGAAGGAGGACGGAACATCTCTTCCCCAATAAAGTAGCTCTCTATGGTCTTATTCTGCTTCCTTTTTCTGGGCATTCTCCCAGCCAGTTGCCTGACTTCTGAGATTCCTCTCCACCCCTGCCTAGATCTGCCCAGGTAGTGCTTGAGGTCTGAGATTCAAATGCTGCTTCCCAGTCTCAGGGCTATCCATGGCGGGAGTGGCTGCTATTCAATGTGAGCTTAAGTTCTGGTGCTTGGGTGGGGGCTGGGCCACCTCCCAGGCTCAGTTCCCTCATGGGCTTTATGGAGAGACCTTCAGTAATGGGGAGGGTTGGGGCAGGGCCGCCTCCCAGGCTCAGTTCCCTCAGGGGGTTTGTGCAGAGACCTGAACTTCTGCCTGCTGCTTGGGGAGTCCAGGGCCACCACTGGTGCCTCTGCTGCTCCCTCTGCCACTTCCTCCTGAGGGGGCCCGAGCCATGGAGACACCTCGCTCCCCTCTTGGCCAGCCCAGACGTCTCTCTCACTGACCTGTAGTGTCTGTTGGCGGAGGTACCTTCCCAGCCACCAGAGGTTCCGTCCCTGAAACCTGCTTGGATCTGCTCCTCTGGGGCTGCAGCCAGGGCAGTGCTGGGGTGGGCTCCACTTTTCTGGGCATGACGGACCCCCGGGGATGGCTCTCGAGGGCTCTCTGGAACAGAAATCTCTTCCACTGTGTTTCTGTGCACCTTGCAGTGATCCAGAATTTGTGGGAAGTTCTTCTTACAGGAAATTCATGGGCTGTGGATTCAGAGCTAGCATACATGAGTCTTTCTACTCCACCATCTTGGCTCCTCCCTCGAATAATTAAAGTTAACTGATTTCTAGATATTACTGCCTAAAATCTTATCTTTGATTTTTTTGTTGTTTTTTGTTTCTCTTCTTTCTCCTCTGATCATCATTCCTAACTATATCTGATTATCATATTAGGAATAAGAGGGGAAAGAAGAAATAAGAAATACACTGTGTTATAAAAAATTCAGTAAAGTACCATATTTAAACTTTTGTAATGGTGAAATATATGGAAAGGAAAGTGAGTAAATAGCAGGTACAATCCACGTAGAAATTATTTTTCTATTCTCATACATTTTATATAAATTGTTTTTAAATGACACATTACACTAATGTATCCTGCCTTCCCTTTGAAGAAACTGGTATACAATCTGTTTTATAGGTAAAAATGGATTTAGAATTATACATGTAAAGTTATGTTCATATTTTATTTAACGATTTACTTTTATTGAACAATTTTCCAACTGGCACACAATTTTACTCTTTGTTAAGCCAAATTTGATGAGTAAACGACAGATACCTAGCCAGGCTTCATGTTATTTCAGCATGCACCCATCTGGATTTCCCTCACGACCAACTCAGTCCAAAAGAACAACCAATGTACTCTATGTGGTTTGGATACTAACAAAAGGATTGTTATCTTGCTTTTTTCTTTCTTGAAAATATATTCAAAGACTCAAAATTAGATCAATGCTAAGATGCAGATTGGAAAATTCAAAAGATAACGTGAAACACTGTTGTCTCAAGTCAAGCTCTTCCATGTAATTTCTGCAAAGTTAATTCCTTGAATGTTACTGAATACTTCATATGTGAAAAGTACTCTGCTAGTTACTATGGGAGGTAGCACAATAGAGAAGTAGATATGGCATCTTTAGTCTACTGCTCTAAAGGGTTATCCCAAGAATTTTAGCATAGTCTTAAATGGTGACAGTCACAAACTGAACTAAAACTCTTGGCACATGTTATATTATTCACTCATCAGAACTGGATTGAAACTTTGTACCTGAGTTTATCTTAGAACATTATTCTCGAAAATGTTGAGACAGATCTCATTGAAAGAAGTAACATGTATGTGTGTGTGATTTCATATCTATCTATATCTATCTATCTATCTATCTATCTATCTATCTATCTATCTATCTATCTATCTATCTTTCTATCTATCTATCTATCTATCTATCTATCTATCTATCTATCTATCTATCTGTCTATCTATCTGTCTATCTATCTGTCTGTCTGTCTATTTATCTACTCATCCCAAACATTTTTATTAAAAAATTATTCATATAATATTTTAAAGAGAAACTTAATTAAGATTTTGCTCATCACTGATTTTTCAGCTGTCTCCATGAAATTAGCATTTTTCCTTTTCTGAAATAAGTATTGCTCAAGAAAAAAAGGAATGTAAGGTTGATGCTTTGTCCTGTGAAATAGGAGACCAGTGACAGGAACATAACCTGTGCAATTTCAGCCAAAATGTCAGATATAAGATATTTCCCTTGATTCAACAAAAGCTTGTTACCCTCAACTTTTCATAAATGTAGTAATATAGAAGTAAATATTAAAAGTTTCTATTGAATAGAGCATAGGCAATTATCTTATGGTTTTGTTTTCTTAGAGTAAAATAATTGAGTGTGTATGATTTTGATGCAAGCTATCCTGTCTACCTCTGGGAACAGTAATATTCTAGAAAGCATCACTACTGGATTACTTTGGACTTGATCCAGTAAGTGAGATTTTTTTTTAAAAGTTATTTATTTTTTTCTTGCATTTTCAAATAGCTTTCCTTGGCAAAAATTCAAATGTTTATTTGCAGTATATTGTACTTGCCTGTTTTTTGTTTTTTTCTAATCCTGAATTGTGGGTAATGTTGTCTTAATGCCTCATGTCCTTCTTACTGTTGTTTTCTGAATTCTGGGGGCTCAACTTCAGGAATTCCTCTCCTCCTTCCCTGAGCTCCAGCCATATTCTCACAAAAAATGTTCTTACTACCCACAGTACTGCACTCACAGGGCTCACCCTTGCTCCTCCTCACCAGCATCTACACCCTGGAAACACACTTGGTCAGCAAAACTAGGCTTGAAAGTCTGGAAACAGCAGGGGGTCTTGCAATCTTCCCTTACCCAATGTCTGCTGTTTGCATTTCAGATTGATAATGTGAACTATAACTCTTTTATACAGGATTTACTTGAATTTGAGAAACAACATACATACCATTAAGAACTGTAAGCACTTAAAAGATATTTGGAGAAATGTAACTTTTTATTTTATAATTCAATATTTTAAGTTCCCAGGGACTATTAAAACATCCAGAACCATTGTTTCCATTATTCCAGTCTATGTAAACTTTTAGTATTAAAAAAATCCAAGACTCACGAATAATAGCTGTACTTTTAATGCTTCTTGTTTGGTAAAAGGATAGAGGCAGAGACTGATCATTATTACAGAAGACTCCCAGGTTAGAAAAGCTCATCTAACAATTAAGGTCAGCAACTTTTTGACTACTTGAAACAGTTTGAACATAGCAAGAAAAAATAATTGAGATAATTTGAAATTTGTTTGGATGTGAGAATTAAAGAAGAGGTGAGTCAAAAATAGCTCTAATATTTCACATTTTTATGATAGGAAGAATAATGATACTTTCTGACCAAAATAATAACTATCGATCATGGAGGGGAACCAGATTTTTCAGGATCATGGGAAAGCAGTTGAAATTCAGTCCTACCATTTCCTCTCCTCTCCCTCATTCTCAACCCTAGACCCTGGTTTATGACTTCATTATTTAACCAGAGCTTTGTCCTCTGAAGTTACTATCTCTTAACTGCCAATCTTGACCATTTTTTCTTAGTTCTTGTATTTCTCAGCGTATGCGCCACTTTCGAAGTTGTTGAACAACCTCTCCTACTGGGCACTGTTCTATTTCTGTTCTATTTCTATATTTGGGGACATTATATTCTTCTAATCACCCTCACGCTTATGACTTCTTGGTCTAATCTGGTGCCTTATTGCATATATTAAACCTCTATTTTATCTTGTAAAGACTTTCACCACTTGGCCCCAATCACTCTTTTCATCCTCATTATACATTATTCCATAATTAATGTATTACTTGATGTTTCTTGTATATGACAGACTATGAATTGCACCTAAGTATTAGTTGGGGTCATTCCTCCCAAATGGAATGTCCTTATTCCTCTCCATTGCATCATATACATTCCTTCACTTTTTCAATATTTCACTGAGACACTATCTTTTCTTTTTTTTTTTCTACCCCATTCCCAAATTCTAGGACTCTTCATCTCGATTACTTTGTGTTTATTTTCTATTTATAGGGTCTACATTTATGCTATATATAGATATGAAATCACTCTTATGTTCATTCACTCAGGGAGGTTAATACAGGCTTGTTGATTTAGTGCAAGGAAAATTACTCTGTTTCCCTTTTGGTCATCCTTCTCCGATGCATTTCACTTCTTTGAGCAAACATTCATTTGGATTACAACAAATATCAACTCATCTTTATCTGGTAACAAAATTAAAGGTTTCAACGATTCAGAGAGCAAATAAACTACATTTGTGAGTCTAATGCCAGTTTACCATGTAGCGGTGAAGCAGAACAAATTGAGGAAGTAAAGAGGGGATCATTTAATTAGTCTTGGTGACACAATCAGTTCTTCTCCAGACATCCATTTATAGGTAAATCAGTGACACAGTCAAGTCTTCAACTTTTCCTGAATATATTCAGTTCAGGGCAGCAGAACTTTTCTCTTCCAATCAGCTGGTCATTGGGCCTATTGTCCATACTGCCCTACCTCTCCCTTCTGAGTTGGTCTCAAGCAAGGTTTCTGACTCCTCTGATCCTTTACAATTCCTTCTAGCTGAGGACAAATGCATTTCTTACCAATTCTCTTGCCAAATAGGTGCTACATGAATTTAAGTACAAGTTGATTCTAAGGGAATTTGAGCTCTTTAAGAGGGATGGCTAGTTTTATTCTTTGTATTCTCAGTTCCCAGCGAGGTGTCCGGCATATATTTGGTGCTTCATAAATGATTATTCATTTGATGATTGGATTTGGAAAAAAAAATTAAGATAGAAGAAATAGTAAATCATATTAAAAATGTAGCACAGTGCCTTTCATGGATTCTATTTTCAACACTACAAAAGACTTATCATTTCATCAATACAGGTCACTCTTGAACATGCAAAAATATCAAAGTATTTTTACATTACTTATGAGTTCGTGATGGCAATACCAGAAAGCACCACATAGTACTCACATTTCTAGTAGTAAGCCTTCACAAATGCAACTACAGTGATACTTGGATTAGAGAATATCACGATATTATACTAAATACTTTTCCAGTTTGATGGAACTTGAGATCTTATGCTTTACAAAAATAATTTGTTTTTTTTTTAATATGAGATTCATTGTTGTGATGTGATTAAGCATTGTAACAGCAAAAACTTCAGCATACACAAGAGGGCCTGCTATACAGGTCCTTAAATCTGTTTTTCTAAAAGAAAAACAACTTTTGAGGGGTCAGACATCGTTTTAATTAAACTCACGTATCATTCACTTAGTTCAGTAGAAAAAATCAGCACTCTGAATTTCAGAGAAAATACAAACAGAAAAATAAAGAGCAAGAGAGAGGGCTTCCAACTGTCTGACCATAAGAAATATATATATCACAGATCAACAGACAGATTCAACTGTCTGACCATTACATACGTAGTTACTAGAGATAGAAGGGAAGCTAGATGGTGCAGTGAATAAAGTACCAGTGCAGGAGTCAGGAGGACCTAAGTTCAAATCTCACCTCAGACACTTGACACTCACTAGCTGTGTGATCTTGGGCAAGTCACTTAACCCCAACTGCCTCATCCTGGGTCATCTCCAGTCATCCTGATGAGTATCTGGTCACTGAATTCAGATGGCTCTGGAGGAGAAGTGAGGATTGTGACCTGCACAGCCCTCCCTCACTCAAAGCAAAGTCAAGTGCAACTCATGTCATTATTTCTCTGATGGCATGGTCTTCTTCTGTAGTGAAGGACAAACACATATACACCAGAGATAGAAGCACCAACATCTGGGTTTTCAAAAATGGGGGGCTCCTTAGCAGCAACTCAGAGTCTCAACTTAGCAAATAAACACTTATACTGAGTAAGCCCCAAAACCATACCTCACCTCAGAATATATACACTTTTCAGAGACAGAGGACATCACAACCCTTGAGAATCAATGTTTCATTAGAAATTTACCAAAGATGTAGGCTTTCCCACAAAACAAATATCCCCTAATCAATTTCCTTTAATTGACCAGTCCATTAACAGATGGGGAAGATCTTTAACTCTCATTAACATAACTAACACTACAAACATATGGCTAGAAATTTAGGGAAGACCATATAGTGGGGGGTTAAATAAATTATTTTTGAATGAAATATTTAAATGATACATAGAGTTCAAGGAGAATGATAATAAAGGACAGAATAATAGATTGGAATTTCAAAAAATTATTGATTACCTTTTAGAGCAGAGGGGTATATAAACGATATTCACTGAAAAAATCTATCTTGCGCTATTTCTGTGTGTCTTGTGAATTAAGCATTAAAAAAATTAAAACAAGTTGTTAGTGATTTTTTTGTTTTATTTTTTAGTGTCATCACATTGCACTAGTATTCCCCACACGATTCCAAGCAGACATCCAATATAAAAAAATTGCATTTTTTCCTGACAAACACAAAAAGAAAAAGAAAAATGTGAAGTGAATCAACACAACTGATCAAAAGTTTGAAAAATTTCAAAAACATGCAATTAGCTACTCCTGTAAACCTCCTGTCTCCATGAAAAGAATGGAATGGATTTTTCCTCTTATGTTGCCTGTGAGTTATATTGTGCCTGTTTTTCAATCTTTTTCAGTTGTGTTTGACTCTTCATGACTCTACTTAGGGTTTTCTTGGCAAAGATACTGGAGTAGTTTGGCCATTCCTTTTCCAGTTCACTTTATAGATAAGGAAGCTGAGACAAAAAGAATTGTCACTAGACCAGTTGCACACAACTATTAAATGTCTAAAGCTAGATTTGAACTTAGGAAGATGGGTCTCCCTGACTTGAGGCTATATACTTTATCCACTCTTCCATCTAGCTGACCTCTTGTGATCTTAATACTGGATCTTAATAATTTTGTCACATTCATTTTATATGTTAATTATTTCATTAAATATTTCTCAATTGCATGTAAAGATTTTCAACATTCGTTAAAAATTATGAATTCCAAATATTCCTTTTTTCCCTCTAGTCACTCCTTCATCCTTGAAGTGAGTAATTTAATATTGATTATACATGTGAAGTCATGAAAAATATATTACCATATTAGCCATGTTGCAAAAGAGAACACAGAAAAAATAAAATGAAAAAAAAGATAAAAAGTATTTTTCAATCTGTATTCAAATTTCATCAATTCTCTCTGTGGTGTTGGATAGTATTTTTCATTATGGGTCATTTGAAATTGTCTAGGATCATTTTCATGATCAGATTATATGATTTTTTTCACAGTTCCTCATGATTACAGCATTACTGATATTACGTACAGTGTTCTCATGATTTAACTCATTTTACCTTGTGAGTTCATATAAGTCTCAGGTTTTCTAACACTCTGCTCCTCATTTCTATAGCACAATAGTATTTCCTCACAATGATATGCTACAATATGTTCAGCCATTCCACAAGTAATGGGTATCCCCTCTATTTCCATATTTTCACCACCACAAAAGAGCTGATATGAATATTTTTTGTTTAAATTTACATTTTTAAAATTTCTTTGGGACACAGAATTAATGGTGGTATTGCTAGGTGAAGGTTATATAAAATTTTATAGATCTTGTGGCATAGCTCCAAATTGTTCTCCAGGATGGTTGGACCAGTTTACAACTTCACCAATAATACATTAGTGTCCCAATTTTTCCACATGTCCTACAACATTTATCATTTTCCTTTTCTGTCATGTTAGTCAATCTGATAGGTGTTAGTATTTCAAGGTTATTTTGATTTGTATTAATCAGTAATGACAGAACATTTTTTCATGTGACTATTGATAGCTTTGATTTTTTTCTGAAAACTTCATGTTCTTATCCTTGGACTATTTATCAACTGAGAAATGTATCTTATTTTCAGAAGTTTGGCCCAGTTTCCTATGTATTCAAGAAATTTGACCCTTCTCTGGAAATTTTCCCCAGTTTCCTATTTCCTTGAGGTGCATTTTTTTTGTTTGTAATAAAAGTTTTTAAACTTCATATATTCAAAATTTTACATGTAATTTCCCACGTTTTTCTCTAACATTTTTTTCTGTCATAAACTCTTTCCTTATTATCAGATCTCTGCTTAACCTTTGTAATTGGGTCTATATCTGCTATTACTTTGTCTAAGATCACAATTGATACTTTGACCTTTTTTACCTCAATTAAAGCATAACAAATTTTACTAGAGTGCCTTGTTTTAACTGTGTGTTTCTGTTTCAAGGGTGTGTCTTGTAAACAGAGTATGATTGGATTCTGATTTCTAATCCAGTTATCTGCTGCCATTTTATGGATGAATTTTTGTCATTGGGGCATTTAGTTGGTACACTGAATAGAGTGCTGGGTTCTGAGTCAGAAAGACCCCTCTTCCTAAACTGAAATTCAGCTTCGTACACTCTGTAGCAAGTCACTTAAAGCTCTTTCCTCCAGTTTCTTCATCTGTAAAATGACTCGGAGAAGGAAACGGCAAATCACTCAGGTATTGTTGCAACAAAAACTTCAGACAGGGTCATAAAGAGTCAGATAACAACTGAAACAACTGAACAATAAAAACAAAAACAAGAAACATCTCATTCATATTCACAGTTAAGAGTACTTATTGTACATTTTCCTCCATCATGTCTTCTTCTGTTTATCCTTGGCTTGCTCTCTCCCTCTGTCCCTCTCTCCCCCCCCCCTCGCTCTTTCCTAATACATCCTCCCCCAAGTCTACAACCGCCTTCTTTTATCTATCATACTTTTATTACCACCTCCACCTTTTTTCTTTCCCTCTTCCACTCCTACTTCCCTATTGGGTAAGACAGATTTCTATTGTCAATTGTGCGTTAATATGCATATAGATACTTAGACAGAGAGATACATAGATAGATACATAGATAATCTTCTTTGAACAAATTTAGATGTGAGTCTAAAGTATTGCCTACCCTTATCCCTATCACCCCCCCACTATAAAAACTCTTCTTTTTCCACCTCTTTTATGTGAGATAGTTTCCCCCATTCTTTCCCTCCATTTGCCCTTCTCCCAAAGCACCACTCTTTCTTGCCTCTTTTTATATCACCCCAACGTAATCAACTTCTGTGACCTCTTTGTATGCAGAATCCTTCTAACTGTTGGAATAATGATAAAGTTCTTGGAAGTTACAAGTGTCATCTTCTCTTATGGGAAGGTAAACAGTTTAAGGGTGTATGATTTCTCTTACAATTTTTATTTCTTTTTAATATTTCTCTTGAATCTTACATTTGAAAATCAAATTATCTATTCAGTTCAGGTTTTTCAACAGGAATACCTGAAAATCCTTAATTTTTTCAAATAGATTTTTTCCTTGAAGGATTATAATAATTTTTGCTCAATTGGCTATTCTTGGTTGTAATCACATTTCTTTTGCCTTCCAGAATATCACATTTCATGGCTTCTTCCCTTTTATATATTAGCAGCTAAATTTTGTGTTATGATTAACATAACACAAATCCTGATTATGACTCCATAATGTTTGAATGATTTCTTTCTGGCTGTTGAAGTGTTTTCTCTTTGACCTTGAAGATTTGGAATTTGACTATAATGTCACTGGGAATTTTCATTTTGAGACCTCTTTTAGGTGATTATTTCAATTTATAGTTTACCTTCTGATTCTAGAATATTAGGGGAATTTTCCTCAATGATTTATTGAAATATGACATCTAGGCTCTTTGTTTAATCATGGCTCTTGGATAATCTAATAATTCTTAAATTATCTCTCTGGAATCTATTTCCCAGGTCCATTTTTTTTTCCCTATGGCATATCCCATGTTTTCTTCTTTTAATTTTATTCTTTTGCTTTGTGTTATTTGTTTTGTTTTTTTTTTTTGTTATCTCATGGAGTCATTATCTTCTACTTTCCAATTCTAATTTTTAAGGAATTATTTTAATCTTTAAACTTTTTAAAAATTTCTTATCTCCTCTTGGTTAATTTTGAAAATCTTGGGCTTTTTTGCTCTTCTTTGTACTTTTATTTCATTTATGTCAAATTCACATCTTTCTTTGCAGCTTTGCTTGTGGCTATTTTGACTTCATTGTTTTCTTTTGTGTTTGTGTCTTGATGTTCCATGTCACCATAGTAGTTTCTTTTGGTTAGATGTTTTTTTTTTTTGTTTGCTCATTTTCTCACTTTATTCTAAAGTTGTGCTCTGTTTGCCACATGGATGATGGACAGGGGCACATTCTCAACCTTAAGGCTTTTTCACATTCTTGTTTTCAGATATTATTCTGGGGATTACAAGGTTTTGGTTCTTCTAAGGTTGTGTTGTGTGTGAAGTATGGCCACTGTTCTCCTGGTCTACACTCTATTCCTTATGCAGGATAAGCTCCCTAGGGATTTTAATTAGTGCTATTCCTCAGGATCCTTGATCTATTTTGACCCAAAGAAAAATCATCCCTCAAGACTTCCTCTCCCTCTTCACCAAAAATGCTCTTTTCTTTCCTTGACATATGACCCAGAAGTTAGTAGAGGCAACTGAGCAGCCAAACAGCATCTGGTCTTGTGTTAGAGCTGGTGCATGGGTCCCCTGTCATCTCCCCCTGATCAGCTGCCAAATCCCCTTTCCATTTTTGGCTTGAGAGCTCCTGAAGCATCTACTACTTCTACTGCCACTGGTATCATTAATGTGGGCTTCAGGTCAGCTTCCACCTCCTCTTCTACAGATCTCTCTCAGACCTCTTCAGTTGTCTTGGGCTGAGAGAATACCTCACACCAACCTTAATTTGATTCTGCCATTCCAGAAATAAATCTTGAGTCATTATATTAAATTTCTTTGAGAGGAAGGTTGGGAGAACTCAACTCGGTGCTTTTTCTACTAAACCATTCTGACTTCACCTCCTACTTCCCATTTACTTTTGATCTTCTGCATGCTCTGCTAATTTTCATTATTATGGTTATTGTGTATATTTTATTGGCTCTATTTACTTCATTCTACAATATTTTATTTAGATACCCCATCCCAAGCCTTCTCCGTATACATTACACTTAGCCTTTCTTAGGCACAGTGATTCATGTGCCACACTTAATTGAGTCATTCTTCAGTGTGGGAGACTTTGTGTGTGTGTGTGTACACACACACACACACACACACACATATACATGTGTGTGCATATATGTATACATATATACAATGCACATATGTTTATACATGTATGTGTGTCTATACACACACACACACATACCCAATTCTTTACGATCACAAAAAAGTACTACTGTAAACATTTTTATTTATATAGGGACTTTATTCTTTCCAATGACTTCCTTCAGGTATAAGGCAAGTCTTCAAGTTTTATATCAAAGGTTACTTCATTTGTATAATTCCAAATTTGTTTTACCAGTTCTTATCTTTGCCAACCATATATTACCATGGCTATTATTTAAAAATCCTGCCAAAAATGCCAATTTCCATTTTTGTCATCATTGCCAAATTGCAGAGGATAAAGAGATACTTCCATGTTGTTTGATTGATATTTCTCTTATTATTCTTGTTTTGGAACATAATCCCATGCTTTCCATAATACTTTGTAATTAATGTATTAAAACAGTATATTTATGTATGTATGTGTGAATGTGTACATACACATACTGTTTTAAAATGGGTATATATTGTGGCAATATATTTTATTTAATTGATTTATTAATTATAATGTATAATTTATCACAATTATAGTAAATGTTATTTAATCAATATGTTTTAATAGATATTTAATTTAATATTTAATATTGGGGATATAAGAAGATGCACCTCCCTCATATATTTAAGAGGTTGTGAAATATGAGTATGGAACACTCCTCAAATTTCCAAATTTATTATGTATTAGTAATAAGCATATATGTGTGTGTGTGTGCATAGTTTTGCCAGATTTTACCTTTTTTTAAATACAATTTTATCTTAAAATTCAAAAAAAATAATTCTTCACTCTCAGGCAGTGCAAAAATATAAGACCTTCATTTGACTTCAGGTCATAGTTTGTAAACTCCCTTTTAGACTATAATTTGCTAATTGAATTTCCACTTTTTTTATGTAAATCACATTTTAAGAAACTAGGGAGAAATATATTTTTTAAAGAAATGGAAGCAATGTACATGTATTTTTTGAGAAGACTGCTAGTGAAAACAAAATGGAGGTGAAGAAGACTATAGTTGTGGAAGGGAATTAAAGTCCAGTAAGGCACTATTTTGAAAAATGATAATAGAAATGTAGAAAGGAATAGGCATGGCCCTCTAACTTCAAGACGCTTTCATTCTACTGCATTAGGGGAAAATTCCGCCAATATAAGGAAGGAGGTATTGTCCCCTTTGAAGAAAGAGAGGAAATATCTAGAGGAGAAGAGGATCTTGAAAATAGCAATGGAAGAAATGGGTTTGATAGTTAACAGTTGCAAGAACATTCGATAGACAGTCTGAGAATCTGAGTTCAAATTCAGACTTGCCATTTACATTTGTGTAATCTTGGGTCAGTCACTTCATCTCTACTGTCATTAGGTTTTTCATTTTTAAAATGAAACAATTGAATTAAATAATCCCTAAAGACTCCCATGAGTTCCAAATATGTAATTCTGTGTGATGTTATGGATCTATGTGATAATGTTTTATTATAACAGAATTAAACATTATAAACATATTAATTATATTCAATTCTCCAATATTTGAAAACTTGAAACATTTCTAATCATGTGGAAATACATGGGTAAAAGCTGAGTAAGTGTGTGTGACTGTTACATTATTCCAGCAAAAATTCCCTATATTCTTAAATCCCTTCTTTGCTGGCATATAGAGTTGTACTTTATATGTCTTTCAAAAATAGGAGCAATAAAACACACTAATATGTATCTAAGCTGTTATGGAACACTGAAAAAAATATATCATTGTTTGATTAATAGCTGCATATTTAAAAAACAGATAGAACAAAGCAGGAAAGTACTAAATGATCAAAGAATGTCATGATAATTACAAAGAAAGGAGTCATTTGAGTGACTAAATGCAAATCTGGGGCAATTTAGATTTTTAAATTAATTTTATTTCAACATAAATGCCAAGCTAATCAATTATTAATACATGCGATTATCCAAAAACTTCTCAGCTATGTAGAGGAATAAAGTGTTAATGAAAAAAAGAGAAATTAAACAAGGAATAAATGACAATAATATTTTCCCCTTATAATGATGTTCAAACTTATTTAACAGTCACTACTATTCATTGTGGTAATAAAATCATTGTACTTATACTAAATAAGTTAATTGGGATTTCACATCATATGTTAAAAATATTGCTCATAACATTTAAGAATAGCATTATGGGGAAAATGAGATCACAAATCTAATGGAATTTACTGGAACATTCATAAAAATGTATTTTAAAATAGACTTTATTAAAGTTGTCCAGTCTATTTTATAAAGCTATATTAAGCTAGTAATAAAAGCAGGCAATTATTTTCTTATCTTTTGAAACTAATTTTTTTTGATAAATGTATACACGCACACATATAATCCATATATGTATAAATAAATGGATTCTTCTGTGTATAAAGTGTATATATCATATATGTATTATATATGCTAATATATGTATCTCTGTGTGTATATAATTGTATAAGGACAGCTTTATGGCTATACTATAGTTAGTATGATTGTCCAAATTAATGTGGAAGGCTGACTCCTCTGCCACAGTCGTTTTTCACCCTGGATGATGGAAGGAAACAAGCATTTATTAAGTGCCAACTATGTACTTAGCAATCTCATTCAATCCTCACAACTCTCATGGCTAAGAGCTATTATTATGGTTATTTTATAAGAGGAAACTAAAGCAAGTAGAAATTAAATGAATTGCCCAGAGCCATACAGGTAGAAACTGTGTAAGGCTTTATTTAGTTTTCCATTTTCCTGACTCTAGTTCCAGTGCTCTATCTATTATACCGCCTAGCAGTCTCATATAGAATAGCTATAAGAGTTGATGACATGGTGGGGGTGTACTAGCGCTCTATAGACTTATGTGTCGATCTTCTAACTGGTGGATTTTGTTCAGCAGTTGTTGCTAATGGTGATAAGGAAAGTGGATACTCTTTCCAACATGATCTCACCTCTCAGTAATGATTGTTGTATTGTTGCCAATATATCCACGTAATTTGTTGAACTCAATAGATATTGTTAAATGCTAAAGATACAATTGATTAGTTTGGAGAAAAATAGAACATACTTTTAAAATACATTATTGAAGTAATAATGAATATCACAAATGTTTATATCTGAAAGAAACTTTAAAGATTATTTACTCAATCATTTCTTTTCTCCTTTTATGGTAAATGAGAAGTCATTTTCTGGACTGAGATCTATATATGATAAAATTGTTCTCTCTTTTTTCAACAATGGATATGAAAATAATCCCAAGACTATGTAACAGGAACCCCATAGAACCCACGCTCTTTTGTTCTGTTCTTAAATTCTCTCACCTTCCTCTTGTTGACCTCAAGAAATCCAGAGAATATTGCCCCAGGAAAAATCCTGAAATAGTGGAGCTAGCAGAATGGGAACACCAGTCTTTTAGCTCAGGAGGCTAGAGAGAGATATTAAGGGGAAGGGTTCTTCTTTCTGTGGCTCAAGGGGACCAGTATAAGACAAGCAGCATCCCAGTAAGCACCACTTTAGTGGAACAGCTGAAGAGCTTGAGACACAGGGAGAATGGAGCTGGTAAGCCTAAGACCCTAGGACCAGGACCCTAGGCATGCCTTAGCACAGCAAGGGGAATTGGACAGATACCAGCCCAGATGAGGTTCACCAGTCACTGACCCTGCCTGTGCTATAGCACAGACCTGGAGGAGGAGGAGATCTGCCACATCCAGACCAACCCTCTCGCACACTTCAAGCCAGGAGCTTCAGTGTAACCCTAGGAAAACTCAGAAAGACTTCAGCTAGCCTCAGTCATGACACATGCCAGCTACCTCAGCACTGGGTATGCTGCAGCATTATATAACTTCTAGCTGAAAGAACCAGAAGCCACAACACACAAAGCCAGAAACCAGGCCCCAAATTCCCAGCATAAGAAACTTAAGAGTCTTTGGTGTCACAGAAGCAGAGGTCCAAATTAAAAGTCAGGAAAAGCCAATCACTGTGAGCAAGAAATAAATCAGAAAAACAGCAACCATAGCATCTTACTATGGGGACAGGGAAGATCAAAATATGAATTCAAAAGAGGACAACACTGACACTGTATCCACATCTAAAACCTCAAAAGGGAACATGAACTGGTCTGAAGCCCAAAAAGTATTTTGGAATAGCTCAAAAAGGATTTTCAAAGCCAAATTAGAAAGGTAGAAGAAAAATTATTTTATGATTTTAAAATTTCAGTTGGCAAAATGAAGAAAATAATTCAATGAAGAGAATAGCTCTTTAAAAAAGTAAAATTTGCCAAATGGATAAAAAGGTATAACACATAACTGGAAAAATTGGACAAATAGATAAAGAAGTACACTAGCTAACTGAAAAAAACAATTCGTTAAAAATTAGAATTGGGCAAATATAAACTAATGACTCCATGAGGCATCCAGAATCAGTCCAACAAAATCTAGAGAATGAAAAAAATAGAAGAAAATGCAAAACATCTAATTGGAATAATAACTGACCTGAAAAACAGATACAAGAGAGAAAATCTAAAAATTATTGGTGTACTGGAAATCCATGACAAAAAAAAAAAAAACAAAAAAAAAAAACCTGGACAATGTCTTCCAAGAAATCAAGAAAAAAATGTCCTGAGGTTCTAGATCCAGAGAGCAAAAGAGTCATCAAAAGAACCCATCAATCATCTCATGAAAGAGATCCTAAATTGAAAACACCAATGAATATTGTTGCCAAATTCCAGAACTATCAGATCAAGGAGAAAATACTGCAAGTAGCCAGAAAGAAACAATTCATATATCGAGGAACCACAGTCAGGATCACACAGGACCTTGCAGCTTCTACTTTAAATATCAGAGGGGAGCTTGGACTACAACCAAGGATCAATTACTCTGGAAAACTGAGCATAATCTTTCAGGCAAGGCATTGGACATTCAATGAAATGAGGGATTTCCAGATGAAAAAGCCAGAGCTCAATAGAAAATTTGATCTTCAAATACAAGACTCAAGAGAGGCATAAAAAGGTAAATGGGGCAAACTGTTTACTCCCTATATGGGAGGATGATACTTGTTAATCTTGAGAATTGTATATTTATTATGACATTTAAAAGGGACATATATATGTATATATATGGTGAATATAAATTAACTGATTTAAAGATATAATACATAATTAAAGGGTGTGAAAGGATTGTCATGGGAGAAGAGAAAAGGAGAAGGCAGAAAAGGGTAAATTATATCACATGAAGAGGCACAAAACTTTATTATATTATAGGGAAAGCAGGGAGGGAAATGAACATTATTTGAGCTTTACTCTCACTGGATTTGGTTCAAAGAGGGAACAATATACTCAGTTAACTATAGAAATCTAACTTATCCTACAGGCAGTAAGAGGGCAAAGAGGAAAGAAAAGGAGGGAGTGGTTAGTAAGGGAAAAGGGACCAGAAGGTAATAGAAGGAAGGGAAGAATGAGGGAGGTGGAGGTCAAAAGTAAAACTCTTGAGGAGGGGAAGCGAGAAGGGAGAAATAAAAGCATAAATGATGAGGGGAGGGTATAGGATGGAGAGAAAGACACATATAGTAATCATAACTTTGAATGTGAATAGGATGAACTCTCTCATAAAACAGAAGTGCATAGCAGACTGGATTAAAAATCATAATCTTACAATATGTTTTTTACAAGAAACACATTTTAAACAGAGAAATACACACAGAGGGAAGGTAAAATGCTGGAGTAGAATATATTATGCTTCAGCTGAAGTAAAAAAAAGAAGGAGCAGCAATTCTAATCTCAGGCAAAGCAAAAGCAAAAATAGATCTAATCAAAAGAGATAAGGAAGGAAACTATATTCTGCTAAAAGACACAATTAAAAATGAAATAATATCATCACTAAATATATATGCATTAAAATTCTTGGAGGATAAATTAAGGGAGTTACAGCAAGAAATAGAGAGCAAAATTATATTAGTGGGGGACCTCAACCTTCCCCTCACTGAATTTGATAGATTTAGCCTCAAAATAAGCAATAAGGGAGTTAAGGAGATAAATAGAATTCTGGAAAAGGTAGCTATGATAGACCTCTGGAAAAAAATCGAATGGGGATAGAAAGGAATATACATTTTTCTCAGCAGTTCATGGATCATACACAAAAATTGACCATATACTAAGGCATAAAAACCTCATGATCCAATGCAGAAAAACAGAGATAGTCAATGCATCCTTTTCAGATCATGATGCAATAAAAATTATATGTAATCAAGGGCCATGGAAAGAGAGATCAAAAATTAATTGGAAACTAAATAATCTAACCCGAAAGAATGAGTGGTTTAAACAACAAATCATAGAAAGAATCAATAACTTCATTCAAGAGAATGACGATAATAAGACAACCTACCAAAACTTATGGGATGCAGTGAAAGCAGTTCTTAGGGGAAGTTATATATCTCTGAATGTTTACAGGAATAAAATAGAGAAAGAGATATCAATGAATTCAGCTTGCAACTGAAAAGTAGGAAAAATAACTAACTGAAAATATCCAATTAAATACCAAATTAGAAATATTGAAAACCAAAGGAGAGATTAACAAAACTGAAATTAAGAAAACTATTGAACTAATAAATAAAACTAAGAGCTAGTTTTATGAAAAAACAATAAAATTGGTAAATCTTTCATCAATTTGAATTTAAAAAAATTAAGAAAACCAAATTACTAGTATCAACAATGAAAAGGATGAACTCACCTCCAATGGAAAGAAAATTAAAAGAATAATTAAAAGTTACTTTGCTCAACTGTATGCCCATAAATTTGAAAATATTAGGGAAATGGATGAATATTTGCAAAACATAAAGAGCCCAAATTAATAGAAGTGAACCAAAATACTTAAAAAACCTTGAATACAGGTCTCAATAAGACCCGTTAAGATTAAAAGATTGTTGTTTAGATCTGAAGATAACTTACTAGTCATTATTTTAAAGAGTAGCTTTAAAGAGTAAACTGAGGCTCATAGAAGTGATATGACTGACTCATGGTCACTCACCTAATAAATAATGGAATAAAAATTCATTCAGAGATTCTCAGCTTCCAGTGTTCATTCTATTGAATCTTAATGATGTCCTATATGCCAGTAAGTACTGAATTATGGCTTCTCGTATTCCAACCAGCAGACAAGAATAAGTGACTTGCACTGACAGCAAAGATAAAATGTGTTGGAATTCTATATCTCTACATTTTCTTTTTTTAATGTCATTCCAAATGGTGTACTATGCTGCACACAAGTTAAACTTAAGAAAAGGGGAAGAAACACCAAATAGAAACAACTATACTAATGTCTACAGTAACTATACCCTCTTCTTCAGTTTCAACAACATGCAATTATTCATCCCCCAACAGTGTATAAATCAATGCATCCTTGAGAAGAAAAGCTTAGCTTAGATTTCTCAAAAAGAGTAATGGTAATTCTCTCTTCATCATCCAGAAATGCAAAGCTTCTGCTCAGGGACCTTGGCAATAGAAATGGAATTATACTAATATGTACTTCAATCAATAATTTAGATTGCTGAGCATTTCTTACATATCTCCTTTAGCCCATGAAAGTTTGATCCTAAAGCCGCTCTTTTCTGTATAGAGATTAGCTTTCTGTTATCACCGATTCTTCTTCTTTTTCCCCTTGAGGAGACTAACTAAAAGTTGCTTTCTTTTAATTTTTGAGTATAGTTTTTTCAAGGTACAGTTCAGAAGAAAATATTAATTTAAAAGCTGGGAATTGTAGGCATGTGAAGCTTAGAGCAATTTAAGATTACTAGCAAGCTACTGATTTTATAAATCAGTGGTTGTAAGTGGCTCAAACAGACTCTTTGTGGTTCAATGTACTGCCCTCAAATTGGCTATTTGCAAAGAATAAACATTGGAAATTGAAAGTGAACGGTGCTTATATCTTGGAGATATGCTACTTAGAAGTTTGCAGTATTCTGGTGCTTATTTAACAAAAGAAAGAAGATGTTAAAATTCACAGTTTGCAATTACTAAAGCACTAAAACTAATTTTAAAATACTTGTGTTTAGAAGCAGGTCAAGTCACAAAAGACGTTTAAAAATAGCCATACTTGAATGGGTTTAAATGGCTAAATCTCTTTCTCTCCTAGGCAAAACTAGTACACAGATTTTTGTCTCAAATTATAATTCCACTTTTGAAAATGTTGAAAGAATCATTCAGTATAAAAGAGTCTTGATCCAGATTGAACAAAGCTTAAACTGTGGCCAAAATAAAAAATAAATAAATTAAAAATTAAAAAATGAAGGATTATGAATCCTTACTCTTTCCATTACCACCTGTTCCTATGACTAAGTCACAATACCACTTTGGCAATAACTTTCTTCATCCACAGAATAAGAAAATTGCAGAGGAAAACCTGGGAACTTTCAGATAGTGTTTTGAATATGAGAGGTGAGAGATAGTGAGGCATCTGGGTACTTTCCTAGCTTTTGAGCATAGAAGACTGGGAGGTTGATGTTGTCCCCTACAGTAAAAGGAAAGGTATGAGGGGAAAGAAATTAATGGGAAAATGTAATAAAACTTTTGCTCTGATTTGAGTTTAAAATGTCTACTAGACATTTAGTTTGTTTGGAAATGTTTGGAGATATGAGATTGGAGGTCAGTAGAAAGAGTAGGGCACAATAGGTGTAGCTAAGCATCAACAACATAGATATCTGAAAGGCAGTTAGAGATGCAAGGTCAGCAGAGAGATGGAAGCAGGAAAGGGAGATCTGAGAATCACTTGCATAGATAAGGTTATTGAATACATGGGATCTTATTAGGTCACCAAGCAAAGACTTGCCAATTTCATCTTTGTAACTTATCTCAAATATTTCTTTTTTTTCTCTCAGATATTGTCACCATTCTAGTTCAGGACCTCATCAACTCAGAAATAGATTATGACAACATCCTCCTTGTGGGTCTGACTGTTTCAAGTAGCTTTCCACTCCAGACTACTCTGTATTCAGTCATTAACGTGATTTTCTTTAAGTGCATGTCCAATGATGGCACTTCCCTATTCAATAAATTCAAGTGGTTTTCTATTTTGTTTCCCGCAGCTAATACTGCTTGCATTAATTACTCTGTCTTTCAAAGCCCTTCATAGCCTAGCCAACTCCTCCTACCTTTATACCTTACTTCCTGGAACATACTGTTCAATCTAGTGACACTGGACTCCTGTCTGTTCCATGAACAGGACACTAATCTTTCAGCTCTAGGCATTGTTTCGGACTATCTGTCCTTCATGTCTGAAACACTCTCTTTTGCTCCAACTACTAACCTCTCTGGCTTCCTTTTATGCAAACTAAACCCACCTTCTACAGGAAGCCTTCTCCAACCTCTCTTAATTCTAGAGCCTTCCTTGTTTTAAGCATTTCTTATTTAACTGGTATATAGCTTCCTTTGCATATATTTGTTTGCACCTGGTCTCTCATTAGAATATAAGCTCCTTCAGGTCAGGGACTGCTTTTTGTGTCCTTTCATATTCCCAGTGATTTATATAGTGCCTGGCACATGGTAGGTGTTTAATAAATAGTTACTGATTGATTGATTGAAGTTGATACCAAAAGAAAATGGGAACTAAATGTTCTGATGAATTGCCTAAACTTTGTATTGTGTATTTACCTTACACTGACCCCTCTGGTCCTCTCCTTCCATGAGAACTGGTGGATTAATATTCTCTGGGACATCTAAAGTACTAATTATGAGGACAGGGAACCATAATGATGAGATTAAGGAACCATAATGTTGAGGTTTGGGGTGCTCGGGACGCCAAATAATGACATGGGTCCTGCCAAATGAATTTGACCGAAGCCTTCTTTCAGTCAAAGTAAACAAACTTTATTGAAGACTGGCCATATTGTGTTGACTCTTAAGAAGCCTAATTTCAATTGTGATGCTTGTATTGACAAGCAGGACAGATAGAATCTCAGCTAGACAGAATTAGAGCTGGATTGAATTTGAGCACCTTCACTGAGGTGAGAAGGAACCTATGTACAGAAAGACTGTGGGAAAGATTTAGGAGTGGTCTATTCTTTATGGAACTGAGGCAACTATTGATGTAATCAAAGGTAGGAAACATCTGGAGGCAATTGGGAGGTATTAGACTATGGAATGTTTAGTGGGGAGGCAGGTGGGGCAATCCTGAGGTAACAGACAATGGAGGGTGAGGTTCAGGGTAACTTACATCTCAACTTTTAAATGCAAACAGGGCTTTAGGCTGATGGACCTGAACTTTAGGAGCACCTCCTCTTATTTAATTGTTAGGATTACCCTTCAGAGTCCTAGAATATGGATGAGAAATTTATCTGAAACTCTTTAATCCAAGGAGGGGAGACACATGAGCAAAAAAAAATAGTCTTAACATTTGGGAGTTCTAAGGTATGTTGAAGCTTTTAATCTCAAATATGCATACTGGAAAAATCTCATCATGTACAGTGAAAGATAGTGTACTCTAAACTATTTTATGTCTATATAGAAATATGCATCCTCACGTCTGTTTGAGTTCTTTGGCCATGAAATAGGATATACAAAAATTCCTGAAATACGTATAGAATGCAAAGGGTATGGCTGGGAGGGAAGAATACCATCTTTAGGTATTGAATGGATATCATTTAAGAGGGAATAGATTTGTTTTGTGTTACTTCAAATGTCAGAAATAGGAGCAACAGGGGCAGCTAGATGGGGAGATGAATAGAGTGTTGGGTTTGGAGTCAGGACAACCTGAAGTTTAACTCCAGCTTCAGACACATACTTGCTGTTTTACCCATGGCAAGTCACTTAACCCTGTTTGCTTCAGTTTCCTCTTCTGTAAAAATGAGCTGGAAAAGGAAATGGTAAGTTACTCCAGTATTTTTGCCAAGAAAACCCCAGGTGAGGTCACTAAAGTCAGACGCTACTGAAATGACTAAACAACAGTGGGTGGTAATCACAGGAAAACCTATTTCAGCTCAATATAAAAAAAGAAAAAGAATATATTTTTTTAAACCTAAGGCTTTTCCCAAGTAGAACAGATTGTCTTATAGGAAAATGTAAGTATTTCAGTATAGGTTATCAGGGATACTATAGATGGGAGACCTAAATAAAGAGACAAGTTGAGCTAGATAGCATTGAAGATAATTTCAAATTGAAGAGTTGTGTAGAATAAAAATAAGACTCATTTGAGATGTGGAAGACTTGATTCTAAACTCACCTGTTTTCTGAAATTAAGTGTTTTAATGACTTTGATCAAGTCATTAAACTCATTTCTGAATTTGTAGCAAAATAAACTTCAACTAAAAGTTCTCTGTGATACTTTTTTGCTTTACTAATTTGTAATCTAAATTGGGTATTTACTGTGGAATCTAAGGCAATGCCTTAGACTTTGAATATGTATTTACAGCTGGGCGTAAAGTAATGAGAGAGGAAGTCCATGAGTCTAGGCAAAAAAAAAAAAAAAAAAAAAAAAGAGGGCCTTTTAATAACCACAAAATCAAAATTTTCCCCACTTTCAAAATATGTCCACCTGTTGTGTGGGTTGTTTTAAACAGTGGTACTAATACATGATCAGGAATAATGAGATCTAGAATTCTAGGGAAAAAACACTAAATTGTCTTGGTTGTGTAAGTTGTAGAATTCATCTGCTTAGATTTTTTTGGTGAAGGGGATCTATGCCATGACATTTTGTCTTCAATATGAATTAAGATAATTCAGAAGTTTCAGAAATGCATACTTGATACGAAATGTGTCATAGTAAATGACAATAATAACAATATATTATTTTTAAAAAATCCAAGCTTTTGGAACAAAAACTCATTATTTGACAAAAAATTGCTTGGAACACTGGAAAATAATATGGCAAGAATGAGATATAGAGCAACATCTCACTCCATAGATCAAGATAACATCAAAATGGAGACATGATTTATACACAAAGGGTGGTACCATAAGCAAATTCGGAGAGCATGGAATAGTTTGTCTACTAGATCTATGGAGAAGGCAAGAATTTAGGACAAAAGAAAATATAGACGTTTATGCAATGTAAAACAAATCATTCTGATTATATAAAATTAAAAGTTTTTGCACAAACAAGATTAAAAGGAAAGAAAAAATAGGAGAAAATTTTGTGACAAGTGTCTCTAAAAAGGCCTCTTTTCTCAACTGTATAGAGAACTGAAATGCATCAAATTTATAAAAATACAAGTCATTCGTCAGTTGATAAATAGTCAAAGAATATGAATAGAAAATTTTCAGGCAAAGAAATCAAATATATCTATTATGAAAAAATGCTCTAAATCACTACTGATTATGGACATTCAAATTAACACAGCTCTGAGATAATACCTCACACCTATCCTATTGGCTAACATGACAAGAAAAAATGATGGATATTGGAGAGGATGTGGGAAAACTGGAACATTCGTGCACTGTTGTTGGAATTGTGAACTTATTCAACAATTTTGGAGAAAAATTATTTAGAACTGTGCTAAAGGAATATAAACATGTACATACATTTTAATCCTAAAATACTAGATCTCTATCCCAAAGGTTTTTTTTTTAAAAAAACCTTGGGGGGAGGGAGAACCTATTTTTACAGAAATATTTATAGTAGCATTTTTTTGTGGTGCCTAAGAATTGGAAATTGAAGGGATGTCCATCAATTGAGAAATAGCCAGGCAAGCCATGATATATTATTATGATGAAATAGAATTATAATATAAGAAATGATTATCAGGGTTATTTTAGACAAACCTAAAAAGACTAACACAAACTGATGCAAAGTGGAGTGAACCGAACCAAAATATTGTACACAGTAACAGTAATATTGTGCAATGAAGATCTGTGAAGAACAGTTATTTTCAGCAATACAATGATCCAAGACAATCTCAAAGACCTAATGAAGTAAACTATCTACCTCCAAAAAAAAAAACAAACTGATATTGTTTGAATACAGGGTATACTGTTTTTCACTTTATTTCATCATTTTATTTTCATTTGAATACTAGTACAAAATTATTAATATAGAAATGTTTCACATAATTGTGCATCTATAATCTATATTTGATTACTTTCCCTCCTCAGGGAAAGAGGAAGAAATAGAATTTGGAAGTCAAAACTTAAAAAATTGTTAAAAAATATTTAGCATGTAATTGGGGAAAGATAAAATATATTAAATTTAAAAAAAAGAAATAGACTATGTCTCAATCATTTACTTTGTAACTTGAGAGCAGGAGCTATCTTTTGTCATTTTATAGCCCCTAAGCACCTTGGATAGGGACTCACCCATATCAAACATGCAATACACTTTTGGTAAATGAGTGAAGGGATGAATAAATGGTAAGGAATTACACATTACCAATGTTCCATAACCAGTATATTAAAAAGATAATGTTATCAAAAATGAAAATGAAGAATCTCATTCAAAATGGGAAAGTAATGTATAAATTATAGAAGTAATATGAAGAGCCCATTTCTAGAATTTTTATGCTTATATAAAATACTCAAAGTTATGAAAATGTTATTACTTACAGCCTGCCTTTTTCTTCTTAGTGCATTATTTCTTTTTCCCCTTGATTTGTCTGACAAGACCCATGGAAGTAATATAAGCAAATCCTTGAAATAGAAAAAAATATATGAGAGAATATTCATATTTATATAAAGCACATTTTAAAGTATTATCAACAAACTTAGAGTACAGATGACATAAGCTTGTAAATTCAATATTGCTGTCTGCATAGAAATAATTTATTACTGATACTGCTGCATGAGATTTTATATTAAGTGCAGGAGATTTAAATTATCATTTCCAGTTTTGATTAGTTTCATTTTTTATGATGTATCTGATAAGTCTTTACTTTTGATGTATCTGATAAAGTAATAGCTTTCTTGGTAAAGCAATAACTGTGCTATCTGATTATTTATCAAATAAGTTGGAACATTATGCTAACGAAGCTACATGATAGGAGTCCAATGTCCAGTCTGCTAAACAACAGCAACAATAGTAAAAAAAAAATACTAACCATTATTAACTTTCCAAACTCTAAAACCACATTTGCTAAGTACATGCCATTTGTAATATGTAGGTAAAGGACAATTGCTAAACGAATATTTATCCCAGCTGGGGAAATGGCTCCGAATATTTAACCCCGATGGACTTTCACATTTCACCATCCTCATCACCCCTTGTGTAATGCTGAGGTTTTCCAAAGGATATTTTCATTGATCCTACAGAAGCTAAACTTATAGTCCCAAATTATTATTTAATTATAAAATGTGGTCTTTCTCTACACTTGTGAAAAATACTCTGGAACATGAAACAGTAATAGTAAATATAGTGACTTCCAGCACTGTTTCTATTTGAATCCCAATAAATATGATAAAACATGTACTGTACCATTATTTACAAGGTAGTTTGGAAGAGAAATAAGATTGGGATTAAGAAAAGTGTCATGTATAAGATGGTACCTGAGCTGCATCTTAAATGAATAATGTGTGGATATAGGATATAGGTTGAGAGTGATTGTCAGGCATGAAAATGATCAGTACAAGGGCAGAGAAATGGGAGATGGAGTGGCATGTGTGATGAACACAGAAAAGGTCAGTTTAGCTTTATCACAGAGCATGGTGAGGAAAGTAATGTTCAATGAGCCTAGAGAGCTTGGGGCAAGATTGTGTCGCCTTTTAAAAACTAGAAAAAAAAGTAGTTTATAATTTTTATCCTAGAGGTTGATGCTGGCGGTTGTTATCCATCTTTAAAGAGGACCAAATTGACATCACCATGATAAAGTGAAATTTCAGTGAGTCTGACTGTAGCTGGTAAGACCAATATTAGCTTGGAATGCTCTACCATAGGTTGGGCACAGGTAGTCCACGTGAATATTTGGGGTGAATATCTCAAATTTGCTCATCCTGTGTTTACTTTGTGCTGTCTCAATTCTGCTTTGCTCACAGAGCACAGAACCCTTTGTGATATGGGCACACCATGCTGAGTGGTACTGTGCCAGTGTCTCCCATGATGCACAGTCAAATCCAAAGTTCTTGAGAGACACCTTGAGAGTGTCCTTGTATCTTTTCTTTTGACCACCATGTGATTACCTGCTCCATGCGAGTTCTCTATAAAACAGTCTTTTTGGCAAGTGTATATTTTGCATTCGAACAACATGGCCAGTGCATCGGAGTTGTGCTCTCTGAAGTGCAGTTTTAATACCTTGCAGTTCAGCTCGAGCAAGGACTTCAATGTCTGGTATCTTATCCTGTCAGGTGATGCTCAGATTCTTCCTAAGACAACTCAAATGGAAGAGATTCAGTTTCTTGGCATAGTGTTGGTAGATTGTTCATGTTTCACAAGCATATAAAAATGAGGTCAGCACAATGACTCTGTAGACCTTTAGTTTGGTAGTCAATCTAATACCTCTTCTCTCCTAAACCTTTCTTTGGAGCCTCCCCAATACTGAGCAAGCTCTGGCAACGTGTGCTTCCTCCTCATTGGTAACGTGTACATCCCTGGAAAGTATACTACCAATGTAGGTGAACTTATCTACAGCACTCAAAACTTCTTTATTTGTTGTAAGCAATGGTTCCACATATGGATGGTGTGGTGGTGACTGATGGAGCCCGTGTGTTTTCTTGGTGTTAATTATTAGGCCAATAAGAAGTCAGTGGAGTTGATAAAGTAGGGTAGGAACATAAACCCACATATTTGAGTTTAAGGAAAATTGTTTTGATTGCAGTGAGTAGCATGGACTGGAATAGAAAGAAAAAATAAGGAGACTGTTGAAATAATAAAGGAAGGCATGATGAGGTAATGAATTAAGGTAGTAGCTTTATGAATGGAACAAGGGAAGTGGATATAAGAGATACTGAAATTGTAGAAATCTGATTATTTGTCAGATGATTGGGTATATTGGGTAGAGGAGAGAGAGGGAACTGGAATAATACTGGGGTTGCTGATCTGAGAGAATGGAAGGCTATTGGTTCTATTGACAGAAGTAGGGAAATTTGGAAGATTGATGGAGGTTTGAGGAAAAAATAAATTAAATTGCCATTTGGAGGTGAATTTTAATTATTTCTAGGACATCCAGTTGTAAATTTATAATAGGAAATTAGTTATGTGAAAATAGAGCTTAGGGGAGAGGCTGGGGCTGGATTCATAAATCTGGGTTTCTCATCAATAGAGATAATAATTAAATAACTGGAAGCTGTTGAGAACATTGAGAGATTAAAGAAGTAGAAAAAAGGTCTAACACCCAAATTTTGCAGCTCCCCAATGATGTCAAGAATATCATAAGAGAGAAATTACTCTACTGTTAATAGTATAATACTATTAGTATATAATACTTATATATATATAATACTAGTATAATAATAATGTTATTATACTATGGTAAAAATACTATTAATTAATGTTAATAATTAATTACTATTCATAGCTTTTTATGCTCCGTTGTCATTCACCCAGTGCCAGAGTATCTAGAGCAAGGGCCCCTGCACACTGTGGAGATGATTTATGGGGAATTTAGAGAAAAATGTGGATGTGTCTTTCGATATGAAAAGACATTTATAGGTTACCTGCATCATTGAAAGGAGTGTCTTCATTGATAACACTACAGATTAATTAATGTATTAAAGAATCAGAGGTCAGGACTGGTTAAGACAAAACAAAACAAAACATAGAAACAGGAAAAAAAAACTACTTAAGTCATGTACCTGCTTTAAAAATTACTTGGCAGAGTTTTAGTGGTTTTGCTAAAGTTAAGGTAAAGCAATGATAGACCCAGGAAGCATGGACTGCGACATTGCATATTTATAATATCTAAGTGATTGTATAGATGTTTCATTTTTGAGATGAAAGTATAGTTAAATACATGTGAATATCTTCTCATTCTTTTTCAATACTATTATTTTTTCTTGTTTTAAAATTTCATTTATATGAATAATCACTACCTGGTTCTGTGTACAAGGTATGCCCTGGAAGTAAGACAGGTGAGGAATAGGGGAGTCAAGGCTATAGCTGTGTGTGTGTGTGTGTGTGTGTGTGTGTGTGTGTGTGTGAGTAGGTGACACCTGAGGAATAGAAACTGGGAAAACATTTTTACTTTAGGAAGTATCATATTCTCAAGGCTATGGCATAGATGATAATGCTCCACCTAAATTTCAGATACCTTGCAATTTAGCAATCATTCTGCATCCCACTGTGCCCAACAACAGGAACTGTAATACTCCTCTTAAAGGCAATTTATGTATTATTGACTAACTATTCTGCCTTATTCATAATTCATAAGAAAATCTCCTTTATCTTAATAGTTTTATGATATGTGATCTTTTTTTCTTAAGTAAGTGAATTCTGGTCCTGAAGAACTGGGAGCACATTCTGCCCCAGGCTTTTAACAATTATATCACCCTGGAGAAGTCATTTAACTTGTCTGAGTCTCAGTTATTCATTTATAAAAAACAGTCATCTCATAATATTGTAATGCAGATCAAATATCAAATGAGATATTAGTAAAATGTTTTGCTAATTGTATAACCCCACACAAATTTTAGGCATTCAAATCTACTTGTTTAATTTCATTTAAATATAGAAAAATATCAATAGTCTTTCTAAAATTATGAGATTTTGCCTAACTGTAATTGAAATAAAGATATTAAAATATCAGGTTTTCAAGGAATGTGAACAGTGTAACAAATTCTACCAATTACATTAGTTTTAATTAAGGAAGGAAAGACAGCCAAGGAATACGTGTGCTTACGGAAAATCTTTAAAATGATAAAGTAAAGCTGTCAATTCATGCTTATGGCAAGGTCAAAATTTTGGAGGGAAATGATAGAAATGATCAAGTAGAATTATGGTAGCAATAAACTATGTTAGACAATGGGAAAGGTAGAATTTATCAGTCACTTCCAATGAACTATATGCTATAGAAGGTTCCAAATTTCAAAAATTTAATGGTCTTTAAAAATAATCGTTGAGTTTATGTGGAATTTCCTGAGGCGGATGAAAGAGACAAGGATGGGGACAGGGAGGGATGAATGTGAAAAAATGTCTTAAACTAAGCAATGCCAAAACAAACGTTAGTAGTGATTTATATGAGTATAGAAAAAATCCTTGGGAAATGTGTGCAGTCCTAGAGAATGAGATGAAAGGATTGAAAGTTCTTCAGATAAATGAATTTGAAATAAGAGTTATTACTCTACTATGCTTTTAATAACATACACACACACACACATATATATATGTATTCATATGAACGCATGTGTATGCATCCATTTGTGCATGTGTTTTAAATAAACTCATCAAAAATGAAAACATCACTTTATGAATTAATGGATTGGAGTTAAGGTATAAGGTTTCAGTGCTTTCTCAAACAATTCAAAGAGCATAACCCTGAACCCTCATCTCTAAAATGAACTTACTAGCAACTACTCCAGTGAATTGAGATTCAAAAGAAATAATATATGCAATATGCCTTACAAACTTTAAAATAATATATAAATATGATCCTGTTTGGGACCTCAAAGAAGGAAAAAAGTTTCACATTTTATTGTTATATGTTAACATAAAGTATTAAAACCACTGGTAGTACATGAACTCACATACATAATTACATATATGTACACATAGGTAAACATGTGATACTGAAGCACAGATAGACACAAGACAGAAAGCAGGGAGACATAGGGTGGTTTAATGGAGTGAATCAAAGCTCTCTTCTCTCTGTGCTGGAGAGAACCCTCAATCTAGCAGGTCAGTGGTGGTTGCAATTGTTGTCTCTGAGTATGCATTTTTTTACATTCACCTAGAGGTTTTCCTTTTATAGGTTTTTTTGTTTTTTTTTGTTGGGGTGCTGGAAGCTGTGGAGCTCTGAGTAGAGGAACAGGAGCAGAGAGAGAAAACACAATACTGAACAGTAAAGTTAACATAAGTATTTTTTTTTGAAAGCAGATTTCTTTCTGAATTTTTTGTGTAAAGTTGAATTGGTATAATGCAAATTTGCATTTCAAGAGTTCTACACACATGCACACACACAAGCGCATGCTGGAGAACCTCTTTTTGTCCCTTTCTTTCATCTATATGTACATGCTATATGTATACATGTAAAGTGCTTTGGTAAACTTCAAGTATCATCTTAATGTCAGCTGTTACTGATATCTGTTTACCAAGTATTTATTTTTCATCTTTTTTTAATTTATTTTCAAATATATCTTTCTTCATGTCTCCCTGCTTCCAACTAGTATGCCATTCCTTGTAACAAAGAATGATAAAACAAAGGGTTAGTGAAGATTTAAGCAATTCAGCAAAATTAACCAGCAATTCAAATATGTGTGACAATATAGAAAATGTTTCATATCCAATGTCCCTGATTTCTACAATGAATGCATGGAGGTCCATCCCCTCCCCTCCTCTATCCTCTGCTACCAATTTTAGTGATTCTGATAACAAAACTTTCACTTTTCCCCATTTTATTTTGTTCTTTCCACTTAGAGTTTTAATTATTGCATCATACAAATTTATTTTAAAATTAATATTCATGTCAGCTTGCCTTTTATTGAATTTAATCAAATAATTTTGTTTGTAGGCATGATCTGAATGAGTCAAGCTCTTTATCTCTTTTACTAGTACCTACAATTTATTTTATTTAGTACTCAGCTGAATCTCCATTAAAGGGTTAAGATATTTTATGCCTGGCAGAGCTATAAAATTTCACCAGTCTGCCAAAGGAGGAATAGGTGCTGAAAGAAAAGAGATTAGGCCTAAAGCTTTGTCTTTATTACTTCAGCAAGCTCTAGAGCGATTGAAAGATTTGCTAGGACCTTACCATAGTTTCTTAAGCTGGTTCCTCTCACTTAAACAATTGTACTAGTGAATTTCTGAGTCATTGCAGCTAATGAGATTGTGTAGCTGGGCTGCCAAATTAGAGCCAATAGGCTTTTACAGTTCTATCAAGTAATATAAACACCGCACAACTATCCAAATGTTAGCTTTTGAAAACAATGTGGATTTTTAAAAAGTTCTTTCCATCATGGAAACACTTAGAGAACCCTTTTACAAGTAAATTCATTTCCCTAAGAGATACCTCTTTGTTATCTTGTAGCATAATACAAAATGCCATCTTCCTTTTGGGTTTCTAACTAAGCATTTTTACGTACACTAATGTTTACCAAAAGTTTTAACAGTATATTTATCTTTCATTGTGACTGAAGTTGAGGACAGAATAAGCAGGCTAGAAATCTACTGAGACATTCTGTCTGATGACCCAATCTCCTTTATGGCATTCTTCCACAATATTTGCCTTTCTCACTGTATCCTAACCTTTAGCTCTTATACCATACAGTCAGATCCTACAATTACAAATGGAAATTATGTAAGCTTTGTGCTGCAAAAGAAATAGTTTATGTTCGTTCAAACTGTTATTGTCAGTATGTTTGAAGATATTCCATTAATCTTCAAAACATCGTGTGTAATAGAAAAAATCCAGGAGCTATCCTGGTTTTAAATTATGTAGTTCATGATAGAAGGATGCTAAATATCACATCAATCAATCTTGCAAAGCAGAAAAAAGTAGACCGTTTCACAATTAGTTTATTAAATAACTAAATATTTGATACACACATTCATGCTTCTAAGAACTAATTCTTAAGACCCTAATGTATGTGCAGCAAAAAGGTAATGACTGTGTGATATAAAATTGAGATAAGTGATCCCTGATCTAAAGGAATTTAATAGAGAAGTAAGTAGGAAAGGTTGTGGTTCATAACAATCCTATGAGATAAAGGCTGCTACTATAACCACTTTACAGTTGAGGAAACTGAAGTAAACCAAGGTTAAGTGACTTGCTCAGGGTCCTTCCTACAGCTAGAACTTGTCTCAGACTAGATTTGAACTCAAGTAATCCTGTCTCTCTAGGCTCAGCGTGCTATCTATTGCCAACTAATTACCGTTTAGTCATCATCTGTGAAATGGTAATATTTAGGCTCAATGGCTATGACATATATTCCTATAATACAATTTCTAGCAATTTCTGCCACTTTCAAATTTTTAAGTTTAAAATCAGTTGAAATTCTGTCTTTTTCCCAAGGAATGTCAACAAAATGCAAGTTTATTTGTTGGTTGCTTGAATCTATGATTTCAATGGATTAGGGAATTCCTAGTGAGGAAATTTACTTTATTAATTCAGACCAGTAATTTGCCTATAACATAATTTTAGAGATTTTTTTGAAGGTGTTAGGAATCAAAAATAATTTTTTATTGTGACAAATAGAATAGGAACTGAAAACTATGAGTTTCTGGATAGCAAGTCAGATACACTGTTATGTGCTGCTCAAGTGAAATAAATTAAATCCCTATAAATAAAATGGCATATATACCAGACTCATGCTCCTAACCATACAGCACAAGGTAACTTGGGGACACAAAATCAATTCAATTGTATTTTTAAAGGTAAATCATAGAAAAAGCTGGCAACTTGACTTGAATTCAAACCATTTTACAGAGCTAATTAAATAAAATGCAGGTTATGGAACCCATAAAATAAATGATAACAGACTTAATAGTGATCCAAAACTAAAAAAAAATTGTTTTAACTCAAATTGAAGACAAGTAAAATGGATACATTTTAAAGCACTTCTCTAAAACTCTTCCATGTACCACCAGTATCCATAAATCCAACCATAAATGACAATGGTGAAAAGATCAGCAGGAAGATTGATTTGAAATGTCTAAGGTTTCTATGACATATTTCAGAGGACATACTGGATACCTCCTGAAAATTTGGATTAAAGGAGTTGAAAGATTTCTACTGGGGATGAGATCAAAGTGAGTCTATTTTGCCAAATAACATGACTGAAAACTGAAAATCGAGGGCATGCCCGTCAATTGGACAATGACTGAGCAAGTTGTGGCATATGAATCGAATGGAACGCTATTGTGTTATAAGAAATGATGAACAGGAGGACTTCAAAGAGGCCTGGAAGGACTTATATGAACTGATGCTGAGTGAAATGAGCAAAACCAGGAGAACATTATAGACAGTAACAAGCACAGTATGCAAGGACAGTACCTGATAAACTTAGCCCTTCACAACAATGCAAGGACATCAAACATTTCCAAAAGACTCATGACACAAAATGCCATTCACATCTGTAAAGAACTATAGAGTCAGAATGCAGAATGAAGCAGACTATTTTCTCTTTTGTTATGTTTTGTTTTATTTTTTCTCATGGTTTCTCCCATCTGTTTTAATCCTTCTATGCAGCATGACTAATGTGAAAATGTGTTTAATAAGAATGTATGTGTAGAACTCATATAAAATTGGATTCCATCAGGGAAGGGAGGGAGAGAAAAATTTAAAACTTATGGAAGTGATTGTTGAAAACTGAAAACAAATAAATTAATTATAAAAAATGAGTTTAATATCAATAACAAAGAAGAGGGAGAGATTTGATGTTCACAAAACTTAAAAAAATGCAGCATCTTGGTTGTCATGGCTGGGGAGAGAGGCGATTTAAAATAATCATGAGGGAGAAAAATGATTGAATGTGATTCCCGAAAAGTGTGGAGTTGTCCTTGTTTGGTGGTTAGGAGAAGGAAATGGGAAAGAATCAAGAATCACTTGACACCTGGCTTTGAAGAGACCTTAGAAATCATTTAAGTATAACCCTCATTTGAGAAATAATATAGGCCTAAGTGGCAAAAATTGTCTTTGCCTCAATATTTACATGAAGCAAAAATTTCTGAAGCAATGTATTCACTCTTGCTTATTTATCTATTTTCCTCACATGAATTCTAAATTGCCATTCTGTTTCTAGGACTGCCATCTAAGGTACAAGTATAAATAAACTTAGTACTTCTTTCACATATCAATCAACAAATCTACCAAGATTTATTAACTATTTATTATGTGGCAGGCAATGTTTTAAGTGCTAAGGATGTAAAAACAATCCCTGACTTAAAGGAGCTTACAATTTAGTGGGCATAATACTATGAAAACAAAGATACACAATGCAAGCTATATACAGGATAAATAGAAAATAACAAATGAAAGGCAATGCAATTAAGAGGAGTTGAGAATGGCTTCTCATAAAATATGTGACTTTATTTGGAAGCTAAAGGAAGTCAAGGAAGTCAGAAGGTGGACCTTAGGTGGGAGAACTTTCTAGGCCTGAGAGCTTCCATAGAAAAATATCTAGACCTCAGAAATGAACTGCCTTGTTCTTCGAAAGGCCAAGAGGCCAATGTCACTTGATGGAAGGGTACAAGGCAGGCAGTGAGATGTTAGAAGACTGGCATGGTCAGAGGACACTAAGTTATGAAGGACTTGGATTGTCAGAATATTTTGCAGTTGATCCTGGAGGTGATAAGGAGCAATAGGAGAGTATTGAGCTTCTATCAGTCTTTTAAATACTTTAAAACAATATTCTATTCTCTTTAAGATTTCTCCTTTCCACTTGAATCTTTTTCTATTTTATTTGACCAGTCCTCAGATAGTATGATTTTGATTCTCTTTAAAATTCTAATTGCACTTCTAGAGAAAGTCTCTGGCTTCTCAATGGACTTACTAAAATATTGCATATAATTCTAAGAATAGTACTTAAAGTGTGGTATAAGGAGAATTTTTAAAGATATAAAATATGTGATATCATACTGGCTAGAACACTGGATTTGAAGTCAGGAAGAAACAGGTTAAAATCTCCCTCAAACAACTGTTAGCTAGGTGTGTGACCCCAGGCAGGTCAATTAATCTCTCTGCGCCTCCAGTTTTTCATTTGTAAAATGAAAGTTTTGAACTTAATACTCCCCAAATCCCCTTCCAGCTCTAAATCAATAATTCTATAATCTTATATGAATAACATCTTTTGAATCAGTTAATCAATTTGACCAGTCACAAAGCTAAAATATAGAGGAGCTGGAAAGACTGTCAAGTACTCTATATTTTTTAACCATGTCTCCAGGCTTCTAGTAGTGATCTCAAGCGTTCAGTTTAAGAGAACAGGATAGCAGATCAAGGTCTGAGTCAGTCAACCCAATGAAAAAGTATTTAATCATAATTATTTAATGCCTAAAATTTTTCAAAGGCATGAGACAGTGCACTACCTTCTTTTTCTTGACTATGTTGCTCTGTTTTGTGTTCATCACAAAACCTAGCAGAGTACCTGACATAAAGTATTTAATCAATCAGTAAACATGGATTCATCAATATCTTGCTATGTGTCAGGCATTTTCACAGGGACCAAGAACACAAATATGAGCTCAAGACACATTATATCTATTAGAGAATTAAAAAAAAATATTTGGTCAGATTTTTTTTTTAATTTTCATTTAGTAGCCAGGAGGTGCACTGGGTAGAGAACTGAACATTGAAATGGGGAGATCTCAGTTCAAATTCTGCCTCAGACACTTGTGAATTCTGCAACCATGGTCAAGAACCATTTGGAACCTCATCGAAAATAGGCAAACTATTAGAACTATGTAACAGGTTTGCTGTAAAGATGAATTGATTAGGCTTTTTCTTTTACATACGTCCTCAGCATGATCCTGCTCTTCCATTATCTTCACCCAAACAGAAACTGAGGTTCCAGGCCTAGTTCATCAGTTCCGATAAGTAAGATTTTTGTAGTGATTGTTTTTATTACTATTTTATTTGATTTTGCTTCTCTTTATATTGCAGATACTTCCAAAGAACTTGCTAATTTATGAGTTTTTCACAGTCTGTCACCATTGTTTTAGGAAGAGCTTCATCCATACTGTCTCCTTACATTGTCTCATCTTTTTCTCTGTTACCTTCTTTATCCCTTTTCTAATACTCCTTTATTTGCCATCTACCATTAATACATAAGGACAGGGTCTATCTTACTACCTTATATCTGTATTTCCAAAGCTTACACATGCAAAATGGCATGGACAGAAGGGGAAAAAAAGAGAAAGCAAATAAAGCAAAAGCAAAAAATTAATGAGAAATTAAAAAAAACCTTTGAGTTCCAACTCTATCACCAAGTACTCATATACACTTGAGTAAGACAATCACTTAAATTGTCCTCAGTTTCTTCATTTGTCAAGCAATGATTATAATGTCATCTATTCTGCATTCTTTATAGGGTGGAGAGAATGGTAGATTTTGAGCTAGAAGGGACATTACTGGTCATCCAGCACATTCATTTCTCAAAAACAGAAACTAAGGCACCCACAGGTTAGGGACTTGCCCCAAGTGATAAAGCTAGTAAGTACCTAAGGCAGGAATTGGACTCCTATATCCCAAACTCTAAATATCTCCACTATAATATGATATACTGCATTTTTATTGTATGGATCTCAGTTTATCCTTTATATATCTTCTTTGCACATAGTTGCTTGCATAGTGTTTCTTCCATTAGAGCAAAGACTATTTTGAAGTGTTTTGTTTATTTTTGTATTCTTTGTATCCTCAGCACTTAGTGCAGTGCCTGGATAATATCAGATGCTTAGTAAGTGGTCATTGAAAGACTAATTGAATAGGAGGGTATATTTCCATATATTCTGAAGGCAAACGTAAATATTTTATGAACTATCAACTCGTTGTCTTATTCATGCTCCTCTTCCTGTCCAGTAGCACAGACTACCAAGAACAAAGTCAATGCCATTTTCTACAAGTTCTTTAAAATGCAAAGGAAAATGAGGGGGAACATCTTGCATATATATATATATATATATATATATATATATAATATTCTAGATGTTCTATAGATTAGCTAATGTGCAAGAAGAAAATTTGATGCAGAAAAGCACAGAAATTCACATAAAACAAACTTAAAGTTGACAGTAATTAAAATCCATGACCTCAAATATTCATACAGAAATACACAAAGTATGGACAATCAGAAAGACAGCATTCCTGCTTAGGCTCACATTGGGCAAGATGACCTTGGAGGTACCTTCCAGCCTTGAGATGTTCTTTTGCAATTGTTCTATAAGATGAACAGATACAATAAGGAGAAAAGTTTCAGAATCAATCATGCCAACTCAGCACTTCTCAGAACCATGAAAGGAAACTATGTTGAAGACAAACTCTAAGGACAGAAATAAGAAAGGAAAGCAAAAAACAAAACGAAACAAAAACAAAACAAAAAAAAAACAACTATTAGAAAAAGACTACAATGAATTTATGTATTCATGTATTTAGAGATCATATATACTAATAATTAAAAAGTATTTTTTAAGGTAATGATTCATAGTTCCATTCTGAACACCAGCTATCTATACTGTTTAGATGACTCTATTTCATGTTATTCAGGTTAAGGGAGAACAGACATTCCACTTCCTGAACACTTTGAGCAATGTGACATTAAAAAAGAGAAACATTCTAAGAAAAAGTAAAGATCTGAATTATGATATGCAAATGCTATGCAACCTATACACTTCCTCCACTGCAATATTCTCATTTTTGTTACTTGAAAAAATAGAGGTTTAATACCTTGCACAAAGTCACAATTGTAGCTTAACTAACAGTAAGAAGAGAAATTCAGTTACCCTAAAACCTAGTCTGCATTTTTTCTACTTTCCACTGTAGTGGAAAAAGTAAGTAAAATATGATAAGTGAAAATTTAGAGCAGTTCATTAGTTCACATTCACTAAAACACATAAATTCTTACTTGCATAAGAATGACCACAATAAAAATCAAAGATGAGCAAAGTGAAGCCAGATAACAAGTGAGAATGAGCACATGCCCACTGACTACAAAATGAATAGTCAAAAGCAAAAGAAAAGTGAAAAATTCATTTGGGAATTTTATTTTTTATTTTTTGTATACTTAGAAATCAGTTTAATACTTGGCAATCTTGCATATTTAATAAATTTTGTTCATTGATTTTTGGATTGGTTGATAAGAATAGAACCACACTTCACAAATCAATCCTGAATTCACCTTAAAGGTAAATAGATAGCTTCAAGGTCATATGACAAGCAAGAACACAAGACATTTTTCTCCTTAAAGCAATTTCAGTTGTCACCACAGTCAAGGACACCAAGAACCATAACAATCCAATAAATTAATAGCAGAGAAGGCTAATCCCTAACCTCTAACTTGGTCAATCAACACTCTGTGACTTAAAATCCTTACTTCAGGCACTGGATTGCAGAAACCAACACAGAAATTTAATCTGGTCCCTCTCCTCCCAACATGTGAAAACACAAAGCAGAAATTAACTCAGCAGCTTAATGTTATGTGCAGAATGTACATTCTAGCTCAGCAATGTATCTGAGGAACAGAGAGACTCCAAGACACCACCTTACACCTATCAGAAATTACAAATGTTGACAGGGAAAAGGGGAAAAAATATGTACACTAATGAACTGTTGGGGAAGTAGGGAATTGGTCCAGTTTCATAAAATGAGCATCATAATGCCTACAAGACATTCCTTGGGGTTCTTCTGAGGCTCAGATCAATTCAGTAAAAAAACTATGAACTTCCTACTATGCGTTGGTTACTGAGCTAAGGAATAGGGATACAAAAAGAAGTAAAAGACAATATCTGCCTCTATATTTTAAGAGTTTTGCAAATTAAAGCACTGTAGAGACTCTAGTCTTTGGTGGTGGCAGTGATAGTGGTAGTAGTAGTAGTGGTGGTGGTGGTGGTGGTGTTACGCATGTACTTCTTCAGTCAGGAACAAAATAATAAAATTAATTTTCATTTTCTCCCAAAAATATTTCCTTTTCCCCACTTTCTGTATATTATTCTGGACTTCCCTTGTGTTAGAGTTGTAAATAATATTTACATTAAAGTTTTGTTTATTTTTTTTTCCATTTTGGATCAATTTGTCTAATATTTGTGTAATCTAATATAATATTAGAGTTTTTTCATTTATAAAATATTTCAATAATACTCAATTACTTTCTTAGAATGTTAACAAATTGCCAATGAACTTACAAAATTTTCTATTAATTTGATAATATTTTTCCTCTCCTTTTCTCCCCCAATAATAATATTCTTAGTGTATTATCTGAGAATTAGAATCAATGAGTCAAGTAGTAGGAAAAAAATGTAGTTCTTATTATATGACATCATATTTATTTCCAAAAGTATACCAGAAATTGATAACTTTTAACAGTGTAATCTCTCTCTCTCTCATATATATATATATATATATATATATATATATATATATATATGGCAACATTTTTCTTTAATTTTTAACTTTATTTGCCAATTTAATGGGTGGCAGATTATCTGATTATTCTTTTAATTTTTATTTACTTGGTTTTTTTAAATGTAAATTTATTTATTTAACTTGTTACATTCATTTTCACAAAATTTTGGGTTCCAAATTTTCTCTCCACTCTCTCCCTCCCCCACCCCAATACACCGAACATTCTAATTTTCCCTATCACCAATCTGCCCTCTCTTCTATCATCCCTCCCTTCTCTTGTCCCCATCTTCTCTTTTGTCCTGTAGGGCCAGATGACTTTCTCTTCCCCATTAACTGTATTTTTTATTTCCTAGTAGCAAGAACAATACTAAACAGTTGTTCCTAAAACTTTGACTTCCAACTTCTCCCCATCCCTCCCTCCCCACCCATTCCCCTTGGGAAGTCAGGCAATTCAATATAGGCCATAGCTGTGTAGTTTTGCAAATGACTTCGATAATTGTTGTGTTGTGTAAGACGAACTATTTTTCCCTCCATCCTATCCTGCTCCCCATTGTTTCTATTCTATCTTTTGATCCTGTCCCTCCCTGAGTGTTGACTTCAAATTGCTCCCTTCTCCCATTGCCCTCCCGTGCATCATCCCCCCCACCCTGCTTATCTCCTCCTCCCCCACTTTCCTGTATTGTAAGATAGGTTTTAATACCAAAATGAGTGTGCCTTTTATTCCTTCCTTTAGTCGAATGTGATGATAGTAAATTTCATATTTTTTCTCAGCTCTCCTCTTTTCCCCTCCACTAAAAAGTCTCCTGCTTGCCTCTTGAATGAGAGATAATTTACCCCATTCCATTTTACCCTCTCTCCTCCCACTACATTTCTCTCTCACAATTTACCTTAATTTCTTTTAAGATATCGTCCCATCCTATTCAATTCACTCTGTTCTCTCTGTCTCTGTGTGTGCGTGCATGTGTGTATGTGTGTGTGCATGCGCACACATGTCCATGTATCTGTGTGTGCGTGTATGTGTATGTGTGTGTGGTGCCACCAACTACCCAGATACTGAAAAGTTTCAAGAGTTACAAATATTGTCTTTCCATGTAGGAATGTAAACAGTTCACCTTTGGTAAGTCCCTTATGACTTATCTTTGCTGTTTACTTTTTCATGCTTCTTCTCATTCCTGTGTTTGAAAGTCATATTTTCTTTTCAGCTCTGGTCTTTTCATCAAGAATGCTTGAAAGTCCTCTATTTCATTGAAAGACCATTTTTCCCCCTGAAGTATTATACTCAGTTTTGCTGTGTATTCTTGGTTTTAGTCCTATTTGGTGATTCTTGGTTTTAGTCCTAGTTCCTTTGACTTCTGGAATATCCTATTCCACACCCTTTGATCCCTTAATGTAGCAGCTGCTAGATCTTGTGTTATCCTGATTGTATTTCCACAATACTTCCACAAAATCCTTTTTGAGCTCTTCCATGGCCTGAGCCCACCAGACATCCACCTCAGATGTCTGAGATAGAGACCTCCACGTCTTTCTCATGATGACAAGCATTGTATTTCCTAATCAGAAATGGAAGGAGGAAGGAACATCTCTTCCCCAAGAAAGTAGCTCTCTATGGTCTTATTTTACTTCCTTTTTCTGGGCATTTTCCCAGCCAATTACTTGACTTCTGAGATTCCTGTCCACCCCCCACCTAGATTTGCCCAGCTAGTGCTTGGGGTCTGAGATTCAAATGCTGCTTCCTAGCCTGAGGCCTTTCCAGGGTGGGTGGGGCTGCTATTCAATTTGAGCTTAAGTTCTGGTGCTTGGGTGGGGGAAGAGCTGTCTCCCAGGCTCATTTCCCTCAGAGGGTTTATGCAGAGACTTCAGTAATGGTCCTGAGCTCCTGTCTGCTGCTCTGGGAGTTCCGGGCCACCCACTGCCTCTTCAGGTGCCTCTGCCACTGCCTCCTGAGGGGGTCCAAGTCACGGAGGGCTCTCCTCTCGGACATCCCAGACGTCTTTCTCACTGACCTGTAGTGCCTGTGGGTGGAGGGAACTTCACAGCCAGAGATTCTGGCCCTGAAGGCTGCTCGGATCTGCTCCTCTGGGGTCATGTTGTCAGGGTAGCACAGGGTTGGGCTCCGCTGTCTGGAGCACGATGGACCCCTGGGGACAGCTTTCCAGGGCTCTCTGGAGTGGAAATCTCCTCCCCTCCGTTTCTGCACGGCTTGCACTGATCCAGAATTTGTGGGGAGTTCTTTTTACAGAAAATATATGGGCTGTGGTTTCAGAGCTAGCATACATGAGTCTTTCTACTCTGCCATCTTGGCTCCTCCCTCTATTTATTTGGTTATTATAGAGTTTGAAAACATTGTTGTGGTTATTGATAATTTTTGTCTTCCTCTTTGATTTTATTCACATCCTTTGATCACTTATTTGTGTGGGATATTTGGAAATATATTTTGCTACTAAAAATGACTCATTATTTTATAGATTTTCAATTTAGATTACAAATATTTAAAGCAAAGACTTCCTTTACAAAATCTGTTTCTATCACTTTTATTATAGACATTATTATTATGTGAAAGCTCTTCATTTATATCATCAAATTTAATGTATTTTTTTGTCTCACACATTCTTCAAATTATAATAATGATCCTCAGATGTAATTTCTCAAAAGATCCTTAGTTATACTCCTTCTTGCATTTTTTTAATTTGAAGAATTGGTGGTACCTAGAGAAGATTTTCGTTTGTTTTAAAGAATAGGAATATCTGAGCATGTTTGTAAGCAGCAGTAAAGAAATTACTAGATCAGGATACTGAATATAAGGGAGAGAGAAAGTGAGTTATTTAAGGGGAAGTTCACGGAAGAGATGGGTTTGGCCAATATTGTTAGAAACTTTAATGGAATGTCTGTGCTAGCCTTACAAAGCCTTAGGTCTCAGTATCAAGGTCAGTGCCCAACCCTCCATCAAAAGATTTCAGAGAGAAATGTAGCAGTAATTGTGCAGCAGAAATTCAGAGGCAAGAATCTTCAAAACTTGTTTTTTTTGGATAACTCTGAGGAATGTAGTTATATTTAAGTGAAAGGATCATATTGGAAAGAATTAATGGATGTTTGAAAAGGTAAGTTAGATCTCAGTTTCAGGGGAAGCTTAAATACCAGACTAATGAGTTTTAAAAAATCGTCTTGTAGGCAATGGGCATGCATTTGTCTGTAGTTAGGTGGGATAGTGGGGAATGTTGGATCTGGAGTCAGGAAAACCTGAAATCAAATCTCACATCAGGTAATTAATTATTAAATATATGATCCTAGGCTGTTTCTTTAAATTTTTCCTCATTTTCTCCTCCAGAAAATGGTGATGAAATAGAATCTAATTTGAAGGATTGTTGTGAAGATAAAATGACACATGGTGTGTAAAGTACTTTACAAATCTGAAAGCACTATAGTATTATTATTATCATAGCTAACATTCTTCTTTCTAGAAAATGAGTTCTGCAGATATTTAGTACCACAAATGAAAAATGCAATGTTTAACAACTTACATTTTTATAAACACATCAGTAATGTGTAATTTTCAGATACCTTTAGTTTAAAGCCAGTAATCTCTTCCTCTTCATTCAATGGATTGTTGTTACATATTGGCATGTACAATCTATGCATATAGTAATTTTTTGGTGAATTTGAAAAATTCCCACAACTTTATTTTATTTTATAAAGGAGGATATGACCAAATGATGGAGATATTTTCCTTTTTGTTTTAGTTTCTAATGTCATCAGAATTGAGGAGCATGCTCACTAAATTTATAGTTCAGGCTACTAGAGTTTAGCTGGACTGGAATCATTACAATTGAGTGGAATGATTTGCTGGTCTGAACAAATTGCTCATTGAAATATGAGAGTTATTGTGCATGGCATATTAAGCAGCCAAGCCATCAGTTTTAATCAATAATTTGTATAATTGTCCTGTGACTCTCTTTTTGTGTTGCTTCTGAAAAATACATGTATACTTTGCCATTTGCTTAGCTCTTCTAAGTTTACATATTTTCACTGCATTTCAAAAATGATTAAGATAACTGAAATATTCACTTCATTTGATGAACCAAATAGTGAGTGATACATTAAGGAACGAGTAAGCAAGTAGAACTTTCCTACTATATAATCCATTATCTAAAACCTCTTCACTTCATTTGGATATATAAACATGCTTAGTAACTCTTCAATTAATATTGCAAAGTAACAATGCTGCCTTCATTTGAACTCTTCTACCAAAACCTATATTTTGCATCATCTGTGAGGTAGGTTCGTAGGAGGATGCAGACAAGAGTCACATAGGGTAGGAAGACATAGATGGACTGCTATCTATATCATTGGAGACAGGACTCGATCCCACAGATCACAAGAACATTGCAGTATTGGAGTATTTTAATTTTATTATGTCATCTATCTCCCTCTTCAATTGGAAGGCCATTCAGGCCAGACTATACATCCTATTCAAGCTTTCAATCTTCTCAAACTCATAATCCATATTCCAAAACACAGAGTACTTTTTTTAACTAAACTGAACCATTGTAATGGTCTTCTAATTAGCCTCTGTCTCTCTCCCGTCCAATATGTTTTCAACAGAGTTGCCATATTGATATTTCTGAAGGATATAGCTGACCATCTTACTTCTGGGCTCAGAGAATATGAGTGATTTCCTACTTCTGGAAGAAATATGAATTTTTGTATGGTATTTGAAACCTTTTATAATCTGGCTCCAACCTGTTTTTTTAGACTGATTTCTGATTACTTTCCATGTATTCTGAATATTAGCTTTATTGGTTTAATTACTGCTCACTTTATAAGATATTCCATTCACATTTTCTATGTTTTTCTGTTTACCTTTACTTGTTGATATCCACTTTTCCATTTAGACATTTAAGAAATACTTCAAAAGTTTCTTTCTGTAAGAAAACTTTCCTTATCTGACCAATTACAAGCATGCTCTTCCAATGTACATACATGCATGCATATGTGGGTATGTATACACATATAAACACACACATGCACATATATATAAACATATATGACTTGGAGATATACAGGCACATAGCAGGACTTAAGAAATAATTGTTCAATTGTATCCTAGATATTCTCCCTCAAAAAAAAAAAATCATGTTTTCTTTAGACACAGTAAAATAAGTACATAGTATGAATGTTATTAGAAGTGTCTACTTATAATCAAGAACACAGTGTTCCACAAGTAGAAAGCATTGTGATTGATGAAGAGATATTCATGGCTTGATAAGGGTATGTTTCAGTCATAAATCACTATGCAATAGTTGAGGGAATATTTATTTAAATTATGAAAGTTGATACTAAATATAGTTAGGCTAGCAGGCTTGTCAGACTAAATTTCTATATCATTTTTTGATGACAGTTAATGTCTTGAGATTCAGCAATTTAACAAGATCTTCCAAAGTCTTAGAGTTAGCAACTTTGCAAAGCTAAAATTTCAGTAAAATATAACATTACAAGGGGTATTCTAGGGAATAAGCTTGTATGAAACACCAAGTATCCCATAGTACAAATAAGACTGTATTTTTCCTTTCTATGTATCTACATAGATATTTCTTATAAAAATGCTACAGTAATTCAGCAAATATTTATTACATAGATGACCGGGGCCGATTCCGGTCCCACGATCCTTCACCGACCACGGACCCCTCTCCCCCAGCTCCAGGCTTCGGACGTCTCCAGACCGCCCCCGGGGATAAGGGCGGCTCTCAAGCAGACAGGACACGGAGTGCAGGTATGAAGCGTTTATTGAGTGGTTCAGCCAGAAGTCCCCCGAGCCCTTCCTGCCTGTGCCTTTTATCCCTAGTGTCTTGCCCTCCTCTTCCGGGTAGGCTCCTCCCCAGTTCCTCCCTGAGGGCGGAGTTTTTCATCTCATTGGTGTGAGCCCCTCCAGACCAAACCAAAAAAGGGCACGATTCCCTATCCCGGGTCGTATCCCCTTCTGGTTGGTTGGTGGCTGCTTAGTCTCAGACCAGGAAGTCTTTCTAGTGCTGAGCTGGCAGAGCCACGTCAGCAGGTCAGGACTTCCTAGTACTCTCTTCCCCCCAGGAAGGGCGTTGGTCCATTGTGCCCCTGACAACTCCCCCTTTTTGTTTTATAAGGGCAGGTGAAGGGCCTGTCTTAACTATGTGGCCTGACTCCATGCCTGGTACCAAAAGTGGGCAGGGCCCCTGTCTTAGGCTATGTGGGTGGCCCCCACCTCCAGCATTTCTGGCAGGTGGACCCACAATAATCCCGTCATTGGGTACCTCTGCAGCCAATGGCATGATTATCCAGGTCATGGGGCCACAATATTCCCGTCATTGGCACAGTCACAGCGAAAGCCCATTATTGGTTATAGTGGGGTACAGGGACGCTTTTGAAAAGTTTGATGGTATAATTAGCAGTAACCCTAATATAGTCCCAGGAGGAAGAAGGACCCCAATAAGTGTCATCCGTGGTTTCCCAGTCCCAGCTACGGCAGTAATAATCAGTTATGCATCCGGAGCCAGTATGTTGTTTCTATCGCCCGAGTTGTTCGTCTCTTCCTTCATCCTCGCTTCCTTTTCCATCACCCGAGTTGTTCAGTTCTTCCTTCGTCCTCGCTTCCCTCGTCTCCTTTTCCTGCTTTTCTGGGTTGGCTGGGGGGACCTCTCGTGCGTCCCGGGATGGGATCCAGACCCCTTCATGGTTGGTATCTGTGGAGACACAAAGATATCCTTTTCCCCTTATTAGTACCGTCCCTGGTCCATTCCAATTGCCTTTCGCATCCTTCCACCAAATCATGCTACCTTTTTTACATGGGGTTGGTGTTGACCCTGGTGGATGTGGGATTGTAGAGGACACTATTCGGGCGTTACCAGGATCGGGGTAGCCGGAAAATCGCATGGCCGGTGTTAGGCCGTTATCCCGAAATTGCAAAAAATTCATGGTATAAACCGTTTGCGCGACTTGTGCATGTGTAAGCCGTCCCGGAACTCCCCCTTTTTGTTTTTTGATGGTGTTTTTAAGGGTCCTATTAGCACTCTCCACAAGGGCCTGGCCTGTTGGATTATATGGGATGCCAGTAATATGACATATACCAAATTCCATGCAAAAGACGGCAAAGGCCCATGAAGTATAGGCAGGACCATTATCAGTTTTAATAGCACTAGGGGCTCCAGCCATTGAGAAACATTGTAATAAATGAGAAATAACTGCAGTAATAGATTCTCTGGGTTGCAGCGTAGCCATTACAAAGGAGGAACAGGTATCTATACATACATGTATATAAGAGGTGTTATAATGTGTAACATCCATTTGCCAAAGATCATTGGGTAGTTCTCCTTTGGGGTTAAAAGTCTTCTCTGGAGGTGGAGGGCGGAAAGGAATACAATTAGTATAGCGTTTCACAATCTGTCTAGCTTCTTCTCTAGGAAGGTGGTAGAGCAACCGTAAGGAACGTGCAGACAAATGGAATTTGGAGTGGGCCTCTTGTGGTGATAGAGAAAGGAGGAAGGCGCCTCCCTTATTAAGGGCATTGTCTGCAACGTGATTGCCCCAAAAGATAGGGCCCCTCTGTGGATATGTGAGAATGTACATGGAGAACATAAAGAGGATCATTACGAAGTAACAAAAGCTTTTGAGCAGTTTTTAGCAAAGGAGCAATAGTAGAGCGATTTTCCATAATATGAGAATTTTCTAACAACAAAAGAACATTAGCACAATACATACTATCTGCAATTAAATTAAAGGGCTCCTCTGAAAACAATTGAAGGGCTCATATTACGGCTGCTAATTCGTTTTTCTGTGCCGACGAATATGGTGTGGAGACTACCTTTAGAAGGTGTCTCTGAGGGGCATAAATGGATGCTTTTCCGGTTTTTGTTGCATCAGTAAATACATTCGGTCCTTCAACGGGGGCTAATGAAACAATGGACGAGGGTGTGGACAGGGGCAAGGTTTTCCATCCACGTAAAGGTGGAGGCAATGAGCTATTAGAGAAGACATGGGTCACGTATAAAGACGCCCAGTCAATAGAATTTTGAGCTAGAAGATGTAAAGCTTGAGGAGTAACGGACAGATTGAGGATAGGCTGAGTCCCAAAAATCTGAACGCACCTCTCACTCGCTTTGAGCAAAAAGAGCGCAAGGGTTTCCCATTTATCAGGCAAAACTTTAGTAGCCTTTGGGCGATATAGCCACTCCAAAACACCATGTGCTTGATATAGAGCCGCAATACCTCGGTCCTCCTGTAGGACCACCAACATAATAGGACTCTCAGGATTGAAGCGGACTAATGATGAGGAGGCTTTCTTTTGTATATCCTGTATAACCTGAAGGGCTGCAGTCGTCCATTCTCGGGGAGAGGTAAGGTTAGAATCGCCCCGCAACGTTTGATACAAAGGCTCAAGTTCCTTATCAGGTATGGGAATTACAGAACGTAGCCATTGAATAGAACCAATTAGTTTCTGAAAATCATTAAGTGTTCTTGAGTGTCATGATAAGTACGAGAAAAACGAAAGGAGTCATCGTGACCTAGTTGATTAAGCTTCTCCAGAAGTTTTTTCATCCGCCGCTGATAGCACCTCCTCACTCCCTGTGACCACTTCACCTTGGCGATTGTCCTCTATCACTCTTATCCTTTTCACTGGAACCCAAACTTCTTTATTATCATCTGTTAAAACACAAACATACCCTTTTCCCCACGTTAACACTGTATGAGGACCAAACCAATTTTTATTCTCATCGTGCCACATTACTTTATTGGCTGCTTTCAGGGCACTTGTTATTGCTGATTCATTCTTTGCAGACTCCTTATTAGGAAATGTTAAGAATTTCATAGCAGCCAATAAGCCATCATTATCGAATTTTAAATAATTTAGAGTATAAACAGCCAAAAGCCAATTGTAATTTATCATCAATTTGGAGTATAAACAGCCAATTGCGAATTTATCATCAATTCCTGGTCCAACTACTCCCCTTTTTTGTTTTTGCAAGTGCGCCAGATGTAGCGGACGCCCCTGCGTCCCTACATGGCTCAGTGATGTGGTTGAAAGAAAGAGTCGAGGGAGGTGGGAATAGACCAGTTCCTTTTATTGATCTGAGGGTTTGGGTTTATATAGACAAGGTACTGAAAGTCTACGTGACATTCTGCTATTGTGTCCCAGTGATTAAATCAATCAGGATGATTAAATCAGTCTTCTGATTAAATCAGACCACAAGCTTAGGAGCATCTATTCTACATATCCCTTGTTTTCTGTAATTCTCTTGTTTGTCTCACAGAGACAACATCTGGGGGCCATGGAGAGCCATTCCGGATGATAATGAGCACAGTCTCAAAGATCAGTTTCCCCAAAGGTCTATCCTGATCTCATCAACTGCACTCCACCCTGGCCCTCAACAATAATGAGCACAGTCTCAAAGATCAGTTTCCCCAAAGGTCTATCCTGATCTCGTCAACTGTACTCCACCCTGGCCCTCAACAATTCTCCCTTTCTTTTGTGCAAGTAGGTGTCCAGGGAGCGATTTGCTAATTCCACTATAGCTTGACCAGTGGGACTATGGGGGATTCCAGTGACATGTAAAATGGAAAATTCCACCATGAACTGTTCATCCCAACCCCTACCCTCGGGAAGGGCAAATTAAATTCCCTACTATTCTTTAGCATTCTCTTCCCTTGATCTAATCTGGGATGATAAAAGTTACAATTGACTGTAGTCCTAGCTGGTTGATGAGTTGGGACTGCAGGGCAAAAAATCTTAATGATTCTAACATTTACTCAAGTAAATTTTACTTCCGTATCCACTCCTTAAGAACATCTTTGAAAGAGAGGGCTTTTGAATCTATCAGCTGAAGTGAGGGAGACTTCTGGACAAATATCCAGTGGCGCCAAGTCCCCTCCGTTCTACTGGAGAGTTTCAAAAGCTTTATCTCTGCTGAGGTGTCCCTTTAAGATTTATGCATATTTCCAATTTGCCTAGTGCCAAATAATATAACAAATCCTGATCTATTTTAAACATCCAATTAGGAGTGACACGTTTCACTTAAAATGTGACCAGAATAACTACCCTTTGGTTACTTCTCATTATACAAAATACTTTTCTTTTAGGTGAGATTTAGGTGAAAATGCTGATTAGCCTGCCCCAGATCTCCTCTCGTCTCTCTCTCCACCTTCACAATCTGGCCAGCATTGGAAGGTAAAGCGAGAGAGAGAGAGTTTAACCAAAAACTTTCAAATAATTTCCAAAACTTTTATGCTTTCCTTAAACTTCATATCCATGTTGTTTTCCTAATGGGCTTTGATTAAAGCCCCCCCTTAAAACTGCACAGACACTATGTCCCTGCATTTCCCATCCAAGACTACACCTTGCAATCACATAAACTAAATAATATAAGATTAGTTCCTCTCTTTCTCTCTCCCATACTTCTCCCCGATGCTGCAGCCATCAGAGAGAAGGGAGGAGGGGGAGGAAAAGAGATAACATTCCAAGGTCCAGCTACCATGGAGTTGACTGTAATAACTCACAAACACACACACACAGGACATGTAAAGACAAAACACATATACAGACAATAAAAGAATCCAAAAACTGAGAAAAGATTGTCAGAAATCCCCTGTACACATTATAACTCTGGCTTAACTTCTATCACTGTGTAACTAAGCCTTGCATAAGATTCCCTGTCTAAACTTTCTCCCGTACAAGATTGCTTTTTTAGACTTACTCCTGCAACCTTTTACTTCACCACAGATCTGTGCCGAGTTACTCCTGCAACCTTTTACTGCACCACAGATCTGTGCTGAGTGCCAGCGCTGGAAGAACATCCGGGCCGCTGAATTCACCACTGTGCCACAAATCCTGGGCAAATTTTTTGCTGTGCCACAAAACCAGGCCCTGGGGCAAATTTTTTGTTGCGCCACAAATCCAGGCCCTGGGCCAACTCTGGATGTATTTCCTGGTTGAATTTCTGACTGCGCCAACTCCCTCTTTCCTCTCTGTCTTATCTGGTCATGATTGTCTCCTGAGCTCCCAGACCACCAAGATTGTATGGCCGTCTGTACATAAGCAGAGCCAGGGCCATATTTTGTTACGGCCTCTTTCAGGTCCCGTATGAACTTAAAGGGAACAGAGCGATGGTGCCTCCTTTCATCCTGAGTTCCGGGATGTTCTACAAAGATTGGGAATACTGACGACCACTCGTTCCAATCTATGTCCTCTCCTTCACGTACTGCTTGTTGTAAACTAGTTGTGAGGAGGCTCACCGGCTTGGATGGGCCCTTGGGGGTACTAGAATGGTAACTAAATCCCCTTATCCCTTCTAAAGACAATTGCGCCATACGGGCGGTGGCTCCTGCTGGGTCACCTGACACTTCCCCTTTTTCACTTGGAGGAGGTGGCCACTCCCAGTTCCCCATTTCTGTCCTTAACTGAGCTTCTTTCTCTTCTTGCTCTAGGGGGAGCTGGGATGTTGGTGTTCTACTAGCTTCCTCAGGGACTTTCCAGTTTTTCTCTTTGTTACTTGAAATCGGAAAGTCCCAGTCCCTACATGTTCTAATATGAATTTGTACTCCATTTTTCTTGCACAGCTTGTACAGCTGGCAGGCTAGCACTCCCTTGTCTTCTGGCTTAACCTGTGCTGAACCCATTCTGCCTTCTGAGCGTCCTCAAACACACAGAGAACGCAGCGGCGACTTTAGTTTCGGTTTCCCCCGAGCGTGCTCGGCTCCCTCCGAACTTGGTTTCGTTTTCCCCCGCCGCGCTCCCGTCCCGCTCAGGCTGCCTGCTTCTTCTGTCCCGACCCGCAGGACAGGTAGGGGCCCCGGCTACTCACCGTGTCGATGGCTCTCAGTCCCTGTTCAGGCGCCAACTGACCGGGGCCGATTCCAGTCCCACGATCCTTCACCGACCACGGACCCCTCTCCCCCAGCTCCGGGCTTCGGAAGTCTCCGGACCGCCCCCGGGGATAAGGGCGGCTCTCAAGCAGACAGGACACGGAGTGCAGGTATGAAGCGTTTATTGAGCGGTTCAGCCAGAAGTCCCCCGAGCCCTTCCTGCCTGTGCCTTTTATCCCTAGTGTCTTGCCCTCCTCTTCCGGGTAGGCTCCTCCCCAGTTCCTCCCTGAGGGCGGAGTTTTTCATCTCATTGGTGCGAGCCCCTCCAGACCAAACCAAAAAAGGGCACGATTCCCTATCCCGGGTCGTATCCCCTTCTGGTTGGTTGGTGGCTGCTTAGTCTCAGACCAGGAAGTCTTTCTAGTGCTGAGCTGGCAGAGCCACGTCAGCAGGTCAGGACTTCCTAGTACTCTCTTCCCCCCAGGAAGGGCGTTGGTCCATTGTGCCCCTGACACATAGATACGATGTTGATTGATGAGGATGGGTCTAGTAATGATGATGATGATGATGGCTCACATTTATACTTTTCATGTATTATCTCATTTGATATGCACAACAACCAGACAGAGTATTGACATGGGGATATAGGAGTATATTGTCTTCATTTTACTAAAGAGGGAACTGAGGCTAAGAGAGTTTAAGGGCCTTGCATAGGGTCATAGAGCAAGTTGTGTGTTATCTGTGTTACTATTGAATAGAGCAAAGTTAAATGTCACCAAAGATGTTTACTTTTCCTCCCCTTCATCAGGTAACATTAATCTTTCCATTCCATTGATTCCTTCGCACCTCAAATACCCCTAATACTTCAATAAAATTCACCTAAATAGCTATTCATCAGTCATTTTACATTTAAGTTCTGCAAAATTAGAAAATAATATCTAGAGCTATAGAACACAGTACCAAAATCATACATATACAATGTTGACATGTGGTAGATAGGAGGGAGAAGAAAGTAAACGATCAGTTATTTATTAAATACCCATTATGTGTCAGACAATGTGCTAAGCACCTTGCAAATTTGTCTCATTTGATTTGACTGTTATTGCTAAATATTGGCATATCTGTCAGGATCTGTGGTTATCTTCAGAATCTCTTATGTAAAATATCCTTCCACAAATAAAGATTGGCAACCTCATTGCAACTTATCTGTAAAAAATAATAGTTTTCTGGAACAGTACTAGTTGAATTACAAATACTTTATGTGTCAGAGGCAGTACTTGAACCCAAGTTTTTTGACTCCAAGATTCACCCTCTACCCCACTATCCATGTGCCATACTAAGTAAAAAGATATATAGATAGTAACTTTTGGGGTGTGTGTGTGTGTGTGTGTGTGTATGCATGCATGCATATATGTATGTCTGTATATGTGTGCCTATGTGTTTCTCTCTGTATATATACATATGGGAGGGAGAAAGAAAGAGATAAAGAGAAAGAGAGAGAGAGAGAGAGAGAGAGAGAGAGAGAGAGAGAGAGAGAGAGAGAGAGAGAGAGAGAGCAGAGAGAGGAGAGAGAGGGAAATTGAAGCAGAAAGTCAGGGAGGGGCAAAGAAAGATGAAGAGAGAAAGAGACAGAGACTGAGACAATGGAGTTTCATTTAGTACAGGGAACTCTCTTTGAAGGACCTCTTACTATCAACTCTATGATAACCACTGTACTACCTATAGACTCAGAGAGCTTCCTGGAAGGAACTTTGAGTGGTTGAGTGATTTGCTTAGAGTCAAATATTCAGTTATGTTTCAGAGGTAAGAATTATATATTCATGACTCTGATGCCAATCTTGTATGTAATGCTGCCTTTCCTTCAGCATTGGTCCTTGGAATCCATTACATATGATAATTTATATGGAGGATGTGCACAATTCTTAAATTATTTAATATAATATGATCAGTGTTGACCTGAGTTCAATAGTGCAGAAGTCAGAGGAGTTGATTTTAAGTCCAGTTCTTCCACTTATTACACATGCTAGTTAAGCAGATATTCTTTTTCACCTGAACCTTAGTTTACCTATTTATAAAATTTGGAAAAAAAATCTTTGCAAATAACTATATTATAGTGAAGAAATCTTTTGTAAATCTGCAGTGAGTATATAAATCAAGATGATTATTGTTATTTCTGGAGGTATATACTTTATTTTCTTGAGTAATTGAATTAGCAAATTTTACTCTTCCTCAGCACTTACACTTGCACTTTGGTGAAATCTCCATCTGGGGCTCTTCTTTATTGATTTATGACTCCTTTACTGGAAGGATCATTTTAGGAAGGACTCCAACCAAGCTTTGTCTCACCCATGCCTGACCCCTCTCTTCTGATGACTTTTTTTCTCTTTTATCTCAAAGAAATCTCTCTTTTTTTCTGCTCTACCTGATAGGGAGATAGACATAGATAAATAGATAGATCTGTATATCTTCCTTAAGGATAGAAATAATACATTTTATTATTTTTTCAATATTAATAATAATAAAAATCTTTAGGAAATACTTTATCTCAACCCAACTATTTGAACTAGTTCCGTTAGATTTTAAATAAACTTTAAATATGAAACAATATTCATCAGTGATCTAAGTGATACATCATCCTCTCTGTATTCCACTTTCATATTTGATTGTGATTCATGATTTTGGTATTTAAAGCTGATACTATAAACATGCTCATCAGTACACTACCATTTAACTCTAATACTGTTCATTATTGAGTGATATCTTATGGAGAACATAATTCTCTGATATATATTACCATTCTCTATGGTACACAAGGGGAAACAAATAGAGGTTTGTCTTTATTAGCTGAGAGATGTGGGAAACAATAGGATTAAAGCAGGAAAACATTGACTAATAGGTTACTTCTCAAGCTTCCCAGCCACTAACGAGAAATATCAACAGAACAACTTCTACAAAGAAGATCACAAGTACTGCTAAACTCCATATAGTATAAATGCATTTAAGTTGTTGATTTCATCCAGATACATGATTCCTTCACTTAGGGAGCTGGGATTGTAGAAAATTCTTCTAATTAAAAACATCAACTTAAGAACATGGAGATGCATCTGAAATACTGATAGGCCAAGGGTGGGGAACCTGAAGCTTGGAGACTACAAGTGGTCTTCTAATCCTTGACTCCAACCTTTTGACTGAGTTGACGTTTTACAGAACAAATACTTTTATTAAGGAGATTTGTTCTGTGGAGCTTGGATTCAGTCAAAAGGCTGCACTTGAGGACCTAGAGGGTCATCTGTGACCTTGAGGCCACAGGTTCCCCAACCCTTGTGATAGGTCAAATGACTTGCCATGAATCACAGCTGGTTTTAGAGATAGAACTTGATCTTATGTCTTTGTGATTATGAAGCCAGCTATCTCTGTAGTATGCCAGATTGCCCTTCAATATTATAAAGTTATAACCATATTAGGATAGCTAGATGGCACAATGGATAGAGTGCCAGGGCTAAAGTTAGCAAGGTTCTTCTTCCTGAATTCACATCTGACCCCTGATACTTACTAGCTATGTAATCCTGGTCAAATCACTTAACCCTTTCTGCCTCAGTTCCTCATCTACAAAATGAACTGGAAAAGGAAATGACAAAGCACTCCTGTGTCTTTGCCAAGAAAATTCCAAATGGGGTCATGAAGAGTTGGATCATAATTGAAATGACTGAGTAATCCATATTACATAGAACATTTAAATATTAAATATATGTACAAGAAGATATGTCTTCTCATAATTTTTATCATTAGTACTAGTTTATCATGTGGAACCATGGAAGCTAATCTTTTTCTGATAGCTCTATAAATACATTAAAACAATCATTATTGGCCTCTCTCCACCCCTTACTCCAAAACTTCTCATTTACTGTTTAGAATCATGAACAAATTTAAATCAGCTTTAGATTCTCTTCCAACCTCCATACCTACAGTAGACTTTAATTATTTTTCTATATGATTTCTTCTAACCTTTCCAGTTTGAAGATTATTCTCCTTCCTAGATAAGTTGGGAGCAAGCAAAGTCAAATAATTTAGTACTGATTCTGACTTGATCAAGTCCATCTTTCCAAAGAGGAGCTTCCTTTCCTTCTTTCCTCCTTTTGCCTTTACCTTCCTCCTCTTTTCCTCTCCTCCTTTCCAGTTTATGTTTTTTTACAACAGTTTTCTTAAAGATTCATGGAAACAATTGTATTATTTCTTGGTTATTCATATAGAGCATAATGATGTTGCCTGAATATGGTATGATACAAGAGCTCAATTTGAAATTTTTAGGCAATTTGATGGGAAACACACATGTGCACATATACAGACATACCCATATATATGCCTGTGGATCATATACATGCACACACACACACACACACACACATATATATATATATATATATATACACACACACACACACACATATATATATATGTATATCCGTATAATTGTATATGTATGTTAATACAGAGATACAAAAACATATATAATAGAAACTTTTATATCTAGATATAGACAATATATAGACCTGGGTGTTGATTTAGATCTAGATGAGAGAGAGAGAGAGACAGAGAGAGAGACAGAGAGACAGAGAGAGAGACAGAGAGACAGAGAGACTGAAAGTCCATAAGCATTTTCCTACTTTCTGCAGAGCAAAAGAGAAAAAAAATATATATATGGTCATAGGCATGGTTGAAAAAGATGTACTCATAGAAATGGAAGTCAAAGACGAATGAATCCTGCCTTAAAGTGAAAATTGCCAGAAAAATTGACCAGTCTGAGGAAGACTACTTAGTGGTAGACTGAAGAGTGTTCCAAGGGAAGAAAGTTATTAGACGTGTTATAGAAAGAAATCATAATAGGTGTACAGTCAGGAGAGGAAAAACTCATCCACATCAACTTCTAGTTATGGATCTAGATGTACTTACATACAGCTATCTATGGAGACTTATCACTATATTTGCTCATCTAGATATATCTAATTATCCATTTATACACACATATATACATATCTCCATAAGCATACATAGATGCAAAACACAAATATAAACATTATATATACACTTAACATTTTTTTTCCTGTTGACCTAGAAATTTTATATCTATGGATATTTCTGTCTTCTTCTATAGTAAAACCCACTCAGCAACCAGAACGAATTAGATAGAGGTTACATCACATATTAAGTTGCAATACATACAAAATATCAATAGAAATAAAGGACAAAAAAGCAAGTTTGAAAGAATGCAAAGTGAAAAACAAAACAAGAACTTGAATATCAGTCCCAAGTTGTCAATTCATAGGTAAGGAGTAGCTTCTCAAGAGCTAAATTTCTCCTCCTAAATGTCAATGGAATAATGACGTTCTTAAAACCAGATAAATAAAGGATTTAGGAACTCATGGTGACCCAACGTATTACTTCGTCCTTACTTCACATATAGTCCTTCCTTATCTCTCTAGAACATACTTCCCTCATCCCCTCAGCATGGTTTCAGTTCCACTTTAACAGCTGTAGGCTTTGCACACCTGAAACACATGATTTACTGCTTATTAATTCCTTGCAATATGTGAAATGTCACCTCGTTTAGTAGTTAGTACCATAAGCTTATTCACATTTTAAAGTTTTGTAATTAACCTTTTCTGTCCTATGCCTGATATAATGGGCAAAAATACTGTTATTTCTCTACCTCTATGAAATACTGTCTCTGCTAAAGCTCTCTTCTGATGCCTCACTGAAATAAAATTCAATCCAACTCAATAATTTATTTAGTCTCTTACATATGCCAGACTCTTGTCTAGCTGCTAGAACAGAAAGATAAAATCAAACAGTCTCTGCCCGTAAGGAGCTTCCTTTCTTATGGAGGCATATAGAATCAAAACTGATAAATAAAAATGAAATGTTCACGAAGAATTCTGATTTTAGCAAAGAAGAAATTGTTACTGAATACAATCTGCATATCAATGCAAATAGACATATTTTTCTTTTTTTTCTGAAACACATAGTTAGAGAGTTGCCCCAGGAGCTGGGAGGTTGATTGTGATGTTATGTCTAAAAATCATAGCAATAAGAATTAGACAAGAAAATGAAACTAAGTGAATAAATACAGATAAAGAAGAAACAAACTATTTCTTTTTAAAAGTAATATAATAGTCTATCTAGAAAATCTAAGAAGGTCAAATATAATTTGTTGCAATAATAATTATGGCAGGGGTGGAGCCAAGATGGCAGAGTAGAAAGACACAAAAATGCAGGCTATCCCCACACAACTCATAAAATAACTGTAGAGAGGGACTCTCAACAAATTTTGCAGCAGCAGAAGTGGAGAACAACAGAGTGGAGGAGATGTCCATCCCAGGGTGACCTGAAAGGACCCACAGGGAAAAGTTTGTTGAACTGGACACAGAGCAGAGCCCAGTGAACAGCCCTCTGGGGCAGAATCTCCAGTCGCAGAATCTCCAGTCCCAGCAGTGGGTTCACAAATCCCTCAACCCACAGGTGCCAAAGGTGAGTGACAGGGTTTTTTCAGCTGGCCAGGAAGGGAGAAGGGCCTTCCCATAGCTCTGGCCTCAGTCAGCAGCTGCAGAGGCCACATCAGGTAGGCTTTGGAGGTTCCCATCTCAGCCCCTACAGCAGCCCACATCCATTGTTGGATCATAAAACCCCTGGAGGCACGGAGGAGCTAATTATTACCTTGGACCTTTGTTGAGACCCTGAGGGAGCTGGTCTTTGTCTTGCACTGAATGGCAGCCCTCTCCTCATAGCTTGACTGAATTTCAGCCCCCTAGCGCTGTCTTGGTGGAAGTGGAGGCCAAGTGGCTATGGAGAGGAAACTCTGCAAAGATTCTGGGCACAAAAATCACTTCCTACTCCCAGACCAGTGTATGTGCTTCACTGTGCCACCTTGGAGGAACTGAGATATTAGAGATTCCCAGAGTATACCCTACTCTTGACAAAAGACCCACAAGTATTTGTAGCAGCTCTTTTTGTGGTGGCCAAGAACTGGAAATGAATGGGGATGCTCATCAACTGGGGAATGACTGAACAAGTTGTGGAAGATGAATGTAATGTAATACTATTGTGCTATAAGAAATGATGAGCAAGTAGACTTCAGAAAAACCCGGAAAGATTTATGTGAATTGATGCTGAATGAAGTGAGCAGAAGCCACAGTGTTTGATGACTGACTTTGATAGACTTAGCCCTTCTCAGCAAGCAAGATCCTAAAACAATTCCAAATGACTCATGCTAGAAAATGCCATCCATACCCAGAGTAAGAATTACAGAGTCAGAAGGCAGAGCAAAGCAGGCTATTTTCTTTTTGTTTTGTTTTTCTTTCTCATAGCTCCTCCCCTTCATTCTAATTCTTCTATGCAACATGACTGATGTGAAAATATGTTTAATAGGAATGTATATGTAGAGTTTATATCAGATTGAATGCTGTCTTGGTGAGAGATGATGGAGGGAGTGGGAAAAAATTAAAAACTTATGGAAATGATTGCTGAAAACTAAAAATAAATACATTAACTTGATCAAAGGAGACTCCCTCAGGAGCCCCAAAGGAAGACTCCTGCCTCTATTGTCCAAAAAAGGGATAGACCTGAAAAGATCTAAAGGCAGATTGGCAAAAATTGGCACTTTTATTTCTCAACAACTCTGCCCCACCTCTCATACAAATCAGAGCATTCTTCTCCACCAATACGGAAAGATTCCTATATCAATAGACTTTTGGATAGGAGTTACACATACTTACATAGATATTTACATTAAAGAAATGTACACAGATAGATAAGCAGATAGCTATACTGATAAGTGATGCATTTTGGAATAATAATCTTTTAATAAGAAATTTCTGGAAATTAACTGAAATTATTATTGAGTGGCCTGTAATAATATTTCCTCAAATATTTCATACTTCTTTTTATTAATGCCTTTCTTAATTCATATTGAATTTATTGACAACTGTATTTGTTCAGATATTATTAAAGAAACCCAGAGAAAATATTTTGATCGCCTATTATAAAAATACCAAAATTCTAACATTCAGCAATAAAAAGTGAAAGATTTTTTCTCTCAATTATTTGCCCATTAACGCTATAATTTCTTGCTACCTATCAGTTTCTTTGGTTGAACAAGGCAACATCATTAAGGCAGTGGAGAAAAAATAATTCTTAAGATAATGTTCATAAAATATTTATTCTTATATCTTCAAATTGGAGTTAGATTTAAAAATAGGTATATTCTAAGTTAGCATGTCTAAATTTCCCTCTGAGTCTTACAGCTCTGAAGCTATAGCTTATCTCTTCCTCTATAAACCCTCTGTTTTATTCAGATTAGTCAACTCTCCACATCTTAAATATGCATTTTAATTTCCTCCCATGTTATACAATCATTTATGCATTTCTTTTTGATATCAAGTCGACATTACTTGACACGTGCAGGATGTTCTTCAAGTGTCAGCTCAAATACTTATCTTCTGTGAAGCTTTCCCTAATCTTCTGGGAGAGAAGTGCCCTGTCCATATTCTTAAATATGATATGACTCCTTATTTTGAATCACCAGCATGAAAATGATTATATACTGCTTAATTCAGTAGCTATTTGTGGATGTTTCTTTTATTCTGATTTGGATTGTAAAATCTTGGGAGTTGGAATTCTTATTATGAAATAGGTATTCAAGGAGTATTTGTCAAATTTTTTCTTTAGTTATTTTTTAAAACTATTAACTTGTGTGTATAGATTTTCAATGAAATACAAGTATGTTTTAACATCTTGGCAAAGTAGAAAAATTATTTGAGAAGAAACTAAGATTCTAGGAGGTAGGATCATAGGTTAATCAGTGGCTAGAATCATGGAGATAATTTCTATAAACACTTCCTTTTTATATATAAGTCTAAAATCTAATCTCCTTTCCCCCAAAAACAGGGATAATAAGAGAGAAGTCCAAGAACCAAATCCACTTCCTTTGATATCAAATTCACTTATCTTTCTAATTCACCATGCCATCATACCTAGTTCAGTCAATAACTGCCTGTGTGACCTTGAGGAAATGAATGCTTCCTCTGAACCTCAGGTTCGCCCTTTGTAAACCAAAATATTAGACTAAATGATAGCTGAAGTCCCATCCATAATTAACAATATATGAAAATGATTTCCATTTGAATTTCTAGATTAAAGTCTGCCAAAGTTTTAAGGATGATGATGCTACCAAAACAGAAAAAAAATTGCCTACAAAAGAATCAGAGCAAATCAGCAAACATATTTAGTGCTCATTTGCTGTACTAAAAGAGTTCACTTTTGCCAGTTGCTTGCTTTGTAAGACTCTAATGTCTACATATTTTTAATTTTCTTCTTTTCCTACAACTGTTATTATATCATTTCAAGTCATTCATAATCAGGGAAAACTATATAACCCTTGATTTGGGGGAAATCCTATTTTCATATATTTGGGTTTTGGGTTTTGTGTTTATTAAATCTTTGGAAGCGACATACAAACAATGTTCAATATACTTCAATGGATTATTGCAAAAAATAGAAAAACATTTTATTTTTATATTTACTATATAACACTTTCTCCAAATTTCTAAAATATTAAAAAAAATTACATGCATTACATGATCAATGAGCAGAGTGCTATAAAGAGATTTGCCAGCTATAAAATAAAAACAACATAAAGTAATTCATTAATATTTTAAGGAAGAGATGAAGTGTCTGATTTTTCAGTTCTTACAATGGTTCTTTTATATTTAATGTTTGATCTCCTGATTTATTTGCACGGGCTAGAAGAACACTGTACTCTGTATAGATGAGTCAGTTACAATCTTTAGCAATATACTATTTTTAATGGGAAATTGTCATACCTAGTTTATTCTATACTCTCATCATGACACACCTAATATTCTGTGCTACATAGCTGAATAGGACTAATTCTGAATTCATGTAAGAAAAATTAGGCAATTACACTTAAATATTCATTGCATTTGAATTATTCAGGTAAAAGTGTGAAGAGATTTTCATAGCTATAATATTTTATACAAATTCCACTGACATTTATTGTTTATTTATTTAATGCCAGTTAAGGCCATAAACATGTTGTATTTTTCTATTAAAGGATGTTCTTTTGACAGTCTATCACTTGTAACAATTTGTGAGAAAAAAAGATTAAAATCCTTATAAAATCAAAGCCAAATCAAAGTAGTTGTTGGGTTGCTTCTTTTGATTTTGAACAAAAAATCTTAGGCAATTTTTAAAAAGTATTTTAAAAACATCTAAAATATTGGTTGACTTTTCTCTGTACTATATATCTTTGTTTCTCCCCTGTGAATTAGTTTAAATACAATGTCAGCAACAGGTGCAGAATGCTGGAAAAATTTGCATTTTGCTCACCGCCACCCCCAACAACTGAAATAGCCCATATTCTTACATCTGCTCAACCATGAAAAGCAATGGAGTGGCAAGTAATTCAATAAAAACCATTCCTGTACTTATGATTTCAGCAGTGTCTTTGCCAAAAATTGAATGAAGAACTGAATTATTATAAATGGTAAGGGAGACTTATAGCTTGGGGCTCATGGAAAAAAAATGGGATAGGTTTACAAAATGATATTAAATCTCCAGAAAAGTGATCTTTTTTAGCTTAGATTCTGGACCCAGAATTGTCAGAATTTGTCAGAAATGTCAGAATTTGCTTCGTGTGTACTTCCCCAAAAGGAAAAGAGGAAAAAGCCTTAGCTCCCATTCAAATATTCAGGACAAAGTAATATTGATTTAGAGATAAGCTTTATTTCACTCGATAAGAATTCAATGACTTCAAATCAGCTCCTATATACAATCAATACAATCTTCCTTCCCTCTTTGATGAGTCCCCCTAGACAGAGATCTATACTGTCATTTGTAGTTACTTTTCATTCTAAAAGTACTCTCCCTCCCCACTTCTGCATTTGCAAAAAGGGAAATAAACTGAAGGTGCTAGTTAATCAAGCAATCTACCTTTTCAACCCTGATAAGGGAGCCATAGGAACTTTCAGATTTGAGGTTCTCCTATAACTGGGTACTACCTACTAGGGAAAAAAAAAAGCACGCAGAATGGCAAGATAGGATAACCCTTTCCCTGGACCTGAAGAGTATGCATAATTTATAATATCACCGAAGAATAACATCCTTTAGATCATATCTTTTTCTCTTTTTTTTTTCCTCCTTGACCCAGATGGTTTATTGGTCTGGAATTTCCTCTGCTTAGAAAAACGGTTCCTCTACTGATTGTGGGAGAGTTGATCCAAAAACTCACAACTGCACAGTGCTGCTACCTTTCTAAAGCTGATGTGCATTCCTGCAGTTCTTTTCTTCTTCCAGGAGTTTCTCACTGCCCCCGAACTTCCTTCATTCTTTGCCATCTTTGGGACTTTGTCACTCCTCTATGCAAGGGTCAATGGCAAATTGTCCTCCAGTGAAGGAAGAACATATCTCTGTGTATAGACACAGATTGTTCTCTGTTTTCCTCTACCATTCTCCTGCACTGTATTCTCATTTTAAAGACTGAAACCCAAGAATTGAACTCAGGGACAATAATGAATTATTGGCCATATGCTACCAATGGACAAGAATATGACTTGCAATTAGTATGGCACTATCAAACTTCATATGTCTGAATACTCCAATCCGTTAATATTGTTTTGAATTCTGATTCTTTTAGAGTTAGCTATCTCCCAACTTTGTGCCCTTTGCTAATTTGATTAGGTCATCACTTATACTTCTATTCAAATAACTGATAAAAATTTTAAAAAGCACAGGCACAAGTACAGATCTCTAAAGTACTCACCTGGATAGAGCCAGCCATGTTGACATTGGAACATTAAAATGTTTTAATTTTAAATTTAATTTTTAAATTTTAATTTTTAATTGTACTCTGAGTACAGCTAATCAACCAGATTGAAATCCATATGACAGACCATGGTCTAATCTATAATTCTCTATTCACAAGAATAATATTACACATTTCTTTGAAAACTTTGATAATATCTATGGATACTGTATCCATAGCTTTCTCAGAAATGACTATAGTAAGTCAATTGCAATAGTCTGTTAGCACTTATTCCTGATGAAACCATGCTGGACTGCAATCACATCCTGATCTATGTGTTTACTAACATGTTATGTTATTATATCACATCTTACCTATCTCTCCCTAAGTCACCCTAAGTCTGCCTTAAGAGTGAAAAAAAAAATAACATATAGGACTACTCATAGTGTGCTCCAGACAAATTGCTAATCATCAGCACATTGAGAGGAAAAAGTCATACTTATTATATTACTGTCCTCACACATATGAGCTCAGTCACATAACAGATTGAGTGTATAAATAAAAAAATAATAATCTCAGCTATTTGGAAGAAAACAGGACACCCAAAAAATGTTACTGACTAACCACAGTCTAACATAACAAATAAAAAAATATATATTTTCTCCAGTGAACTACCTTATAACACTAATGCAGCCAATGAATGTCCTTAGTGAAGCATCTTTCATGTAGTTCTATGCAAATACATAGGGCATCCCAATATAACTTAGTTTTCCCAGTGAAGTAATCTTTTGGGATATTATCCCAACTTGAATTCCCACTTGTAGTTTGGGTCATCAGAGGGCCACTGCTACATTGTGGCTCAAGGGAAAGAAGGTTATGGATGATTGCTATTAAAACTGTAGTTTATAAGCACAAATTAATGTTCTCATCAACAATCAGTTAGTAGGGAAATTTAATTCTTAGCAAAATCATTTACTAAGATGGAAAAATAAAAACAAGAGCTCTAGATTATTCTCTTCATCATATTTGGACACATTTCTTACAAACAACATCCATTAGAAGAACAGGCTCAAGTTTGGAGTACATCGGTGGTAAGACATACATATAAGATACATATGTGGACAAGGATACTCACAGTTCTTACTACTGCAATATCTGGAAGCCCAGCTTTCTCTTCAGTCTTCAAGCATCTACATGTAGTGCCTCCTACTTACTGAGTAGTAGCTTGTTAAAGCTAAATGTTCAATGAACATGAGAATGGTCAGAAAGTGAGAAAAATCTCCTCACGTCAGGAATGTTACACCGCAACCTCCTTAACACTTGACTACCTCTATCATGATGTCAAGGGCTTAGTTTTAATGACTCAAGGAGGATGGCTAATTTGTTTGCACAGTCAATGTCTTTGACCCTTCTAACTTATGAGAAAAGTATTCATACTTTATAATGTGTTTATGGAAATATCCTAAATTTCTCCTTTGCATTCCTTCATACTTGATTAAAAGGTTATAAAACTCATTACCCTCTCCATTTACACAAGGAAAAGATCATTGATTGATAATTGTGAAGGGTTCCCATTCTGTCTATAAAGGATTATGATAGAAAAGAATGGAAAAGAAGTTGAATTTCACTGCTATAAGAAGACATTTGTTGAGGAAAATTGCTCTACCAATTTGGCTGGCATCTTCTCTGCAACTTACAGCCTTTGAGAGCTGTTGAGGGAGCTGAAAAGTTAAGTGGCACTGGACCACAAAAGCAATTTGTGTCAGAACTAGGACCTGAAATTTACTGATTGCGAGTCTGTCTTTTTATTAACTACACCACATTTTGTGAAAGAAGTTAATAGGCATGTTGTTGTTAATACTATTATTATTGTTACTGTTATGGCAAATGCATAGTCCAGAAAGGTGGAAATGAAGGCCAGTGATAGGTTGATTTTTATTTAAGGTGAGAAGTGGCTAATAATCATTATATTTAATGTATAAGATAATCTAATGTAAACACCCTGATTAAAATATGAACCAACAGACATGTAAACCTATGTCTTAAATCTCATGACTTTCCAGTTTCCTCTTGCTTGTTTTCAGGTCTTATCTTGACATTGTAAATTTTGTAGCCTCTGCACCTCTGGGGTGAGAGTTATGGATCACCTAAAACAATAACAAAATGACATATCTTGTATTTATAGAGTTGCATATCCCCAGGGTTCTTCCAATGTTTTGCAAATTTTAACTGCTAAACAGACCATGCAAAAGGAGCACTTTATCCACTGCTGATGTATCAACCTCAGGGCTAAATGTCATGAATATAGAACAGCATCCAGGAACATGTAATCATTTATGACTGTCAGTGTAAAATAACTGCCATAATTCGAACTGCAAAGTATTTTAGGATTCAGAATGATGTAATTAATTGAGGTTATATTTGCTCATAACATATCCTACTAAAATCCAATAGTAAAGAGGCAAAAATTTCTGCAGGTTTGAAGGATAATAGAAAAATGAGAGATTTTGAAGAGTTAAAGAATTCTAAATGAATAATTAATGGTTTTTCTTGATAAAGAAATTGGTCTGTTAATTGATCCACAGATCCAAGCGTAGTTTTGTGTCTATACCTCATACTTTATACAATGACCCAGTTTTACAGCCAATGGAGGAAATTTTGCATTATTGCTTCTCTCTCCACTAACCCTTCAAAAAAGATATTTAGAGTCTCTTTTTAATTTTTTGTTATTGTTATTTGGTTTTACAAAGTTCTCTTAAATTGGAAGATTACTTTATGACTGTCAAATGGGCTGTGCAATATGACCAATGGACTTAATTTCATCAGGGTGACTTGGGAACTCCAAGGAAATTTAGTTTTTTTAAAATGGGAATAGGGTCACCTGTTCAATGTGAACATAATATGTTCCATTGTTTATGTCCTCATAGCTCTCTTAAATTGAGAGTATATTTATGGGGAATTCTGTGTCTGAGTGGCTATGATGGATGAGGAAAGGAAAAAGCTATAACTGAAGTATCAATTTCTATCTCTATCTATCTGTCTGTCTGTCTATCCATTATCATCCAAAATCCACAGGAAGCCAATGTAATCATTGATTACATTGAAAGATGGGGATTATTCCCTTTATCCAAGTCCACCCCATATCAAATTTTCCACATTTTCATCATAATTGCTAGCTAGGATTAAGCTAGTATTTATATAGTGCTTTAAGGTTTGCAAAAATACTTTATAAATATTATTGTAATCAATCCTCACAACAACTCTGGGAGTAGTAGGTGTTATAATTATCCTCATTTTAAAGTTGAGGAAACTGAGGCAAGCAAAGGTTGAATGACTTACCTAGGATCACACCGATAGTATGTATCTGAAGTTATATTTGAACTTTCGAAGCTGAATTCCTAAGTCCAGATCCAATATGCTTTCCGGTGCACCATCTAGCTCCCTCATCACCCAAATTTACATACAGTTCAATAATACTTTTAAATATTTTCTAAATTTAACTAGAAAATATTTCCTGGCAATTAGCTACATTCCCATTTTTATTCAATTTTGTTTTTCCTACTCACATTTTATGTTATCTGAATCAATCATTTTTTGTATCTTGTGGTTTATACCCTTCCAATAATTTTAAGGGACTCTTTATGTTCTCTGCTATCACTAATTAGCTAAATCATGTTTAATTATCTCATGGGACTCCATATTTATAATTCAGTTCCTTCCATTTACCTATTATTTATTCTTACTGTTCTGGATAGTTCCCAATTTCTTTCTGGCCAAGTAGGTACAACTAAACATATGTTGCTAGAGTATAGGTATGACTATTGACTACTATCTTCTAAGAAAAACAATGTTTCAGAGCTGCTCAGAGAATCCTGATAGTTTTAATAACAAGCCAAGCTTTTAGGACTTGGCCAGCTATTCTGAATGCATTTGAAAAGGGTAAGTTCAGAAGTTCATTCCATCTATCTCTGTATCTATATATGTATGTATGAATGTATGTATGTATGTATATATGTATATATCTATCACCATCCATCCACTTATCTATCTTTCAATCTATCTGTCCATCTATTGATCTATTAATTTATCATCTCTCTTAATATTAGTAGATATAGATATCTATATAGAAACTAAATGATACATATTTATTCCAGGTTTTTGTTTATATACACATGTATATATCTGCACACATATTTTTCCATCTGTTCTATTTATATATGGAATATAGAACATATATTCTGTATACATAATACATATGTGTAATATGCATATATAATATATTCTATGTTTTGTTGGTATACAAAACTATATGTACATATATGCAGATGAGTCATATATGCAAATGTACACACTATATATGCATGTCTATATATAACTATGCATACAAACTTAGATATTCAATATACATGTTTACATATGTATATGTGTATTGTATATATGTGTATCTGTGTCAATATCTTCATATAATTACCTGTACATGCATATGTGCATATATGCACATATTTTTAAAACATCACTACTTTGAGGGAAGAGGCTATTTCTTAAAGCTTGCTGCAGTCTCTGTTACAGAGTGGCATTTATTAAAGGCTTGTGGGTTTGAAAAATTTAGTTGAGTCCTCTCCAAATCTGCAATCAATGAATTCTGACCCTGACATTTGGACTCTATGTCAAAATTAAGCAACATTTTTAATCAAATTCTCCTCCTCTTACTCCTCTGATCTATGATACAAACAAATGAAAGTTGAAGTTCTCAATAGCAGGACGTTCAGTGATCACCAAATGTAAAAATTTAACTTTATATATGAGAAAATGGAGTTCCTGACTCATTCAATGATTTACTCAGAGATCCATATGTGAGAAGTATTGACCATCAAACCCATGACAACTGACTCTTAATTGAAAGCTCTTTCCCATTATACCATGTTGATTGTCTCTTGTGAATACTAAAATGATCACAGAATTGAAAGAGGTACCAGAGGCTCTCTAGTCTTCTAGTTAACGTCTGAAATAAAATTGTCAAATAATAGGTGGTTATGTAGATGTTTTTTTGGAATACCTTCAAGAAGAGGGGCCCACTACTTTCTGAGTTATTTTGCAATAGTTGAAAATACATTTAAACATAAATTTGCTTTAAAAAAACATTCTAATGGTAGCATTCACTTCCTCTACTATTCCTAATACATGGCCAGATCCCTCAGATGGCAAACTACTGCTACCCTCAGAGTTCTACTTCATTATTAAATGCTTGTGGGTTTGAAAAATTTAGTTGAGTCATCTCCAACTCTGCAATCAATGAATTCTGACCCTGACATTTGAACTCTATGTCAAATTAACCAACATTTTTAATCAAATCCAAAGGACTGGAAATTCCATTATTTTGGCTTAAAAAATCTAATTAATATTTTCTTCCCTAATTTATTACAAAGCTAGCATCAATCAACTGTTCTAAAGGGAATTCACAAAGAAGCTAAAAGAAAATATTACAAAACTTCCAAATCCCAGAATTTTCCTCTCTCATTGCATACATATATAATGGCCATGGGGAGAGTGAGCTCAAACTTAAAAGTGTCAGACTAAGAAAGAATATGTATAAGAGAACAAGTCAGAGGACAGGAATACGTTGCAACTTTTCTCACCTCTCAGATACTACTGCTACTTGATGATGTGATTTCTGCTCCCCACTATGCTTGTTACTAGGATTTCTCTTTACTATTCTGACTTTTCAAAGCTGATGTATTTTTAAACTGGTAATCGAGATTTGGTCACTTATGATAAGTAAAAAAAAAATGGCGGAAATGAAAAAGTCACCATGAGGAATGCCCAGTGGCTGAATGGAGAAATAGCTCACTGAACCCCAACCCCAACATTTCATCATAGCCCTTCTTACTTGAAAGAGGAAAGGGAAGAGAGAACTGCAAAAGTCCTGAGGGATAGGCATGTTGATCCTTTAGCATGCAAACTTAGTTCCAACTCTCCTGATAAACAGAAGCTTCTTTTCTATAAACACTTGGTCCACATGACACTTGTTCTTCTTTCATTTTCTAAGAGGATCAGTGACATCATGGGGTGATACCTTAACTTGTGAATGAATTGGATTTGTGGGGACAGTCATAAAAATTTTATGGCAAAACAAAAGTCAGGGAACAATCCAAGATTCAGTTGGACGTTGGCATCTTTGATTTCGACCAAGCTGTAGGAGCCCCGTAACACCTGCTTTAGCTGCTTTCATGGCTATTGGAATGAGTTATTCGCACTTGCCCATTCTGCTGAAGGATGTTTCTGCTAACTCACAAGTCTGAGACCTTCCAAGATGGTTTTCACCAAGTGTGGCTGCTGCAGCACATGCTACAACTTCTTGGAACCTTCTGGTAGACACCAGAATTAGATGAACAGCCATAAAAATGGCTCAGCAAGCCCTCAGACTAGAGGTGCTAGTCCTCCCTATACATTCCATGCACCCATTCACTTAGGAAACAGTCAGGATTTTTCTGTACTTACTTTGAAGTGGAGGAGGAGGGAAGGTACTTTCCTTACTTTTCCAAGTAGTAGCTTTCCAAATATCCTCACCCTTCACTTGATCATGATAAATATCTGTAATTCATATATAATAATTAGAATAAAATTTCTCATGCAACATAATTTTAAGTTACTATTGGTATTTTTAAGACAATTTTAACAAACCTTGCTAATGAAAGGAAATAAAAAGTCCTAAAAAAATCCATTCAATGACTAAGTACCTAGAACATAAACAGTGTTATGAGAACTATAAAGTACTTTTCATATATTATCTCTTCTAATCTTTATGATAACCTTATAAGTTGGGTGTTATTGTCCTCATTTTACAGAAGAGGAAGCTAAGACTGATTGAGTTCAGATGACTTGCTCTTAGTCACACAACTAGTAAGTCCAGTACTCTATTCACTGTGCTTGCTAGCTGCCACTGTTTTTAGATTTTGGCCAAAATTTATCCAGTGAGATATTCTACATGACCATTTTACCTAACCAGAAATGACAGTAGCTTTCCTACATTGTGGAGGTTAAAATTGAATGCTATCTCAGTTAGGAGTTTATCCCAACTACCAGACCTACGGTCATTCCTTTCACCTTGATGTATTCTGATGGAATTAAAGTATTATAATGATCTTTTGGACTTCACTTAATAATCCCGTGTAATGATTTAAAAAAAAATAAGGTGTTTACTACGGTCAAATTAGTCCTACATAATTAATTCTAAATCATACTGTGAAATTTGTGATAAAGCTAGCCCAGCAGGCTCAGTGGTTGTAGTGTTCACAAAATGACATCAAAGGTTTGCTAGGTTGATTTGTTTGTCCTTCATTCTTGAAGACCATGACATCAAAAGATGAGCCTGATTTAATAAGCTAGTAACACTCAGTCTTCCCTGCCCCATCATCATAATAAACACCAACTAATGATTTTTTTCTTTCATTTTTCCTTTATAGCCTATGAAACTTTTATTTGACAACAAGTCGATTTGGACAGTGTGTGTATGTGTGTGTGTGTGTGTGTGTGTGTGTGTGTGTGTGTTTCCATTAGAGGAAGGGCAAAGAGAATTTTATCTAGCCCCATAAATCTTTCCTAGGAGTCAGATAAGGTCTTTCATCCTCCTGTAACTAATCCAGAATTGCAAATTCATTTATTCAATTAGTCCAACATTCAGTTATTTGGAGGATTACTACCTAAATCTACTTGAGCAAGTCACGACTTTCCTATGCTTCTATTTCCTTACCTGTAAAATAAGGAGTAGAATAGCTGGCCTCTGAGTTTCTTTCCAACTCTTAACTCTCTATGTTCCTACTTTTGAATGTAGAGTCACTAGTTGCAAACATTGCAAGGGAAATGAAGTTTTGATAAATAAAACTAAGAGTCAAAGCTTACACTCCAGTTAGAGATTAAAAACAAAACTAAGCATGAAGAACCTGCAGTGTCTATAGGACATAATATATATTTGTTTTAAAAATTTCAAACATTTATTATAGAAGTTGCCCCCTAGTTAATGTTCAACATCCTTTTTCTTATAAACTACTTTATTTTTTCCCACAATTACTTATCAAGACAAAATTTAGCATTCATTTTTATAAGATTTTGAGTTCCAAATTTCCTCACTCCCCCCTTCCCTCTTCTGAAAAGGGCAGAGATTTTGATATAATTTATGCATATGCCATCATGTAAAACATATTTCTATAATCATCACAGTTCTGGAAGAAGAAACAGACCAAAAGAGGAAAAATCACGTGGGAAAGAATAGCATAAGTTAAAAAAAAACTTTTCTATGTGAATTCAGAGTTCATCCACTTTTTATTTGGATGTGGATAGTATTTTCCTTCTTGAGTCTTTAGACTTGTATTGGATCATTGTGTTGCTGAAAAGATCTGAGTAATTCATATTTGATTATCATACAATCAATTGTTGCTAATACAGGTACAATGTTTTCCTGATTCTTCTCACTTCACTTTGCATCAGTTTGTACAAATCTTTCCAGGTTTTTCTGAAATGTTCCTGTTAATTGTTTCTTATTGCAATATAGTATCCTTTTACATTCATATGTCACAGCTTGTTCACCTTTTCCCCAAATGATGGCATCCCCTCAATTTCCAATATATTGCGATCATGAATAAGAATTTCCTCACTTTCTAATATTTTGTGACTATGAATAGGCCTGCTATAAATATTTATGTACATATAGGTCCACTCCCCATTTTTTTATGATTTGGAATAGAGAACTAGTAATGGTATTCCTGGATCAAAATGTATGCACAGATTGGTCACCCTTTAGGCATAGTTTCAAATTGCTTTCCAGAATGGTTGGGCCAGTTCTCAATTCCATGAACAATGCATCAGTATTCCAATTTTCTCCTAGTTTCTGCAACATTTATCAGTTTCCTTTTTTTGTCACATGTTAACCAATCTTATTGGTGTGAGGAAATACCTCAGAATTAATTCACATTTCCCTAATTAAAAAAGTGATTTACAGCACTTCTTCATACACCTATGGACATTTCTTATTTCATCATCTGAAAAGTGTTTCTTCCTATCCTTTGACCATTTATGAATTTGAGAATGACTTATATTCTCATATATTTAAATAAAATTCTCTATATATTTGAGAAATAAGGCCTTTTTCAGAGACACTTGTTGTAAAGGTTGAGTTCCACCTTTCTGTTTTCCTTCTAATCTTGGTTGCTTTCATTGTGTTTATTCAAAAGCTTTTCAATTTAATATGATCAAAATTATATATTCTATACTTCATAATGCTCTTTATCTCTTGTTGGTCATGAATTCTCTGCCTTCCCATGAATTTGACAAGGAAATTATTTCTTGTTCTAATTTGATTGCTTCTCTTTTAGCTACATCTCTTTTTGCTTTTACTTTGTCTAAGATTCAGATAGCTACCTCTGATTTTTTTTTTTACTTTAACTGAAGCAAGAAATTCTGCTCTTACTTCGTGCCTTTACTTTGTGTGTGTCTCTGTGCTTCAAACATGTTTCATGTAAGCAACATATTGTAGGATTATGGTTATTGATCTGATCTGCTATCCACTTCCATTTTATTAGAGTTCATCCATTCATATTCACAGTTATGATTACTACCTGCATGTTTGCCTCCATCCTATTCTTCCTCCTGTTTGTTACCTCTGTTCTTTTACACTTTTCCAATTCACCAGTGTTTTGCTTCTCTCTGTCACCTCACTTGATTTGCAGACCCTTCTGTCAGTCCTCACCCCAACCCTTTACAAAGTCTCCTCCCCTCCTACTTCCCTAACAGATAAGATAGATTTTTGTGTTCAACTGATTGTGCATAATATTCCCTGAGCCAATACAGATGACAGTGAGGTTCAAGCAGTGACCATTGCCCCCACCTCATCTTCCTTTCTACTCTAATAATTCTCTTCATGTGAGATAAATTTACCCTATTCTACCTCTCCCTTCCTTTTGTACCCATTGTACTCCTCTTTCTAATCCCTTAATTTTGTTATGTTGTTCCTTCAAATTCATCTTTTACCCAGACCCTCTATCTATGTATATTCCTTCTAGCTGTACTCATAGTAATAAAATTTTATCATCTTCCCATATATGGATGAAGATAGTTTAGCTCTATTGAATCCCTTGTGCTTTTGTTTTCCTTTTTACCTGTTTATGATTCAATTATGTCTTGATATCGGAGGTAAAATTTTTGTTTCCATTCTAGTCTTCTCCTTGCGAAGGCTTGAAATTCTTGAATTCGTCTAATGACCATTTTCCCCTTGATATATTATGTTTAATTTTGCCAGGTAAGTGATTCTTGATTATAATTCTAGCTCCTTTGTCTTCCAGAATGTCATGTTCTATAATCACTTATCGTTTAAAGTTGCAGCTGTCAAATCCTATGTGATCCTGATTGTAATTCTCCAATATCTAAATTGGTTTTTTTTCTGACCACTTGTATTATTTTTTTTTCTGATCTGATGAAATTTGGCTGTAATGTTTCCTGGGGTTTTAATACTGGAATATCTTTCCTGAGGTGACTGGTGGATTCTTTCAATGCATATTTTCCAGGTAGGTTATTTTTCCATGAGGTACTTTACATTTTCTTCCATTTCCCCCATTCTCTCTAATTAGTTTGATTGATTCTTGTTGTCTCATAGAGTCATTAGCTTCTACTTGCCTAATTATAACTTTTAAGGTGTTGTTTTCCCAATTAGTTTTTGTACTTTCTTTTCCATTTCACCAATTATACTCCTTAAGGAGCTGTTCCCTTCAGTACAGATTTTTGTACCTTCTTTTCCATTTGTTCAATTCTACTTTTTAAAGCAGTTTTCCAAGCTGTTGACTCTTTCAAAAATAATTCTCTTGCATCACTCTAATTTCTTTTCCAATTTTACTTGTATCTCTTTTATATGGTCATAAGCTTCTTTTGAACTCTTCTATGAGTTTTCTGGGCTTGAGACTACTTCCGAATTTTCTTTGGGCTTTTGCCAATAGGTCTAGTAACATTATTGTCTTCTTCCGAGTTTGTGTCTCAATCTTCCCTATCCCCACAATAACTTCCTATGGTCAGATTATTTTTATTGGTATTTTTTGCTCATTTTTTGGCCCATTTCCTTTAAGTTTGATCTCTCTTCCAGGGTGGAAGGAGCTCTGTCTCAAGCTTCTTGTGCCAGTGACTCCAGGTCCCAGATGGTGACCTGGTTGCTCTGAAGTTGCTCTGGAGTCCATCGGTGACCCTCATGGCTGGTCCTTTGTTGAGGGGGTAGGGTGCAGCTTGGCTAGCAGCGCTGGAGACTTTAGATTTTATGCAGCTTTCATGGTGCTGAGCAGAGGTCCTAGAGGTGGTGTCTGTCATATGCTGAGGTCAGGTGAGGTTTTTCTGCATTTCCTGGGGCTACCCTGAAGCTGGAGTGTGCTAGTTACCCTGGGTATACTGACATATGTAGGGGATCCTGATGTTGGCATTTGCCTGCTTAGGTAGGATCGGCTGTGGGTTTGCTCAGGTGAGACTTGTTGCTGACTTGCTGTGATGCTTTCTACCCTGGAATGCATTCTCCTTTTACTGAAGTAAGATGGATCTTTCTTGGCAATCCTCCAAGTATCTTGGGTTAAAGATCTCTCCCTACCCCATCTTTCTGCTGGTTCCACTGTTCCAGAATTTGTTCTGAGGCTCTATCTTATAGTAGTTTGGAGGTGAATATGGGAGAACTATCGCCATTTCCTACTTATGTTCTCATCTTGGCTCCTGCAAACACATATACTTCAAAAAAAAAAAAGGATGCTAAGACCATATGTTCTTGGCAATTAGAATGTTAAAGTAGGATCAACTAAACAGAACATTGTCAGGGAATTGAATTGACAGTGATATAGATAATTGAATTGAATCAATAAAACCTTTCTACTTACATAAACTGATGGAAAGACAAAAAAATCAAAGGAAGGCTCAGAATCTCAAATAATACAGTGATTCATAAATTATAACCCCAAGGTATTCCAGATCCCCCAAAATTGAAGTATGGGGCAAAACTAATATTTTTGACATTCAGTAAACCTCCAGGTTAAAAAAAGGTTAAAAATTATAGCTCAACTATATTCTACAAAATCCTTCAGTTCTTTATACTGGTTATCAGCTTCAAAGGTATATATATATATATATATATATATATATATATATATATATATATATATATATATATATATTAAACAACCTATTCATATCGCTGTTTGTTTATATTTTATTTTAGTGAAGCAGGTACCTCAAGATTCTTTTCTACCAATAAGATCTAATAATTTTTTAGATAATGTGACTCCAACTTGTGCATATTCAAGGCAATTCATAGAAAATCGTAGAAAATGAATTTTCTATTATTCCAATAACTTAGTAACTATCAGGTAGTCTAGGTATTCTATTCATTATATGTATATCATATAATCTAAAAATTATATTTATGTAAAATATTTTTTATTTATTAGTTAAAAGTTCTTTTTCATTGATTTACAGATAATATCATAAGAACTGTTAGTACAGAGAAGATTATATTTCCCAAAGAATAAGGAACTTTGTTTCTTCAGATACTATGAATTAAGCATTTAACTCTGCACAAATTTTATTTTAGACATTATTGAATGGTAGGTTAGATATAAAAAATTTTTAGGAAAGGCTCATTGTTTAAATAAAAAAAATGATAGCTGGGAGTGTTGTGTGTGAAGTGTGTATCTGTATATATGTGTTTATCTGTGTGAACGAACTAAAGAAACCATGCACTCAAACACAGAAATTTACAATCTATAGCAGAATAGAAGCAGAAACCACAGGTCCTTTAGGTAATTAAGATTATTAGAGTGCTAATTACAAATAAGCTTCACTTATTCATAAAAAAAATCATATTTCTTTTTAAAGTTTCACTCTTCTGCATGCCTTAAGAAGTAATTATTGCGAATTGCTGTATCTTTAGATAGACAATAGATAGAGAGATAGACAGACAGACAGACAGACAAATAAATAAATTTGTGTTGCTAGGTTTTGGGTGGTGACTTTATCCAAAAGCTTGTCTATATGGCTTCTAGGATGACACATATGTGTCCTATATATATGTTTTACTTTTTAGTATCACATCATACTCAGTTATACTCTGATTTTTATTTTGAACAACCCAATTACTAATAGCAATATTAGACATATGATTTACATTTCCACATATAAAAAGTAAACAGTCTACGCTTATTGAGACACTTATAATTAATCTTTGATGTTCACTTTATACTTTGCTTGCATCTCATATGTAGAATTTTCTTTTAATTTCAAATTTTGCAACAAAATCCTGAAAGTCTGGAAAATCATTAAATATCTATTTTTTTTTTCATTCAGGATTATGTTTAACTATGCTGGGTAAAATATTTTCAGTTGCAACACTAGTGCCTTTTTGCTCTTCCATGTATACTGTTTCAAGACTTGTGGTCTTTTAAATGTAACTGCTAATAGGGTTTGTGTGATTTTAATAGAGAAATCAACATATTTGAATTGTTTTTGCCTCTTGTTGCTTGTTATATTTTCTCTTTGATCTGAGGGTTTCAGAATATAGTTATGATATTCCTGTAGGTTTTCCTCATAATCTCTCTTTCAAGGTGATTGGTGTATTTTTTTCTTTCTACTCTCCATTCTTGTTCTAACACTTAAGAACAATTTTCTTTAATTATTTCTTGAATTATAGTATCAAGATTTTTTTATCACAACTTTCATATAGTCCAATTATTTTTATGCTTTCTCATCTTGATCTGTTCTCTAGATCACTTATTTTTATTATGAGATATTTCATTTTCTTTTCTACTTTTTTCATTCTTTATGTTTTGTTTGTTATTTCTTGGTCTTATAATGTTACTGGCTTCCCCTTGTCCAATTCTTATCTTCAAGAGGTCTTTTCTCTTCCTTAAGATTCTGGATCTCCTTTTCTAGCTGATTGACTAGTGGACTAGTTGGGGCAGACCTCTCAACCAAGGTAGCTCTAGTACTTGCTGCTTACTATTAAAGAGAAATTAGCCTGGAGGTATTTGTAATTCAAAGGAATAAATCTCACATCTTGTCAGGTTGTCAGGAGGGATCACTGTTCTTCCCCAGATGTTATTTATTTTTACCACTCTATATTTGTCCTGATGTGCTATTTTGTCTTATTTATGGACCAAATCTGGAGAGCTTGGAATTTTCTGACCTACTCTGTTGGTTTCCCAGAATTCTCTCTCTCTCTCTCTCTGTCTCTCTGTCTCTCTCTCTCTCTCTCTCTCTCTCTCTCTCTCTCTCTCTCTCTCTCTCTCTCTCTCATTATTCCATTGCTAAAGGAAATTTATAAAAATGGTGATCTTAATTTAAGTCATTGTTCTGAGTCAAGAACATCTCTTCATTGTTTTGCATTCAGAAGGTGTATCATATTAAGGTTGTGTTTGTTTTTAGTTCCTTAAAATGCTAAAATTAAACAAGGTTTCTGGGAAATTAGCATTTCTTTTAATTATATATTGTTCTTCAGTGAGCAAGCTTACTATATAATAGCCTTGTACCTTTGGACTTGTTCGAATTCATATTCTAGAAAGATTAAGCTACAAATCCTTCCAAGGAAATTCACTTCAAGATGGATGGTGGAAAGATCTCTAAAAAATAGAAAGTAATTCCGATGACATATATATATATATATATATATATATATAAAATATACACACACACATATATATATATATATAAATTATTTAAATGAAAAATAAAAGTTTAAATTTACAGAAATCAATGTGAACTGTTAGGGAGACAATTCACCTATTAAAAATGTTTAGAGAATATAACAGGAGGGACTCTTAATTGAGCATCTAGATCTTAGGAAGGCTAAATGAATACTAAATAAAGAATGTTGAGCAATCAGGAATGATAAGACTTAAACATAACTGAGTCTGATAGCGATTATTAAAGATATAAATTCTTGTTTTTGTTTGTCGTTCATTTTCTAGGAGAACCAATGAAACCAGGGGATAATCAATTGACTTATGAATGAATTGAGTTTAAGTGAGACAGGATTGCTTGGTCTTATATTGATCAAATTGACTTTAATAAATCATTTCTATGTTGCAATAGATAAGTTCTCCATCCAAATAAAAATATGTAAGTTGAAAAAATCATAGGATAATAGGCAACAATGAACTTATTTCTCTTACTTCTTAAATCTAGATAATCACTAAGAGAAAAAATCAAGTCCTGATGTGTAGTGTTTGTTGACTTCTGAGGTACGAAAGCACAAAATGAAAATTTAACAATTGTCTTTCCTGAGGTGGTGCAAGCTAGCTCCAACATGTCCCAAAAGAAAGAAAATCAATATTTTGGAGAATAGATTCAGGAATAAAATAGAACTTATATGGCTATGATTGCAGACTGATTACATTCAAATTAAATTTTCAAGTAAAATATTATGTCACGCATTTTAATTTTTAAAAATCAATTTAACAAGTACAAGAAAGGAAAGGCATATATTTATAATAGTTCATTTGAAAAAGACTTCAAACTCAATATGGCACAAAAATGTGAGATCAGAATCAATAATATAGATTTATCATATTTTAGCCTATATTAATAAGGATATAGTATCTATGACAAGGAAAGTGATAAACCCACTGTATATTATTCTCATCATACTCCATCTAGATATTTCCCCCCATAATCTTTTATGACAATCATATAAGGTTTGGGTGAAGTAACTGTAGATATTTAACCTGGATAAGGTAAGATTTAGTAGGTATATCATAATTATCTTCAAGTATGTGAATAGATGTCTTGAGACAAAAGAATTACTTTTTTTTTCCTTTGTAGCCACAAAGGGCAAAATGAAAATCAGTATATATAAGCTGTAGAGGCAAATCTAAGTTTAGTATAAGGAAAAAAAAATAAAAACTTAATTATAATTAGAGTGCTCTAAAAGGGGCATGAAATACTTGGAAGGTTTAAGGGCTGCAAGAAGAAATAACCTTAGATGCTATATACTGTGGAAAAATGGCAAAGAGGTAATAGCATGCTATGAAAAGATTGGGTGTATCAGCTTATAAACGACGTTGTTCCTAAGATGGAAATAGAAGGATATACCCATAGCTTCTGCTACAATGTACATGTAATTACATGCAGCAATCTGACTTTTACCAAGGACCCATTGGTTTAGGGAATAAAGACTTAACTGTTCATGTGCTCATGAAATGTAAACGTCAACATTATATGAATTATATGTCTCTGAAAACTCCAAAATGGTGTTTTCTCAAAATATCCTTCCCTGTCAACCTTATTATGTTTCTAAAAATATACCTTTGTAATTGCCTAGAGGTAATTTACACTCCCTAAAAGACTCAGGATAGATTTAGTGTCTTATACAGATTCAGTCTGTTCCCTCTCAGACTTATTGATATTTTCATATACTTCAAAGTACATCATGTGCTTCTCTTGTCACTGAATGACACCTGCTATCAGTGTATCTCACCCACCTTTTCTCCCCTTTCATGCTGGGCCCAGTTCAACTCATTGAGGTGTGACTTCATATAATCTAATGAATTACCATTCTAATGCTTTCCACACTAACCTTCTGCTATGAATAAGTAAACTGAGCTTTTAAGTCAGTAAACATGGAAACTTTTAAAAGACCTTGAAAAGAGCAGAAGATAATCTGTTTAATTTGGTCTCAAGAAACTCAATTATCCCAGTAGTATTTACAGTACTTCTACTACCCTGTTCAGTGTAAATGGTAGTGTACTATTTGAAAGTTGTTCCAAAATTACCAATGCTTAATAGAGGAATAAAAGATGAGAAATTATATATCATAAAAGAAACCGTGGTTCAAAAGAAACCATGACCTGTATGAACTTTGACTTGGAGAAAGCATATTATTCATTGTGCAATATAAAATTAGTTCCCGAAAGTACAGCTTTATCAACATACATTCACATAGTTATCTTCATGTTACAGTAAAATCCTTTTGGATGGTAGATTCCAAATTAAGTTAAAAATAATGAGTTTTCTCATTGATATTGAAGTGAATGGGGATTAATTATTCTTTCTTAGAAGTGCAGGGGAAGGTAGAAACTTTTGGTCTTGGATTTTTTTTTGGTGGTGTAGAAATTCCTAATGTGGAAATTTTTGGTCCCAAAGACCTTGAGGGATGAGGAGTCTACTATTTCTGGAGGCAACCTATTTTATTTTTAGGACCACTACCTGGAATTTTCCTATTGATAAATGATTAGAAATACAGGGTGAAAGAGAAATGTCAATTATTTTTCCTGCCTTCTTAATATTAGGAAATGTTGGAAGATTATTGATGCCCTCAAAAGGATCAGAAACAGTTTCAAGAAGGTATGAATTTAATGGGAAAGATAAACTGATGACCTGACATTGCAATTAAATTTATATCTTTTCAAATTGCTCCTAGTTCTGTCTGTTGGGTCTGAATGGCACAAGTGAACACTTCTTTCACTTGTCACCCTTTCACATTCTTGAAGGCAGCTGTCTATCCCCCATCCTTTCCCTTTTCAATGAAACATTGTCAATTTCATCCATTGATGCTCGTGTGGCATGTAATTGTCATTTATTCATTTGTTGCCCTCCTCTGGATGTTCTGCTAATAATCAGTATTACATGCACAATTTTTTTTCACACACATGTTAAGTTGCTGACTTGATATAAATAAGGCAGTTTGCTTAGAATTTAACATATTAGACTTGTAGAAATGTGAGAAATGCACATTTACATGATAATACAGTTGGAGACAGAACTCAACGAGTAGTAATTAATAGTTTAGTGTCAATGTAAAATAAATCTCTAGTGAAGTGGCTTAAGGAATCTGTGCAAGCCTCACATCTATTTGAATTTTTTAATGATTTGGATGAAGGCACTAATGGCATTTTGATCACATTTGCAAATGATAGGAAAAGGGGAGCTATAGCTGAACCTGATGGTTACAGAGTTAGAATCTGAAAAGATCTGGGCAGGCCACAAATTAATTTGACTCTAATATGATTAAATGTAAAAGGGAAAAATGTAAAATGTTACATGCAGGTCAAAATTATCTTTGTAAGTACAATATATGTGAGACCTGCATTGTTGTAAATTTAAAAAAAAATCTGGAAATTCAAAGGGTATATAAAAGCTATGACCCAGTCATGTGTGAGTCAATTAAAAACTATTGAAATGTTCAGGTACATTATATTTCAAGAAATATGGACTTAATAGATGTAGTGTACTCTGTTCCAGTTGTATCACATCAGGATTATTGTGTTTGGCTTTAGATGGCAAAATTTAGAAAGGATAACGATACACTGGAGAACATTAATCCTAATGGTGAAACACCATAAGTCTATGCCATGTAAGAATCACTTGAAGAAACTAGAGAATTGAGATGATTAACCTACAAAAGAGAAGAGGGAGTGGTAGATTATATGTATTTAATTATTTTGCCTTGCAATTTGAAAGAAGGATTAGATTTGTTTTATTTGCCACCACAGGAAAGAGTTAGAATGTTCAGGTACAAGTTTCAAAGTGTCAAATTTTGGATTTGTGTTAGAGAGAAATAAAAATCAATTTTATAATAATTAAAGATATGCAAATGTGCTATAGATTGCCTAAGAAGTTGTTTTACTTTGCTTTCATTTTTTTTTTTTTGGTTTTGCTCTGATTTTCCTCATTGAAGTTCTTCAAGTAAAGATTGGATGACTTCTTGTTTTCTATGTTGAAATGGGAAATACACACACACACACACACATAACCACATACATGAATCAGACTTTGTGGTCAGTGAATTTCCTCCTAATTCTAAAAATTCTATGATTCTTTGAGGAAAAATAAGAAAAAAAGACTTTCTTATCTCTGAAATGAAAAAAAATATTTTTTAGAACTTCAAAATGTAATTAATTTCATTTAAATTCCCAGATATAAACTCAAAGGCAGGAGATTTAGAAAAAGGATTTTGCACTTGGAGTATTACCTTTTGAAGCTTTGTTGTCCGAATTTTTAACTTTCCAGTTATTCTCCTTATTTACTATGCCACTTATGGGAAGGAAAATAAAAAATGTTGATGTGAATTCATTCACTGAATCATAGGTCTTAGAGTAAAAAGAGCCTTAGAAATTATCAGATAAGGAAATTGAGGTTAAATGACTGACCCATGGTCACAAAGGTAATAGCAAAATAGTCAGTATTTACACACAAGCCCTCTGACTATAATTCCAATGTTTTCATCCATCATTCCTTCACTCATATTGTTATTCATTCACTTATCAAAGACATATATAATGTAATACTAACTCCAAATATTTCAATTTATTTTAAAATAGTATCTATTTTAAAACAAATAAAACAGCCAGTAATAAACTTCTATAAACTATTTTAAAGCATTGAGCATTTTTATGTTTATATTTTGAAGTAAATTTAATTTTAAGTGAGATTAAAACTGATTTCACCAGAGCTTTCAGTAAAATGTCTTTTATTTCCTTTACTACTTTTAATTATCACATTTTTCTTATATCCCAATAGTACTGTAAATGCATGTTTTGTTTGTTTAGATTTTCAAAAGTGGATGTCTGGCTTAATTTTAATGATTGTTGAGTAAATGTATATTTTCAAGTGTCTATAGGGATTAAAACGCATCATCTGAAAATAATTTACAAATTATTTTTTTTAGAAATTTCAAACTTCAGCATTAAAAAAAGAGCTGAGCAGCAGTACTTTATTTTGTCTGCATTTGAAAGTCCCTGTGGTCCCCTGCTATTGTGATTAATATCTTTAAGTTGCAAGTACAAATATATTTACAAGTGTGGCAATATTATTACCAATATTATCAGATTCTAGATTTTTATATATTTGATTTGTCGCATATGCATTATTGCATTGCTTTTCATATTTATCCTTTGCACCATTCCTTCTGCTTATTTGGATGATGGATGACTAGAGTTCCAAAACATCTAACTCAACAGTAACTTTATCATAAGTGGGTCGTCATAGCCACATCGTGTTTCAACTTAGTAAACTTGCTGTTGAGTCTGCTAAAGTAAAAAAACAAAAACAAAAAGCTTTGGGAATTTGAAGAAATGAAAAATATAGAGGTAGAAATTATGGTTATTTCTTTCATATTTATGGCTTTCTTATCACAATAACTTTGCTACATTTTAAATAAATCTTTTTTGAGAACTTAAATTTTACAACTTAATCTTTAATATAAAATAAAATGTATCATTTATAAGGTACATTGTAATTTCAAACTCTTTGTCCCATGATTAGAGGCATTTAAAATGTATTGGCAGCTAGTAAAATTAATTTATATCTGCTTCCAATGTTTAGGAAGTAGGTGAGGGAAAAAATAGATGGAATTCTGAACTGTAATAAACTCATTTTTATGTATAATCCAGGAATATTTAAATAACCCCAGAGCATGACAAGTTTCTGGAACATGAAGCTGAGTAATTAAAAGAAGTAATTTACATTCACTATATTTTTCATGTTATGTCCTTATTAAGGACATGTTATTCTTTAAAATTATCAAAAAAACAGGCAAAACTTCTGGATAAATCCTTTGGGGGGAGTTTGGGAAAGACATGAACAAGGCTCATACAGGATGCAATAGATTTCAAGTGTTTGTGATCTTATAAAATAATGGATTCATTGTAGAACTGAAACTATGTATGTTAAACTCTTCTCAAATGTTTTACTATTAGATGTATGATCCTTAGCAGAATATGTAAATAGAAAATTTTAGATGTATGATCCTTAGCAGAATATGTAAATAGAAAATTCCTCAACTTCTGTACAAAAAAAATTTTGTTTTATTACTCAAACCATCTAAATTAATTGAAGTCTGAAATACGTTTTATATTATAGATGTTAAAGTCTCTTTGCCTCAATGAATTAATGTGACTTTTTTAGAAAAGGGCCTTTTGAAGATTGACATATTCACTATTCAACAGATATAGGTCAGGTACATCTCTCTCTCTCTCTCTCTCTCTCTCTCTCTCTCTCTCTCTCTCTCTCTCTCTCTCTCTCTCTCTCTCTTTCTCTCTCTTAGAGTACCTAATCAGTGGCATGAGTGGAGTGGTGCCAGAACATCAGGTTCTGGAGCAGTTGTGGGTGTAGCAATAGGAACAGAATAGTATAGAAAAAATAGGAGAAAGAGAGAACTAGAAAATATATTAAATTTGGAACTGAATTGGATTTTGGTCACCAGACCTAAAATGTAAAGTGCTTATTAGCCTTACAAAAACTATACCAGTACTCAATAAGACTTGAATATTAATCTCCCAATACTTTTCAAGAGCAATGTTATTTACTTAATTCTCTTCTAATTCTGTAAGACATTCTAGAATTTTTTTGTTTCTAATATTCTTTGTTTTCCTGTGGGAGAATGAAGACTCTGTTTCATGTAGAATTCATTTTTTTGCATACTAAGTATCTTAATTTTTTTTATTTTTTTTGGAGGGGGGGTACCTTACAGCAATTTCAACAGTAGACTTGGCCCATCAAATAGGTGATTGATGTAAGTAAATAAAAATTGTGAGAACTGGGGAATCAATTTCCCCTGCAAAAAACTTAGACCTTCCCAGCAATAAATTATTCATTCCTAGAATTCAGAGGGGTTAATATCCTAAAGAGCTATGATTCTCTGTATCCCATTGTATCTCATATTTATGTTGCAATAGGATTTTATTGCTCAGAATTATGAGTTCTTTGAAATCGTCTAATTTATCCCTCTGATTTTACAAACGGAAATGGTTGCCTGTAACAGTAGAGTAACAAACTGCTAATTCATGTAAAGAATATTTTGTAACCTACAGTTTCAGGGAAAATAAAAAAAAAATAAAAGATAATGTTCAGGAATTTGTTTAGGAGAGTGAGTAGACCATATCAAAAAGATCATTAGATTTTAGGCCAGAAGACCAGAGTGTAAATCCCATCTTGAGATGCTTCTCCACAACTCAACTTCCTCATCTGTAAAATGAGAGAATTGATTAGATTATCTATACACTGAATTGGTTATGAGTGTGATTTAGGCATGAAAAAACAATTAAAGATTATTAATAATATAAGTGTTATTTAACAAAGGTGTTCTAAGAGTTACACAAAGCAGTGAGTTAATTGACAATTTCTGAGGTCCTAGGAAACTAACAGGAGATTCCTTCCTTTCCCTCTCCCTCCAATGCTCTTTTGATATCCTTCCAATAACTTTGAAATATCAGTATAAATACAATTGTACTAACGGCAATGAATTGGGGAAAAAGGTCTTTTCCAGCTCTAACTCCTATTAAGCTATAAGAATAGACCTGAATTTTTCCACCACTCCAATTCCAACCCTTTCTGGTAGATCTGCTCTTAGAATAGTAGGCCATCAGAAAAATTGCAGTAAGTAACTCTATTCAAGTACTGTATTCAACAGTGTGAATTTCAGATTTCCCTTTTGCCAAGAGAATACCTTAGAGAATTGCATTTATTGCTTTAGCCTCTTTAATTTACTACATAAACATTGAATGGAGAATTTCTTTTTCTTTTTGAAAAAATGTTGACTTGCATACATTTGAAACTGGTAAAACTTGCATAAAGATTTGAAGTAAACTAAACCCCCATAATAAATGCAGAAATGTTATGTCTGTCAGGAGGACTTCTTTATATCTTGGCCTAAGGTAAACATATTATTATTCAATTTCTGGGTTGCAAAATGCTTTACCCCCCACACCCCCATAAAGATTCCAATAAATACATATAAGATTTCAGGGTTTTGCCTCTCTAAAAGGGATTAAACAGAAAAAAAAAAGATCTTTCAGGTGGGTTTGATTTAAGGTAATGTGTGTCAAAACAAATTAATGGCTCTTGAGAATATGAAACATAATGAAATGTTATCAAGTCAAGTCAAAAAGCATTTTAACTTCCTGTTATGTGACAAGCACTTTGCTAAGTGCTAGAAATACAAAGAAAGGTAGAAACAGCAGTATCTACTCTCAAGAAGTACACAATCAGTGGTGGTGGTGCTAGTAATGGGATGTAGGTCAGCATGAAAGCAACCACGTATAAACAAGATACAGGCAAGATGAATTCAAACTAATCTTAGAAAGAGAGGCAGCAGGGATCTTGAGAGGAGAAAAGATGATGGAGAAAAGGCACTGACAGGTCTGACCTATACCAAAACCCCTCTAAACACCTTTGAATAATTCCATAAAACAATTCCTGTAGTAGCAGAACCAACTTAAGTAGAGTGGATTAAAAGCCATAATCCTAGAATATGTTGTTCACAAGAAACACATTTGAAGCAGAGACATAAACACAAACTAAAGTTAAAAGACTAGAGCCGAATATATTGTGCTTCAGTTGAAGTAAAAATAAAAAAGCAGGAGTAGCAATCCTGATCTCAGACAAAGAGAAAACAAAAATAGATCTAATGAGAAGAGATAAGGAAAGAATTTACATCTTGTTGTAAAGTACCATAAACAATGAATTAATATCAATACTAATCATGCACAAAGTGGTATATTATTCACATTCTTAGGGGAGAAGTTAAGGGAGCTGCAGGAAGAAACAGACAACAAAACTGCATTAGTAGGGGACGGTCAAGTCCCATTCTCAGAAGTAGATAAATCTATCCACAAAATAAACAAGAAGGTAAGGAGGTGAAAGGAATTTTAGAAAAATTAGATATGGTAGGCCTCTGGAGAAAATTTAAGGGGATAGAAAGGAATACACCTTTTTCTCAACAGTACATGATACTTACACAAAAAAATGATGATGTATTAAAGTATAAAAACCTCCCAATCAAATACAGAGAAAAATATTAAATGTATACTTTTCAGATCATGACATAATAAAAATTATGTGTAGTAAAAGGGCATAGAAAAATGGACTAAATATTAATTGAAAACTAAAATCTATTCATAAAAAATGAAACATCACACCATAGAATTAAGAATTTCATCCAGACAATGACATGTCTTGTCATTGACACCATATGTGACAACATATGAAAATGGAAAGGAGGGAGAAGAAAAAGTTTGGAACTCAAAATCTTATGAACATGAATTTTGAAAACTTTCTTTACATGTAATTGGGAAAAAATACTTTCACTTCTAAAAAATATCCTGGAAAAATATTGCAAGATGGGCGAAGCCAAGATGGCTCATCTGCAGACTCTCCCCACATAGCCCATAAAATATCTATAGAGAGGGACTCTCAACAAATTTTGGAGCAGCAAAAGTGGAAAACAACAAAGTGGAGGAGATTTCCAGCCCAACGTGACATCTGTTGCACCGGATAGGGGCAGCTCTGGGAGGAGGACATGTCAGGCGCTGAATCTCGTCACAGAATCTCCAGTCACAGAACCAGCGGGACCACAGATCCCTCAACCCACAGGCACCAAAGCTCAGTGACAGGGATTTTTCAGGTGGCTGGGAGGGGAGAAGGGTCTTCCCATAGCTCTCCCACAGCACCCTGCATCCAGTGTTGGATCATAAAACCCCTGGGAGCACTGAGCAGCCCATTCTTACCTCAGCCCTGTGTAGAGGCCATGAGGGAGCTGGTCTTTTTCTCTCACTGAATGGCAGCCCTGTCCCCACAGCTTAACTGAATCTCAGCCACTCAGTGCTGGCTTGGCAGAACTGAAGGCCAGGTGGCTATGGAGAGAAAACTCTGCTAAGATTCTGGACACAAAAATCTCTTCCTGCGCCCAGATCAGTGTATGTGCTTGATTGTGCCACCTAGGAGGAAATGAGATCTTACAGATTCCCAGAATATACCCTACTCTTGAAAAAAGATGCAAAAGTCAAGTAACTGGATAGGAAAATGCCTAAAAAAGGGAAGCAAAATGAAACTATAGAAGATTACCTGCTTGGTGAGAAAGTATCTTCTCCCATCCCTTCAGATGAGGAAAAACAATGCTTACCATCAGGGAAAGACTTCAAAGTCAAAACTTCTGTATCCCAAACATCCAAAACAAATATTCAGTGGGATCAGGACATGGAAGAGCTCAAAAGGGATTTTGAAAATCAAGTAAGAGAGGTGGAGGAAAAATTGGGAAGAGATAGGAGAGAGATGCAAGAAAAGCATGAAAAGTGGGTCAACACCTTGCTAAAGGAGACCCAAAAAATGCTGAAGAAAATATCACCTTTAAAAATAGGCTGACACAATTGGCAAAAGAGGTCCACAAAGCCAATGAGGAGAAGAATGCTTTCAAAAGCCTGAATTAGCCAAATGGAAAAGGAGGTTCAAAAGCTCACTGAAGAAAATAGTTCTTTCAAAATTAGAATGGAACAGATAGAGGCTAATAACTTTATCAGAAACCAAGAAATCACAAAACAAAACCAAAAGAATGAAAAAATGGAAGATAATGTGAAATATCTCACTGGAAAAACAACTGACCTGGAAAATAGATCCAGGAGAGACAAATTAAAAATTGTGGGACTACCTGAAAGCTATGACCAAAAAAAGAGCCTACACATCATCTGTCATGAAATTATCAAGGAAAACTGCCTTGATATTCTAAAACCAGGGAGCAAAATAATATTGAAAGAATCGACTGATCACCTCCTGAAGAGATCCAAAAAGAGAAACTCCTAGGAATATTGTGGCCAAATTCCAGAGTTTCCAGGTCAAGGCAAAAATATTTCAAGCAGCTAGAAAGAAACAATTCAAGAACTATGGAAATACAATCAGGATAACTCAGGATCTAGCAGCTTCTACATTAAGGAATTGCAGGGTGTGGAATATGATATTCCAGCAGTCAAAGGAACTAGGACTAAAACCAAGAATCACCTACCCAGCAAAACTGAGTATAATACTTCAGGGGAAAAAATGGTCTTTCAATGCAATAGAAGACTTTCAAGCATTCTTTTTTTTTTTTGTTACCTGATTTCCTTTATTTCTTTTTTATATTAATTTATTTAACTTTTTACATTCATTTTCACAAAATTTTGGGTTCCAAATTTTCTCCCCATTTATCCCCTTCCCCCACCCCAATGCACCAAGCATTCTAATTTTCCCTATCACCAATCTGCCCTCTCTTCTATCATCCCTCCCTTCTCTTGTCCCCATCTTCTCTTTTGTCCTGTAGGGCCAGATAACATTCTATTCCCCATTAACTGTATTTCTTATTTCCTAGTAGCAAGAACAATACTCAACAGTTGTTCCTAAAACTTTGAGTTCCAAATTCTCCCCATCCCTCCCTCCCCACCCATTCCCTTTGGGAAGGCAGGCAATTCAATATAGGCCATACTTGTGTAGTTTTGCAAATGACTTCGATAATAGTCATGTTGTGTAAGACTAACTATATTTCCCTCCATCCTATCCTGCCCCCCATTGCTTCTATTCTCTCTTTTGATTCTGTCCCTCCCCAAGAGTGTTGATTTCAAGTTGCTCCCTCCTCCCATTGCCCTCCCTTCCAGCATCCCCCCCCCAGCCAACTTATCCCCTTCTCCCCCACTTTCCTGTATTGTAAGATAGGTTTTCATACCAAAATGAATGTGCATTTTATTCCTTACTTTAGTCAAATGTGATGAAAGTAAACTTCATGTTTTTCTCTCAGCTCCCCTCTTTTTCCCTCCACTAAAAATCTCCTGCCTGCCTCTTCTATGAGAGATAATTTGCCCCATTCAATTTCTCCCTATCCCCTCCCAATACATTTCTCTTTCACTGCTTAACTTCATTTTTTTTAAAGATATGATCCCATCCCATTCAATTCATGCTGTGCTCTCTATCTGTGTATGCGTGTATGTGTGTGTGTATGTGTGTGTGTGTGTGTTTGTAATTCCACAACTACCCAGACACTGAAAAATTTCAAGAGTTACAAATATTGTCTTTCCATGTAGGGATGTAAACAGTTCAACTTTAGTAAGTCCCTTATGACCTCTCTTTCCTGTTTAATTTTTCATGCTTCTTTTCAGAAGAAACAAATTTTCTTTTCAGCTCTGGTCTTTTCATCAAGAACGCTTGAAAGTCCTCTATTTCATTGAAAGACCATTTTTTCCACTAGAGTATTGTACTTAGATTTGCTGGGTAGGTGATTCTTGGTTTTAGTCCTACTTCCTTTAACTTCTGGAATATCATATTCCATGCCCTTTGATCCCTTAATGTAGATGCTGCTAGATCTTGTCTTATCCTTATTTTATTTCCATAATACTGGAATTGTTTCTTTCTAGCTGCTTGCAATATTTTCTCCTTGACCTGGGAAATCTGGAATTTGGCCACAATGTTCCTAGGAGTTTCTCTTTTTGGATCTCTTTCAGGTTGTGATCGATGGATTCCTTGAATACATATCTTGCCCTATGGTTCTAGAATATCAGGGCAGTTTTCCTTGATAATTTCATGAAAGATGATGTCTAGGCTCTTGTTTTGATCATGACTTTCAGGTAGTCCCATAGTTTTTAAATTGTCTCTCCTGGATCTATTTTCTAGGTCAGTTGTTTTTCCAATGACATATTTTACATTCTCTTCCATTTTTTCATTCTTTTGGTTTTGTTTTGTGATTTCTTGATTTCTCATAAAGTCATTAGCCTCCATCTGTTGCATTCTAATTTTGAAAGAGCTATTTTCTTCAGTGAGCTTTTGAACCTCTTTTTCCATTTCGCTAATTCTGCTTTGGAAAGCATTCTTCTCCTCATTGACTTTTTGAACCTCTTTTGCCAATTGAGTGAGCCTATTTTTCAAGATGTTATTTTCTTCAGCATTTTTTGGGTCTCCTTTAGCAAGGTGTTGACCCACTTTTCATGCTTTTCTTGCATCTCTCTCATTTCTCTTCCTAGTTTTTCCTCCACCTGTCAAACTTGATTTTCAAAATCCTTTTTGAGCTCTTCCATGGCCTGAGCCCACTGAATATTTATTTTGGATGTTTGGGATACAGAAGCCTTGACTTCTATGTCTTTCCCTGATGGAAAGCATTGTTCTTCCTCATCAGAAAGGAAGGGAGGAGATATCCATTCACCAGAAAGTAACCTTCTAGGGTCTTATTTTTTTTCCCTTTTCTGGGCATTTTCCCAGCCAGTTCCTTGACTTCTGAGATTCCTTTTCACCCCCACCTTGCCTCCAGATCCTCCCAGCTAGTGCTTGGGGTCTGAGATTAAAATGCTGCTCCCCAGCCTCAGGGCTTCTGGCAGGGTCGGGGCTGCTATTCAGTGTGAGATAAAATTCTGGTGCTCAGGTGGGGGCAGCATTGCTATACAGTGTGAGATTAAGTTCATGCTCATGTGGGGGCAGGGCCGACACACAGGGCTCAGTTCTCTCAGGGGGTTTATACAGAGATCTTCAACAATGGATCTGAGCTCCTGTCTGCTTTGGGAGCTTTTGTCCTGCTGCTTCCCCCGCTGCTGCTTCCTGAGGGGTCCTGAGTTATGGAGACACCCCACTCTCTTCTTGGCCAGTCAAAAAGAGTCTCCCACTGACCTTTGTTATCTGTGGGCAGAGCGACCTTCGTGGCTCCTGGAGATTCCATCCCTGAAGCCTGCTCAGATCTGGTCCTCTCGGTGCTGTATGGCCAAGGCAGTTCTGGGCTCTGCTCCAGGTTTGGTGCATGATGGATCTTTGGTGTTGGTTTTTCAGGGCTCTCTGGAGCCCTGAAAGTCTCCTCCACTCCATTGTTGTGTGGCTTCCACTGCTCCAGAATTTGTTGAGAGTTCTTTTTTATAGTTATTTTATGGGCTGTGGGTTAGGAGCTAGCATATATGAATCTTTCTACTCTGCCATCTTGGCTCCTCCCCTACTTTCAAGTATTCTTGAGGAAAAGACCAGAGCAGAAAAGAAAATGTAACTTTCAAACACAAGAGTCAAGAGAAGCATGAAAAGGTAAACAGCAAAGAGACATCATAAAGGACTACTAAAGTTGAACTGTACATTGCTACATGGAAAACAATATTTGTAACTCTTGAAACTTTTCTCTGTATCTGGATAGTTGGTGGGATTACACACACACACACAAACACACACACACACATGCACACACATACATAGAGGGAGAGAGACAGAGAAAGAGAGAGAGACAGAGAGATAGAGACAGAGAGACAAAGAACATAGCACGACGAATAGGATGGGAACATATCTTAAAAAATGAAACTAAGGGTTGAGAGAAAAATATATTGGAAGAAGAAAGGGAGAAATGGAATGGGGCAAATTATCTCTCATAAAAGAGGCAAGTGAAAGAGTTTTCAGTGGAGGGAAAAATAGGGGAAATGAGAGAAAACCATGAGGTTTACTCTCATAACAATCGACTAAAGGAAGGAATAAAATGCATACTCATTTTTAGTGTGAAAACCTATCTTGCAATACAGGAAAGTGGGGGAGAAGGGGGTAAGAAAAGTGGGGGGAATGATGGAAGGGAGGGCAATGGGAGGAGGGAACAATTAGAAGTCAACAATCTTGGGGAAGGACAGGGTCAAAAGACAGAGCAGAAGAAATGGGGGGCAGGATCGGATGGAGGGAAATATAGTTAGTGTTACACAACACGACCATTACAGAACCATTTGCAAAACTACACAGATATGGCCTATATAGAATTGCTTGTCTTCCCAATGGGGATGGGTGGGGTGGGAAGGAGGAAGAGAAGCTGGAACTCAAAGTTTTAGGAAAAACTCTTGAGTATTGTCCTTGCATACAACTAGGAAATGACAAATACAGGTGATGGGGTATAGAAAGTTATCTTGCCCTACAGGACAAAAGAGAAGTTGGGGATAAGGGAAGGGAGGAACATTAGGAGGGAGGGCAGATTGGTAATAGGGGCAATTGGAATGCTTGGCATTTTGGGATGGGGGAGGAGAGATGTGGAGAGAAAATTTGGAACCCCAAATCATGTGGAAATGAATGTTGAAAACTTAAATAAATAAATGTAAATTAAAAATGTTGCATGAATTTATGCAAAGTGAAACATACTGTGTACAAAGTAACAGCAATATTGTAAGATGATCTGCTGTGAATTGCTTAGCCATTCTCAGCAATGCAATGATCCAAGAAATTCTGCAGGATTTATGAAGAAAATTTATATCAATCTCCAGATGAAAAACTGATAGTGTCTGAAAACCAGTTGAAGTATATACTATTTTTTACTTTATTTTTTAAAGATTAAATTATTTTATTTGTTTTCAGTGCTTGACAATCACTTCCATATGTCTTAGATCTTTTTCACCTCCCTTCCCTTAACTCCTCCCTCCATCACCAATCCCTCCCTGAGACAGCGTTCAGTCTTATATAGATTAAACATGTATTTTCCTATTAAATACATGTTGCCTAGAAGAATTAAAACAAACGGGAGTAACCATAAAGTAAAACAAAAGAAAACAAAATAATACAAAAAAAAATGATGTGTTTCTATTCATGATCCAGTTCCATAGTTCTTTCTCTGAATATGGAAGGCAATTTGCCTCAAGTATCCAGTGGAAATTTTTTAAGTCTATGCTCCTCAACGAAGTACTGTCTACCAGAAAAATTCCTCATACACTGTGCTCGTTGCTGTGTTCAAAGTTCTCTTAGTTCTGCTCCTTTCACTCAGCATCAGTTCATGTAAGTCTTTCTAGGCTTCGCTGAAGTCTCCCTGTTCATTATTTCTTACAGTACAATAGTATTCCTTTACATTCATATACCACAATTTGTTCAGCCATTCTCCAATTGATGGGCATATCGGACTTTTTCCCTTTTCTGTGATCTCTTTGGGATACAGTCCCAGAAGCAATATTTCTCGGTCAAAGAGTATGCATATTTTTGTAGCCCTTTGGGCATAGTTCCAAAGTGCTCTCCAGAATGGTTGGATCAGTTCACAGTTCCACCAACAACGAATTAGTGTTCCAAATGTCCCACAACTTCTCCAACACTTATTATTTTCCTGTTTTTTCATATTAGCCAATCTGACAGGTGTGATGTGGTGTCTTAGAGTTGGTTGGATTTGCATCTCTCTAATCAATAGTGATTTAGAGCATTTTTTTCATATGATTATAGATAGCTTTAATTTCTTCCTCTGAAAACTCTCTCTTCGTATCCATTGACCATTTATTAATTGAGAAATGACTTGTACTCTTGCATATTTGACTAAGTTCTCTATATATTTTAGAAATGAGACCTCTATCACAGACACTAGTTGCCAAAATTCTTTCCCAGTTTTCTGCTTCCCTCCTAATCTTGGTTGCACTGAGTTTGTTTGTACAAAAGTATTTCAATTTAATGTAAGCAAAATTATACATTTTGCAGTTCATAATGTTCTCTACTTCTACCATTTGAACTTCATTCTTGTGTATGTTGTCAGGCTTTGGTCTATGTCCAGTTTCCATCTCTCTGTTATCAAGTTTTCTCAGCAATTTTTGTCAAACAATTTAATTTTATCCCAGAAACTAGGATGCTTGGGTTTGCCAAACAGTAGATTGCCATATTCATTGACTACTGTGTCTTGAGTACCTTACATATTCCACTGGTCTAACCCTCTGTTTCTTAGCCAGAAGCAAGTGCTTTTGGTGACTGCTGCTTTATAATACAATTTGAGATCTGGTAGGACTAGGTCACCTTCTGTAGTGTTACTTTTCATTAGTTCCCTGGATCTTCTGGATCTTTTGTTCTTCCAGATGAATTTTGATAGTATTTTTTCTAGTTTTGGAAAATAATTATCTGGTAGTGTGATTGGTATGACACTGAATAAGTATATTAATTTATGTAGAATACTCAATTTTATTATATTAGCTTGGCCTATCCATGAACAATTGATGTTTCTCCACTTACTTAGGATCTGACTTTATTTGTGTGAAAAGTATTTTGGCAGGTAGACTCCCAGATCTTTCTATCTCTTGCTCTTCAGTTTGTTAGTAATATATAGAAATGCAGATGATTTATTATTTACTTTTCATAACATGCAACTTTGCCAAATTTGTTAATTATTTCAAATACTTTTTTTACTTGATTCTCTGGCATTCTCTAAGTATATCATCATATCATCTGCAAAGAGTGATAACTTAGCTTCTTCTTTGCCCATTTTAATTCCTTCATTTTATTTTTCTTCCCTTATTGCTATGGCTAACATTTCTAATACTATATTGAAAAACAGTGATGGTAATGGACATTCTTGTTTCATTCCTGATATTATTGAAAATGGCTCTAACTTGTTGCCATTGCATATAACGCTTGTTGAAGATTTTAAGTAGATACAGCTTATTTTTTATGGAAAGTTCCATTTATTCCTATGATTTCCAGTGTTTTCAATAGGAATGGGTGTTGTATGTTGCCAACGACTTTTTCTGCATCTATTAAGATAATCATGTAGTTTTTGTTAATTTCTTTATTGATATGATCAATAATCTTAATAGTTTTTCTAATATTGACACAACTCTGCATTCCTGGTATAAATTCTACATGGTCATAATGTATTATTCTCATGGTAAGTTGCTATATTCTTTCTGCTAAAGTCTTATTTAAAATTTTTGCATCTATATTCATTACAGAAATTGGTATATAATTTCTTTCTCTGTTTTGGCTCTTCCTCGTTTAGGTATCACAACCATGTTTATATCATAAGAATAATTTGGTAGGACTCCTTCTTTGGCAATTTTCCCAGATAGTCTATACAGTATTGGAATTAACTGTTCCTTAAATGTTTGATAGAATTCACTTGTAAATCCATCTGGCCCTGGAGGTTTTTTCCTTGGGATTTCATTGAGGGCTTGTTCAATTTCTTTTTCTGGGAAGAGTCTTATTTAAATACTCAGATTCCTCTTCTGTTGATCTGGGCAATTTATATATTTTAAAATAATCATCCATCCCATTTGTATTTTGAATTTATGGGCATAAAGTTAGGCAAATTAATTTCTAATTATTGTCTTAATTTCCTCCTCATTGGAAGTTAGTTCACTCTTTTCATTTTTGATATTGGTAATTTGATTTTATTCTTTATTTTTTTAATCAAATTGACCAAAGGTTTATCTATTTTATTTTTTTTTCACAAAACTAAATCTTAGTTTTATTTATTCAATAGTTTTCTTAATAAATATTTTTTTTATTTCCCCTTTGCTTATCAATATTTCTAATTTGGTATTTAATTGACAATTTTCAATTTGTTCTTTTTCCAGTTTTTCAGCTGCATGCCCAATTCATTGATCTCCTCTTTCTCTATTTTATTCATGTAGGCATTCAAAGATATCAGACTTTCCCTAAGAACTTCTTTTGCAGTATCCTAGAAGATTTGGCAGGTTGTCTCCTGAATGAAGTTGTTGATGGTTTCTATAATTTGTTTTTTAAACCATTCATTCTTTAGGATTAGATTGTTTAGTTTCCAATTAATTTTTGGTTTATGTTTCCATGGCCTTTAATTACATGTAATTTTTATTGCATTATGATCTGTGAAGGATGCATTGACTATCTCTGCATTTCTGCACTGGATTGTGAGGTTTTTATGGGCTAATATAGAAAATATATGTTCCTTTCTCCTTATTCAATGTTCTCCAGAGATCTATGATATCTACCTTATCAAGAGTTTTATCCACTTCCTTAACTTCTTTCTTATTTATTTGGAGTTTGGATTTATTAAGTTCAGAAAGGGGAAGGGTGAGGTCCACCACTAGTATAGTTTTGCTGTCTATTTCTTCCTGTAACTCCCTTAACTTCTCCCCTAAGAATATGGGTGCTATACCACTTGGAGCATATATGTTTAGTAATGAAATTGCTTCACTGTCTATGGTGCCTTTTAGCTGGGTACAGTTTCCTTCCTTACCTCTTTTGATTAAATCTATTTCTGCTTTTGCTTTGTCTGAGAATAGGATTGCTCGCCTGCTTTTTTTGCATCACCTTAAGCACAACATATTCTGCTCCAAACTTTTACCTTTACCCTGTGTATATGCAATCATTTCAAATGTGTTTCTTGTAAACAATTGTTGGATTATGGTCTTTAATCCATTCTGCTATCCAATTCTGTTTTATGGGAGAGTTCAACCCATACAACCCATACAGTTATGATTACTGATTCTTTCCCTCCATCCCCTTTAGCCTTGTTTATGCTTTAATTCCACCTTCTCCCTTCCCCACAACAATAGGCTTTATTTTTTGACCACTCCCTCCCTCAGTCTTTCCTCTTTTCTTTCAACCCCTTTCACTTGTAATTCCCTTTTCCCTTACTACTTCTTTCCTCCTTTTTACCCTCCCCTTCCTTTCCTTTTCCCCTTCCCCTTCTACTTCCTATAGAGCTAGTCACATTTCTATACTTAACTGAGTTTGTTGTTCCCTCCTTGACTCCACTCAGATGAGAGTACCTGTCAAACAATTCTCATGCCCCTCCCCTCTTTTTCTCTGCTACAATACATTTTTCTGCCTCTTCCTGTGATATAATTCATTTTTTTCTGTCTCCTCCTTTTCACATCTCCCTTTACAATTCCTTCACACCCTTAAATCATTTTTCTTATCATCACATCATTTAATTTATACCCACTCCTTCTATCTATGTACATCCTTTTTACATTTCATAATAAGTATACAATTCTCAAGATTAACAAGTGTTGTCTTCCCTTATATTGAAATAAACAGTTTGGCCATATTGTGTAAGAAGGTTTTGTTTGTTGTTGGCTTTTTTCCCCTCTGTTTACGTTTTTATGCCTCTCTTGAGATCTGTATTTGAAGATCGAATTTTCTATTGAGTACTGAACTTTTCATCAGAAAGGTCTGGAAATTCCTTATTTCATTGAATGTCCATCTCCTTGCTTGAAGTAATATGCTCAACTTTGTTGGGTAATTAACCTTTGGTTGTAGTCCCAGCTCCTTTGCTTTACAGAATGTTGCATTCCAATTCTTTCGATCTTTGAATGTAGAACCTGCAAGGGCCTGTGTGATCCTGACTGCAGTTCCTTGTTATTTGAATTGTTTCTTTGTGGCTGGCTGTAGTTTTTTCTCCTTTACTTGATAGTTCTTGAATTTGGCAATGATATTCCTTGGTGCTATTAGTTTTTAGTCCCTTTCAGGAGGTGAACAGTGGATTCTTTCAATGACTACTTTGCCCTTTGCATCTAGGACTTCTGGGCAATTTTACTTGGTGATTTTTGGATGATGTTGTCCAGGCATGGCTACACAAGTGTAAACTGTATGAAATTGCTTGGTTTCTCAATGGAGGTGAATGGGGAGAGAGGAAGGGAGAGAAGCTGGAACTCAAATTTTTAAAAATGAATGTTAAAATTGTTTTTACATACAACTGGAAAATAAGACATACAGGTAATGGGGGATAGAAATCTATCTTTCCCTGTAAGAAAATAGAGGGAGAGGGGATAAGAGAAGGGAGGGGTGTGGTAGGAGGGAGGGCAAATCGAGGGAAGAAGTAATCATTTTTTTGTCTTGGGTGGAGGGGAGAGATGAAGAAAAAATTTGGAACTCAAAATCTTGTAGAAGTGAATGTTGAAAACTAAAAATAAGTTAAATTAATTAAAAGATAAAAAATAAAAGAAAATAAAAACATTAGGACTATTTACGTTTTATCTTTTAATCCCTGACACCTTGCAGCGTGCCCAGTGCATATCAGAGACTTATAGAAGGCCAGTTGACTGATTGATAAATACTTAATTGACCTGCCTTTTCTGGTCTTTTATATCTGTGATGTCATAATTTATATTATCTCTTCTGAATAAAGTTTTGTTGCTAATGTGTTACAACTTGATCATGCTTATTTATCATACTTCTTTCTACTGACCTTTGCATGGTTTTCATTTTTCTAATGATTATAGTGCCAGTGACTTAGTGGTTAATTTTTGAATCTAGTAATTTCAGTAAGACAGGGTTTTGAGAAAATCAGCCATGAGTGCTTTGAATGCAACCTGGAATTTAAAGAAAACTACTTACCTCTGGTGGCACAAACGGTGACTGAAGTGTTAGCTTTGACACTGTTATTTTTCATGTTATCACTGACTTCACTCAAAATGAATGTGTATTTTTTTAAATATAAATTTGTATGTAGTTCATTCTTTTCAGAAAGTCTTACAAAACCAACAACATTTTCATATTGAATCTCCAAATAACTGATTTTTTTTACTTCCTCTCAGAAAGTGGCTTATTTTATTTTCCATAACAAAACTCTAAATGAAGGTACTTACAAACCACTTAAGGAAACTTAAATTTCTAAAATAATTTTATTCATTGAGACCAAACAAAAATGACACTCCTAAATTTAGCTAATGTCCTTGGGGACAAGGGATAGAGATTAAAGGGACAAAATCTTCCATTTGCATATTTTCTCCTTGTAGCAGTGATGGTTGATTTATAGCAAGCACTTAAAATAAATTGTTCTGATCTATTATTTGCCATTTAATCTCCTTGATATAGAGTTGGCATTAACTCTCTCTTTTCACTCATTCTGAATGACTTTCTCTTCATGCAAGTTATTAAATTTACATATGACAATGACTGCCTGATGTTTTCTGGACTTTAGCTAATCCATATACACTGAACAATTGGAGCTAAACTACAGAACACTTTGAATGACATGCCAAATATTTGATCATTGCATACTTTTTAAACGTGTTAATGGAGATGGTTATTTGGACCAGGATCATTACGAAATATAATTTAGTAATCATGTATAAGGAAAACAAAGTAATATCATCTAGTTATTTATTCATTTCTTGGCATAGAAGTTGGATTAACTGTTCTATATAGAGCAGTTATTGCATAAGGATCCACCATGTAATATCTAATCAAAACAGTCATTAACAGTGAGATGAAATTTACATCACTATTAAAAATTCAATTGATGAATCACTTTACATATATTCTAGAATTGATATAAATGTATTGATACATGTGTCATGCATATGTACAATTGTCATTGAAATATGTCATAGCTTCAAAACAAATGCTGCTAGGAGAAACATGTCAAATGTATGTGTCTTTGTCCTGGTTACTAATATATTATACAGAATTACTTAATGTAGCATTACAAAAACTTGAATGATATTTGTTCTAAGGCTAATTTTACTTTTATGGCATACTTCCAGTATAATGGCATATCAGCTGAAAGACACTTAGGATGTTAGGCCCCTAGATTTATTTTTTTAATTATTTTAAATCAGAGAAATTTAAAAAAATTACAAGTAAACAAACATGTTTTCAGGACTATACTAGTTGAACCTTTTTTTCCATTAATTTTTCACAGGTGAAAGGAGATTGCATGTGAGTCAGAAAACATAACCTCTTATCCTGGTTCGGTCATTTACTATTTACATGTCTTTTTTAGTAAGCTCCTTTTAAGGAGCTGATTAGCTCTGTATTTTAAATTAGCTTAAAAAGTTTTAAGATCCAGTTTGTTTACTCAGGGATTGAAGTCACTATCATCCTGAGCAACCTTCGTAAATGGAATAACAAATCTATTTCTCTCTCAAATTGGATACTACATTTGTGTGATTTACCCTCTTCCGCAGTCTTGCAGACTTCATCGATGTGGGATTCTCTCCTAACTGACTAGGAAGTTCAAAATGCTCATATATCTTGTCTATGGGAGGAAAATAAGCAAACAAAAACAAAGGACACACTCTGCTTTCTCTCCGTAAATTATTATCAAAGGAAAATTATTCCAAGGCAAGGTAAAAGAGGGACAGGTAAATAAAAATAAATTCTTATAGGTAACGTTCCAATACACCATTTTTTTTTTTTTTGGTTAATAGATTGGTACAAAAAACAACCTAAGGAAACTGAAATATCTGGAAATGACTCTGGTTAGCAAAAGTTTTGTAAATGAAGTTACTTTTATAGAAGCCAGAATCAGTAAGCGGAGAAAACAAAACAAAAAAACCAACCAACTGAACAAACAAAAAACCCTACAACATTACAAAATTTTTTGGAAAAGTGTCGGCTGAACAGCAGAGAAATTGCTCTTTGCTTCATGGTTTTAAAAAGGTTATAAAATGGGATATTAACCAGCAATTTGATACACATTCTTCATTTCTTGTTTTTTAAGTTAATAAAAATTATATGTTTGCTATAGCTGAAGTATATATGTGTGTGTGTGTGTATATATATATATATATACATATATGTGTATATGTTACTTTGAATATTATTTTCATCTTAAATTTTGAGTTCTACATTCTCTCTCTTTGCCAAACCTCTCACACTCACTTAGAAGACAAGTGATATATTTCCTGAAAAATGTATCACATGTAAAATCATACAAAAATATATTTGCATATTAGACATATTTCAAAAGAAAGCAAAAAAAAAGAAAGCTAGGAAGTGATGCATTTGGTATTCAGAGTTCATCAGTTCTCTCTCTTTTTCGAAGTGCATCATAGCATTTTTTCATCATAAGTCTTTTGGAATTATCTTGGATCATTATATTGATCAACATAGCAAAGTCTTTCACAATTAATTCCATAAGAATATTTGCATTAGTGTGCACACCAATCTCTCAGTTCTTATAACTCTCCAACAGTTCATATAGGTCTTTCTATGTTCATTAGTATTTTTCTGAAACCAGCACTCCATCAATTCTTACACAATAATAGCACTCCACCATAGTCATATGCTACAACCTATTCAGCCATTCATCCATTGATTAGCTTCCCATCAACTTTCTATTCTTTTCCAGCACAAAAGAATGGATATATTTTTGTACAAATTAATCCTTTTTCTTTGATCTCTTGGAAGTATGTACATTTTAACATCCTTTAGTGTTATTTTCAGAATTTTGGGGGGAAATGGTTGGACTAGATCACTACTCAAACAGCAATTCATTAATAAGCCTATTTCTTCTTACCCTTCTAGCATTGATCATTTCTGAGGAATCAAAAAAAGAGTTCTTTCAATTTGTTTTTCTTTAATCAATAATGATTCAGTACATTTTTCTTATACACACATGTATGCATCTATATCTATTAGATAAGTATAGTTATAGGTGTATAGGGGTGTGTGTGTGTGTGTGTGTGTGTGTATGTGAGAGAGAGAGACAGAGAGACAGAGAGAGAGAGAGAGAGAGAGAGAGAGAGAGAGAGAGAGAGAGAGAGAGAGAGAGAGAGAGAGAGAGAGAGAGGAGGGAGGGAGAGAGAGATGAGGCCTTTATCAAAGAAACTTGTAAAAAATTAGTACTTAATTTTCTATGGCAACTTTTAGTAGAATCTAGTTTCACTGATTTTCTCTTGAAATTAGATGTAGTTTTGTTTTTGCTTTGTCTGAGATCATGATTGCTCTTCCCTCCTTTTAGACTTCAGCTGAGTATTACATTCTGCTACAGCTCCTTATTTGAACTGTGTATCTGTGCATGTGTATTTCTGTTTGAAGTGTGTCTCTTGTTACACGACATACTGTTGGACTCTGTTTTCTAATGCATTCTGATATCTGCTACTATTGTTTTAGGGGTTAGCTCATCCCATTCATATTCATGATTATAATTACTATGTATTTCCATCTATCCTATTTTATTCTAGACTACCTAAAAGCCATGAATTTAAAAAAAAAAACATCATTTCCCAAGAAATTATCAAAGAAAAGTGTCCCAATATCTTAGATCTATGAGTAAATAAAACTGAAAGAATCCACTGATCACCTCTGAAAAAGATCCCTTGCATGCAATGAATGACCTCAGCATCTTTTGTTACCTGACCAAGGTCTAAGTGTTACATAAAGCCTGCTTCAGCTGCCTTCAGGGCCTTTCAAACAAATTACTCTCATCCATCCATTCCACTAGGGGAAGTCTTCAAATGTTTGAGGTAGAAATGTCCATAGCTCACTCTCAGATTTTAGGTTTGTCAGTTACCATCAACCTAGTTTAGCCTGCCTGCCAAAATGTTTAAAAGGCTATGGCCATTGTGCATGCTACAGCTTATCAGAGCCACAGAGTAGGATGGCAGGTGGACACCAAAGTTGGATGAGCCGCCCTGGAAAAGGCTTAGGAAGCCCTCATGCCAAAGGTGCTACTCTTCCCTGAATGCTCTGAAACCACTTATGACAGCTAGCCTGCAAAAGATGGCAACATGTGCATGCTCCCTAATCCTCTCTGCTCATAATTAAGTGAACCAAACAAAATTCTTAGGAAGGAGTTTAGGAACTGCTATTCTCATCTCCTCATGAATATATGCTCCCAATCAAAATACCTTTGTCCTTATATGGAAATTGCTTACCCATGCTACACACATAACACAATTGAGGCTAATTCTCTTAATTCTAAACAGATAGGTGGCAGAATAGATAGGGGCCAGGGGCCTGGCTTGGAAGAAGTGAATTCACATACAGTCATAGACATTTGCTATCTGTGTGACCCTGGGCAATTTGCTTCTTTGCCTCAGTTTCCTCATCTGTAAAATGAGCTAGAGAAGGAAATGACAAGCCACTCCAGTACCTTTTGGCAAGGAAACCATAAATATAATTATGAAGAGCTAAACCCAACTGAAAAACTACAATATTCAATCCTCACTGCCTTGGTGTGTGAATAGAATCCTTTTAACTTTCACAGTTTGCTTCGTTAATCAGGGTGAATCCTTGAACAAAGATTTTTTTTTTGCCTTTAAACAAGATCTTAGAGGCTATCCAATTATGTTCTCGTGGATTTGAAAAGAAACTAATATCCAGAGTAGGAGAGAAATTTCCTCAAAGACAACATGATATTAAATATCAGAGTCAGAATTTGAATTCTGCTTCTTTGAGTCTTAATCTAGTACTCAACAAACTCTTTAACCTCCCTCTCTTCCTTTATTTCTCTTCATCTACTGTACTCATCTCTCTGTCTCTCTGTCATTCTTTGTGTCTCTCTTTCCCTCTCTCTTTCTCCTTTCCCCTTTTCCCACCTACTCCCTCTTCCATAGTTTCTTCAGCCATTCCCTTCCTCTTTTCCTTCCTTCCTCCTCTTCAGTTCTCACTTCCCTTGTCTCTCCTCTCTGTATCTCACTGTTTCTTTGTCTCTGACTCCAGTTCTTGGCTATGTGTCATTTTTCCCTCTTTTTTTCTCTCTCTCGGCTGACATTGATTAGAAATAACAAGGCTAAGTTCTAAACCAAATAGTCTCCTTACTAAAATATTAGTAGGAATCATAAAATAAATTTTGTAACAGTACTTATAGATGAATAAAAGATATATTTTTTTAAGAATTTAACAAATATAAAATCAAGGCTCAAACCTCTACTTTTTTCCCACGTTGTTAAAATAATTTCTTGGGACTTCTATCCCCTGTTTCCCAGTTATTTCTTTCAGTCATAAATCCAGGATGTTATGTTCATTCTGGGACTCTGTGTTTCAATAATTACTGCCTTCAAGAGCAGGTTAACAAAAGGCCTCAGACCTCTTTGATTCTTGGCTCTCAGAAGTCTCTTTCCTTCTGATTCTGTGAGATTTATGCCAAAATTTCCCTCACTCACCCTAGTATTGAAGAAATTTCAGTGATTATAATTTCAGCCTATTCTTTTTATGTATAGTCTTTAAGTATAGAACTTGTGGCAAAACCTCAACCAATCCCATTTCTACCTATCAACAAATAGAGCAGAAAATTGTTTTTCTTCATGCAGCCTCCCTTCCCACATCTGGCAACTTGCTTACTCACATCATTGTCTATAAGTGACAACTTAAAGGACAGCACATCTCAGATTTCTTTTTTCTATTGTAAGCTTTACTAGATCAGGAGTGAGCCATCATCTCACATTTACTTCAGTTGTGGAATGAACCTTGCATCTTTTCTCATCTCAGTATTGGTGAGAATTTTACAAATTCCTTTGGTGGAACAACTCCTCATATTCATTGAAACTGCTTTTGAGAAAGAATCCAATGTTAATTTGAACACTATATAAAAAATTTGAGGCAGGGAGGAGCCAGCATGGCAGAGTAGAAATATTCACATATGCTAGTTCTGAGCCCACAGCCCATAAATTACCTGTAAAGAGGAACTCCCAACAAATTCTGGAGCAGTGTAAGCCACACAACAACAGAGTGAAGGAGATTTCTGCTCCAGAGAACCCTGAAAAACCAACACCAAAGGTCCATCACACACTGGACCCAGAGGAGAGCCCAGCCCTGCCTTGGCCGTGTAGCACTGAGAAGAGCAGATCCGAGCAGGCTTCAGGGACAGAATCTGTGGTGGCCACGAAGGGCCCTCAACCAACAGGCACTACATGTCAGTGAGAAAGCCTTCTGTACTGGCTGAGAGAGGAGCAGGGTGTCTCCATAACTCAGGCCCCCTTTGGGAGGCAGCAGCAGAGGCAGCAGAAGACAGAGGCTCCCAAAGCAGACAGGAGCTCAGATCCATTGTTGAAGGTCTCCACACAAACCCTCTAAGGGAACTGAGCCCCATGTGGTGGCCTTGCCTCCATCTGAGCACTTGAACTTAATCTCACACTGAAGAGCAGCTCTACCCCTCCTGAAGCACTGAGGCTGGGAAGCAGCATTTGAATCTCAGACCCCAAGCACTAGCTGGGTGGATCTGGAGGCAAGGTAGGGGTGGAGAGGAATCTCAGAAGTCAAGTGATTGGCTGGAATAATGCCCAGAAAAGGGGAAAAATATAAGACCATAGAAGGTTACTTTCTTGGTGAACAGATGTTTCTTCCTTTCCTTTCTGATGAGGAAGAACAATGCTTACCATCAGGGAAAGAAATAGAAGTCAAGGCCTCTGTACCTCAAACACCCGAAATAGATATCCAATGGGCTCAGTCCATGGAAGAGCTCAAAAAGGATTTTGAAAATCAAATGAGAGAGGTGGAGGAAAAACTTGGAAGAGAAATGGGAGAGATGCAAGAAAAGAATGAAAAACGGGTCAATACCTTGTTAAAGGAGACCCAAAAAAATGCTGAAGAAAATAACACCTTGAAAAAGTGGCCAACTCCATTGGCAAAAGATGTTCAAAAAGCCAATGAGGAGAAGAATGCTTTCAAAAGCAGAATTAGCCAAATGGAAAAAAAGGTTCAAAAGCTCACTGAAGAGAATAGTTCTCTCAAAATTAGAATGGAACAGATGGAGGCTAATGACTTTCTGAGAAACCAAGAAATCACAAAACAAAACCAAAAGAATGAAAAAATGAAAGAGAATGTGAAATATCTCATGGGAAAAACAACTGACCTGGAAAATAGATCCAGGAGAGACAATTTAAAAATTATGGGACTACCTGAAAGCCATGATCAAAAAAAGAGCCTAGACATCTTCTTTCATGAAATTATCAAGGAAAACTGCCCTGATATTCTAGAACCAGAGGGCAAGATATGTATTGAAGGAATCCATTGATCACCGTCTGAAAGAGATCCAAAAAGAGAAACTCCTAGGAACATTGTGGCCAAATGCCAGAGTTTCCAGGTCAAGGAGAAAATATTGCAAGCAGCTAGAAAGAATCAATTCCAGTATTGTGGAAATACAATCAGAATAACACATGATCTAGCAGTTTCTACATTAAGGGATTGAAGGGTGTGGAATAGGATATTCCAGAAGTCAAAGGAACTAGGACTAAAACCAAGAATCACCTACCCAGCAAAACTGAGTATAATACTTCAGGGGAAAATATAGTCTTTCAATGAAATAGAGGACTTTCAAGCATTCTTGATGAAAAGACCAGAGCTGAAAAGAAAATTTGACTTTCAAACACAAGAATGAGAAGAAGCATGAAAAAGTAAATAGCAAAGAGAAGTCATAAGGGACTTACCAAAGTTTTACTGTTTACATTCCTACATGGAAAGACAATATTTGTAACTTTTGAAACTTTTCAGTGTCTGGGTAGTTGTGGGATTACACATACACACACACACACGCGCATGCACACACACACGCACACACACGCACACAGAGACAAAGAGCACAGAGTGAACTGAATAGGATGGGATCCTGTATTAAAAAAATGAAGGTAAATGGTGAGAGAGAAATGTAGTGGCAGGAGAGAGAGTGAAATGGAATGGAGCAAATTATCTCTTATAGAAGAGGCAGGCAGGAAACTTTTTAGTGGAGGGAAATAGAGGGGAGCTGAGAGAAAAACATGAAGCTTACTCTCATCACATTTGCCTAAAGGAAGGAATAAAATGCACACTCATTTTGGTATGAAAACCTGTCTTCCAATACAGGAAAGTGGGGAAGAAGGGGATAAGCAGGGTGGGGAATGATGGAAGGGAGGGCAATTGGAGGAGGGAGCAATTTGAAGTCAACACTCTTGGGGAGGGACAGGATCAAAAGATGGAACAGAACCAATGGAGGGCAGTATAAGATGGAGGGAAATATAGTTAGTCTTACACAACACGAGTATTATCAAAGTCATTTGCAAAGCTACACAGATATGGCCTATGTTGAATTGCCTGCCTTCCCAAAGGGAATGGGTGGGGAGGGAGTGATGGGGAGAAGTTGGAACTCAAAGTTTTAGGAACAACTGTTGAGTATTGTTCTTACTACTAGGAAATAAGAAATACAGGTAATGGGGAATAGAAAGTCATTTGGCACTACAGTACAGAAGAGAAGATGGGGACCGGGGAAGGGAGGGATTATAAAAGAGAGGGCAGATTGGTGATAGGTGAAATTAGAATGATCGGTGTATGGGGTGGGGGAAGGGGATAAATGGGGAGAAAATTTGGAACCCAAAATTTTGTGAAAATGAATGTAAAAAGTTAAATAAATAAATTTATTTAAAAAATTGAGGAGAAATGTCTTCAGAAACTTTGCTGAAAGAGCAAAGAACATGGGTCAATGAACTCCACACACATTGATATACTAAAGCAAAAAATTGTACAATACATAATGCTGAACAAATTTAAAGGGAACCGGATAAATTAGGGAATACTAAACCTATGTCCATCTTGTAGTTGATGATCTTGGCATTAATGGATGACTAAAATATTTATAGTTACAGAGGTAGATAATTAATATTTTCAGTCATCCATCAATGCCAAGAGTAAGACAGTTTGCTTAGTGTTATATGGGTGTGTCTATTTGTGTAAATGTACACACACATATGTACACACATACACAGATATACATATATTTGCATTTGTATACACACATTTAATGTTGTGTATCTACACAATAAAGGTATATGTGTATAATTGGATACACATAAATATCCATCTGTTTTTTGTGTGTGTGTGTATATCTGAGGCAAATGGATTCAAAAATGTGTTCCATTCTACACTTCTTTACATATTTATACCATTTAAAGGTCATTTTGTAATTAAGTTCTAATGTAGTTTAAACCTTTTTGAATGTTCAGTTCTGGAGAGTTCTGAATGGATTGCTATGTTTACTTCTCTCCTTTTGACTCTTAATTTACCTCTGGTATTTTTAGTTTGAAATCTGTTAACTGTTATTTTGCTGTTCCTTTTTTTTTGGTACAGTTGAAAGATTCCCCTCCTTACTCACACATGAACTACTAATTCCATCCATGAAGTAGAAGATAAGTTCCTTGTACAGTAGGATACAGATCACTATCCATAACATTTGACAGTGCTCAAAGTTATAAACTATGTCCTTGTCTGGAAAATGCATCTTTAAATGGACAGGCTGCTACCCTGTAAGAGAGAAATAAGTTACTCAGTAAAGAGCTATGGATTAAATTAATCCCCTCTCCTTAACCCTTGATACATAAGCTAATGTTCAAACATAATTTAACAATAACCCTTAGATTCCTGGTTCTGATTTTTTCCCCTGAAATCTGACTATACCAACACTGAAATTAGAATCCTGTGGCTGATTGGTTCATATGTTACCAATGACATGCTGCTACCCAAAAAGACTTAGACATTCCTGAAGGAGTTTTTGGTGATGTCTGACTCTCACCTGTGTTATATATAAGCCTGCATTTTTCTTTCTGAGCTTAAATATGGGCTGATTCAATTAAGCACCTAATAAGGCAGGAGTTCTGGGTGGGGATCAGCTTGTATTTCTCTACTTGTGAGCAAACTGATAAATGTGAGGCTTGTTTTACCTGCTCATTTAAAACAGATATATACCTGTTAATGACAGCTGACATCAGCTTAGGTAATAAATACATCTCAGGGTGCATTCTGGGGCAATGCCTCTGTCTAGCAAAGTTGAGGAAATATAGTACTCATAGAAAATTGTTGGATAAATAGACTCCTAGGATGTAAAACTAAAAGGTACTTCAAATGTAAGCTAGTATAGCTTCCTCATTTTACAGAAAATGAAAGCCCAGAGGCAGATGGTACGATTCATTCACAGATCTAAAATTAGGACATTAGAAGTCATTTTGTCCAACCCCATCATTTTATGGATGAGTGAACAAAAAAGTTAAATGAATTTTCCGTAGCCCCACAGGGAATGAAAGGCAGAGAGAGCCAGGATGTCAATCTAGCTTGTCTTATTCAACATTCTTAAGAAGATTTCTATTTTTTTAAAAGTATCAAGAAAAATTTATTTAAAATGTAGTTCAGAGTAGGGAAGGCCTGTATTCCTTCCCCTGAAGAAATGGGTAGCTTCCAGCATGGCCACTGGAAGTACTACAACCAGGTCAGGAGGAGGAAGGACCTTAAATAATTCTGAACTTTGGATTTCCTGCAATACTGTCCCCTGGCCTTGTGACTTCATGTTCTTCTCTCTGATAGGCCCTTCCTCACACAGCTGCTTGGGCCTGAACATAAGTTTCTGACCTTTAACCTGTCCATGCTAGGTCACAACCCCTATCACCTAGGAATGTGGGCAACAGAATTTTCTTATTTCCCACAAAATCCCTCCTCTTTCTTTATTAAAATTTCTGTTTCCACACCTAAATACAATCAATAAATACCACCTCACATTCTTTCCCCTATGAAATCTTCCCTTCATCTATCTCCCTTTTTTATGAATATGGGAATAGAGCAAAGTTAAGGGGTGCATTGACAAATTACAGGGGGCAGCTCCCTTCTTATAAGTACAGATATAGAGATTCAAAGGAAAAGGTAAATTAATGAACTGTCCATTTAGAGGTTCCATCTCATACAGCAGATCTGGGGAGGATCATCTGATGCAGTTTTCTGATCTGGGTTCTCCTTCAAGCAGTCTTCAGTACAGCATCTCAGTATCTTCTTCCTTTAATCTCCTTGTATAAATCCAGATGTCCAATCTCCCACAAAACTGACCTTAATACAATTTTAGATGTGCATTCCTAAGCTTTGTACACTTGTCACTCTTACAAAATCAAAATTGAAACTTTAGTCAATTGTCATGTTTAAGAAATTCACTTTAAAATGTGAATTTTTTTTACATTTTACATTAATTCACTATTCATTTTCCCCATCAGGAAGGTGAGATTTCACTAGAGTCAATAACAAGCTCCAGTACTTAAAGAAATAAAATAATCATTTTTAATACAGTACCTACATATCACATCACAAAACAATTCCAACTTCTGGTCATGTGATGCTTCTTTTAAAGCATTTACAATATAGACCACAAACCATTTTTCTTTTAACATTAACCAACTGAGACAAAATAATAACTATGTATGCTAGCCTCACAAACCCTTGACCTGATTGTCTCCACACTATTACTAAGAATTAAAGGACCTTAAATTATTGTTATTGGACTAAAGTCCTAAGTCTAATAGATTAATTTGGACAACATCAGATGTTCCCCTGACAACAATCTGTTATTTAATATATCTGGTATTATGCTTGCAAAACTTTTGACTATATAGAAAATTGCCATAAAGAGTAGGGATATTTCAGGGAAACACCATCTCTCTAACTTTATGTCAATTCCAGGTAGTAGATTGTCAACTGGCATTCAGCCAAACTCAAAATCATTCAGGTGTCAGTGGAGAAACTGAGTCAGGAGAGTCCTACCTCAGTTCAGGCTGAACAATTTCTCTCCCAAACTTCCCATGAGATCACCCCCTTCCATTTCATACTAGCATCTCACAGGTTTACTGGCATCATGGATGAGTGGCTCAGATCACCTCCCTAAATATCCACACCTTGAGTTAGACTCAGGACAGTCAGTTAATAGTCCCATAAAATCTTAAAATAGCAGGCTCTGATAATCAGTTTCAGATATGACTATAATTTCGCATTGGTTAAGGAATATCTTTTGAAGCAAGTCTTAAGTGGCTTACATGCCTTTCTATACATGTTCTAGCTCCTGATTAAATAACAATCATAAGTTATTGCTCTGATAGATTTAGATCTGTTTCCCAAACTAGTCTGTACCTTTCTAACCCTGAAAAATCTAAAAGAATGACCTACACATATGATAAATTCAAACACTAACTTCAACTTATGTTCATGAAATGAATTCAAAGCAAAACGAAGTTAAATAACTTTTCCATCAATGCCAAATATGACCAGAGGCTACCTGCCTCTAAGAAAATTAGACTGAAATTCTTTTCCCCAAACTGAAGATGTTTCTGACTTAGTCTCAGTAATTAATTCAGTCAATTGTTTTAATACTAATTGCTTTTACATCATTTTGTAACATGCAAAGACCTCATGCCAAGCTGGGACCTTTGTTCATTACCCCAAGAGTTTTAGATCCATTTGTCTAAAGGCCCTGGAAAAGCTCACCTTGAAAACTCCTTGGTTTTCCCCATGTGAACTGTCTCTCCTAAAACCCATTCTATCACTATGCCCAAATCTCTGTTCTACTTCCCACTCTTAATCCCATCAATCCACATCTCCAGTTTACTGGCCACTCCCATCAAGACCATTCCTGGAGCCCCGAGACCACCTGGGGCCACCTTTTCTCAGTAAAGGACTCCTTTCCCTGAGTCCCTCTGTAAATAAGATATAATTACAGTTAACTTTAAATCCCAGTCTTGATCTATGGAATAATGATACAACATCATATGCTTTGGTTTCCTTTTCTTTATCTAATTATTCCCATTACATTCAGAAAGAATGTTCCCAGAGATTTTATCTTACATCTCAGATCTTAAATTTGTCCTAAAAGCCAATCACTGAAGATCATTTCTATACATTTTCAAATTCTCACCAAAGCAAATTCTTTATTCAATCTCCTCAGCTGCTGGGGCTGTACTTTTTGACTAGCCTGAGGAGTGCTCCTTTCCACAAATATACACACAGTGTACCAGCTTTCGGTTTTAGCATTAGAACTATAAATGGCAGACTTACAATTTTCATAAGTTATAACAAAATTATTTTAGCTGTGAATACAAACAATACATTTCAGATGACATCAATTGCATTTTTATATCATATAAAAATTATTGACAGAAGGATGGGCTGTCTTACCAAGTGCAGACTGTGACTGGCTGGTTTCTCCATCCTGACCCATCCCCCTTCAACCTCCACCCATGGCTGTGGCTACGTGCTGAACCTAGAAACTTCCAGTCTGTAGCTGTTTTCCCTTTAATAGAATCAGGATAATAGCTTCTACTAGCCTGTCTTGGAAAAGGGCAGAGTTTTCCTTTTCTCCCTCAGTAATTTCCTTACTTTTTTTTTTTTGAAAATTACTTGCTTTTGAAGTGCAGTTCTTAGACTTTCTACCAAGCAAATTTCTTAAGAAGATTTCTGAGGGACACATTGATAGTATGCAAGAAGGTCTTCTCCACTCAAATATGTTGGTTTTATTATTATTTTTGGTCTTCTTTGTGTTGCTGTCAATTTCAGATGTTGATGACCTTTCAAACAGCACCAATTTCTGGAGGATTTTGTAAACCACCCAGAGGAAATGAACAAGGAACTTATGTCTTTGAGGACGGTAGTTAATAAATGTGATTGGGGATTGAAAGATGATGTATTTTAAGAAGTTCTTATGCTATTCCCCCATGATCACATGCTCTTCTTCACCCAGAAACACACTCATCTAACTTTGAGTTAAAATATACCCATTATATCAAAATAATCCTTTACTTCTAACCCAGTACTCCTTTTTTGGGTGTCTCTTTGGGAGATTCTGAAATTTGATTCATCATGCTTAACTGGGAAATGTCAGGGTTTATTAGTAGTATCTCTCCCTACCTCTTTAATTGTTGATTTCTAGCCATCTTTTTAGTAATAATGCATCTTTTCAAAGATTCTCAGTTTTATAGTAAAATGCAGGATAGAAGACAGAAGATACTAGAGATAAGAGGACCAACTATGAAGCAGTTAGAACAATTTGGATATAAAATAATGAGGGCTTATGATTCTTGAAAATGAGCCAACACAGAGAAGGAAGACTTAATAGCACTTGGCAGTTGCTTGTACGTAGAATCCTAATACCATGGGATTTAAACACCAAAAGAAACTTAAAAATCATATAATGTTAACTTTTTTTTTTATGAAAACCGAGGCTAGGTGTAATGAAATTTCCTCAAAGCCAGAAGCTAATAGGCATCAGAACTTGATTGCCTGATAAAAATCTTTTGCTCTCTTAAGGTGCAGAGTTTGAGAGATCACATATGAATGCTAAAATAGTAGCTCCAATAAAAGAAATTAAAACGTGGAATTGGAAGCTGCTTTGCTGAGAAAAAGAGTAGAGTTCCTTTTTTTTTTCTTTTTGTAAGGTAGTTGGAGTTAAGTGACTTACTTAGGGTCACATATCTAGTAAGTTTCAAATGATTAAGGCAATATTTTAATTCAGGTCTTCCTGTTTTCAGGGCCAGTGCTCTATCCAAGGATTAGAGTTTCTTTCAGGGAATATACTGCCTTTGATATAGTGGAACTCAGAAGTATAAATAGCTTACAGACATTTGGTAATGTGCAATTGGATTTCAATTAAAAGATTGTGTCTGAAGTTATTACTTTGGGGCATGTTGGTCACTATCATAAATATTATAGTGGAAGAGATTCTTTAACCTAAAGCAAGCTGTATTCCAGAAGGACCATTCCACACTTGCAATTTTCAAGATCACCAATGTCTCCTTTTTATATGGTTCTGTTTTAGATGGTTCTTGTTTCCAAAGGACAGTATGACTCCTCTTGAAAGTTTCTTTTACTTTTATCTTTATAGCATTAGGTTGTCCTAGTTCACATCTTATTTCTCTGATGATTTATTTTCTGTAACTTTCACTGACTCTACTTCCTACTACCACTCCTTTGCCCATCTGCTCTTCTCTCTAAATACTCCTACTCAGAGAAACCATTTTTTTCTCAGTTTTCCTGGTGAACAATGAATAGCCATTTGGTAAGTCTCTGATAAACTTCAGTGATTTTCAAGCTACTTCTAGAGCAATTTTGAGAATATTATTGCTTTTATCAATAGAATATACATTATATCATCAATAATTAATAAGCAGGTTTTTTGGAATCATTAGTTGCTTTAATTTCCATTGACTACTCTTTGAATTGGTAAAATACAAAATCACAAATCCCCTCTGCCATGAAATTATCATTTGCCTAGGCTATGGCATGCAGTTAGGTGGACAAGCTACTCAACTTGCCTACCAACATATGTATCTTGTACATTCACTAATGGATAATACATTAGGTACACAATTAAGCAGCAAGAGGGAGGATGATTAAATTGCCTTTCAGAAATAGAAAAGCTCTTTTTAATGACCCCGTAATTCTAAATGAAACAAAAGCACAATTTTTTAACCTCAATGATTTACTAGTGGTGTTATTCAGCTGCAAGTAATGGAAGATTATCACTCCCTGATAAAATGAAAATAAGAGTGTCTCAGGTAGTAATGGAGAAGTACATGATGGGTAAAGGAAGGTTGTAACAGTTCTAGAATTAGGAACTATGAAGAGCCAGGGTAGTTGACATAAACAAGTTAATGTATAATCAAAGAGAAATTGGTTTGATCATGTGGTAAGACAAGACGATAAATGTTGGAATGAGCAAATGCTTTATGATGGAAAGATAAAGTAAGAAAATCTCTTAGCTAGTTGGATGAAACTCCATCAAAATTATGGGAAGGCTTGGACAAGTTGCATGCATTGCTCCAGCATACATGAGTTGAAAACTAAATCAATAGTTAAATCATTTATCCTTTTGAGATTACGGATCCATCTATGCATTTGAGGATTATACTGATTATTATTTTAGGGAAACTTTTGGGAAGATTGCCCTGAGGAAAGTATCATTGCCTTTTACAAGAGAGATAATGAAGAAATAGGAAAACAACCTTGTAGCTGCTCTTCAGTCATTTCTATGTGTTTGACTCTCCATGACCCCATTCAGATTTACTTGGCAAAGATATTGGAGTGGTTCGCTATTTCCTTCTCCATCTCATTTTACAGATGAGGCAAACAAGGTTAAGTGACTTACCCAAGGTCACCCAGATAGTAAATTTTTGAGGTAATATTTGCTAACAAAGATGAGTCTTCCTGACTCCAGAATTGGCACTCTATCAACTGTATCCCTGGCTGCCCACATATGGATTGACAGCCAAAGGAATAGATATTGATTTCAAAATCTATGAATTTATATTTTAATTTTTTTGTAACTTCTTTGAGTGAGTATTGTTGCATTTTGGTTTTGTCTTTATATCACTAGTACATGGCAGAGTAACTGGCATATAATAGGTGCTCAATAAATATTTATTCATTAATTTCCCCAATAATAATTATTTATGATTGTTATGTGGAGGGAAGAGCCAAGATGGAGGAGTTCAAGCAGAGACTCACCTGAGTTCCTCCAAAAATTCCTTCAGATACTTCTAAAAAGTGAAATTAAACAAATTTTAGAGTGGCAGAATCCACTAGGAGACAGAAAGTGGCAGATTTCCAGTCCAGGAAAGCCCAGAAGGGAAGGATCTGTTAAATAAAGCTGGGGGAGTACAGAGCATGTGGTTTGTACCAGTGCGGACTAAGTCATAAAAGAGTGGGAATGACTCTGGTTGGACTGAATCACCAGTGGTAGTGTTGATTCCCAAATCTCTCAGTACAGGACAGGAATCTTGTAGAACTGAGTAAGAGAGAAGCACAGGGCAACAACAGCAGCTTCTCCTGGGGCTTTCAGTCCACAGTCTCTATCTTTGGAAGTCACACACTTGAACTTCTGGGATCCAACATGGCTGAGTGAACTGTAAGTGCCCTCATCCTTCCCTTTTTAACCTTGAAAAACTCAGAGAATATTTCTCAAGGAAAAATACTAGAATAGTGGGTCAAGCAGAAAAGATACAGCAGACCATCACCTCTGGAGGCTAGGGAGAGTGACAAGAAGAGTCCCTCTTGCTGTGGCTGAAGCAGAGCAGTACAGGACTAGAGAGGTCCCAGCAAGACCCACCTCAGCAGATCAGCATGAAATACTGAGCTCCAGAGAGATGGATTCAGTAAAAAAAACAACACCAGTACCCCTTTGCACAGCCAAAGTACTTGTGCAGACATCAGGTTCACCATCTGATAAGCCTGACTGTGCTGTAGCATAGACCTAGAGTAGGAGGAGACCTCCAGCAGCCAGACCACCCCTCCTCTACACCTCACTCCATGAGCTTTAGTATAACTCCAGGAAACTCAGAAGGACTTAACCTGGCCTCAGCCTTGGCACCTATCAGCCAACTCAGCCCTAGGTAAGCGGCAGCATTATGTAACTTCTAACTGAAAGAACCAGAGGCCACAGCACACAAAATCAGGGACGTGGCACCAGCACAAGAAAGATAGGACAAAGCACACTGTGCCTCAAAAGCAGAGATCCATCTTAAAAGCCAGGAATAGGAAAATCACCACGAGCAAGAAGCAAATTAGAAAAGCAAAGACCATAGACTCTTATTATGGGAAGAGGGAAGATCAAAATACAAATTCAGAAAAGGACACCATTAACACTATACCCACATCTGAAACTTCAAAAGGCAATACAAACCAATCTCAAGGTCAAAGAGCACCTTGGAAGAAATCAAGAAAGATTTCAAAAGTCAAATTAGAAAGGTAGAAGAAAAATTGACCAATGATTTTAAAAATACAATCAGCTCCTTGAAAAGTAAAATTGGCCAAATGGATAAGGAGATACAAAATCTAATTGGAGAAAATAAATCCTTAAAAGGAAAAATTGGACAATTGGAAAAGGTGGTACAAATGCCAACTGAAGAAAATAATACATTAAAAATTATAATTGGGCAAATAGAAGGCATCAAGAGCCAGTCAAACAAAAGGCAAAGAATGAAAAAAAAAATAGAAGAAAGCATAAAATGTCTCATTGGAAAAATAAATTGATCTGAAAAATAGATCCAGAAGAAAAAAGTATAGAAATTTAACTTGCCCTACAGGCAGTAGGAGGGAAAAGGGAAAAAAAGGGAGGGGTGGTTAGAAGGGAGGGAATAAGTAGTAAAGGGAAAAAGAAACAAAAGGGAGGGGGACTGATAGAAAGGAGAGAAAATTGAGGGAGATGAGGGTCAAATGTGCAAAGTACTCTTTTGAAGAGGGGAAGGGAAAAAGGAGAAATAAAAGCATAAATTGGGGGAGAGAATGGCATGGAGAGAAAGATACAGATTATAATCATAACTATGAATGTGAATGGGATGAACACTCCCATAAAATGGAGATAACAGCTGAATGGATTAAAAATAAAATATCCTAGAATATATTTTCCTTGAGCTGAAGTTAAAAAAAAAAAAAGCAGAGATAGTAACCTTAATCTCAGCCAAAGGAAAAGCACAAATAGATGTAATCAAAAGAGATAATGAAGAAAAGTACATCCTGGTGAAACGCATCATGCACAATGAAGTAATATCATTACTAAACATGTGTGCACCAAGTAGTATATCATCCATGTTCTTAGAGGAGAAGTTACAGGAGTAAAAGAAGGAAATGCACAGCAAAACTCTACAAATTACCAGTATCAAAAATGAAAAGAGTGAATTCACCTCCAATGAAGAGAACATTAAAGCAATAAATAGATATTATTTTGTCCTTCTATATGCCCATAAATTTGACAATCAGTGCAAAGAATGAATATGTACAAAGATATAAATCTCCCAGAATAACATAATAGGAAGTAAAAGATTTAAATGACCCAATCTCAGGAAAGGAATTAGACAAGCCACCAACGAACTCCCTAGGAAAAACTCTCCAGGGCCAGATGGATTTACAAGCAATGATATCAAACATTTAAGAACATTTAATTCCAATACTACATAGACTATTTCAGAAAAGTGATGAAAAAAGAATCCTACCAAATTCTTATTATGATACAAATATGGTACTGGTGCCTAAACTGGGCAGAGGCAAAGATGAGAAAGAAAATTATAGACAAATATCACTAATGCAAAAGTTTTGTATAAGATATTAGCAAAAAAGGTTACAAAAAGTTATCAAGAAAATAATACATTTTGATCAGGTAAGATTTATAACAGAAATTCAAGGCTGGTTTATTATTGAGAAAACTATCAGCATAATTGATCATATCAACAACATAACCAACAGAAACCACAGGATTATCTCAACAGATGCAGAAAAAGTTTTTGACAAAATATGACTACCATTCCTATTGGAAACACTGGAGAGTGTAAGAATAAATGGAGCCTTCTTAAAGATGACAAATAGCATCTACCTAAAGCCATCAGCAAGCATTTTATGTACTGGGGATAAGCTAGAGGCATTTCCAATAAGATCAGGGCTGAAATTAGGATGTTCATTGTTATTCATGTTATTCAATATAGTACTGGAAATGTTAGCTTTAGCAATAAGAGAAAGAAAAAGAAATAGAATGGATTAGAATGGGTGAAGAAGAAACTAAGTTATCACTCTTTGTTGATGATATGGTAATAAAGTTAGAGAATCCTAGAAAATCAAGCAAAAGGTACTTGAAATAATGAACCACTTTAGTAAAGTTGCAGGATATAAAATAAACCCACATAAATCATTTGGATTTCTGTATATTACTAGCAAAACCCAACAACATGACATAGAGAAATCCCATTTAAACTTACAGTAGACACTATAAAATATTTGGAAGTTTAACAAACCTATAGACTATTTGAACACAATTACAAAACACTTTTCACACAAATAAGTCAAATCTAAAAAATAGGAAAAATGTCAGTTGCTCGTAGGTAGGATGAGCTAATATAATAAAATCGACAATTCTATCTAAATTAATTTACTTCTTCAGTACTACGCCAATCAAACTACCAAAATTATTTTATACAGCTAGAAAAAATAATATCAAATTTCATCTGGAAGAACAAAAAGTGCAGAATATCAAGGGAATTAATGAAAAGAAATGCTATGGAAAGTAGCCCAGCCATTCTGGGTATTATTAGCCAAAGGAGTAAACAGTCTTTCACCTCAAGAGGCTAGAAAAATGGCAAAAGGGAATCTCTTGCTGTGGCTTAAGGGGACCAGTGCAGGGCCAAAGCTGTTCCAGAAAACCCTACCTCAGTGAACCAGGAGGAGATCCTGAGCTCTAGGGTGGTGGAGTTCATAAGTTCTAACACCAGGACCCCAGGTGTTCCTTAACACAGCCAGGGAAATTGGGAAGACACTAGCACAGAGGGGGATCACCAACCACTGAACCTGCCTGTGCTAAAGCTCAGGAGAGCAGCCTTCATGCAGCCAAACCACCCCTCCCCCACACCTCACTTCAGAAGCCTCACGTTAACTCTAAGGAATCTCAGAAATGCTTACCTAGCCTCTCCTTTGGCACATCAACCTGCTCAGCACCAGGTGAGCTGCAGGATTCTAGGTTATAGCTGAAAGAACCACAGGCCACAACGCATAAATCCTCAAGTTCTAAACACAAAGACCATGGGAAACATCCCCCTGTGCACCAGAAGCATAGATCCACTTTAAAAGTGAGGGCAAAGGCAATCATCATGAGCAGGAAGCAAACCAGAAAAGAAAATACCATAGAATCTTACTATGGGGACAAGGACCAAAACATGAATACCAAAGATGTAAGTATTGAGACGGTACTCCCATCTGAAACTTCAGAAGGGACTGTGAACTGCTCGCATGCCCATAGGACTCTCCTGGAACAGACAAAGAAGGAAATTGAAGAAAAACTGACCAATGATTTTAAAAGTTTGAAAAAACAAGTTTATGAAGAGAACAGCTCTTTAAAAAGGAAAATTGAACAAATGGAAAAGGAAGTACAAAAAATAACTGGAGAAAATAATTCCTTAAAAGAAATAATTGGACAGATGAAAAGGGAGATGCAGAAGCTAACTGAAGAAAACAATTTGATGAAAATTAGAATTGGGCAAGTAGACACTAATGACTTTATGAGACATCTAGAATTAGTCAGAGAAAATCTAAAGAATGAAAAGACAGAAGAAAATGTAAAATATCTATTGGAAAAACAACTGACCTGGACAATAGATCCAGGAGAGAAAATTTAAGAATTATTGGCCTACCAGAAAGCCATGATGAAAACAAAGAGTCTGGACAATATATTCCAAGAAATCATCAAGGAAAACTGTCCAGAAGTGGTAGATCTAGAGGGCAAAATAGCCGTCGAAAGAATCCACCATTCACCTTCTGAAAGGAGTCCCAAACTAAAAACACCAAGAAATATTGTTGCCAAATTCAAGAATTATCAAGTGAAGGAGAAAATACTACAGGCAGTCATAAAGAAAAGCTCTTCAAATATCGAAGAGCTACAATCAGGATCATACAGGACCTTGCAGCTTCAACATGAAAAGATCGAAGGAATTGGAATATGATATTCTGTAAGGCAAAGGAGCTGGGACTGCAATGAAAGATGAATTACTCAGTAAATTTCAGCATAGCATTTCAGGCAAGGAGATGGACATTCAAGGAAATAAAGGATTTCCAGACCAATTCTCAATCTTGAGAATTATACATTTATTATGAAATATAAAAAGGATATACATAGATAGAGGAAATGGGTATAAAATAAATGATGTGATGATAAAAATTTTATTTAAGCATGTGAAGGGATTGGAACAAGAGATGAGAAAAGAAAGAAGCAGAAAATGGTAAATCACATTAAAGGAAGAAGTACAAAATTATACTATAGTAGAGGGAAAGAGAGGAGGGAGATAAGCATTGTTTCAGAGGTACTCTCATCTGATTTGGTTCAAGAGGGAACAGTATATTTAAGTATATAAATCTAACTAGCTGTAAAGGTAGCAGGAGTGGAAGGGGAAAGAAAGAGGAAGGGAAGATAAAATGGAGAGAAGCAGTAAGAGTAAAGGTGAGTAAAAGGGATGGGGAGCTGAAACAAGAAAAGGAAGACTGTGGGAGGTGGTGGTCAAAAGTGAAAACTGTATTGAGGAGAGTTTGGGAGACAGGAGAACTAAAAGCCAAATGGAAAGATAATGGAGGGAAAAACAGAGATTGTAATCATGACTATGAATGTGAATGGAATGAACTCTCCCATGAAATGGAAATGGACAGCAGAGTGGATTAAAAGCCATAATCCAACAATATGCTATTTACAAGAAACATATTTGAAATGGGAGGATACACACACACATACACACACACACATGCATATATATATATATATATGTTATATATATATATATATATAACATATATATATATATATAACATCAAAATAAACAAGAAAGAACTTAAGGAAATGAAATGAATAGAACTCTGGATAACTTAGATATGATAGATCTCTGGAGAGAATTGTATGGAAATAGACAAGAATATATCTTTTTCTCAGCAGTACATGGCACATATACAAAAATTGAACTTCTACTAGGGCATAAAACCCTCACAATCTAGTACAGAAAGGTAGAGATAACCAATGCATCCTTCTCAGATCTTAATTCGATAAAAATTATATGTAAAAAAAGACCATGGAAAGATAGACAAAAAGTAATTGGAAACATAATAATCTAATCCTAAGGAATGAGTGGATTAATCAAAAACTTGTACATAGAATCAATAACTTAATTGAACAGAATGAAAATAATGAGACAACCTCTGAAAACTTATAGGATGTTGCAAAAGCCATTCTTAGGGGATGTTTTATGTGCTTGAATGCCCACATGGATAAAATAGAGAAACAGGAAATCAATGAATTGAGCTTGCAGGTGAAAGAGCAGAAGAACAAATGGAAAATCCTCAAGTAAAAAACAAATTAGAAATACTGAAAACAAAGTGGGAGATGGAGACAACCAGAATTAAGAATACTATTGAAATAATAAATAAAACCTAGAGTTGGCTTTATGAAAAAAACCAATAAATTGATAAACCTTTAGTCAATTTGTTAAAGAAAGAAAAGAAACCAAATTACCAAAATCAAATATGAAAAGGGTGAACTCACATCCACTGAGGAGGAAATCAAAACAATAATTGAAAATTACTTTGCCCAACTGTATGCCCACATATTTTACAATCTAAGAGTGATGGATGAATGTTTATAAATATTTATATAAATTGCCAAGATTAATAGAATAGGAAGTTAAATATTTAAATCACTCCATCTCAGAAAAAGAAATTGAAAAAGCCATCAATTTACTCCATGGGAAAAAAAAAAAACTTCAGGACCAGATGTATTTGCAAGTGAATTCTATCAAACGTTTAAAGAAGACTTAATTCCAACACTATATAGACTCTTTGAGAAAATTCAGAAGAAGGAATCCTACCAAAATTTTTTTTTTATGATGCAGATATGATTCTGATACCTAAACCAGGAAGAGCCAGAGAAAGAAAATTGTAGTCTAATTTCTCTAATGAATATAGATGCAAAAAATTTTAAATAAGATATTAGCAAAAAGAATGCAGCTACTTACCATGAGAATAATAGGTTATGACCAGGTAAGTATTTATATCATGAATGCAGGGCAGGTTCAATATTAGGAAAACAATCAGCATTATTTATCATATGAACAACTATAAAATAAACAGTAACCATATTATTATTTCAACAGATACGGAAAAAGGTTTTGACAAATTACACCACCCATTCCTATTGAAAACACTGGAGAACATGGGAATAAATGGGAACTTTCCAAGAAATAATGAGCAGAATCTACCTAAAACCATCAGTAAGCATTTAATACAATTGACATAAGCTAAATTCATTTTCAATAAGTTCAGGACTGAAACAAGCGTGTTCATCATCACCACTGTTATTCAATATGGTACTAAAAATGTTAGCTTTAGAAATGAGGGAAAAAATACATAGAAGGAATTAGAATAGGTGAAGAAGAACCCAGGTTATCACTCTTCACAGAAAATATGATGATAAATTTAGAGAATCCTAGAGAATCAAGAATGATCTACTTATAATAATAAACAACATTTTCGAAGTTATAGGTTACAAAATTAACCCACATAAGTCATCTTCATTTCTATATATTACTAACAAAGCCCAAAAGGAAGAGATAGAAAGAGAAATACTATTTAAAAATATGGTAGAAATTATAAAATATCTGGGAGTTTACCTGACAAAACAAACCCAGGGACCATATGAACACAATTACAAAACACTTTTTACACAAATAAAGTAAGATCTAAGTAAGTGGAAAAACATCAGTTGCTTGTGGATAAGCTGCACTAATATAAGAAAAATGACAATTTACCTAAATTAGTTTACTTATTCAGTGTCATACCAATCAAGCTACCAGAAAAATATTTTCTAGAGCTAGAAAAAACAATTCCAAAATTCATCTGGAAAAACAAAAGATACAGAATATCAAGGAAAATTAATGAAAAGAAATGCTAAGTAAGGTGGCCTAAACATACCAATCTCAAATTGTAATATAAAGCAGCACTCAACAAAAGTACTTGGTACTGGCTAAGAAATAGAAGGGTAGACCAGTGGAATAGGTCAGGTAGTCAAGACACAGTAATCAATGCATACAGCAATCTACTGTTTGATAAACTCAAGGATCCCAGTTTCTGGGATAAAAATTCACTGTTGGACAAAAAGTGCAGGGGAAACTGGATAACAATGTGATGGAAACTGGGCATGCACCAATGTCTGACATTGTCTCTCTATTTTAAAACTGCATTTCTTTTTAAAACTCAAACTGATTTTTTTTTACCCAATTTGTTTTCATCTAACATAAATAGTATTAAATATAAATCAGAAAGTCTCTGTTCAAATCTTGTCTACCCCATTTACCATGTGAGTGAAGTAAAATGTAAAATACTTTATAGATAGAGGATATTAGCATGCTTGCTACCTACCTCACAAACTAATATGGAGAAACCTACAATTGGCATGTGACTTTCCTTATATATTATTTGAATATCATCTCTACATCATCCCACTCTTTTTGTTTTAAATTTAATAATCACCTAATATTTGACCATTGCAACCCTGCTACTATATTAGGTGCTTAGAATATAAATAAAAAGAAAGATGAGGGAAGAGTAAAAATGATAAAACATAAGCATAAAGGAAATGGAAAAACTCAAAATTTTTTAAGCAAGAAGTTCAAGAAATGAAGCTTATTCTATTAAAGTATTACAGTATGTATGATTTCCTCCTTTTTTGGATTGTTGTCTTTTAGTAATGCAAAAAATAGATTACAAAATGTATTCTAGAATGGATTAAAAATCATTTATACACGTACAGGTTGAAGGAGATTGTCATATGTGAAAGAAATCTGATAATCTCAGAAGCTGCTGTGGTTTTAGGGTATGGCACATTATTCATATTGAGGGACTCATGGTCCCACAATACTTCTAAATTCCTCATCAAGCTTGACATAGGTATATTCATTTTTGAGTTTCATATTTTATGAAGGACGTTGCTTAACTGAAGCAGACCTAAAGGAAGTATCCACAATATCAAGAAATCTGAATAGTATGCACATATGCGGGTAATTTTTTTTTAAGAATTGAAGACATTTAGACATCACACATACACAACAAAAAGGTGACACAACAGCTTTATTCAACTATTTCAAGAATTATCACATAGAAGAGAGAATAGACTCATTTGCTTGACTTCAGAAGGTAGAGGCCAAAATTTTGGATGCAGAATGAAGTCTGATATTAGTGGTGCCTTCATGGAAACTGATTATTTAGGAAAAAAGCAGAATTCATGAGAAAAACAGTGAGTATGGTTTTACCCTTGTTGAATTTGATACAGCAATGGGAGCTTGGTGCAACAAAAAAAGTGCTGGATTTGGAGTCAGATCACCTTGGTGAGAAAACATTTCTGATGTTTACTATTTTACTGTGACCGTTATCTCATGATATTCTCCCTCAGGCCTCAGCTACCTGTAAAATGAATGAGCTAGGCAAGATGACATCTGCAATTGCTACCAATACTAAACAAATAATCCTATTAACTTCGAAGAGTAAATGATTTTTAGGTATACTGAAGGAATTTCTATTCATATAGAAGTAAGATCAGATGAGATCTAAGTTTCCTTCCATCTCTAACATTTTCTGACTCTAGATCTTGTTAAGAGTGACTAAAATCTTTTAAAAAAAGATCCTAAAGAAGTTAAATAATCAGTATCCCTCATATTTCACATTAGTATGTATCTTGAAGGCTCTTGTGATTCCAGAAAGACTTTTATTTTCAAGCAAAACATGAAGGACTTTTGCCGCACTAAGGAGCAATAACTGCCTGTCTCACAGTCCTGACAGCAGTAACTTCCCATTGATGGGGTGGTGATCATTTTTTTTTCATTCCAGGATTTTACTCCAACTTTAAATAAAAGTCAGTAGTTTCTGTTATTATTAGATTTATTCTTTAAAGGGTCAAATATCCAATCCATAAGTAGAAATTTTGCAAAATGATATATTCTATCTTCAACTGCTTACATACCTCAAATTGAATTAAAATTCCATATTGTTTTAACTTAAAAGCATGTTCTTTTGATTTTAATTAGAAAAATGCTTTTATTTTAATTTTTTAATGTTTCACAACTGTTTTTTTTTATATCTTAATTCTGAAGTTGAATTATTGGACTGCCCTATATTAAGCCTGGCCAAGAATAGGTTTTTTGTTTTAGTTACAAATGTTATCTCTGAAATTACATTACTGGAATAGTTCATGATTACATAATACTCCTTTATTAGTAACAAGTTAGATATTTTTTTTTGAAATGTTAAAATTTTTGAGAATCAGTCCTATAGTAAAGTTGCCAAGTATGGGGTATAGTTCTTCAAAGAAAAAAATTGATATCAATAGTGTTGAGTGGCATTGAATTGAAGATATCTGGGTTGTAAGACTATATGTGACACTTAATTAGGTAAGTAGCTATTGTTGGGGTTAAAAATATCTGGACTCAGGTTAGGAAGTGATAACACTAGTCAAACCAATTTTCCAGTTTGTCTATGAAGAACATATTTAAACAACTTCAAAACATTGTATCTACGTCACTTAGTAACGATCACAGAAAAAGTAGTAGTTGCCAACATTGTTAATGACCATTTCAGTATATAGATGAGATCAAATGATGGAAAGAGGCAGAGAATAAATGTGCAGTACTTATTTGTCATGAATACAAGAAAGTCATTCACAGAATCGTATGTGACAATGTACCTGAAAGCATCTGGTATAATTCTGTCTTGTACAAGAATCACCTTTACATCGTATCCAGCAAATGATATCCTACTCTTTACTAACCATCTCTGGTTAGGATAAGGGCATAATTTTATGAGACTGCATTCCACTCTGTGAAATCACTCATTTTAAGGAAGTTTTCCTTTATATGACAGCTAACTCTGCTGTTGCACATCACCCACCTATTAATTGTCGCCTAGCTACAAATGACAAAGATCTACATTTAATAGGTGATATAATATAGACTTTTTGAATGACTCACCAAGTACTTAATTAAATAACTATCCTGCACTTGTAGAATTCACTTTGATTTGAAAATATAATCAAACTTGAATATGAGGTATACTATATAATAGAAGTGGTCAATTTCAGCATTCATTCATTTATTCAGAGTATCATGAGAAACAGTAGTATATTGTAATGAATATTACAATATATTGGTAGTATATTGTATAATATTACTAGATAATGCTAGTAGACTAGAGATTGGTCAGGCCACACATTAAATATTATTCAGTGTTGGAATCTGCATTTTATTTACTTAATTATTTTTAAATATATAATTTGTTTATTTTTCAGTTCTTAACATTCACTTCCACAAGAATTTGATAAAAAATTTTCTCCCCATCTCTCCCCACCTCCATCCCAGGACAACATGCACCCCATCCACTCCTTCCTCCAGTCTGTTCTCCCTACTATTACTCAAGCTTCTTCCAACCCCCTTCCCCTCTATTTTTTTGTAGGGCAAAATAGATTTCTATATTCCATTGCCTGTGTAGCTTAATTTCCAGTTGCATGTTAAAACAATTTTTAACATTCATTCTTAAAACTTTGAGTTCCATATTCACTCTCTCTCTACCTACCCACCCTCATTGAGAAAAGAAGCAATTCAGTATAGGTCATACATTAGTAACAATGCAGAGCACTTCCATAATAGTTACATTGTAAAAGACTAACCACATATACGTCTGTCCTATCCTGCCCTCCATTTGTTCCATTCTCTCCTTTCACCTGTCCTCCCACAATTGCGTTTGCTCCTGAGTATTCCTTTCCCCAATTTGTTGTCCCTTCTATTATCTTCCCTCTTGTATCCCCCTCCCCCTTGCCTTCCTGCAGGACAAAATAGATTTCCATATCCAATTGAGTGTGCGTTATTCCCTCCTTAAGTCAAATCTCATGAGAGTAAGGCTCAATTATTTCCTTTCGTCTCCCTCCTCTTCCCCTCCATTGTAGAAGCTCTTTCTTCCATCTTATATGTGAGATGATTTGCTACATTCTACCCCTCCCTTTCTCTTACTCCTACTATATTCCATTCAACAGTAAATTATATTTATTTTTACATACTCCTACTCACATATATATTCCCTCTAACTACCTTAATATTGAAAAAGTCTCATGAGTTACAAATAACCTCTTTCCATGTAGGAACGTAAACAGTTCAGATTTAATGAGTTCCTTAAAGCATCTCTTTCCTGTTTACCTTTTCATGTTTCTCTTGATTCTTGTATTTGAGAGTTAAATTGTCGGTTCAGCTCTGGCATTTTCAACAAGAATGCTTAGAGGTCCTCTATGTCATTGAAATTCTATTTTTCCCCAGAAGTATTTTACTCAGTTTTGCTGGGCAGGTTATTCTTGGTTTTAATCCTAGCTCCTTTGAGCTCTGTAATATCATATTCCAAGTCTATAGATCCCTTAGCATAGAAGCTGCTAAAATCCTGTGTTAACCTGATTATATTTCCACAATAATTGAATTGTTTCTTTCTGGTTGCCTGTAATATTTTCTCACTTACCTGGGAACTCTGAAATTTAGCTACACTATTCCTAGGAGTTTTCCTTTTGGAGTCTCTTTCAGGAGATGTTCTGTGAATTCTTTCCGTTTCCATTTTACCCTCTATTCTAGTATGTCAGGGTAGTTTTCCTTGATAATTTCTTGGAAGATGATGTCTCGACTTTTTTCTTTTATGATGGTTTTCACGTGGATCAATAATTTTTAAATGATCTCTCCTGGATCTATTTTCTAGGTCAGTTGTTTTTCTGATGAGATATTTGACATTGTTTTCCACTTTTTTTCATTCTTTTGGTTTTGTTTTACAATTTCTTCATTTCTCATATAATCATTAGCCTCCATATGCTCCATTCTAATTTTTAAAAACTATTTTCTTCAATGAGCTTTTGAACTTCCTTTTCCATTTGGCTAATTCTGCTTTTTAAAGCATTCTTCTCCTCACTGACTTTTTGGACCTCTTTTCCATTTAAGTTAGCCTATTTTAGGGGTATCATTTTCTTCAGCATTTTGGGGGTCTCCTTTAGCAGGCTATTGACTCATTTTTCATAATTTTCTTGCATTGCTCTCATTTCTCTTCTCAATCTTTGCTCTACCTCTCTTACTTGATTTTCAAAATGCTTTTGGAGCTCTTCCATGGCCTGAGATCTTTGCATATATTTTTTGGAGGTTTTGGATGTAGGAGCTTTGACTTTTATGTCTTCCACTGATGGTATGCTTTGTTCTTTCTCATATGAAAGGATAGAAGAAAATACTTTTTCACCAAGAAAGTAACTTTCGATAGTCTTATTGTTTTTTTTTTCCTTTATTGGACATTTTCCCAATCAGTTACTTGATTTTGGAATCTTTTGTCAAGTGGAGGGTATACTCTAGGGATCTTTAAGTTCTCAGTTGCTCCCAGGTAGCAAAATCAAGGGCTGTACTCTTCTCTAGGAGCACTCCTTTCTGCTCAGGATCTGTTAGTAGGATATCCTCTCCAGAGCCTCCACCATCTCCACCAAGCCAGTGCTCTTCCTCACCCAAGGACCACCACTCAGAACTGAGACCCAGATCAACCACTTGTTTCCCCCAGGGTCTTCATGTGGAGGGCTCCAAAGACAGACATTGTTGCTGGAGTAAGGGCTGAACCTTACTCCCTTCTCAGCCAGGTGAAAGACCTTTCTCACTGACATTTGAAGCTGTCTTTGGAGTTTGTGGGTTGAGAAACCTGGGAACAGTGACTGTTGCCTGTGATTTCACACCCTGAAGCCTGCTCTAGTCCTGTCTGTGTCTTGCCTTGTGTTCAAGGCTGGGCTGCACTCTACTCTGATCCAGATGTGATGGACATTTCCAGTTGGCCTTCCAGGCTGTCTTGGGCTAGAAATCTTTTTCGTTTTTTGGCTTCTGCTGCTCTAGAATTTGTTTAGAGTCATTTTTACAGGTATTTTATGGGCTAAGTGGAAAGATGTACAGCAGGTCCATCTTTCTACTCTGTCATCTTGGCTCCACCCTGGAATTTGCATTTTAAAGACATCAATATGTAAGGAATAGAGGATTATGAGTCAAGGTCAGGAAGTGTTTAGTCTTTAATTATGCTTTTCCGCATATAGAGTTTCTATTCTTAACCAATTTAGAGTTGGGTTGCCATGTCTCTTCATTTACATTATCTGTTGAATAAGGTAATTTGGGGGTTCTTTTAAATTCCTTGTGGTGCTGATTGCTTTAAAACAATAAAACTTCTAAAGGGAATTCTAGTAATAATTTCTTTCTTTCTACCTATTTCTCATTTTAGGGTGGAATAGCTCATTTGAATAAATCATATTTTAGTGGTTCCAATTCTCTACTTTTTCTTGCCTTTATTGTTTCTTCTGGTTTACAGTTAATTTTAATATTTTCTCTGAAATTTCAAGGATCTAAATGCATACAACCAGTTGATCCCAAAACAAGTACCATTGTGATAAATATTCAACTTACTTTTTTGTGATGCTGTTCAATGGTGAGCATGTATAACACATTCTACTAAATGATACATTCATAATATAGTGAGAAGAAAGACTTTTTCTGAATTATGTAAATCTGATTTTGCTGAACTACCTGATACAAAAAGTAATCACTAAGTTTTAATATAAAATTGGAAATATACCCCTATGCACTTCCCCCAAACACTACTATTTATATACATTTTACTTTAAAATTAGTATATTAGTGACTTCTATATAAATGCAAATAGGTTATATACATATATATTTATACATATATGTATATATATATAATTTGCAGCTGAAGGAAATATGGGAATGGTGAAAAATTAGAAATCAAAGTAATAGCTTCATAATTGCCTTTTGGCATGTCATCATGCATTTGTTCATCTCAATAGGTACTTCCAAGTCACATAAATAAATTGTTTATATTATGTCTGCTATAAACTACAAATCACTATTTTGTGAAATTCAAAGTTAATTTTTTGGTTTTCAGTGTTTAAGCAGCTACTATTAATATATTAGAGACTTCTGAGTAATTTATGAAGGAATATGATATCACTGTTTTTAACGAGAGATACCTGTAAATTTCCTGATTGATCAAATCTCTCTCTTCCCCCACATCTTTCTCTCCCTCTTTTTTTCTCTCTTTTATCTCTCTCTATATCTATCTGTCTGTCTGTCTTATCTTGTACTGAATTTTTCACAGTAAAGCTATAAATCTGTAGACTTCATGATCTTTTGAAATATGTGAAATGAGAGTGAAGATAGGGTGACCATGAGACAATCTGCTATATTGCTTAATCAAGAACTTTTGATTAACTTGTATTCCCTATTCCTCAGTTTCAAAACATATTTAAACTTCATTTTATCTCTAATACTTAGTACAGTAGCTAGCATATACTGGGTGTTTAATAAATTCTTGTTCATTTGACTTAACTTTTTCTCTAGTATGCTATCTCCTTTTCTAGCCTGTCTAGATGCTTGTGAAACTTAATAGTTTAATTTTCAAGACCATAACAGAATTCAAAACTCCAGTCCTACTTTATTTCTCATTCCGTTTATTGACTTCCTATGGGTGACTAATCATAGTAAGGTCATCGTGAGTTTTCTATTGGCAAAAGACCTGTAATGCCATGCATTGTTAAACAGTTGAATTAACTCATACTTGATTCAGTATTGGTGGAGATCAGAGATACTTCTAAAATCCACTTCTGGTGCCTCCAGTGGCACATACCTTTTACCTGTCCTTTTCATTAAAATTCCTTCACTCAGAGCATTGCTTGGTACAGAACTCTGTGTCTCCTAGTGATCTAAAATTAACCTTGAGAAGAAGTACAACCAAAATAAAGTATTCCTTTTTCTACTCTTACAAAATGGTGTTGATGCCAAAATAATTTCCTTTATTAATTTCACTTTAATAAACCTGAATCTTGAGGCATGGAACTTCAAAAGAGCTCTCTAACCCCTTCTATAGAGTGAGTAGATTTTCATTCAATAGAACTAGCCAACTCCATCCTTCATTCATTATTCAGGTTATCATGAGACATGATAGCATACTGTAATGAAGGACTGATAATATGACGAGACTAGGGGCTGGTGAGACCACACATTAAATATTATTCAGTGTTAGAATTCACATTTGAAAGACATCAATAAATTAAAATTTCTCCAAAGTACCTTCTTTATGTTGAAAAATTTAAATGTAATTCCTTAATGAGGAATTTACTAACATAAATGGGATATTTCACTTAGAGAAAAAAAAAATTGAGGGTGGAGTGTATAATCACAGTCCTCAACAATATGAAGGACTGTTAACTAGAAGAGGAATTATATTGTTCTGCAAGGCATGATGGCAAAATCAAGGACAATAGGTAGAAGTTTCAGTAAAGTAAACAGTCTGTATGTCAGGGGCCAGGTGGGGACCTTCTTACCAATTATAGTCATCCAAAAATGTGATAGGCTACCTCAGTACATGGACAGTAGGTGCCTAGTAAATGCTTTCTGGTTATTTACTTGACTTCCTCCTCACTTGTGGTATTAAGCAAAGGTTTAATGACTAGCTATATTGTAAATAACATTTTTTCCAGAACAGATTTAATTAGATAATCTTTCTGTCCTTTCTAACTTTGAAATTCTGTCATCTTTTTTAAATGCAGAGCTATGGAGATCTTGACTCATGGAGATATCACTGTTGAAGACCAGAGATTAACAACATGTGAGAGATGGGATCAAACTTATCCAGGATATCATCGAACATTATTATGGAGGTAAGTAAACTGAATAGAAGTCAAAGGACTTGCAAAAAAAAAAAAATATAAGTAGTTAGTAGTTGAAATAAGATTAGGGCAAAGGCTAATTCATTCTGAATCTAGGATACGATTTCTACTATACAAGGTTGAAAAATCATAGTGAACAGGTAAGCATGTTTTATACTAGAGAAATATGCAATAAAATACCATTAGGTATTTTACTACTACTAGGTAAGTTTATTACTATTAGGTTAGTTTAATGTCCTTATTTATGAACATGGTATTTATCAGTTAGCTAGCAAGAAGTTATTATGTTCATATTACATTCCAGGCACTCTTATAAGAGCTTGGCATATAATAAAAGTCAAAAGATTGTCCCTGCTGTCAATGATCTCACAGTCTAATGGGGGAGACACTATGAAAACATATAAGTATACATTCTAACACTTTCTCAAGGTTTATGAATTGCAATTATTTTATTTTAAATATCCTTTAAGCATTTTAATGTTTACATGAATGTTCAATTTTAATATTGCAATATAACAAAAATAGTTTAATTGAATATGTGATTATTTGTATATGGATATCTATATCTATATATCTATTTCTGTCTTCTATATTCTCCCTAATCAAACAACAGAAGTCAAAACTTTCAAATACCAGCTAATATCTCTCAGATTGGCAAATTATTAAGTAGTAATAGTTTAAAATGGTAGATTTGTTTATTTTTTAGTTGAATAAAAATAGAAATACTCATTTATCTTGGACGGAATTGGAAATTTATATATTTTTCCTGGGGAAAATATGGTATTACGTAAGGTTATGAAAATAATTATATCTTTCAATCAATAAATTCCTACTATTTCTCTGCAGAGTTAACAATTAGAATATGAGTCTAAATGGTGAACGAAGATTTAAAAAATTGGATGATTATTCTCTTTTAAATGTTATGAGTTAATTTTTTACCAGTTCTCTGATGGCTGAGGCTTGATGTGAAATGCATAATAGGTAATATTATTTTGACATATCAAATAACCAAGCATCATGGTGAGTCATTCTGCTAATGTGTGATTTTAGTTGAATTAGAGATATCAAATATAAAACAAACTAAATTACCATGTTTTATTAAAATTATTAGATTAAAATATTGTACAATTAAAGATCTCTTCTCTCACTACTTTAAATTGGTTCTACAGATTATAATTCTTTTCCTAGAAAATAGTTATTTAAATATTGGCAATTATAAACTTGCAATTAAATTCAAATGAACAGCAAGTTAAAGATAATATTGTATTCATTAATGTCATTAATTTTTTATCTCTGGATCACACAATGCAGTATAACATCTTCAGCATTCCATTCCTATCATTTCAAAAAAACTCATGAGACTGCTAAGAAAATTGTCTTATAAAGGCCATAAAAAATTGGAATTGCAGGTAACTACACAAAAAGAGATTAATCTCACTTAAGAAAATGGAATTAATCCATTTTTATATCAAAATAGTGATTGCATCAAAAGTTTTCTAATAAAATTACAAGTTTAAACTGAACTTAGAGATGATCTAATCCAAACCCTTCATTTAATGAATGAAAAAACAAAAACTGAGGGTATGAGGCATTAAATGAGTTATTCAAAGACCTACAAATATTAATATTATAGGTATGAGAAACAAATCCCTGTAAAAAATTACTCTGAATACAAAAGTCAAACAATGTCACAACACAGAGACATAGATTCAGAAATTTTTAGAAATAATTTCTATTGGGGAAAGAGCTAAAATAATAGAAAATGCAGAGATTCACTTGAGATCTCTCAAATTTCTCCTACAAACAACTTTAAATTTCCTCAAAACAACTTCTGGAGTTGCAGAACACGCAAAAGAACATGTTAAAACAATATTGCAGCCCAAGAAAACAAGGAAGATTGGTAAGAATGGTCTGTTTTTAAAAATTATTTATTCATTTGTTTTTTTTTTTATTTTCAACTTTCACTTTTATAAGATTTTGATTTCTAATTCCCCCTTCCCCTCACTTTTCTCTTTCCCAAGATAACATGCAATGTGATATATGCTATACATGAACAAGTATATTAAACATATTTTCACATTAATCATGTTGTGACAGAAGTATCAGAACAAAAGGGAAAAACCACAAGAAATAAAGAACAAAAAATTAAGAAGGAGAAAATCACTTGCTTCAATCTGCATTGGACTCCATAGTTCTTTATCAAAATTTCCCATCATTAGTCTTTTGGAATTGTCTTAGATTGTTGCAATGGAGAGAAGAGTTAAGTCTATCAAGTGGGTCATTCATTACATAATGTTTCTGTAACTGTGCACAATGTTCTCTTGGTTTTGCTCACTTCACCCAGCATCAGTTCCTGCAAGTCTTTTCAGGTTTTTCTAAAATCAGCCTGCTCATCATTTCTCTTGTTCTGTTTCTTCTTTCATAACATGTCTAATGTGGAAATATGTTTATATGAATGTACATGTATATCTTTTATCAGATTGCTTGCCATGTTGGGGAGGGGGGATGGGACTGAGGACATACATATACGTATTTGAAAATCATAATGTGCTTCAGAAATATTACAGAAAACTGACAGAAAACCAGAATCTTAAAGAATTGATAATAACAGAAATAATTGTATCTATTACATGAAAAGTCCTGTAATAGCTATTAGAATGGTATTCTAATGAGAAAGATATAGTTCTTCCTTGAAAGTACTTACAGAATATAAACGATCCATTTAGGTGATTTCACTGTGGACCTTCAGACTATTTGAAATGAATTGTGTGCCTAGTGGACATCATCATGGGGAAAATAAAATAATAATATACTCCCAATCGACTGTGCCTGGGCATTAAGTTATAATTTATTATTTTGAATTCTTTTAAGAATAAATTAATCAATTTTAAGGAAACAAAACTTCAGGTTTAACATCACACTGATTTTGAACTTGAATATGTAAGATTTTTTAATATGGTTTATGTTTTAATATTGTCTGTTTTTTTGAAGTTAGAAAACATCTTGCAAACATTTCCATGAGAAATAATATCATTTCATTACATGAGTTAATGTAGCACAGTAAAGAATATTCCATCATCTTTTTGCTGCTGGTGTACCTAACACTTTTATTGTTAATATCTCCTTATCCTTTAAGCTAGTTCTGTTTGCCCATTTTTATGTTGTAAATAGATACATGAAAAAGGCATTTATAAACATGTTATGTATCTCACTTTTCAGACATTTCTACCTCCTCCACAGCAGTCTTCTCAACCTGGAGAAAATGCCATGCTGCAGCCCTATCTTCCAATTTGAAGTCCGTTGCTTGGATCACCATTTCATGTATTACCAGACTTTCTTCACTTTACTGTTAGCTTTACTCCTCACTCTTTAGACATTTCCATCTCTTCTCCAGCAGACTTTCCTCTGTTTGGGTCTACTTATGCCACACCATTTCTAGCTCTCTTTTTTTTCTTCCTCCAGAAAAGTGTATTTTTTTTGATAACTAAAGCTGTCTTTCTTATTTAGATTGGTATCCCCAGTGCTTAGTCAAATTCTTGATTTACAAGAGGTGTCATTTCTCATCTATGTATCTACTATTTATATATCTGTGTATCTATCTGTGTATATCTATGTATCTATCTTGTATTTGTTGGTCTACCTATTTATCTCCTATCCCCTTCCATGCAAATCCTCTTCCCATACCAACTTGAATTTATCCTTTTTTTCCCTCTGTCAATTCAAATTCAGCTTACCATTTGAGATTCACTTCAAATTCCATCTCTTTCATGAAGATTCATTTGAACATCCATGCTTGGAGTGATCTCATACTTCTCTGAGATCTAATAGTAAATATTGACTGTACAATTTGATTAACAATTATCTATAAAGTATCCTTTAGTATTTAATCCAATTTTTATTTAAAAATAATTGTTATTTAAAATTTTTATCTTATGTCAAATAGAGCATAAATTTATTCAGTGCCTAGAACATATCTTTGTATTCTCCATAGCACTTAATCTCAGTACTAAACATTTTGTGTAGTTGAGCTATGGAGTGGAAGTAGGTGAAGCTTTAGAGAATTGATGTTCTCTGCTGAAAGTTTTATACATATTAACAATAGTCAGGTAGTTTTGATTTGTTTTTCAGATGTAATTAATTGGTTGTGGTTGCATCCTCTTCCAGACTTAATGGTGCTAAGGAAGAACTCAGAAGTTCAAATATCAAAATTTATATTCACACTGATTGGTAGCAATTTTCTCAAAGTGGTAACTTTTCTTGCTGATTCAACAAATTTAGGAAAACTACATACCATAGAATCCCAGATATACTCATACTAATGGACTGGCTACATGACCCAAGAGTCAATCCACCCAACCTATTCCTTTAAAAGTCAATTCTGTTTTGGAATCTACTTCTCAGTGTCTGGTTGGATTGATAGCTACCTAGCCGGGAACTCTGAACACTTAGTATTCTAAACTGTGACAAGTGTTTTTAATTTGTTGTAATTTCTGCTTGGAAACTAGTATTAAATATAACCTGTTGTTTATGGAAGTAGTTTTTGAGGCTTTTAAGTGGTACAGTGGATACAACATTGGACATGGAATCAAGAAAATCTGAGTTCAAGTGCAGCAACAGAAACATAAAGCTGAGAGTCCCTAGGCAAGTTAGTTAGCTTCCTTAATTTCCTCACCTACAAAATGAGAATAATCATAGTATCTATCCTTTAAGGTTGTCATCAGGATAAAATGAAATTATATTTGTAACTTACTTTGAAAACCTTAAAATGCTTTGTTTAGGTAATTATCATCATCATCACCATCATCATCATCATGACAACTGTTCAATAATGCAATTCTTTCCCACTTTTATATATAATCTATAATACTTTCAATCTGTATTAGCCCTATGTTTCTATCAGTCATCCATAAAATTATGAAATAAAAATGACTTTACATACATCATTTATTATTGGTTATTCTGCAAAAGTTACTATAACACTGTTTATGTAGGTGTTCTCTTCGAGAATTCTGACTGTAACCTTTCAATACTTTGTTCTCCTAAATAAATTTTATTCACAGTTTTCCATAAGAGAGTCACAATTGGTGTTGTGAACATTCCTTTTGTTTAGCCTATATATCAATCATTAAAATACAGAAAGACAACGACCATTTTAAAGGAAGAGTTCCATGCAAATATTTCTGAAGTTATATATAAATATTGTATGTGAAGGCACACATATACCCACATTGCAGGGTATTAATGTTTAGACAATTATGGATTGGAATAGAGTGATAACTTGCTACATGCCTGTGTAAGGCACAATATTGGCATAAGAACTTTAAGGGGGAGAGACATTATTTTGTCCCCAAAAAACTCTTAAATTTAAGAAGGTCTAATGCTCCTATTAGGATGATAGTAGTGTTCAACTGAACAGTTAGCAGTGTCCTCAGAATAACTATATCTGATGGAAATGCCTGCTTTGGGAAATGAGAGACAACCTGAGGACACAATACAAATTGAAGAAAGGGTAATTTAAAGATTCTATAAGGGCATTGACTCCTATATTTTAGCCTAGATCTAAAACAAATGAAATCTTCATGAGAAATCCATGAAGGAAAGAAAGAACTTCCAATAATGGGAAACTGTGAATTTACATGGTCACATATGCTTTCTATATATAAGCCAATTCTCCCTAAAGATCTTATACGTGCAAAGAGGAGTATGCACATACTTTGGTGGAATATTTTTATAATAGTTCCCCTAATGTACCTGCTTAGGGGAAAAAAAGCCTTCTAAAGTCCGTTTGAAGGTACTGGCTGGCTAAGTCATGGGAAATATGGAATTTAGAGCTCATAGGTGACAGTACTAAAAACCCCAGACCCATAAACTTATTGATAGAAAATATCTGTGGCAAGTGATTACCTAGGTGGGTTTCATTTCAAGTCCAATATTCTCTTCACTACACTAAAGCCTCTTAAAAGAAATTGTCTGTTATTGACAAGTTGAGTATAATTCTAGCTTCAAAGTAGATTTAACCAACAGTGAGACACATAACAACATAAGAAAAAGTAAATATTATGCTTAAAAGTTATAGTAAATTTAATAAATGTTATGAAATGAAAAAAAGCAAAAATACCAAGTTAAAGAAGATTCCACAGGTTCCTAAGAAATGATGGAAAATCAGCAAGTAATAGCAGGATTTTTCAAATGAGAAACTGTTCAGAATTATATAAGGATTAAAATTAGGTTAATAGTTTTAGCCCCAGAAATAAGATGGGGAAGGCAAATAGTGAGTTAAAAACAATTAGAATACACAATGGAGAATCTATCCAAAAATATACTTGAAAAAGCATTATATATTGAGAATTCAAAGACATAACCATAGAAGACAGTATGGCAGAAGAGAAACAAAAAAGCTTTTAAATTGAGTATATGTGATTTACAAGTGAATTCAACTAAACATGTAAGGAACAAGTATTCCTAATACTATATGAGGTATTTGAAAAAAAAAACAGGTAAGGAAGGAGTCCTATGAAATTCCTTTCATGACAACACTATGATGTTTATTCCTAAACCAGGGGGAGCAAAAACAGAGAAAGAAAACTATAGATCAAGTTCCCCAATGAATACTAATGCAAAAATGTTAAATAAAGCACTAGCAAGGAGATTAGAGATATATATCACAAACATAGTACTCTACCACCAGGTGGAATTTAAACCAGGAATATAGGGTTGGCTCAATATTAGGAAAACCATAAGCATAATTAACTGAATCATTAAGAAAAAAAGAACAGAAATTATATGATTATATCAATAGATGCAGGAAAAATATTTTCAAAAAAATATATAACACCTATGTCTAATTTTTTTTTTAAATGGAAAGATTTGAAAAAGATGGAAACTTTTTTAAATTAATTTATTTGTTTTCAGTTTTCAACAATCACTTTCATAAGTCTTAAGTTTTCTCCCCTCCCTTTCCCTTCTCCCCTCTCTCCCTGAGATGGCATGCAACCATATATGACTTCTACACATACATTCTTATTAAATACATTTTCACTTTAGTCACATTGCATAGAAAAATTAAAATGAATGGGAGAAACCATGAGAAAAACCAAACTAAGCAACAACACAAGAGAAAAGAGTGCTTCATTCTTCATTCTAGTTCCATACTTCTTTCTCTGGATGTGGATGGCATTTTGCCTCAAGAGTCCTTTGGGAATATTTTAAGTCCTTGCATTGCTGCGAAGGGCTAAGTCCATCAGAGACAGTCCTTGTGCACTACAGCCGTTACTGAGTGAAATGTTCTCCTGATTTTGCTCATTTCTCTCAGCATAAATTCATATAAGTTTTTCCAGGTTTTTCTGAAGTCCTCCTGTTCGTCATTTCTTATAGCACAGTAATATATCATTACATTTATAAACCACAACTTTTTCAGCCATTCCACAATTGATTGTCATTTCCTCCATTTCAGGTTCTTGGTCAACACAAAGAGAGCTGCTGTATATGTGGAACTTTTTCCCATTTTTATGTTCTTGGGGATATGGTCCTAAAAGTGATATTGCTGGGTCAAAAGGTGGAAACTTTCTTAAAATAATAAGTATTATCTTTCTAAAACCAAGAGTAAGCATTACCTGTAATGGGGATAAAATAGAACCTTCCTCATTAAGATTAGGGGTGAAGCAAAGATGCCCATTAACATCAATATTTTAAAATAATCTATTAGAAATTCCAAGAACCACAATAAAACAAAACAAAAAAAAGTCAGAATTCCAAATAAGGAAACAAAATAATCACTCATTGCAGATGCTATGTTGGTATACTTGGAGGAACTGAATGAACCAATTAAAAAACACTAATTAAAATAAGAACTTTATCCAAGTTTCAGGGTAAAAAAATAAATCCACATAATCACCTGCAACTCCAAACTCATTAGGAAGAGATAGAAAGAGAAATTCTATTTAAAATAACTGCAGATAATATAAAATATTTACAAGTTTACCTGCTAAGACTTACTCAGACATTGTATAAACACAATTATAAAACAATTTTCATGCAAATAAAGTTAAATATACAATTGGGGACATATTGATTGTGCATTGATATGCTGAGCCAATATAATAAAATCATACTTCTACTTCTTATCTTATCAGTGCCATACCAATCAAACTAAAGAATTATTTTATCAAGCTAGAAAAAATGCTAAAATTCGTCTAAAAGAGCAAATGATCAAAAATATCAGGTAAATAATGAAAAAACAAAGGAAGGTGATCTAGCAGTCCTAGATTTCAAAACAATGTTAGAGAGTTGTAACCATGAAAATGAGATGCTTCTGACTAAGAAATAGTGTGGTAGATAAGTGTAATTGATTAGGTACAAAATACACAATATCAATTGATCATAGTACTCTAGTTGCTGTTGATAAACTCATAATTTCCAGCTTTGTGAGCTAGAATTCACTATTTGACAAAAGTTAGTGGGAAAACTGGAAAGCAATTTGCCAGAAACTAGTGCAGATGAACATTTCACACTTAATATCAAGATAAGGTTAAAATGGATAAATAATTTAGACATAAAGTGATGCTGTGGGCGTAAATTATGGGAGCATGGAAATATTTGCCTTTCAGATATGTGGATAATGGATGAGTACATGATGAACAAATGATGGAGAAAATAATGGGAAGTAGAAAACATAATTTGATTTATTGTTGTTCAGTTTTTTCAGTCATGTCCACTACTTTGTGAATCAATTGGGATGTTTTTGGCAAAGATTTTGGAGTGGTTTGCCATTTTCTTCTTCATCTCATTTTACAGATGAGGAAACTGAAACAAAAGAATTTAAATAATTTGCCCAGGGTCATAGACTGAATAAGTGTCTGAGATTTGATTTTAGTTCTTCCTGACTTCAGATTCAGCATTCTATTCAAAACACCACCTAACTTCCCCTTAATTTTGATTGCATGACATTCTAAAAAGAAAAAAAAAATCCACAAAAAATAGTAATATAGTAAACGTTAGAAGTAAAAATAGGAACCATGGGGAAAAGTGAGCAACTTTCTCTTCGGTGTCATTTCTCAAATACATAGAAAACTGCATCAAATTTATTTAAAAAACAAGTCATTTCCCTACTGATAAAATTTCAAAGAATTTGAACAGTCTTCAGATGAAAAAAATCAAAGCTATTTATATTCATAAAAATAAGTGCTCTAAATCTATTGAATAGAGAAATGCAAATTATAACACACCTTTCAACTACCACCATACACTTACCAGTTTGACTAATATTATTGAAAATGATAATGACAAATACTGGAGTAGATGGAGGAAAATTGAGACCATGATGAACTATTGGAGAAGTTATGGTATAGTCTTTTCATTCTGGAAAACAATTTGGAATCATGTCCAAAGGGCTATAAAATCATGCATACACTTTGACCTAACAGTACTACTACTAGATATGTACCCCACAGAGACATAAAAATAAAAAGGAAAAATGACCTATATGTACAAAAATATGTAGCCACTCCTTTACTTGTGGTAAAGAGTTGGAAACTGAGGATATATGTACATCAATTGGGGCTGAACAAATTCTGCTATGTAATTTTGATAGAATATCATTATGTTATAAAGTATGAGGAGCAGAATCATTTCAGAAAAAAAAACTACGAAAATTTAAATAAACTGATAGAACAAGATCATTATGCATAACAATAATAACACTATAAGGATGATCAACTGGGAAAGACTTAGGTATTCTGATCAAGACAATGATACAAGATAATTAATTAGAGGACCTATAGGAAAAAAATGCAATTCAGTTTCAGAGAAAGAAGTGATGAATTTTGAGTCCACTTTGAAGAATACTTTTTAAACTTTCCTTATTTTTCTCTTTTTCCCATTTGGCAATAGGGATAAAGTGGAAACACGCTTTGTTTAATTTCACATGTAAAGTTGATATGATATTGCTTAGCTTCTCAAGAGGTGTGGGAGGGATAAGAATGAGGGAGATATTATGGAACTCAAGATTTAAAAAAAAATGAAAATTGTAAATGTTTTAAATGTAATTAGGAAATATTTAATGAAGTAAATAAAAATATTTAAAAATAAATGAAGAGTTGGATGGTTTCAGAAAAACCTGGAAAGTCTTGTTTGAATTCATGCAAAGCAAAGTGAACAGAAGTAAGAACGTTGTGCACAGTAACAGCAATATTTTTAAGGATTATCAACTGTGAAATATTTAGTTACTTTCCTTAAGACCATGATCAGAGACAATTTCCCTGGATGAAAATTTCTTTTTCCCTCCAGAGAGAGAACTGATGAACTCCAAGTATAGAATGAAACATACTTTCCTCCCATTTTCATTGTTTTTCTTGGAGTCTTTTTGCGTGTTTTCTTTTGTAATATGGTCGGTATAGAAATATGTTTGAAAAAAATGCATGAAGTTGATATGAGTCAATAATGTAGTTGAAGACAGGATTACAGAAAGCACTATTGGATTGCTTGTCTCCCTTAAAACATGTTAATTTGAGGGAAAAAGGAGGGGGGAGAGAAAGACAGAGAGAGAGAAAGAGAGAGTAGAATTGTCAATCTTTAAATGCAAGTGACAAATTACCCATTAATCAAAAGTTTATCACAATGACAAAGAAAAAATAACATTTTGAACCCCAAGACATCATTGATTAAATTTGTAAATTTTAATAACATTTCTTTTTGCAAAATGTCAAGAGAAAGATTGTCAAATATATGATGTGGAGATAATTTGAATTGCCAGTGATTACTCTGCAGTCATGAGAGATCATAAAAGAAATGTAGTAAGATTTTGCACAAAGAAAAGGAGCTAAAGAGGCAAATTTAAAATAAGTATCCTGAAGAACTGTCCCTATGCCCATGAGAAAATGGATATTCCTCAAAGGAGAGGCATTTGAGAGTCTACTGCAAAAATTAAAACCAACCAGACAAAAATTCCAACATGTTTAGAACATTTAACATGTAAAACCACCATACACACACACCAGAAATGGTTATTCATTACAATTATCAATAAAGGATTAAGCAATAAAGTCATTTTCCACTCATTTAGAAAATAAATTAAATCAAAAATAGAAAGAAGAATCATTGAAAATGCTCTTAGGAGAATGAAAAGGCAACATTAAAGTGCACGATAAATTGCAGAGCAGTTGCTGAATATGCATAATTGGAAAGAACACCTTCAATAGGTCTCCCTTGTACAAATGTAAAAAATTCGATGTTGATGATGATGACGATGACGATGACGATGATGATGATGATGATGATGGTGACAATGCTAGAACTGAAGACAAGGGACAATTATACATTCCTTTAAAATTTACAAAGTATTTTACAGACCATAATTTATTTAATCTGTGTATAATTTGAAGTGACAGTGTAATGTAAATTCTTAGAGACGAAGGACTGTTTTTATTTTATTTTTGTATCACCAGTATTTTAGCACAGTATCTTGTTCGTAAGAAACAATTATTGGACTGATTCATACCGTCTGTTTTTGAGTGCAGTAAACAGTGCAGTGCTGATCATGGGGCTTATTGCTAATCACTGGCCTTGGCATATGCTAGGGATTTAATATATGCTACTTGAGTAACTGAATATAAGACATATCTCTTGGGAAAGAAAACACACATGATAATCATAAATTATTTGTTATTGCTCCTTTTCCACTAATTAGTTTAACTATTTCCCCATTCCTTAGAAAGTTCTAGTTTGTTGTGTGTGTGTGTGTGTGAATTTGATTTTTTTAAAAAGGAAGAAGAAAGTCAAAATACCAGTACAAAACAAATAAACAGGATTAAATTCAAAACCAATGAAGAGGAAATTAAAATTTGCACATAAGTATGCCAATAAATCTTAGTGAAGTGGATGAATGTTTGCAAAAATATAAATTTCCCAAATTAGCAGAAGAGGAAATAAAATACTTAAATAATTTCATGTCAGAGAAAGAAACTTAACAAGTCATCAATGTACTACCTAAGGAAAGAAAATGTCCATGTCCAAATGGATTTAAAAGTGAATTCTAAGCAACATCTAAAAGGCAATTTATTACAAAGAGGAATGAAGGTCAATGTTATGAAACTATCAGAATAGTTGGTCACATTAATAATAAAATCAACCAAAATCATATGATTATTTCAATACATTCATAAAAACTTTGGACAAAGTACAACACCCATTCCTATTAAAAGCACTAGAGAACATAGAAATCAACGGAAATTTCCTTAAAATGATAAGTAGCATCCATCTCAAGACATCAGCAAACATATGCAATGGGCACAAGATAGTAATATTCCAAGTAAGATCAGGGGTGAAACAAGGATGTATATTATCAAAACTGTTATTGAATATTGTAATAGAATTGTTAGCTTTGGCAATAAGAGAAGAAAAAGAAATGGAAGTAATTAGAAGAGGCAATGAAAAAATAACCAAGTGGTTTCTCTTTGAAGATATTTTGATGAGATATACCTAGAGAATCCCAGAGAATCAATTAAAAATTACTTGAAATAATTAACAACTTTAGCAAAGTCATATGACATAAAATAAACCCACCTGAATCATCTGAATTTCTATATATTATTAACAAAGCCTGACAACAAGTGATAGAAAAAAAAATTCCATTTAAAATAACTAAATACAATATAAACCGTTTGGGAGTCTACATACTAAGAAAAAACCCAGAAACTATACGAATACAATTACAAAACTTTTCATACAAATAAAGTCAGAATTAAATAGCTCAAGGGGAGGCTTAGCTAATATAATAAAAAAAAGACAGTTCTACCTAAATTAATTTACTTATTTAGTGCCATACTCATCAAACTACCAAAAATATTTTATAAAGCTAGAAAAATTAATAACAAAGTTCATCTGCAAGAACAAAAGATTCAGAATATCAAGTGAATTAACGAAAAAATGCAAGGGAAGGTGGCCTAGCCATACCAGGTTTTACGCTGTATTATAAAGCTGCAATCATCAAAATTGCTTGTTACTGGCTAATAGAGTGGTGAATATTACAATAGGTTATGTACAAATATGCACCAGTCAATGACTATAGTAATCCACTGTTTGATATACACAGGAATTCCAGCTTCAGGGATAAAAACTATTGGACAAAAATTGGTGGGAAAACTAGAAATCATATGGCAGAACCTAGGCATAGACCAACATGTTACACCAAGATAAGGTCAAAAAGGGTACATGATTTAGACCTTATGGGTGATACTTTAAGCAAAGTACAAGAGCAAGAAATACTTTACCTGTCAGTTTTATGGAAAGGGCAAAATTTTCTGGTTAAATAAGAGATAGATAACATTATGAAATTCAAAAGATAAAATTTTAATTACACTAAATTGAAATGGTTTGGCCCAAATCCAATGCAACCAAGATTATGGAGGAAGTAGAAAGATAGGTAACAAATTTTATAGCTAGTATCTTAGATAAAGACCAATTTTTAAAATATATACAGAGGTGAGTCAAATTTATAAGAATACAAGTCATGTTCTGATTAATAAATGGTCAAAAGATATGAACAGGCAATTTTCAGATGAAGAGATTAAAGCTATCTTATTGTCACATGAAAAATTGCTCTAAACCATTGTTGATTGGAGAAATGTAAAATAAAACAACTCGGAAATACCACATCACACCTATCAAATTGAGTAATATGACGAAACAGGAAAATGATAAATGTTGGAGATGCAGGGAAATTGGAACACTGATGTATTGTTGATGCAGCTGTGAACTAATCCAACCAGTCTGGAAAGCAATTTGGAACTATGCCTAAAAGACAATAAAACTGTGCATATACCTTTTGATCCAGCAATGCCACTACTTGATCCATGTCCCAAAGAGATCATGAGAAAGGGAAAAGGACCCACATGTGCAAAAATATTTATAGCAGCTCTTTTTGTGGTGGCAAAAAGTGAAATTTGAGATGACGTCCATCAGTAGGGGAATGGGTAAACAAGTTTTGATATATGAATGTAATGGAATGCTATTGATCCATTAGAAATGATGAGTAGGAAGATTTCAGAAAAAAAAACTGGACTTATATGAACTGATTCTGAATGAAGTGAGCAGAAGCAGGTGAACTGTACACAATAACAGCAACTTTGTGCAAAGACCAACTTCGACAGACTTACCTGTTCTCAGCAATGCAATGATCTAAGAGATTTCCAAAAGATTCATGATGGAAAATGCCATCCACATCCAGAGAAAGAACTATTGAGTCCAAATGCAGATTAAAGTACACTATTTTCTCTGTTTTTCTTCTTTCTTTGTTTTACCCTTTTGTTCTGATTCTTCTCTTACAATAGGACTAATGTGGAGGTATTTTTAATATTATTGTAGATGTTTAGCCTGTATCAGGTTGTTGTTTTGGGGAGGGGAAGGAAAGGGAATTAGAAAATAAATTAGGACTCAAAATCTTATAAAAGTGAATCGTGAAAATTAATAATAAGTAAATTTAATTTTAAAAAATCATGTGCTTATTTGGACCTGATCTTAGTATACTGTGTGAGACATAAGATGATACATTTTGGTCTTCTTATTTTCCAGTTTTCCCAGTAGTTTTTGTCAAATAATGGTACGTTGTCTTATTATTGTCACACTCTTTAATGATATTTGTGTTCATATGAATCATTTTTTTGACCCACTCATTCTTTGGGTTTAGATCATTTGAGTTCCAATTAATTTTAATATATCCACAGCAATAGGTTAGGTAGTTTTGAATTTTTATTCAATACAATTTTTTGAATTTATTGAATATAATATTTATTATAAAATAATATTTAATAATATTTAAAAATTTAAAAATTTAAAATATTAAAATAATATTTAATAATATAAAATAAATGAATACTCATTTACTTTGAATTTTATTGAATATGATATTTATTGCATTATGATTTGAAAAGTATGCATTTAGCATTTCTCCTTTTCTATATTTGCTTGTTTGGTTTTTATACTCTAATATATAGTCACATTTTTATGTAGGTGACGTACCACTGAAGTTGAAAAAAAATTCCTTTCCATTCCTATTGAGTTTTATCCAGAGGTCTATCATATAAAACTTTTCTGAAATCCTGTTAACCTCCTTAATTCATTTTTTGAATATTTTATGGTTAGAATTATCTTATTCTAAGAGGGAAAATTGAGTTCCCCACTAGCATAGTTTTACTATTTATATACTAATGTAACTCATTATACTTCTCTAAATATTAGGATACTATAAGATTTCACACATACATATTTAGTGTTGTTATCACTTTATTGTCTATGGTTCTTTTTAGCAAGATGTAGTTTCATTCATTTCCTATTTTCATTGGATCTATTTTTGTTTTGGTTGCAGCTGTATGATTCCTACTCCTGCTTTGAAAAAGCAGCTGAAGCATATAGATTTTGCTTCAAACGTGTCTTTACCCTGTGTATACGTGCTTCACATGTGTTTCTGGTAAACAGAATAGTTTAATATTCTTTTTTTATCCACTCTGCTGTCTGCTTTTCTTTTATGGGTGAGTTTATCTCATTAAGCTTGACAGTAATGATTACTATGTATTTCCATTCATCCTATTTTCCTCATTTATACTTCACTCTTTCTCTCATTTTACTCTGTTCCCCTCTTCATAAATGTTCTGTTTCTGACTACTTTTCCCTATGACCTGCCCTCCTATCAATCATTCTCTATGTTACTCCTTGAAAAATTATACTTAGTATGCTGAGTAGGTTATTCTAACTCCTTTGCTTTCCAGAATATCATATCCTAAGCCCTTCAATCCTTTAATGTAGAGGCTGCTAAAACCTGTGTAATCCTGACTTGGGTTCCATTATCTTTGTTTCTTTCTGGCTGCTTGCAGTATTTTCTCCTTGGGCTGGGATCTCTGGAATTTGGTCATAATATTCCTGGAGGTTTTAATTTTGCAATCTTTTTGATTGGTCTTTGTTGATTCTTTCAATTTATCTTTTTTTCTCTCTAGTTCTAGGATATCAGGAAACTCTTTCTTGATAATTTCTTGAAAGAAGATACCTAGGCTCTTTGTTTAACCATGGCTTTCAGACTAAAAATTGTTAAATTTTCTTTCCTCAATATATTTTTGAATGATATATTTCACATGTTCTTCTCTTTTTTACTCTTTTGATTTTGTTTCATTCTTTCTTGATGTCTCAGAATAATTAACTTCCACTAGCCCAGTTCTAATGTTCAATGAATTATTTTCTTCATTGAGATTATGTACCTCCTTTTCCATTTTACCAATCCTAATTTTTAGGGACTTTTCTTCAGTGGATTTTTCTACATCTTTTTCCCCCCATTTTTTTGTGGTTCCATTAAGAATCTGTAGATTTTTTTTCCTGATTCTCTTGCGTCACTCTCATTTCATTTCCTTATTTTTCTTCTACCTCTCTTACTTGATTTTTGCACTTCTTTTGAATTTCTGTAGGAGTTCATTTTGGTTCCAAGACCAATTCACACTTTTCTTTGAGGTTTCCTATACAGCTGTTATGATACCGTTGTACACTTCTTAGTTTGTCTTTTGATCTTCCCTGTCACCATAGTAACTTTCTATGGTCAGGTTTTTTATTATTATTATTTTTGCTTCTTTTTTCAGTCCATTCCTTGAATTTTAATTTTATATTAAAGCTATACTCTTTTCCTGAGGTGGGGGTGGGGGTGGCTCACCGTACCAAGCTTCAAGATTTTGTCCTGCTGTTTTCAAAGCCAACACTGGAGACCTTTAAGGTTTTGGTTCTTGAAAAATGGTATAATCTAAGGAAAGATATGTAACTATTCTCCTGACCTATGCTCTCTTCTGTGAGTGGTAACAAGCACTCTTTTCTGACCCAGAACAGTGATTAAGGTCCCCAATACCTGGTAACCACACACTCTAGACTTTTTAAATTGTCTTTGACTGGAAAATCATTTCACCTTGTCCTTTTGTTGGTTCTGTCACTCCATCATTCATTTTATGGTATTATTGTAAAGGTTCTTAGTGGTGATTTTAGGACAGTCAGGTAAGTTCCTGCTTTACTTTGCCATCTTGGTTCCAGAAGTTCTCTCTGTCATTTTTTAAACAGAGAAGTTTGGGCATACTATAGATGTGAAGTGTTATATGTATTTTCAGATGAGGTCACTGTATTATAAATTTTACTTAATTGTTTTTCTTCATTATCATGCCTTCTATAAAGATGAAGTAATGTATAAATGTAATATGCAAATAAAACACATCAATACAACTTATAACAAATTTTATCTGTTGTAAAGGAAACTATTCTTTGAAGTTTGTATAAAATACTTCATCTAAACTTTTTTATGATTCCCTTCCATTCAATTGCAATAGTATTAATAGTTATAATTATTTTATTATACATACTCAGGGGGAGGAGCCAAGATGGTGGAATAGAAAGATTCACATATGCTAGCTCTGAACCCACAACCCATAAATTACCTATAAAAAGAACTCCCAACGGGTTCTGGAGCAGTGGAAGCCATGCAGCAGCAGAGTGGAAAAGATTTCTGTTCCACAGAACCCTGAAAAACTGTTACCAAAAGTCCACCATGCACCGGACCCGGAACGGAGCCCAGCCCTGCCCTGGCCACGTGGCCCCGAGAAGAGCAGATCTGAGAAGCCTTCAGGGATGGAATCTCTGTGCGGCTGCAAAGGTCCCTCAACTCACAGGCCCACAGGTCATTTGCAAAACTACGCAGATATGGCCCATATTGAATTGCCTGCCTTCCCAAAGGGAATGGGTGGGGAGGAAGGGATGGGGAAAAGTTGGAACTCAGAGTTTTAGGAACAACTGTTGAGTATTGTTCTTGCTACTAGGAAGTAAGAAATACAGGTAATGGGGAATAGAAAGTCATCTGGCCCTACAGGACAAAAGAGAAGATGGGGTCAAGGGAAGGGAGGGATGATAGAAGAGAGGGCAGATTGGTGATAGGGGAAATTAGAATGCTCGGTGTATTGGGGTGGGGGGAGGAGACAAATGGAGAGAAAATTTGGAACCCAAAATTTTGTGAAAATGAATGTAAAAAGTTTAATAAATTAATTTATAAAAAAATTTTAAAAAAAGATAGATTTCCATACCAAACAAAAATTAAAAAAAAAATTATACATATGGACTCCCATTTGTATAATGTTTTACATTTTCCAAAGTGTTTTTCTTTCCTGACTCACAATAATACTCTGATATAGAATATGCAAAAATAACACTCATTTTGTTGATAAAGGAAGTAAAGCCCCTAGGAATGATAGATCTTGTACATAGGCAAAAGGTAGAAATTTCAAAACATGAGTTTTTGTCCCTAAATCCTGAAAATATTCATTGCAGTTTATGATCCAATAAGGTGCGGCAAAACTCTCCTTTTCAACTAGGCTATCCTAATACCTCTAATAAAAAAGTCATTTATAACTTTCTGGTACTCCTTTTTAATCTGATATATCTTTTATTCCCTTCTTGCTACTCCTCATATTCAGGTCTCCTGTCTTCATATTTTGGCTCAGGTTGCCCTCCATGTGAAAAATATACTGCCTTCTCACCTCTACCTCTCAGAATCTTGAGTTTCCTTCAAAGTTAAGCTCCAACGTAATTTTCTGCATAGATCATTTCCTGATTTCCTTTACATCCTTCTACCCTCCCAATACCAAAAATTCTAGGGACTCCCAAAGGTAGTCCCAATCTCACAGATACCAGGGCTTCCCCAGTGTATACAGTGGGATACAGAACACTGTATATCAACTGTGAAAATGTATGATAAACATTAATTTTCTAACTTTTGTCAGGAAACAAGAAGCTACAGTTTTATGAAAAACACATTGCCACTTTATTCTTACTGTAATCCTTACTATAATATTAATAGCAGTTTGCCAGTTAAGTAGCTATTATAATATATTGGAAATAATTCTGTCTTTCCATTCAAAAATAAAACATTTTTTAAACCACATGAAAAACTTGGATTTGTATCATGGCTCTGATAATTCCAGGTGTGTGATCTTGTATAAGCTACTTAACCACTCCAACTCAGGTTTTACAAGTTTAAAATGAGGATATTAGCTCTTAAACCCATTACCTCACAGGATTGCTATAAGGAGAGTATTTTGTACACATTAACATTTTAATGTGAATGAACAAAAAATCATTTATTAAGTACATACAGTGTGCCAGAATCCATAAATAATACATAAATGTGAAATTATTAAATTAATTGTCAAATAGATTTAGTCTTCAAGTTAATAGTATTTCAGTGATTAGCTATGGGAGCTTAGGTAGAATTCCCTAATCTTACAGAATATCTTCATCAACATATTCACATCTAACTGCAGAGAGGAGTTTAAAATATATTCCAAAGAGTATATAAACAATCCTAATGTATCTTAAGCCTAAAGGGATTTGTTTCAAATATTTCACACATAAAAAAGAAGAGAGAGAATGTTGTGATCACCTGAGTACGAAGGGAAACAGAGATATAGGAGATGACACCAAACATCTAATTTGGGGACAGAGCAGATAAACAATAGTGACAGAAAGGAATGGTGGAAGAAAGATTAGGTAGAAAGGTGAACACAATGAGAAATACTTGAAAGGAGGCAAAAGAAGCGAAGTTAGATTTACAGGATTAAACAGAACAAGATTCATAGTGTGGTTAATGCTCTGAATTAAAAAAAAATACATATACCTACATGAATTACATGGCTAAAAGTGTAGCTGGACAATATATTCACCATATTAATTAGTTAGAATCTTCTGTCATGTTAAAATTACTATTTCCTAGGATGTCACAACCTCTCAGGAGCTATCTCCTGTTTATAGAATGAAAGGCGTTGGAGTTGATGACCTCTAAGTTCCTTTGAAATTCTATATCTATGACTTTCTGTGCAATCAAGTTGAGAACAGAAATTCTTAATTTGAGTTTTGTAGCTCAAATACTCTTTACTGCACTGCAGAAATACACCTAACTGAAATCAAGATGATGATCTTCTCATTGCTTTCGCTCTTGCATCTTTAATCCATCTTCCACAAAGCTGACAAAATAATGTTCCTTTGGGACAAATATGATTAATACATTCCTTTGCTCCCAAGTTTTTCATGATTCCTTACTAATTGTAGGGGAAAATATAATCTTTTCAGCTTGACATGTAAGACATCCACAACTGGGCTAGAATCTCTTTTTCCAGTATTACATCCTATTATAAACTTCCTCATCCCATATATTTCAATAAAGTCAGACTGAGCAGCTAGCTATTTCCTTCTCTCAAAAATCCATCGTTTGCTTCTGCACACACACATAAGCTGTCCCACATGCCTAGAATTTACATCCTCCTTATTTATGGTACTAAGACTCTTTGTCTTCAAGACTGTTCACAAAGTTTTCATTTCCATGTAGTTTTTTGTGATTTCTTGCAAATCATTAGTATTTTCTCCTTCACAGAATGTGTTACGTAGTTACATCGGTATATGTTTCTCTCCCCCTCTCCCCTTGAATGCAAATTTTTGAAGGTGGTGATAGTTTCTGTTTTGTGTATTTATCTCAAGTGCATAGAGATAGTATATGCTTAATGTTTGTTCATTGGCATCAAATCTGTATTTAGAGTACTGTACTGCATTGAAAGTTCTGTGTTATAGACTCAGGTAACTATTTCATTCTGGAGTCCAAGGTTCATTTCCTGTAAAGAAACAAGGCTTCTAGCAAATCACATTCATTTCTCTAGAGAGCATTCCCCTAACAGATTAGTGATTTTTAAAGGAATCTTTTAAAAAGTCAGAGCAATTTGCCCCATGTGTAGCAAGATTCCCTTTTAATAGCTCACCAAAGTGCATTCTGCTCCCATCTTATTCTTCAAAACCCAGGGTTAGTTTCAACACTCCCTATCCTTGGTGAAGCTATCTGCCTACCTACTCCTAATAATCCATAACAACTTGACTCCTACCCTCAAAAATTCTCCTTTACATAGTTTCCTTAACAGTTGGCCTAATAATGCTTCACCTGATATCTCTTAATAATAAAACTAGGTAACACTTAAGTTTTCTAACTAGTTGTCTCACAGCCATAATGAAAAAGAGACAGAAAGAGACAGAGAGACAGAGACAGAGAGGTGATTCAGTACTGAAACTTCCTTTCTGTTCATCTGATTTCCTCCCTTTGCTCTTTCCATTCTCTTTCCTTGGCTCACCTTGCATCTCTTTGCTAACAAATTGAATCCCCACACTTTCTTGAAAAAACAATATGAATGTCAACTCTTCCACACTGAATTCCCTGAAAGATGCTGTCTATAACAATATTTCATCCCTGGGACCTCACAGACATTTTATCTCTCTAATGACCTCATCCTGGATTTTAAAGTTTGTCATTTTAAAGTTAGTAGCTATAAAATGGGTGATGGATGGAATGTTGGACTTAGAGTTACAAAGGCCTATTTTCAAATTCTGTCTTAGAAACTTACTAGCTTTTTGCCACTGGGCAAGTCCCTTATCCTCTTTCGGCTTCAATTTACTCATCTATAAAATGGGGATATTAATAAAGACTACTTCACACGGTCACTGTAATCGTCAAATAAGATTTAATATATATATGTATAATATACATATGTATGTATACATATATATATGTATTTTCAAGTCAATGTCTACAACTGGATACATTTAAACTATTTATCCTCTATCCCTCTATCATCTATACCACTTTGCAAACAATAAAGTGACAGTGCTGACTTCATTGTTCTATACGTTTGTGAAACCTTAACAATTTCCCAGTTCCATTCAAAAAACTGAACTGCTTTGATTTGAACTGTTTTAGGAAGATTCTGAAGATCAACTGGAAAGATGAGATCTTCTCTAGAGTTGAACTGCCAAGCATTAAAAATTCTGTTGCAGAGAATGCAGCTCTAATGGTCTGGTCATGTTTTTCAAATGCCATGTGCACATTTTCCTAAAATACTATCTTATGGAGAACTCACATAAGGCAAGCCCTCACATGGAAGTCAGAAGAAGTAGTACAAGAGCACTCTCAAATTCTCCCTGAAAAACTTTAGTATTGATTGTGAGACATGGAATGGCAGAGGCTGTTTCTGGAGCTCTCATGTCACAGACAATAAGGGGGGTTGAACAACTGGCCAGAAGCAGATGACTGGGATATTTTTGCCAGCACTGGGTCAAGACTATGTTGCTTTGCCCATGCTTAGATGTGGGTCCTAGGTGGCAGTTCCAGGGTGAGGAGGAGATAGTAGAGCTTGCAGCTGCAGTGTAGGGATATCCTTCTCACAGTTCCAGGGCAGAAAAGAGAGCTTGTGATCTTTCATAGACCAGAGCACAGGCCAGAAGAGTAATAAATACCTGTCCTTAGATCACAACACCTTGGATGGACTAAAAACTCACTGATCTCTAGAAGTATATCTGAAAACAATTTCACAAAGCCCCTGATAATTGGGACAGTGTGCCTTCTACCCTGGAAGTAGAGTCCTACTTTAATAGAGACTTAAAAGTCAACTAATAAGCTGGGAAAATAATCAAACAGCAAGAAAGAAAAATCACACTATAGAATCCTGCTTTGGTGATAATAAAGATCAAAATATATAACCGGAAGAAGCCAACAAGGTCAAAGATCCTACATCCAAAACCTCCAAGTATAATATGAATTGGTCTCAGGCCATGGAAGAGCTCCAAAAGGGTTTTGAAAATCATGTAAGAGTTGAGGAAAATTTGGGAAGAGAAATGAAAGTGATGCAAAATCATTAAAAGTGAGTCAACAGCCTGGTAAAGGAGACTCACAAAAAAAATATTGAAGAAAATAACACCTTAAAAACAGACTAGGACAAATGGCAAAAGAGGTCCAAAAAGCCAATAAGGAGGACAACATCTTAAAAAGCAGAATTGACCAAATGGAAAAGGAGGTTCAACAGCTCACTGAAGAAAATAATTCCTTGGAAATTAGAATGGAGCAAATGGAAGCTAAAGCCTTTATGAGAAATCAAGAAATGATTGTGAGACATGGAAGTTGATGGCAGAGGACCACCCAGCATAGTGTGTCTGCATCAAAGAAGGTTCTGTGCTCTATGAGCAATGGAAACATGAGATGTGCAAATCTAGAGACATCTCAATCGCAAATTTTCAAACTATTTGTGCAAAATATGTGGTTGAGCTTTCTGAACTCATATTAGAGTGATCAATCACAGTCAAACACACTGCACCTTGACACCAACACCATGTTGTCATTGATCCTCACAGTGTACCAAGAATGCAGAACAGCAATTTATCATTTACATATCTATCTGCTATATCACTTTGTAAACTATACACTGGACACATAAATGATAGCTATCATAATTTTTGCTTTTGTTATTATTATTATCTCCATTTCATAATCTATTTGCAAAATTCCTTAATAAGCTCCATGAGGACAGTCAAACCTCAGTGTGCCAAATACTGTGTTAAATGCTCAAGATAGAAAGAAAAGCAAAAATAACAAAGAAAACAAACAAAGAATCACTAATAAAAATGGTCACTACTCTTGAGAAATTCATAGTTTATTGGGAGAAATGACATGCAAACAACTAAGGGATTTAAATGATAAATTGGGAAAAGAATGTCTCAGAAGGAATGTATTAAGATTAAGCAATGGAAAAGGCTTCTTGCAAATATAGGGGTTTAGCTAAGACTTGAAGGAAGCCAAGGAAGCTAAGAGATGGAAATGAGAAGGGAGATATTTACAAGAGGAGTTGGTGGTTGGAGCAGCAGACAATATCCAGTGCAAATATTCTGATTTGAGAGAAACAGTGTCTTGGGTAAGGAACAGGAAGGAGGCCAACATCAGCAGAACACAGAAAACACAGAAAGGAATAAAGTATATAAAGAGCAGAAAGTTTAGGAGAACAGTTTATTATGGGCTTTTGTTAAAAAGAAGATATTATGTTTTCTCCTGGGGATAATAGGAGACACTGGATTCTAAGAACAGTGATAAAAAACTTACATGTAACCTCAGTGACAAGGACACAATAGACACTTACATGGTTCTTGAATTAACTGAATTAGTGAATTTAAAAAGCAGTTTTATTTCACTTTCAGGTAAAATGATCTCTTTTGTTTCACATCCTTTTCAACTAGTTTAATAAGCACCTTGAGTACATAATATTGAGGGCACAAAATAAACCAGGAAAATAAATTAACCAATCTCTTCTGTAAATGAATTAGCTATCAATTATTGATTTTGCTTATAGAGATCTGTGGTTCTTGTTTAAAATCCTGGTCTTTAACCGGTTTTAACACCTAACTCTTTCTTTTTGCAACCAACTATCTTTATTTCTTTTGTGAGCTTTGATTGTATTTATCATAGTTAGAACTTTCATTTTTCCAGTGTCAGCAACCTAGCCTCTCTGGACTCCTTTGTATTGAAGCATTCTCTATACCATAGCATTATGTATGCTTCAGGATGTCTAACTTCACTGTAACCTATAGACCTAACCTTTCTGACACTTAATCTAAGAAAGAATGATAGTAAAATAAAAACTCAACATCTAGAGAAAGGTGGTAAGGAAGCAGAAAGATAGCACTCCTTTTTCTTTCCTTAAGCAGCTGATGTATCTACACCATCTCTTCACTTGTCTCTTTAGGTTAAAATGCAGGAAATACTAGGATATAATTGTAAAATACTGATCATTGAAGTGGAATAACTGAGTTCTAGTCTTAGTTTTCCAATTAAATAATAAGATGACCTCTGACAAGCCATAAAGCTCTAGAACTCAGTTTTTTCATTTACAAAATTGAAGTATTGAAAGGAATTACCTTTTAGGTCTCTTCTAATCCAAATATTCTGTTTCTCTTTCCTACATATGACATGCCTGATTAATGAAGGCATTTTCTGAGGAAGAAGATGTGTCTAGAAAACAAATTTAAAATATCTCTATCATTCACTTTTTTACCTGTCTTCCCTTCTCACCTTACTCACCAGAAGACATTGCTGATATATGGAGAGTAAGCTGCATTTCAGCCCTCTTTACAAAGGATACCTATCACCACAGCTGAAATGATCATATATCAACCTATATGGATTGTTCAGTGTTCAAAATAAATGGCCTGACTGTGCCATGGCTCATTAATTTCAAATGCATTGACATAGCTGTAATCCCAAGAAGTCAGCAGCTCTTTCACCCATAAGGGAGCCAGAGACACAGAAAGTCATCCAGGAAGTATGGATGTCAACTTCTTGAAGAATCACAGTTGCCTGTTTTCACTGAAATCTACATCGGCCTGGAATGTGGGATGGAGCAACAGGTCCCCTAATCAGCTAAATCAAATCATCTGGAAAATGCATCTCTTGCTTTTCAATTTGAGCTATTCCACCAATCTCTAAACTGGATTCAAACTTGTTTAGATAGCATTAAGCTTTTGGGAGAGTGCTCACATATCTATCCCTCATGTCAAATAAATCAAGATATATTTACAAGTAGTGAGGTTTTGGTTTTTTAGTGTCTTTTTTTTGGTAAAATTCCTCACATGTAGAAATGCAGATTCTGGAGTTGTGCATTCTGGAAACGTTAAAGTTATAGGAGGGAACATCTAACAGCTTATATTTCACACACTGTAGTCCTTTAGTTTTAGTTGTTCAGCCGTTTTTAGTATCTGACATTTTGCGCCCTGTTTGGGGTCTTTTCTTCTCCAACTCATTTTATATATGAGGGAACTGAGGCAAACAGGGTTAAGTGACTCACCCAGAGTGAGTGTGCGAGACCAAATTTCAACTCATGAAAACAAGTCTCCCTTACTCCAGTCCTGGCACTCTATCCACTGAGCTACCTAGTTGCCCAATTCTTTGGTTATTTTTGACTAATTCATTCCTGAACTAGTTTTGTTTTTGGCAATATGCTGTAGGAGAAAGATCTCTAGACCTAAGGTAAGAATTCCTGAGATAGAACCCAAGTGCACTCACTGAACTAGCTGTGTGGCCTTGGGCAAAAATCTCAGTCTCCCTGAGTGCCAGTTTCCTTATCAGAATACCTACACTATCTCATTATGAACTCGTGGATACAGAGTATAGGAGGCGGATAAGATGATGTACATAAAGAAAACTGTAGTGACAAACTTAATTTGCCATCATGGTCCATGATGACAAGCACGATCTCTTCCCAGGCCACCACTGAAAGTTTTTCCAGCTTTGAACTTACTAGAGCTTGTAATTTCTGTGGCATATTCATTAAGAACTCAGGGTCTACTCAATATGCTGCAATGAGCAATATAGCAGCCCTTTGTTATTTTTATGGAAATGATGATGGTTCCATTGAAATATGAATTCAAGGTTAACTATGAATAAGGCATTCTGCTTGGTACACTTGAGGAAGATGGATGATATAGTGCTAAGTCTGGAGGGAAGAAGACCTCAGTTCAAAACCTTCTTCAGACACTTATTAGATGTGTGACTGAAGAAATTGTTTAATTTTTCTTAGCATCATTTTTTATTTGTGAAGTGAGGAAAATAATAGCACCTACCTGCATCACTGGGCCAAAGTGACAATCAGACAATACTAGCCATCATCATCATTGGCGGTGTCGTCATCATCACGATCTTCACCATCATGTATTAACTACATGCTATCAAAACACTGAGTCCATTTGACAGAAAAATCAGCCGGACCGAAACTCAAGATGATCTTGGTTCAAGACCTGCTTGCAAGAAGCACAGTCTTATGACCCTGGATAGGTAATTTAATTTTTCAATGCTCCTAGACAGTCCCCTAATACAGTAAGCATTTGTATCTCTAGATGGGTAGAAGTAGATTCCTCATTCAAATTTCCATACTTCAGTGAACTCAGAGGTTTAATTTAAAATATTTATTTTAAATATATATGTATAAATTCAATTAAATATATTATGTAAATAATATTTAAAAATTTTGTGTAAGAACCACTAAAAATTATTTTATAGTTCTGTGTTGATTTGTGACACTGCATCCCATCTGTGCCTATAAATCTTTTCAGCTGTATAATTTAATTTCTGAAGGAAGAACATGTGATCAATGTATTCTACATGGGTAAAACAATATATCTTAGGGCAAAGGTGACACTTCAGTCTATTCTGCCTTATGATGATAAAGACCTGCCTTTTAATATTCTAAGAACAGCAAATCCTTCCTGACATTTGACAAAGCATTTGGCCTCCATAGGTGATTTTGAACCTCTATTCCTGGAGCCAATTAAGCATTGTCTCTGAAGAGTCCTGAGAACTCCTTTATTGGAATTCACAGACAGCCAATGGTGCAGAATCTTGATTTACAGTTCCTCACTTTTAGCCTAGTGAAACTCGAACTATGAGGTTGTGAAAATGTGTGGATACCCCAGCTGTTCATTTATGCTTATGAATTTTATTTCTGTCCTTATGAGAATTGTTATCTGTTCTGTTTATGAAATGATGCTTAAAGCATTTAATCCAGCCTAGACTTAAAGCTGGACATCAGGCCCCCTACCCATAAAAAAATATAAAGAAGCAGTTGGTTATCTTTAATGACCTTACTTTCTCCAGTCTTGCATAACCGATAACCTAGGGAATTTCGTTTATTCTAGGAAAAATAGTTAATTTTACACAGACCCAGTGGGTAGCAAGGATTAGTAGAGGCAAACACATCTTCTTTGAGACTTTTAACTGCATAAGGCTTTCCACACATATCTAGGGATATTCCAAAAGGAACAGTTTGAGATCAGTAAAAGATCTTCATTGTTGCTATATTTTATTTCTTTAAACAAAACTTCAAATGATTCTTAAAAATATTTTGAGGTTAAAACAATATATTTAAATTGATGGCTTTTTAGTCTTTAGATAAACAATAATTGTAGGGATTAAAGTGCAATTTTGAATTATAATGAAAATATATTAGTTTTGAAATACTTGGAGATAATTTGCAAGATTAAATGGCAAGATAAGCAACAGTTCCATTTACAGAAATCATAAATGACAAAGTCCACAGGATGTCAGAAACAAATCATCTTTTTCCCCTATTCTAATAATATGCTTCAATATCTGCTGTAATTTTAAATTTATTTCAGTTCTGTATCTTTATATTGAGAATCTGTTGTATGGTTACCTCGTTTCTCCCATCTCCTACCTCTCTCTCTCTCTCTCTCTCCTTACACAACACCTTTTATATCAGAGATTTCAATCATGTGACCCATGACTTGACTTACGACCCACAAGTCTCTTGAGTGAGTAGAGCCTGGAAAAGATGTAATTGGGAAATACTTAAATAAATAAACAAAATACAAGAGAACGTAAGTACTGTTAATATGTAGCTTTACAAGTAATTATGGAATCCAAAGGGATCTTACAAAGGATTTTGTCTGAATTAGCGGACCCCATTTCTATTAGAGTTCACCATCACTAGTTTAAATGACTGTCAGACTATATGACCTCTAAAAACCCTTTCAACTGAGCTTTTTGATTACATAATTATAATTTTATGACTATAATAACAATGGATGAATTTCCTATAACATAGTCATAAAATCATAGAATTTCACTGGAAAGGATTTAAGAATCAAGTCTAACCCCATTTTACAGATGATCAAACTTTGAACAGAGGATAAATGATACACCCAGGATAAAGTGTCTCAAGCAGTATTTGAACGTCAGCCTTCCTGACTCCAATTCTAGTACATCAACTTATATTAACCCTTGAAAGCAGAAAGTACACTTTTTTTTACTTCTCATTTTGCAAAGGAAGATACTGAAGCCCACATATATAAACTAATTTCTACCAATATCACACAGATAGGAAATAATGGAACTGAGATTTTAATTTATGTTTTAGGAATCTAATTTCAATATATTTAAAGAATCTCACTTTACCCCTCCTACATCCTTCACTATTCCTCCTGTGTCTAACTTGGAACGTCAAATTAACCTTATTATGAGACTAGGAAATGGCTGCTGGGCATTCATTCTTGACTTTAAAAATGGCCTATGAATAACATGAAAATCAATTAGTAATATGTCCATTATCTACATTTACATGGTGCGTAGTTATTCATATTTCTTTAAATTTCCTTTCTTCACCTATTCTTCTGTCTGTGAGAGATTTTGGCGCTCCCATTGTCAACTCTAATGAAATACAGTCAAGACTGACTAATGAATTTTCTTCCATGAACCTTTCATGTTTCCTAGTTCCTGCTGTGTTGGAGACACTGTGATTCCTTTTACATAAATCGGTCTTAGGAATTATAGGGTAATTTTTGAATTATCTCATCTATAGCTCATATATTCAGTCTCTATTAAATGGGGAAGCATTATACTCTGAATCCCGTACCACATCATATCTATTTTTGTCTTGGTGATCACTAACCTGAATTGTTTCCCTATTTTACTATTTACCTTTATTCCTGCCCTTGATGGAAGTAATAGTTAACTGGGAAGAGAAAAATAATGGCTGCTCTGTCCATGACTTTGAAAAGAATAATTTCAAAATTATAACCCATAGTTATTTTTTTCTACTAATTATTTGAAGATCAGCTTCAAGCCATGATGTCATTGGTTCAAAGATGTAGAATTCAGAGGCCATCTGAATCAACCCTCTCATTTTGTAGATAAACACGTTAAGGCCCAGGAATAAGTGGCTTGAGCAAAGTTCCATAGGCAGTATGTGCCAGATGTAACATTTAAACTCCAGTTCTCTGACTCTAGACCTACTACTCTTACCATGACAACACAGCTTCTTTCATTCTTTGTTTCATCTGACTGTACTGACTTTGCTTCATCTGACTATATTGTACTACTTCATTACTATTTTCTTCTTTCTTTTCAATTTTTCACATCTCTGCTTCTGAATGTTTTTACACTTCCACTTTTTACAATAATATAACCTCAAACCATCTTCCCAAATCAATGGAATTACAAATAAATTTTATCTAATCCAATTTCATAAGTGGTGATTAAGTTGATACTATGTGTAAGGTACTTAACTAGTTTTTCAGGACTCCTAGATATGATTAAAAATTAACAATTCTTATGCTTCAACGGGTGTACAATGTGTGAGCAAATAAATAAATACAAATAATTTGAAGAGGAAGTCAGTATAAACCAAGAAAAGTTTAGCAAAGGAAGTGACATGTGAGATGCATATTGAGGAACACTAAGTGATGGAGATGAGGAATCGCATTTCTCCACTTATAAAGAGTATCTTGTATACAATACACCGAGCCTGGGGGTAACAAGTAGCAAAGAAATAGAAAGATAATTACCTCCTCTTGTTGTTTTCCAAACATTTTGAAAGTTAAGATGTGTCAAGGCAATTCACTAAGCATTTATTAAGCACCTACTGTGTTACAAAAACTTATTTCAAATTGACTCTTCAAGTTTACACAGGATGATAGTCTGGTATACAGAAGCACCTCATCACTGATTTCTAGTTGATTTCCCTTTCCAGCCTTTACCTTCTCTGTAGACATATTGCACATATCATAGGAAAAAAATAACATTAAATAAAAATATTATGGGTTGATACCTAGAATATTAAAAAAAAAAAACCCTGTCTTTGTCTATGAACTACCAGCCTAAGGAATACATATACTAATAAATTAGTCTCAGTAATAATTTGATTTTTGAAACATGATTAAAATCAAAATATATTTTGCACTCTTTAACATGTACAATGGATACCATATTGTTGACCCTTTCATTTGGTGGGGAAGAGGCTGAAAGGGACTCAACTTTTCAATGATTGAAAAACTAAAAATTTAAAAAGAAAACAGTGAAAGTTACAAAGAAAATTAGGTAGAGGAAAATGTACATTAAATCATTGTGATTGTGAATGTCAATATGAATTTACTCATAAAACAGGAACTCATAAAAAGAAAAGATTAGAAAACAGAATCTAATGATATATTTTTAGAAGAAGTACACTTGAAACAGAAAGGCATATGTGGAGTTAAAACAAGGGGCCAGAACACAGTCTATTGCTTCAGCTGAAGTAGGAAAGACAGAGGTAGAAATCATGATCTTAGACAAAGTAAAAGCAAAAATAGCCCTCACTAAAAAAGATAAGCATGAAAATTACAACTTGCTAAAAGACATCACAGACAATAAAGTGATATTAATGCTGAACTTATTTGCAACAAACTCCATAGCATCCAAATTTTTTAAAGGAAGAGTTAAATGAGTTAAAGGAGGAAATAGTAAAATAATACTAGTAGAAGACCTTAACTTTCACAACTGAAAACAACATAAAGCTAAACATGAGAAAGAAGTTAAGGAAATGAATAGAATATTAGTAAAGTTAACTAAGATAGACTTCTTTAGAAAATAAAATGGGAATAGGAAGGGGCATACCTACTCAATATCGTGTTAATGCCAGCTATTTCAATAAGATAAGAAAATGTAATTGAAGGAATAAGGAGAAGCAATGAGGAAACAAAACCATTACTATTTGTTGTTCACATGACAGTATACTAAGAGAATCCTAGGGGACAAGCTAAAAATTAGCGGAAGTAGCTAGCAAATTTAACAATGCATCAACATTTCTATTTATTTCCAACCAAACAGCAGGAAGAGAGGAAGAAAAATTCCAATTAAAATAACAATAGAATACATAAAATTCTTGTGAATTTAGCAACCAAGACAAACCCAGGAATTATATGAACACAATTACAAAACACTTTTCATACAAATAAAAACAGATCTAAAAAATTGGAAAAAATATTAATTACTCATAGGTAGGCCAAATTGATATAAAAATGGCAGTATTACCCAAAACAGTCTATTTATTTCGTGCCATATGACTCAAACACCAAAGAATTATTTTATAGCGCTAGATACAGCAAAAACAAAACAAAACAAAACAAAAAAAAACAACCTATAATTAGTCTGAAAGAATGAAAAGTCAAGAATATAAAAAAAAAAAAATCAATTAAGAGGTAAATGAAAGAAGGTGGCCTAATTGTCCCAGCACCTTTCAAACTATATTACATAGCAATAAATACCAAAACAATATAGCACTGCCTAAAAAATAAAGTAGTGGATTAGAAGAATATATTAAGTACACAACACAGTATTGAATGGCCACAGTAATCTAGCATTTGATAAACACAAAGATCCAAACTTTTAGGACAAGAATTCCCCAATTGACAAAAACTGCTGGGAAAACAGAAGAGCAGTTTTGTAGAAACTAGGCAGAGACCAACATGTCACACTTTATACAAAGTTGAAGTCAAAATGGTTAAAGTATTTAGCCATCAAGGCTGATACCAGAAGCAAATTAGAGCACATGGAAAATTTTATCTGTCAGATATATGTACAGGGACATTTTTTTTTATGACCAAACAAGAGATAAAGAGGAGCAGAGAAAGTAAAATGGATAATTTTGATTCCACAGAGTTAGAAATTTTTTTTGCACAAACAAATATAATGCAGCCAAAATCAGAAGGAAACCAAGAAAATGTGTGTGGGGGGGGAATTACAGCAAATTTCTCTGATGAAAAAGGCCTTATTCCTTAATTATATAGGGAACAGAGCCAAATTAATTTAAAAAAAATAAGAGCCATTCTTCAAATGATAAATAGCAAAGGGTATGAACAGGTAGATTTCAAAAGAAGAAAACAAAGCCATCAATACAATATGAAACTGCTCTAAATCAGCATTGATTAGATAAGTGAAATGTAAAACAGCTCTGAAATATCACTTCTTATCTATCAAATTAGGTAACATGATAGGAAAGGAAAGTAAAAATTCTGGAGTGGATGTGAAAAAATAGAGTTATTAATGAATTATTGGTGGTTGTGAACTTATCCAGTGATCTGGAGGACAATTTGGAACTATGCTCAAAGGGTCATAAAACTGTGCATATCCTTTGACCCAGCAATACCATAATTAGGACTATATCACAGGAAATTTAAAAAAAGTAAAGAGATCTACATGTACAAAAATATAGCTACTTATAAAAATCTTTATAGCTACTCTTTTCATGGATGGCAAGAGATTGGGAAATTGAGGAGATGCATAATAACTGGTTAATGACTGAACAAGTTGTGGCATATGATTGTGACTGAATACTATTATGCTCTGAGAAATTACAAGCAGGATGATCTCAGAATACCTGGAAAGACTTGTATGAACTAATGTAAAATGAAGTGAGTAGAAATAGGAGGATAATGTACATAGCAACAACAATATAGTAATGATGATAGACTATGAAAAACTTAGCTACTCTGATCAAGACAATGATCCAAGATGATTCCATAGGACCCAGGGTGGAAAATGTGATCCACCTCCAGAAAGAGATCTGCAGTACTCTGATTGCGGATAAAGCATTCTATTTTCATTTTCTTGATGTTTCCTTCTCTTTATTGTTTTTCTAACAACTTGGCTAATATGGAAATAAACCTTACATAACTTCACATGCATAATTAATATCATATTCCTTGCCTTCTCAGTTGATGAGGGAGTAGTGGGAGGAAAGGAGAGAATTTGGAACTCAAAGTTAAAAAAAAGAATGCTAAAAATGAAGAAATAAGTAAACTTTTAAAATAAAGTTATAAGTCGGAATATGATTAACAAATATACATCTTAGAATGGTGTTGATAAAGTAATTTGCTGGTTATTTATTATTTTTATTATAGATTCAGTCAGTTCACAAGAAACTATTAAACACTTAATATGCTCCAGGAAACATGTTAAATATCGGTGTTATAAAGGTAGCAACAATGAAAACAACAGAAATTCTTTCACTCAGAGACATTAATAATAATATTCTAATAAGAGGTGATGACTTACAAATAATCAGATATCTAAGAATCTACAATAGAGTAGAGGAAAAGTTATCTAAATTGAAAATCATTATCAGCTGGGAAAACTGAGAAAGACTTTCTAGGGAAGGTGATCTTTGAGCTGAGGCTTGAAAGAACCCAGGGAAACTAAGAGGCAGAGATGATGAAACAGAATGTGAAGAATGAGGGCATGGAAACTGCAAAGATATGGAGACTAGAAGATGGAGTGCCATGTTCAAAGATCTCCAGTTTTGCTAGATCATAGACTGAATCAAGGAGGGTAAATCAGAGTATGGCAGAAAAAGAAGTCTGAAGGCATTGGTTATGAAGAATTTTTAAGGTCAAACAGAGAACTTTACATTTCATCGTAGAGTTAATAGAAAGTCACTGGAACTCGTTAAACTGTGGTGGAGGAGGGGTGATATAATCAAACTTAACACTTAATCAGAATCACTTTGGGAGCTACATGGAGGCTGCATTGAATGAAGATACCATGGTAAAAGTAATAGAGGGCCAGCTTGGAAGCTTGGAAGGTCTGGATTTAGTTCATACCGCTAATTGACTTTTGACAATTGCTTTAACTTTTTACTGCTACAGGGATCTCTTTAAACATAAAAGCTGAACTAAGTATGATTGTACATTAACAGAGAAAGTACCACCCAACCTTGATAGGATGTTTCCTTAAATGAAATTTCATCATATAAATGAAATAAAGTGTTTGCTTTCTATCGTTATTGTTACTGTTACTTCTCCTTCTCCTCCTCTTCCTACTACTATTACTAATACTTTCATCATTAATATGAATAATTATTAAATATATATTTTTAATTTGAACATACAAGTTGTACCTATATATAAGAAATTAAACTGTAAAAGGTAAAAGGGATAATATTGAGTTTTAAAGTAATTGTTTCTGGTAGTTGTTTAATTTGTGGCATACACAAACACACACACATACACACACACACACACATATATATATATAATACCTTTAGACTTAAAATTACTCCTCATTAATAATAAAATTATTAGTAAAAAGGTATTTTGTATATAACAGAAATCAAAAACCTGTTAGTGACTGTCACTAAAACCTAATATGAGTCTAATCATGTTTTGTAGCACTTATTTCTCATGACTCAATCCAACTTATATGATAAAATTCCTAAGATTTATTTTTTGGAGTTCTATTGTTGAGGAAATCCTTTAGGCTGTAGACATACCATAAGGAACTTAATGATAATCAGTGGCAGCTTAAAACACTTTACTTCAAAGACATCTTCTTAATTGTCTTAGAAAGCATGTTTCCTGGTGACTTGTTTATTTTGGCATAAATGATCTTTGGATACAGTCAAAATATCATCAATATTTTGCAATGACAGTGTGAGTCTCAAATGACATTGTATTTCTTGCTCAGACTCAGCTTCAAACATTTTAAATCTCAAAGAATACTGTACCTAGAATCACAAAGACAGTTTCAAATTCCATTTCTGATATAACTCGTGACACCAAATTTTATTACTTTAAAAAATTTCTGAACCACATAATTTTGTAAAATGGATGTGCAGTCTGTAAATACAAATTTCATCGAGTTTGGGGCAGGATCAAATAATTTACTATCTGTAAAAAAAGTTTTGCAAGTCTTAAGGAACATGTACACACATACAAACATGTATATACATATATTTAAAATTAGTTATCTTGCTATTAATGATAAGCACTAGATTCTGTGATTTCATCGTGTTTGAAGCTCACTGATAAAGAAACTTCCTTTACCAGTGCCGATGGCACCATCTTAATAATTTGTAATTTTAAAGGACTGTCTAAATGCAGTACTAAGAGGTTAAGTGATTTACTTTGGGTTATGCAGCCAACATAATATGTATTCTAAAAGTTTTCATGTAATTTTAAATTAGTAAAGCTTAAGAATGCACAAAGATTTTATGAAGAAACTGTATATCAGAAATAGGCATTGAACCCCTGTCTTCCTGGATGCCTCTCTATCCAATCAGAAATGGTGCCTTTTTAAATAAAAATAAATAACAACTGTTTAACTATTTAATAATAAAATAAAAATGCATGATAATATAATATTTATAATAATAAAAATAACCAAATAAATATTAATTAAAATAAGTTAAACAAACAAATCAAATTAATAATAAATAAAAAGTTTTATTACTATTTTTGAATATTATTGTGAGAATATATTCAATATTACATAATTTCTTTCAAAATATTAGCTATTTCAATCTATTTAACTATTTGCTAAAAAAAGTTAGAAAATCCTTGAAGCTTTGAAAAATTCCTAAGAAAATGTTCAGATAGGAATTATTATCTTTACTATGAGTGACTTATAATTCTTTTGTATTTTATTAGTGCAACCAAATCTGAGTTAATTATAAGGTTGTCCAGCCTTAAATATAATCACTGATATTAGCTATGACTCTAACCACAAACCGCTCTGCAAAGCTAGCAATAAGAACCTGAATAATTTTTAGTAGCAAAGTAAAGCAGTTGGAAGACATAACCTAAATGCCCATGGACTGAAATAATCTCATGTAGCTTAACTAGTTTTTCCTACAAAGTAGTTTAACTTAGTTTTATTCCATGAAGAGATAAATATTTCAAAAATGTGTTTAATTTTCTTAAAGGCAGAAGATATAATTTGAACAATTATTATCAGTAGTAAATCTATTGAGTTATGGATGAGTCCTAGTCCAGTAGGTGAAGGGAATGAGCATCTATTAAACAATTGCTATGTGACAAACACTATGCTAAATATTTAGCAAATATTATTTCATTTGATCTTCATAACATTATAAAGTAGGTATCATAATTATCCCTATTTTACAGATGATAAGCCTGAGGCAGAAAGTGGCTTTTTTTAGATAAAATAGTCATTAAGTGTGAGGCTGAATTTGAACTCAAATATTCCTGACTCCAGAGCCAATGTTCTATCCTATCCACCACAGAGGGAAAGGGAATATGCCTATGGACAGAGAAGCTTGTTCTCAATACCCCAACACTTCAATGGGTAACAAAGGATTAAGGTCAGAACAAGTGGGGAGGAGATGAAGGGCAAGGAAATGAAATGTAGAGATACTTGGTTTATAGGGTAACAGAGTCAGAGACTAGGTGGGAATGAAGTAATTGCAACTCAAAAACAGGAGAACATTAATATGATAGTCATCAGAAAAGCAGATATATTGAGTTGGTGCAGAACATAGCTAGGTGGGACTATTTATAGTGTTGTACATGAAGTCAAAAAGCCATGAATTCATTATTCTACTTGAAACATTTACTAAATTTGTGACTCTGGACAAGTCACTTAACCTCTCTCCTCACTTTCCTCAGTTGTAAAAAGGTTTAATAGCACCTACATCATAGGGTTTTATAAGGATGCAATGAGATAATCTTAGCAAAGTACACTGAAAATCTTAAAACACTGTAAATATGATGTTGATGTTGCTGATTCTGAGAATAATGATGATGATTGTGGTAGTCAGGAATTATGTTACTATTCTTCATTTTAAGAGCTACAGTAATCATTCTTCATTTGCATTGTTTATTTGAGAAAATGTTTCATGTTAGAGAATTTTTCCCAAACTTAATATCCATTTTCAGTGGACATATTATGTTCCTGCCTTCTTAAGCAATGGACACAATCTTTAATTGATGTTTCTGAATTATCAGTTGTTTTGAAGAGTATTGATTCTAGAGTTGAAGACATGTTAAATTCCACATCTTCTGCTTATTATTATTTTTCTAATTTTGGAAAAGTCACTTAACCTTCCTTGGTTGCAGTTTCATTATCTGTAAAACAAGGGAGTTGGGTGTGATGTAATGCCCTATGCTGTCCCTCCCAGTTCTAGAATGATTATCCCAATTTTGAGGTGGAGGCAGGGTGTTACTTCCCATTGGAAAAAATACTTGGCTCAAACCTTGGAGCAATATGAGGGGAAACACTTAAAAAGAAAAATAGATTGAGATTGAAATATGGTACATAGTTTAGGGCTCATCATACATGCAAGTGTTGGGCAAACTGTAAGGTGCATCAGGCTGCAAATCCCAAATATAATCGTAGTGCTTATCCAAAATTCATTTCACCAATAGCGTTTCTGTCAAAAAATAAAACTAAGAGCCAGGACTGAGGCTATAACTACAGCAATAATGATAGAAGAGCAATGGGAAGCCAAAATTCATTTCATGAAGGAGCAGTGACTTGTACTAGAAAGAGTATTGGACATGAAATCAGAAGGATTGGGTTCCAATCCCACACTGGCTACTTAGTTCCTGTGTGACCTTAGCCAATTTATTTAACTTATCTCACCCTTAGTTTCCTAGGGTAAGAGAAGGCAAAAGCGATTAGACTGTATAACCCATAAGATCCTATACAACTCTCACTTGATGACGCTATTTTCACTCATAGGATATCTCAATTTTATTTTAAATATAGGCCTTAATAGTTCTATTAGCTGGTTCCCAAGTCCACGTATCATTACAGATGACAATAATTGTTTTGTCAATCATTTTACATTATGAATGACACACATGAAAGTGTTCTGGTGCAAGTGACGTTTATTGCGTGCTATCTTGACTTTTAATTATGTTGGTCATAAGGAATAATTCCAGTAGATTTCCCTACTAGAAACTGATTATATTTGGTATATTGATTATATGAATTAGGTAGGGATAGTTCATCATTATCCTATCTCTTCTGTTGCTTGTTTTTGTTTTAAGCTTGGAAAAGTTATTGTTCATTTCCATATGCCCTATAATGAAAAAACATCACGAAATTTCATAGCTGGGACCTTAGTGTCTCTTTAGTACAACTCCAAGCTAAGAAGAAATTCTTTCTACTATATCCTTGAGAAATAGTTATCCAACCATTTTTTAGAAGGACTGTGTACTTATATGTAAGTCTATTCTAGTTTCAGGAAGACTTCACTAACATTAAGCCAATATTTATCTGTTTGCAACTTCTATCCATTGCTCCCAATTTTGAACCAAGAAGAAAAGTATAGACCCAGAGTTGTGGAATCTGAGACCTTTTATTATTTGAATTCGTTCTGTGAAGTTTGGATTCAGTCAAAGGGTCACACTTGAAGACTTAGAGAGTAACATGTGGTCTAGAGGCCTCAGGTTCCCCACCCTTGGCTCTAGGCCCTCATCAAATGACAATGTTTGGAAAATTGAAGACAACAATTATGTTACCTCTGAGTCTTCTCTTCCCATTCAGACAATTTCTATGTGTCATCATTTTAATCATCTCTTATCATCTTGTTCTTCCTGACCTGTCTGTTTTATCGTAAAAATATTTTTCCTTAATGTTCCATGCAGAATTAAAACAAATGTTTCAGATATATGACATCTGGCAGAGTCACTACTTACTAACCACTTCATCATATAAAAATCTAGTTTCTTTCCATGAAATCTTAAATTACATTTTTCTTTTGTTTCTGTTTTTGCCACCCAATAACAGATCCAATAACATTTCTGGTACATTTTCATGTATCCTATTGCCTAGCCATGGATCTGCCAGCTTAAATTTCTATATCTGACTAATTTTTAAAGTTAATTATAGGATTTCACATTTCTCTCTGTTCCATTTCATTTTACTAAATTAGTTTCACCATTGTACACTACCGGATTATTTTTGGCAATTTCACCAAAGTTGGCACTTCGTAAAATATTTTTGTCCCATGATATTTATCCCATTCAGTATCTTGCTATCCATATAAGTATGTAAGTTGTATGTCAAAATTATTGATATAAATCTTGGGGGGAGCCAAGTGAACAGTAATCGCTATCTCCCACCCCTTGTTGACCTTGACAAACCCAGAGAATATCTCCCCAGGAAAAACCCTGGAACAGTGGGGTAAATATTCTCTTAGCTCATGAGGCTAGGAAAATTTCTAAGGAGGATATCTCTTGCTGTGGCTGAAGGGGACCAGTGAAAGACCAGAACTATCCCAGACAGCCCTATCTCAGTAAACTGGGAGAAGATCTTGAGCTCCAGGGGGTTGAAGCCTGTAACCACAAACACCAGGACCCCAGGCATGTCTTAGCATCCCAGGGGACTCAGGAGCACACTAACACAGATGGAATCACCAACCACTGAACTTGCCTATACTCTAGCTCTACAGAGGAGATGTCCTGTGGTCAAACCAGCCCCCCCACCGCCCCTGCCTTGGATTTATTGAGCTAGCTCCAGGGTAACTGTGGGGAAACTCAGAAAGACCTCACCTAGCCTGTGCTTTCCAACACTAGCCAGTTCAACACCAGGTAAGGGGCAGCACTTTAGCTTCTAGCTTAAAGAACTACAGGCTACAACACAAAAAGCCTCAAATTTTAGGTTCAAGAATTATGATGCAGATCCCTCTGTATCCCAGATGCAGAGATCTACTTTAAAGGCCAGGAAAAGGATGATTATTATGAGTAAGAAGCAAAGCAGAAAAGAAAAGACCATAGAATCTTTCTATGGGGACAAGGACCAAAACACAAATACCAAGATGTCAGCATGAAGGCTATATTTCCATCTGAAATTTCAGAAGGGAATTTGAACTAGTATGAAGCACAAAGAGCCTTCTTGGAAGAGCTCAAAAAGGATTTTAAAAGTCAAATTAGAGACATAGAAGAAAAATTGACCGATGACTTTAAAAGATACGAAAAAAGAAATCACAGAAGAATTTAAAAGGATAACTGGACATAAGGAAAAGGAAGTACAAAACCCAACGGGAGAAAATAATCCCTTTAAAGGAAGAACTGGGCAGATATACAAGGAGATATGAAAGTGAACTGAATAAAACAATTTGATAAAAATTAGAATTAGGCAAGTAGAAGTAAATGAATCTATGAGACATCAAGAATCAGTCAAACAGAATCTAATGAATGAAAAGCTAGAAGAAAATGTGAAATGTCTAATTGGGAAAACAACTGACCTGGAAAATAGATCCAGCACAGAATATCTAACTATAATTGGTCTACGAAAAAGTAATGATGAAAAAAATAAGACCCTGGACAATATCATCCAAGAAATCATCAAGGAAAATTGACCAGAAGTCCTAGATACAGAGGGCAAAAGAGTCATCAAAAGAATTCACAGTTCACAGTAGTCAATGAATATAACAATCTACTGTTTGGTAAACTCAAGGAACTGAGTTTCTGGGATAAGAACTCACTGTCTGACAAAATCGCTGGGAAAACAAGATAACAGTGTGGTGGAAACTGGGCATAGACTAACGCCTGACACCACACCCAAAAATAAAGTCCAAATGGATACATGCTCTCAGTATAGAGATTGATACTATAAACAAATTAAGGGAACAAGAAATAGTGCATTTGTCAGACTTAAGGAGAATAGACAAATTTATGACCAGACAAGAGATAGAGAACATTATGAAATGAAAAATGGCTAATTTCGATTACATTAAATTGAAAAGTTTTGCACAAACAAACCCAATGCAACCAAGATTAGGAGGGAAGCAGAAAACTGGGAAATAATTTTTGCAAACATTTTCTGCGATAAAGGTCTCATTTCTAAAATATATAGAGAACTGAGTCAAATGTACGTCATCCCCAATTTATAAATGATCAAAGAATATGAACAGAGAGCTTTCAGAGGAAGAAATTAAAGCTATATATAATCGTATGAAAAGTGCTCTAAATCACTATATATTAGAGGGATGCAAATCAAAACAACTCTGAGGTACTACATCATACATATCAGAATGGCTAACATGACAAAATAGAAAGATGATGGATGCTGAAGAAGATGTGGGAGTGTTGGAACACTAATTCAGTGTTGGACCTGTGAGCTGATACAACCATTCTGGAGATCAATTTGCAACTATGTCCAAAGGGCTAAAAAGATGTGCATACCCCTTATCTAGCAATATCCCTTCTGGGACTCTATCTCGAAGAGGTCACAGAAATGGGAAAAGGTCCCACATGCACAAAAACATTTATAGCAGGTCTCTTTCTGATGGCTAAAAACTGGAAATTAAGGGAATATCCATCAATTAGGGAATGACTGAACAAGTTTGGTATATGATTGTAATGTTATACTATTGTGCTATGAGAAATGATGAACAGAGACACTTCAGAGAAGCCTGGAAAGACTTATATGAATTTATGCTGAGTGAAAGGAGCAACACACAGCAACAACCACAGTGTGAGAGGAATTTTTCTGGTAGATTTAGTACTTCATTGAAATGTATGGACTCAAAAAATTTCCAATAGACTTTTGTGGCAAAATGCCTTCCACATCCAGAGAAAGAACAATGGAATTGGATCATAGATAGAAACAGACCATATTATTTTCATAAAACATAAAAGTTTTGTTTTGTTTTATTTTATGGTTCCTCCCATCATTTTAATTTTTTTTATGCAACATGTATTCAATGGGAAAGATCTTACTCCATCTCAGGAAGGGTGTGGAGTGGGAGGGGGGTTGATGGGAAGGGAGGGGAAAAATCAAAGACATATGGAAGTTTTTTTTGGACACTGAAAGCAAATAAAATAATGTAATTAAAAATATCTTGGGGAAAAAAACAAGGACAGGAACACTCCACTGTAGAACTCCATTTCTCACCTACTTTAGAATTATATTAATTTTTTTACTCACTCTTCTTTAAATACATTGATGGAACCAGATCCAAATCTGCTAAACACAAAAACTATATTCTCTAATTTATTAATTACAAAGGGTTGGTTTTTTTAGTGCCAATAATTCCTTATTAAATTATATCTATTCTTGTGATACTGTTAGTCTACTGTTTCTGAAGACTCAAATCTGAGAGTCACTCAAAAGCCGTGAGAGAAATTGATTATTGTATTAAAAACCAATTATCACTATTTTATTAAAAAAACAATTTTTAAGTTTTGATCCAGACTTTTCCCTTTCTATTTCATTAAGGCCCAGTTCTTGTTAAAGTCAGTCCCTGAAGGACATGAACAATTGAGGAAAATACTCCTGGACCTGAATCTTGGGCAGGACCCCACTCTAGTAGGAGAAGTAATATTTGTTTAGAGTATAAATCGTGTGATGTTTGCAGTCAAGTTGTTAAATGTTTTCAAAAAGGATGAACAGGGCATCAAGATCAGCTAGTGTAATCATGGTAAATTTTTCAATTTAAAAAGGCCACAAACCAAGACCAAAGTGGAGGGAATACTGGTGCATGATTTTCTTTGTGTAAATGATTGTGCACTCAATGCAGCCTCTGAAGCTGAAATGCAACGAAGTATGGATCAGTTCTCTGCTGCCTGTGCTAATTTTGACCTAATGATTAGCACTAAGAAAACACAGGTGCCACATCAGCCACCACAGCCATACGTGGAACCATCAGTTATAACAAATGGATGAGTTTTGAATGCTGTGAATTAGTTCACTTTCCTTGGTAGTGTACTTTCCATGCACACATTGCCAGAAGTAGCTAATGTTTGGAAGGCTCCAAAGAAAAGTAGGGGAGAGAAGAGGTATTAGAATGCCTATCAAATTGAAGGTCTACAGAGCTATTGTGCTGACCTCATTGTTACATGCTTGTGAAACATGGACAGTCTAGCAGCGCCATGCCAGGAAACTGAATTGCTTCCATTTGAACTGTCTTAGGAAGATTCTGAAGATCACCTGACAGAATAAGGTACCATACACCGAAGTCCTTACTTGAACTGAATTGCAACACGTCCAAACTATGCTGCAGAGAGCCCAACTCTGATGGACTTCTCAGGTTGTTCAAAAGTGAAATACATACTTGTGAAAAGGACAATTTTGTGGAGAAATTGCATGGGACAGGCAACCAAATGGTATTCACAAGAGGTGGTACAAGGACATTCTCAAGGTCTCAAGAACTTTGGAATTGATTGTGTGACATGTGAGACACTGGCACAAGACTACTCAGCATGAAATGCTCACCTCAGAGAAGGTACTGTGCTCTGTGAGCAAAGCAGAATTGAAACAGCTCAAATGAGATGTACGATGTGTAAATTTCGAGCATCCGCCCTAAATGGTCATTCAGATTATCTATGCCCAATCTGTGGTAGAGCATTCTGAGCTTGTATTAGTCTGTTCTGCCACAGTTGTACACATTCAAGAATAAAGGACAACAACCAACCAAATAGCATGCAGTCTGGAAGAGGGTAAGCCCTGGGGAAAGAAGGCCCTATCCTTGTATCCTCTACTACAGTTTAAGGTGACCCAGCTCATGAAGGGGAAAACTTGCTGGAGAGGTCTGAGTGGAGATGGATTCCCTTGTCCAAATTACTGAAAGCTGCTGGATTTCCTGGTTAAGCTATATTCTCAGCAGGAGTCGCTGAAGACATCGCACACCTTATTAAATATTTACCAGTCAGGGTTGATTTTCACTTCTCAGGGGTATTCCCTTTCAGAAAGGTATTTAAGGTATTTAAGACTCTCAGGGTTTCCATTGGGATTTTTTGGTTACTGAGAGAAACCACTGATTTCTAGCTGAACCTAATTAATATATTAATTACTACCTTTTCAGATACTCTGTCTCTCAGGGGCTTTCATTCATCTCAGGTCCCTCAGGTTTGCACAAGATAGAACACATTAAAATAAGTATACAGGAACAGTGTACATAATGACATCAAATAAATAAGACTAAGGGCAAAAAAAGAAAGATTGGTCGCATGGAAAAAGCAAAGGCTAATGGATGGAAAGGGGAATGGGCCCTTTTGATATCTACTTTTGATAAAGAGAACGCAAGGAATATATCCATGCATGCTAAGTGATTCCCCTGTGAAAATGGCATGATGAGATCACAAAGAGTAAAATAATGCAGGAAGGCAGGCAAAGAAAAAGGCTTGTGATTTCTGTCTTTAAAGGATTTATATGCATTTATATGCATTTGTATATCATAGTTTCACTGAAAGATAAAAATCTCTATATTGAAATAGACACTTTACTGGAGGAATACATTGCTGTTTGTTTGCTTCTCAAGCAGTCACTGAATTGAGTCCTAGGGAAAGGAGTGGGAATTTCATGATGCAATTGTAGAAATTTTCCTAGCATTTATGACCATGGAGTTAGTATTATGCAACATGGTTGGTGCTCCATTACAATCTTTTTCCTTTAATAAGTTCCAAATTCTCTTTCTCCTGGTAGCCCCTCAGAACCCTACTGAAAAGGCAAGCAATATTATATAAATTACATATGTGAAGTTATGCAAAACATATTTCTATGCTACCCATATTGCGTAAGAAGAAAGAAAAATAAAATAAAAACTATACTCCAGTGCATACTCAGAGTTCATGAGTTCTCTCTCTGGAGATAGATAGCATTTTTCATGATGGGTTCTTTGGAATTATCTTGGATCATTTGTCTTGATCAGAGTAGCTAAGTCTTTTATAATTGGTAATCTTTATATTACTATTACTGTGTAAAATGTTCTCCAAGTTTCTCCTCATTTCATATATTTCATATATGTCTTCTTAGATTCTTCTTAAACCATCCAGATTAGCAATTCTTATAACATAATAGTATTTCATCACTATCACATATGATGATTTGTTCAGAAATACCTTAATAGGTAAGTCATTCTCTTAAATTCCCACTCTTGGCTTCCACAAAAACAGCTGCTATAAATATTTTTATATGTATAAGTCTCTTTCTCTTTCTTTTGATCTCCTCAGGATACAAACCTCTTAGTGCTAGCAGTGGTATTGTGAGTCAAAGGGTATGCAGTTTTATAGCCCTTTGGGCATAGTTCAAAACTGTTCTCCAGAATGATTGGACCAATTCACCACTCACCCCCGCATTTGTCCTTTTCCATTTCTCTCTTGTTTCAATTTGAACTCTCATCAATATTGATTTAGATCATCATTTCAATGTCTATAAATAGCTTTGATTTCTTCTCAGGAAAATTGTCTGTTCACATCCTTTAACCATTTATCATTTTGTAGTGACTCATTTTTTTTTATGCATTAAGCTCAGTTTCTTACACATTTGATAAATAAAATTTTTTGTAGAAGTAACTTGCATTAAAATTTTTCCCCTTTCCCAGTTTCCTTCAAATTTTATCTTTATTGTGTTGCAAAAATTGAAACTTCATGTAATAAAAATTATTCATTTTACTTTTTGTGATCCTCTCTAACTTTTGCTTCATTGCAAAATCTTCTTTTATAGGTCTGACAGGTAATTGCGCCCCCATCCTCTCTTATTTTATTAATGCTGTCACCTTTTATGTTTAAATCACTTATCAATTCTCACCTTTTATCTTGCCATAAGGTGTGAGATATTGGTATATGCCTAGTTTCTGCCAAACAACTTTCTACTTTTTGCTGCAACTATTACGAAATGTTGAGACCTTGATTCAAAATACTGATTTAACAAACAGCAAATTACTAGTCATTTACTACAGTACATTCTGTACCTAATTTCTTCCACTGATCTATCACGTTATTTCTTGTCCACAACCAGATTGTTTTCATGATTGTCATTGCCATATAAAAGTCTGCAATCTGGTAACCTCCCTCCACAATTTTTCGTTGACTGCCCTTACATTGTTGAACTTTTGTTCTTTCAGGGGATGCATTATTTTTCTAGCTAGATAAAATTATTATTTGATAGTTGGACATAGCACTAAATATGTAAATTAACTTTGATAGAATTGTCATTTTTGTTATATTGACCTCACTGACCCATAAATAATTAATTCTTCTCCAATTGTTTAGATCTGTCTTATTTTGTAATAAAAGGATTTCATAACGGTGTTCACATAATCACCTTTTTGTCTTAACAGGTAGAGTCCCGATGTTTTGTGTTGTCTCTATTGTAAATGGAATTTCTCTTTCTCTTTCAGCTGGATTTTATTGGTAGCATAGAAATGTTGATGATTTATATAGATTTATTTTATATTTTGTAAGCTTGCTAAGTTGTTAATTGTTTCAATTAGTATTTTTTCTTTTGAAGTTTATTCTTTTCGTCTAAGTATTATCTCATTTGGAAGGCTTCAGGTTCTTCTCCATTACAAATGATGCTTTCTTTTATATTTAGGTACATTCCAATTATCATTTTAAGAATGACTAGAGTAATGGCTATGCTTTCTAATATTTTTAAAAAGGAGTGTATATTGTATTTTTTCAAAGATTTTATGCAAATATAGATAATATATGATTTTTGTTATTGATATGATCAATTATGATGATAGCTTTTCTAATATGGAATTAGTTCAGCATTCCTTGTATGAATCTCATCTTTGATCTTTAGTTACCTATTACTGTAATCTACTTGCTAAAAATTTCGCATCAATATTCATTAAGGAATTGGCCAATAGTTTTCATTCTCTACTTTTGTTATCCGTGGTTTAGGTATCAAAACAATATTTGTAGTATAAAAGTAAATTGGTATGTCTCCTTTACACACACACACAAACACACACACATATATGATACACACACATCTACCTATTTCTCTATCTATCTATCTATCTATCTATCTATCTATCTTATATTCTATTAGAACGAACTGTTCTTTAACTGTTTTGTATAACTTACTTGCAAATTCATCTGGTGCTGGGGATTTTTTCTTAAGAAAATCAATGAGGATCCGTTCAATTTCTGTTTTCTAAGATGGGACTATTTGAGCAGTATTGTTCCTTGTCTTTTTATCTGGGTAGTTTGTCTTTCTATAATAGTCATTCATTTCACTTAGACTTTATTGTACTGCAATGGACAAATCAGCTTCCAATAATTGCTTTAGTTTCCCTTTTATTTATAGTACATTCTTTTTCATTTGTGATAGGGATAATTTGGTTTTCTTCTTTATAAAATACGTTTAACCACTGCATTACATAATTTACTATTTTCTTCATAAGTATATTTCTTAATTTTATCAGTTTATTTGATTCAATTTAAAAAAAAATGTGTTTTCTTGGATTTTTGTGATTTCCAGTCTGGTGTTTAACTGTAGATTTTAAAGTTATTTTTCTTGCTGTTTTAGTTTTGTACTTAATTAATTGATCCATTCTTTGTCACATTTTGATGTAAATGTATAGAGATGTAGAAAACAATTCCCTAAATACTACATCAGTTTGCATTGCATAAATTTTGGTATGTTTTCTCGTTGTTGACATTCTCTTTAATGAAATTATTGGTTGTTTCTATGTTTTGTCCTTTGATCTACTCATTCTTTAGTATTAGATTAATTAGTTTGCAATTACTTTAACCTAAACTTCTATAGTTCTTTATTTATTGTAATGTTATTGCATTATGCATTTATTGCATTATCATCTGAAAAGAGTATATTTAGAATATCTACTTTTCTGCCTTTGTTTATAAGGTGTTTATTCACTAATAAATGGTCAGTTAATGTGAAGATGTCAGGAGCAGCTGAGAAAATGGTATATTCCTTTCAGCTCCTATTTTGTTGTCTTCAGAGTTGGGACTTTTCTAAAATTGTTTTCATCTCCTTGACTTCTTCCATGATTGTTTTATAGCTAGATTTATCTAACTCTGAGAGGCAAAAGTTAAGATCTTCCATGAGTACAGATTTATTATTTCCTCTTATAATTTATGTAACTCTTCCTTCAAGAATTTGAATGTTATGCCCTTTGGTGCATAGATATCTAGTATCAAAATGACTTCATTGTCTATGGTGTCTTTTTAAATAAGATTTAATTTCTTTGCTCATTTCCATTTTTCTTTGAGATAATGTGAATCTAATTGATTCACTTTGTGAATGTTACTTATGTAGAATCCTTCTGACTGCTCTAATATTGAAAATACTGAAAAAAAAAAACCTCTTTGAAGTTAAATTTTTTATCTTCCCATAAAGTAATGTAAGCAATTTAACCTCTTTGAGTCTCTTATGTTTTCTCTTTCTTATTAACCCTTTCATGCTTCTCTTGAGTCTCATATTTGAATGTTCAGTTTTATATTCATCTCTGGTCTTTTTAACAGAAAAGCTTGAAAGTTCTCTAGTTCATTAAATTTCCTTCCCCTGAACCCTTGAAACATTATCCTCAGTTTTGCTGGGTAGATTATTTTTTTCTTGTAGTCCTATCCCCTTTGTCTTTTAGAACATAATATTCCAAGACCTCTGCTTCTTTCAAGTAGTAACTTCTTAATCCTATGGGATCCTGATAGTGATGCAAAAGCTTTGAATTGTTTCTTTGAATTGTTTTGAATTGATTACTTGAAGTATTTTCTTCTTGACCTGGGAATTGGGTTATAACATTCCCAGCATTTGTCATTTTGGAATATCTTTCAGGAGTTGATAAAATCTTCTTTCAACCTATTTTTCCTGCTGGTTCTATGATATTGGGGCAGTTTTCCTTGATACATAATGTATAGGCTTTTCCTTTCATACTGATTTTCAGTAGTCCAATAATTCTTAAACACTCTCTCTTTCATCCATTTTTAGGTCAGTTGTTTTTCTAATGAAAATTTTCCATTTTTTTCTCTATTTTTAAATTAATTTTTACTGTTTCCTGAGGTGCCCTTGAGTCATTAGTTTCTTTTTGTTCAATTCTAATTTTTAAGAATTTTTCTTCATTAAGTTTTTTTTTTTTCAATAGAGCAATTTTTAAGGAGCTATTTTCATCAGTGCAATTTTGTACCTTTCTACATTTGTACAATTCTATTTTTGTGGTGTACTTCTTCCTTTCTTCCTTCCTTCCTTCCTTCCTTCCTTCCTTCCTTCCTTCCTTCCTTCCTTCCTTCCTTCCTTCCTTCCTTTCTCTCTCTCTTTCTCTCTCTCTTTCTTTCTTTCTTCTTCTTTCTTTCTTTCTTTTCTTTCTTTCTTTCTTTCTTTCTTTCTTTCTTTCTTTCTTTTCTTTCTTTCTTTCTTTCTTTCTTCTTTCTATTAAGTTTTTATACTTTCTGTCTCTCCAGAATTTCGTTGGAAGCATTGTTGTAAAGAAGTTTGGAAAGGAATGTTAGGAGAGTTCAGCTATAATGTCTTCTCTGTTCCACCACCTTGTCTTTGCTCCTCCTGGCTGTCCATTTGGAAGACATGTTGGGGAAGAAGCTATTTTAAGGAACAAGTTGGAACTGAAATCCTCTTATGAATTTTACAGTTCTGAAGTTCACTAGCAATATTTACTGCCTTATATGGCAATACAGTAATACTATTACTGATTATTGGAGTGAATAAGGTTATTTACCATTAAAATAAATGACCACAGCCTGTCATCTTTTTTTGCTTATACTATAATATATGCTGAGCTTGGAGAGGGAAAAATACCTCTCATTTGAGCTTCGACTTTAACATTTACTTACTTGTGATCTGACTATGATCATGTCAATTACTGATGTGGGGCTTCAGTTTCCTCATCTAAAAGAGATCAAAGCAGATGACCTTTACTGCTAACATTGTGGGATTTAAAAAATAGCTTTTTATTTTTAAATTACTTTATTCTCTCATTGTTGGACTGTTAGATATAATTTCTGGTTTTCGTCCTTTTGTCCTTCATCAAAAGAGATCTCTTTAATTTTGCTACTTTTTATCTACTGTGAATGGAAAATGCATGTCATAAAAATTGTTGGAATTCTCTTCAAAATAAAGAAAATTTATCCCTAATAGGGGGGCAATAGTTCTATCCTTTGAATAAAATGTTAGCTTTATTATCTGGATATTAGAATATTTGTTTCAGTTTATAAGGGACCTTATTTTGCCCACATTTCTTTCTCTCCTATCAATGAATGGCTTTTGTTCTACATTTTAATTCTTAGATAAGTGATTCCTAGATGAGTGAGGTATTACAAAATTTATAATGATCTTTTTCCTAAGGAGGATTATGATTATGCATTTTGGTACTCAGTGCTTTCATTTTCACTAGAAGTGAATGAGTCTTCTCTTTCCTTCTGTAACCTCTCATTTTGGAAATTTTAGGAAATTATTTTTAATTTGATTTTTAATGTCACTTTGTACTCTTTTTTGATTGACTATCGTTACTGTTATTGTCTCTAATATTCACATCAAGTCTTAAATAAAAAAGCACCATTTTCAAGAGCAAGGAATCCTTGGCCTCTAATTCTGTGGCATTCACTAGACCAGGGATGGGGAACCTATAGCCTTGAGGCCACATGTGACCCTCTAGGTCCTCAAGTGTAGCCCTTTGATTGAATCTAATTTCACAGAATGAATTTTCTTAATAAAATGATTTGTTCTGTAAAATTTGGGCTCAGTCAAAAGGTCCCACCCTAGGACCTAAAAGGTCAAATATGGTTTCAAGGCCACAGGTTCCCTACCCCTGTCCTAGAGTATGTGCTGAATAACCCAGCACACAGGAGATAATTACTAAATGCCAACAGATGAATTAAATATTCTGTAGGATCACATATGAATAAAATGTACCTAAACACTCAGATCCCTCTACAAAATATTGATGGCATTTATCTCCCTACTGCATTATCAATACTTGCAACTACACCTTTCTGTCCACATAAATTCGTTCTCTTTCAGGAAAAGTTCCTACTAAAAGATTCAATCATATACTTGTCCCTTTTTCCTGAATTAAAAAAAAAAAAAAACATAAAAAGCAGCAAGTTTTCTTTATATTCTGAAGTGTAGCAATGTAAAATGAATTATTTGAGGTTAATTCAGAATTCAGGGAAATAAAATGTTTTAATGGATAAAATCTTAATCATGCTTGTATCCCTCACCATGGCATTTATAACCTATATGACCTTGGGGAAGTCATTTAACTTATGATTACAATACAAGAAAGATGATGTGTGGCAAATAGTTTTCAAAATGTGTTCAGTAGACCCATCACAGATAATGTGCTATTTTTGGCTTATTTAGATTTGTAATTAAAACAAAAAGTTGTCCTTCATATTTTGATGAATTAATGACTTCATAGTGGTGGAAAAGCAGCTATCATACATTGCCATTTCATAATATCACAGTTGTAAGATAGAAGGGAGGCCATCTACTCCAACTCTTTTGTTTTAAAGGTAAGGAAACTGAGGACCAGAAAGGATAATTTTTGTTATCAAGGTCACACATATTTTAAACATCAGAGTGAAAGTTTTAATAAGTTCACCATTTTCCCACTGTACCACAAATTTATTTTCCTTTATGATGATCAAAAATTATTAGCTAAAGGTCAATTGTCTTTTTTCTTTGATTTGTCCATATGAGGGCAAGAAGATACAGGCCTTTTATTCCTCCAAATAAGATTAAAGGTTGAAAATGTTTCAGAAGTACTGATTTTCAAGTAAATGAAAAAGGAAACTACTTAGTAAAAAAAACAAAACAAAACAAAACAAAAAACAGGAGGCCACAGCAGGGATTTAATTATGTGCTTTTTTTTTTTATTTAAAGGGTCAAGGGCAGACTGTTCTCTATTGCCTCTTTAGAAAAGAAAAAAAGAAACAAATATAGAAATTTTCTGAGGAAAAATACTTGTAAGTAAACGTTGCTAAATGGAGCAGTATCTCTAAGGGGAATGAGTATACTTCCCTGGTGATTTTTGAAAAAATGACTTCTTTTATAGATGGAAAATTGCATCTCAAATTTCCTTTAAATCATGTGACTATTCCTTTAAATATTATTTTTAATCATCATTAATAATGCATTGTGCTTTGGCTTTGGCTAATGCTTTGAAAATAGATAGAGGATAAATTTTCTTGTCTAAATCTTGAATTCGATGTTGTGAACTTGAAAGTCAATGGTGGAAGGACTTGTAGAATGAGGTTGGTGAATATATGTCATGCATAGCATAAAATTTTATTTCTCCTAAAATTTCCACTCAATTCTAGAATGAAAAATAATTGTAGAAAGTCATGCCTTTTCTCAAGGCTTACATATAGTATCTATGATATGAAATCTTTCTCTGAGAAATGAGATAACTTAAGACTGCTAGAATTTGTGACATTTGCATATAAATTTAAACTCTATCCCTGAGTCATAAGAATGAATTAATAATCCAATTTAGATATTTGAAAGATAGGCTGTGCAAGAAATATGGTATGGAAAGATATAGTTTAACAGGAAGCAAAGACTTCTTAATCACGTTTAATTTTACTATGACAAAACTAAGTAAGAAAAGTAGAGTCTAGATAGATTGCTGCCAATTTGTATAACAGTTTTAAAATATCCAGCTGTAGTAAAGAACCGCTCTCCCAAGGCAAAGGTAATACATCCATTCACATTTAAGGTTAATTTGCCAGTAGAGCAGAACTGGAAAATGAGTCTGAAAATGAAAGAAAAATCAAAAAACAAAATGAGAATGTATTATATTAGCTAAACTAATCTGCTACAAAAATAAAACTGGCCTAAGTTCTACACCAAGAACCCCTAGCAATTTGTGAACAGCAAATATAATTTCATAACCGTAGTGTTGGATGGCAAGAATAGGAGTACATATGGGCTAGGTACATGTCTATTAAGTAAATTAGTCATTTTTTTTTTTTATAGTGGGATGTCAAGTCTAGACAAAGGTCTAGTGAAAGCATCACTATAGAAATGCCTGATGCAGAAATATCCTTTCCCTGTGCATAACTATAACTTAAAGCCTTATCAGTGAGGATCTGAATGTGAGTTTTCCTGACTTCAAGGCTGGCATCATGTCGTATTAGCTTTCAAGTTAGTAACTGAGTATATGTATTTAAATTGCTTTAGGTTTACCATTGCATATCCTGTATTGTAAGTCTACAAAACAGATTAATCCCAAAGTGCTTACTTTTAAACTTGTTTGTAAAATTATTAAATGGGCATTATATGATCTCATAAAGGAAAGATTAACTATATTTCACACGTAAATATGAAAAAGTCACGTAATATGAGAAATCCAAAGGTCAGTAAACAATGTTGTATACAGAATAAATTCACACAAGTATCATAGGTTCCCATTCCCAAGCATGGTTCATTTTTGTCTCAAGACCTTATTTGTATTAGGTCTAAAGATATGTGTGTATGTATACACACATAAACATACATATGTATTTATATACGTACATGTGCACATGATTATAGGCAGACATTTACACAGATAAGAAATATAGGGAGGGAGAGAGAGGCAGTAATAGAGCCAGAGAGGCAGGAAGAGAGAGACATAAAGACAGAGACAAAGTCAGAAAGAGAGAGAGAGAGAGAGAGAGAGAGGGAGGGAGGGAGGGATTCATCACATATATTAGTAACTTGCTATGTTTCAGACACTGTGCTAAATATTCAAATATAAATCAAGCTTGCTAGACTTATCCAGATATTCCTTTTTAGGAAGGAGAGAACTTCCAAGTTACATTACCAACAAGACGAAGAGCTGGACATTTTTCTAATCCTCAAGATCTCTTAAAGCTCTTCAAAATAGAAACTTTTTTTCAATTATAAAGCTATTTTAGCCATGTACAAGGTCCAGGATACCAGGAAACAGAAGAAAAAAAGGAGACAAAAATAATCCAGTAACTGATGTCTAACTCGAGGTCTCTCAACACTGTCTCTCTCACCAAACATCATGGTTCTGCCAGCAAGGGTAAACTAGATGACCTGACCTACTGACTTGCAACAAAACACAACTTGGTCTCTATTTCCTCTTTCTTCTTCTTAATGTTACGGAGATTCAAGCTCCAAAAAGTAGAACTATGTTAACGGTGTAATAGTGTGATGTAGCATTATATGCTGAAAGAGAACTCAGCAGAATAGATGTGTCAAGGAAGAAATGGGGCAGAACACTTACCTAGACTTCAATTAAAGCTCAACTCACACTCAAACCCCTCCTCTTTCTTTCTACAACTTCAGAAATCCAACTCCAAAAAAACCTAGTCATCAATTCTAGAGGCAACAGCACCAGTTTGGGGGTGCAATGAACTTCCAGTTCAAGGAACTGTAGAATAGAGGGAACTAGAGAGTATATTCTCTGTGTGTGTCTGGGTATGTGTGTGAGTGTGTGTTTGTGGCAGGGGATGCTTGTAAGTCGTAAATGGTAAGATGGTAATCCACTAACCCTGAAGGAAAGAGCCCACAAACCAGTTAGTCACTCAATTAAAAAACCTAGGCCAGTGAACCAGGAATTGTCCAGTGTAGGAGGAGACTGAGATGCTTTAAATTCAAACCTGAAGGAAAAAAAAAAAGAAATATCAAAAGGGAGGGAGTCAGAAAGTAAGAAATATGGGGAAATAAGGGACTGGGATGGGAAATGGCTGAAATTAACCAAGATATCAGGAAGAAGAAAACTCAAAGATCTTGAAAAAAAGAAGATACATCAACAGTGAAAACATTAACAGCAGCAAAAAATGTGGTGTCTAGGATTAGTAAAGGATTTTAGGCTTCTATGAATAAATTTTTCAAAATAAAAGAAAATCATTCCATAATGAGAGTACCTTGTGGAATTTGAGAAGAACATGAAACCACAACAAACTGCTCCTGATTGATTTCATAGAGAAATTTAAATTATAAGAGCAGATATCATGGCCTTCACGGTAGAAATAATTGGTAGGATAGAGAAGTATAAATTTATGATGGGCAAATCTTACTAAAGAAACAAAGGAGAGGTTAATGGACTGGGAATGTAAATATACAGAAATAATGGATAATGTAGCAAAACAAAAGCAAACAGCAATAACATTAAAAGAAAATTTACTGTCTTTAAACAAAACAAACTAGTCTTAAAGATAGGATATATAGAAGACAACTTAATGCTTGCTGTTTTTCCTTCATTTTGAAGATCAATGACATCACAATGTTGGAGTCAGCATACAACAGATTTAGCCTTGGCTGAGAAGATCAATATGGCTACTTAGAAAACCAGGTGGCTGCCGAATTCCACTGTTGCTTCAGTACATCAAGAAGAAGACCTGGTGCCTTGGGATGCCTGTGTGCAGGACTGTGGCTGCAGCTTCTAGTGGATCAACATCTGTTGCTTTGTCTTTCACTGTTGCCACAGGACTTCAAGGTGAATGAATGAGTAGGTGATGAGTGATGCATTGATTTGCACATAATTCAATTTAAAGGAGGCAGAGTTGTACAATGTCAATAGCCCCATTCTCTCTTCAGAGACACTGAAATTCAATGACAAGACAGAAGTCAAGATGACTAGTGATGAACCAACGTAAAGTGGATAATGTTGGCAACTTCTGTGTCTGACCATAGTGCCCACTTCAGCTACCTTAATGCTGTTAGAACAAAACTGTTCTTGTCTACCCATCTTACCAGAAGAAGTTTCACATAATTGAGTAGGCAACCTCCTAATTCACCGATGAGTTTGAGGTCTGTTGGCTACTCTCAACTTTGCTTAACCCATCTGTCAAATGGTTTCATCATGATGTGTCCTCCACACATGCTACAGCTCAGTAAAAGGTAAGACTTAGGTGACTGGTAGACAACAAAGCTAAATGAGTAGCTCAAAAAGAGGTCGGCAAGTACTTTCATGAGAAGTGCTGATCCTCCTTAGACATATAAACCCCAACTTAAAGGACATAGGCATTTCAAAAGAAAGAACTAAGTCAAAAGTACTGAGCACTATAATTCAACAAATAAAATAAGAAATCTATACAGAAATTCTGAACACAAAAATGGAAATACCAAATTCAAATAAAGTATAGAGTGGTTTCAGGAAAACAAACAAACAAACAAACAAAATCCAAGGTAAAAACCATCAAGACCCATAGTAAATAAAACAATTCAATTCAGAAACAACAAATTTTATAAGTGACCAAAATAAAAAGTTTCAAATCCAAAAGAAAGGAAACTCAAAAATCAAAAGACTATTTTGCACCATCAGTAGATGCCATATGGGATGAAATAATGTGTTCTGAAGAGTAATGAGGCTTGTTATACAATCTGAGGTGGCACCCTAAAAATCTGAGCTTAAATATAAATGAAAAAATGATTTGCATTCAGTAATACAAGTGTTAAAGATGTCTTTAAAAAGGAAAGCAGATCTGAATAAATTATTTACTTCTCACAAATCTGATAAAATAGAAATAGGGCGCTGAGGGGAGAGCAAAAGAATGTACCTCCTAAAATAGAGCAAAATCAATAGAGTGACAACAGATAAACTAGTAAAAGACCTCTTTCTAGACGTTTAAGATAAGACAGGGCTGAAGGTAGAAGTTAAATGGCAGCATTGGTGGAGACAATATAGAAAGAACATTGAGTTTTCCTTCAGGAACAGTAAATTTTTTTATAGGACAACTTTACAAAATATGAGGGTGTATAGAAGAGGAAAGGAGAGGAAGACAATAGAGAGGAATATGTAATGTTAATGGTCAAAATGAGGACTAGTAAGGAGAATGTAATATTTGTCATCTCTTGAGAAGATCCTGCAGGGGTGTAAATGAAGAGGCAGGTGAAAAGACTGAAGGGGGAGGCAAAAGAGGGAGCCAATGTTTTGACAAATGGAGGAATAGAGGGGTTCCATTGATAAATGTTCATATGGATCAAAGGAAATGCTTTTTAAAGGAAGATAGGTGTCATATACTGCCTGTTTTCTTTGGTAATTTAGTACTTGAAACAATAACTAATTTTGCCTTGGAGTAAGGGAATTTGGAATTCCTAAAAGCAACTGTCACCTGGGTAATGGGAAGACATGAGAAAAAATTGTAAAGCAAATAAGGAAGGTAGGCAACCAAGGGTAAGGTCTAGATAGGATAGTGGTGGGCAACATAATCACAGACATGGGGGGCATTCTTGCCATTGGGCAGTACCTTCACTGTAACCTTCAGTATTTAGCATTATTTAGTATTTATATTTTCTAGGACTGAGGTGTAATGAAAAAGGGGAATCCATGGAGCAAGCTCCTCAAGACAAGAATGTAAACTTCAGAAGTTTGAACTCCATAAGGAATGCAGAGAATACAGGAAGAGTTGTATATGTATGGGGGTTAAGCAGAATAGAGTTAAGGTCACAACAAAACCAGAAGAAATTAAAAAAATAATAATCAGACCATGTGCATAGTTATACTAAGGTGATTAAGAATACAAAATAAATAGTGGTATATACATGATACCCAAGCTATCAGAAGACAAGATAGAAATCTTAAATTAGCCAACTTCAGAAAACGAAATTGCACTAGCTATACGTGAATTAACAAAGGAAAACAAAACTGATGGTTCTATTAAATTCACAGGATAACTATATCAAACTGTTTAAAGATTAATCATGCCTCAAAGTTTATTTTTAAAACTAGGGATTAAAACTTACTAGTATCCTCCTATGAAGAAATATTGTACTGATATCTAAACTACGGAAGAATAAAACACAGAAAGAATGCCATCTGTCCATATTCTTAATGAATGTTGATTAAAAATAATTTTAATTTAATTTATATTTTAAAATTAAATTCAATGTCATTTTAAATACTATCAAATGTACTACAGTGATTTATACAATAAAATACTCATTGTGACCTATTTAAATTTATTCCAGATTTGCAAGGATGCGTCAACATTAAGAAATCAGTGAAAATAATCATATTAAAAATAAAAAGTGCAGTCATAAAATTATGTTAATAAATGCATAAAATTCTTTTGATAATATATAACACTCAATTATTCTAAAAAGCCTTTATATAGGCAGAGATAGATAATTTTTAATGTAATAAAAAGCATTTATCTAAAACCTAAACAAGTATCATATTCAATGGGGCTACTTTATATCCTTCAAATAAAATTAAAGTAAGAATTCCTAGTATCTAAATTATTATTTTATTTTAGATAATTATTATATTTTATATTATATTAATATATTATAATATATATAATTATTTTATATAATTCTAGAAATGCTATCAACTGCAATATGATAAGATAGAGCAACTAAAAAGCACATAGATAGGTAAAACAGAGACAAAATTATCTGTACTTGATGACAATACTAATCCTACGGGAACACCAAAGATACTAATGGCATAAAGCAATATCTTTAGAAAAATTGTTGGCCACAAAATAAATAATCAAAAATAAATTATATTTTTATGTAATAGAAATGAAACCAAAAATATCAGTATCAGGGAAATTACATTCACATAACTAAAAAATGCATGAAATATCTGAGGAGTGATCCACCAAAGCATACAAAATGCTTGTACAGATGAATCTGTTAATGTTCACGTTTAATGCTACACAAATCAAATTACCATATTGAATATGAATACCTTATAGAATTTGACAAAATAATAATAAAATCATAAAAAAAGCAAAATGTCTGAAACATCCAGGAAAATGATGAATAGAGAGGCTAAGGTAAAGAAGGAGTATGTAATTCCTAGACTTCAAAAACTTATAAATCCACAGTCATCAAAATCACTCCAAATTACTTTGCAGTTAAAAAAGACATAAATTAATGGAATAGACTAGACAAGGAGGAAGTCAGAAATCTCTACTTGCTTTGAGTTATATTAGTGTGCCTCCACTTCATTTTTGACTTCAAAATTGACACAGCATGGACAGATTATAGACAGATAAAAATAGATGTAAAAAAGAGACCTTGAATTTTTGCATTAATAATTCTTAATTTCAAATACTCATGAGATTTTTATGTTTATTTATTATGTTTATTATTGTTGTGGTTGACTCTTTGTCATTACTGAAGTCACTAGGTAAGAGAGTTATTTCCATTTTTTATGGGAGTTAGTGGATGGGATGAGACTTCAATGCTGATTTCATGCACTTTATTCTTTCATGCAATGATGTTTATTGACAAGGAAAAAACTTTGAGAAAGGAAGGTATTTGTCCAAACCTGAGAGAGTCACTTAATCAAAACTGTCTTCTTCCCTCTTCTGCCAATTAGAGCACACAACTGTCTACAATATACTTATTTCAATGTGAAAATGGGAATGTTAAAGTTCATTCCTACACTAGGGTAAATTTTTCATCAGAAGACTGAAGAGATAAATTTTAAAGTCTTCCAGATGAATTTCCTCTTACACAATGTGAAGAAATAGGGCTGAGAGAAAAGAAGTTACTTACTCAAGGATAAATAATCAAGAGTATGAACTCAATATTTCTAACTTCAAGTCCAGGGTACTTATGTTATTCTCAATTCACTGTGCTGAATGTTATAGTTAAATAGATGAGGAAAGGATTCATAAAACAATACAGAAGTGTATAAAATATTTGCCCATTTGATAATTTCACCAAAGGATTGGCAACAGCTGCTATACCATTAAAAACTGTCTCAACCTACAGATGAATGAAAGGTGAAATCAGTACTAGTTTGGAAGTAATTATCAGTGGAAATTGACCCATCTGAATCTTGACAGTATAGTTTAGAAAATGTCAGCATCACCAGCACAACTTTGTATTTCTTAGCCAGCTTTGACCCTTCACAAATGGGGAGCAAGGAAAGAGAGTGAGCAAGATGATGGACACGTGCATAATATATCCCCCAACCTGGCACCCATCACTATTCTACAATTTGATGTTATTCTACAATTTGATGTTAATGTGAATATACTTTTCCTATTCATGAGCAATCAAGTCAAATTAATAAGTATTTAATAAAGGCTTACTATATGCTAGGCATTATGCTAAACACTGAAGACAAAAGAATGACAAAACCTGGTCCCTACGTTTTAAGTAGATCATGCTCTAAAAGGGGAAGTACCTTATAAACACCATGAACATATATTATATAAACAGAGTAAAGTGGAGGTAATTTTAGAGTTCAGAGTATATTATATTCACAATATTAAAGTGCAAAAAAGAAGAGCTCTTATAAAAAGTTGGATTTAAATTTAGTCAGAAATCTTTAAACTTCATCTCCCTAAAACATCCCAAGTCCTATTCCATGCGAAGAATTTTTGTTATATTTTTGGTACTTTATAAAGCCATGAAAAGATTTCAGAAAGCCCATCTTGAAGTGAGACCTAGCATATTTATTGGCATCTTCTTTCTCTCATAAAATAAATGTTTTTTTTAAAAACTCCGGTTAGTTTTTAAATTGAACTGTTATTGGAATAAAAATTGTTTCCTTGGAAAGGGAGAAACAACAGAATAAAAGAAGAGCATAAAGTATAGTCATCCCTTTAGCCACATGTTTCCCTTGACCCTATGCCAAATATTGAAATCCTCAAATAGATCCCTTGCATATATTTTCAATGGGATATTCTTTGTTTTATTAATAGACCTGAATTCAAACTTTCCCTGATTGTGCCTGCCAGGATTCCTGTGGTCCATTCTCATACCTAGAGGACAGGATTCATAGCCTGCAAATGGTGAATCAGAAATGAGATGGGAAATCAGTGGGCCATTGCAGATTCCTATTGATTCTATGATATCAATAAAACAAATACTGCTAATAATAAAGGAACAAATAAATCATATTTCTACTCAAGCAATCAATTTGAAGGTGATATTTCATTAAAACTATATCCATAGATGGAAGTATTTTGTAATCGATAGCATGAACAAAGCTTTGAGGTACACATATCAGTGGTCATCTTGCTCATTCTTGCAATTATTATGAGGCAATGTGGATTAGGAATCAAAATATTGGAGAATAAATCATAACTATTACTTCTGTAGCTTCTTGCCACAGTTAAGTAAACTAGGCCTTGGTTTCTTCATCTCTAAAATGAGAGGGACGGAATCTAGAATTTCTTACACCCTCTTATAAGTTTAGAGTAATATGAAAATCAGATGATCAATTAGTATTTATTATATATCTGCAATGTGTCAGGTACTGTCATTCACTGAAGAAAAAATTTGATATCAAGGAGCTCAGTCAAATGGTAGAGAAAACATGGAAACAAGTATGCACAACTAGATATTTACAGGATAAATTGAGGGGTAATGTGGTAAATTGTGGAAAATTGAATAGGTGGTGGCCCTTGGAAGAAGGTGAGACTTTGAGAATTTATGGAGCCAAGGAAATTCAGGAGCTGAGGATTAAGAGGTAGAGAGTTCCAAGAATGGAGAAAAGCCTGTAAAAATAAACTAAATCAGGAGTGAGGAGGTAAACTAGTGACAATGAATTTTTAAAAAAAGGACATGGGGGTGAATATATAACGTGTAAGAGAACTGTGTTATTGAGGGCTTTAAATTCCAAACAGTGGATTTTACATTTCATTTTGGAGCTAATAGGAAGTCACTGGAGTTGACTGAATTGAGTGAAAGTTGATTGAGTGAAAGATGAATGAGAAGTTAAATGTTTAGACCTGGAATTCAGAAAGATTAATTTGACAGTTGAGTGGAACATGGACAGCAGTGTGCAAAGACTTGTGGCAGGGGGACCAAACAGCAAGCTAGTACATTCATGCAGGAGTGAATGATGAAGATGTGCATCAGGTTTGTGGAAGTGTAAGAGGAAAGAAAGAAGCCATATGTAAGAGATATTAAAAAGGAGGTACAAATGATCAGTTTTGACAGAAGACTGGATACAGGGCACAAGATGAGAGAGAGATGTTATGAGAATGATTCTTTTGTTTTGAGACTGGGTGAGGAGGATGGTAGAAGCATTAACAATAAAATGAAAGGAAGTAAAGAGGGTAAGTGAAGGAAAAGTTAATGAGGTAGTTTAGGACAACTTGAATTTAATATGTCTGTGGAACTTTCATATCAAGGTATTTAGGAAACTCCTGGAGATATGAGAATAGAGGTCAAGAGAGGTTAGGGATATAGAAGCAGATCTGAGAATCTTCATCATAGGGATTATAGAGGAACTGATATATCACCAAGGGAAAAAGCAATAGAGCAAGAAGAAAAGAGGACCCAGGACAGGACCTTTCAGGGACATCCTTTTGAATAAGTAATCTGGATGAAGATCCAGCAAAGGAGACTTAAGAGGAAGCAGTCAGAAAGGTAGAAAAAGAACCAGGAGAGAGCTGTTTGATCAAATCAAAGACAGATGAGAGAATCGCAAGGAAAAGGGTGATCAGCAAGACTACAGAGAGGTTAAGAAGGTTGAGTATTGAGAAAAGTCTGCTCAATTTGAGAATTAAGATATCACTGATGAATTTACAGAGATAATTTTCATTTAAATGATACTCAGAAATCAAATTGTAGAGTTAAGAATAGAGTGAGAATAAAATAATTGAATGTACCTGTTATAGATGGCTTTCTTGAGGAGATTCACCAAAAAAGAGATAGGGCAAATGAGATAGGTAGAAGGAATAGATAGATCAAGTGAAGATTTTTTGAAGATGAGGACGTATTTTAGGCAATAGAGAAATAGCCAGTAGACAAGGAGAAATTAGAGACTAGTGATAGAGAATGATAGATGAGATAATCACCTGGATATTTAAAAACGTAGGTTAGAATGAGATGACTTGAGCATATAGCAAATCTTGACTTAGAAAGGAGAAAAAGCATCTTTTCATGAGAGACACATTTGAATGAGGAGTCACAGAAATCATCTGAAGATTTTAAGATGTCCAAAAATGTTTCTCTCATTCTGCATATTAATCCATCACTTCTCTGTCATGAGGTGAATAGCATTTTTCATCACTGAATCTCTGAAATCATGGTTGATTACTGTGTTGATCAGAGTTTTTCAATCTTTCAGAATTTTTCATTTTGAAAATATATATTATAGTATAAATCATTCTCCTGGTTCTGCTCATTTCACTTTGCTCATATCAATTCACATAATTATTCCAAAGCTTTTTCTGAAGTTATCTTTCTTTCTATACAATATTTCTTCTTTTTATTCCATTTTTAGACTTTGTTTTTAATATTTCTTGTTTTCTCATGAAGTCTCTTGCTATCCTAGTGCTTCATACATGCCAGGTCCTTAATGTGTTGTTTTGTGATTTGAATTGTTGTAGTATCAGCAATATTTCTGAGGTAATAGTCCGTTTTATACAGTGAGACATCAGTTCTCTCTATGGAGATAAATAGTATTTTTTCATAATGTAATTGCCTTGTTTCACTGTATTGATCAGAATAGCTAAATCTTTCACAGCCAATTGCTTAAATATTATTGTTGTACAATGTTAAACGTTACTATATACAATGTTCTCTTGATTTTACTCACTTCACTTTGCATCAGTTCATAAGTCTTCCCAGGTTTTATCTCATAACATCCTCTTTGTCACTTCTTATAGAACAATGAAACTCCATCACAATCATATACCACAACTAATTCAACTATTCCCCCAATCAATGAGCATTCTTTCAATTTCTAATTCATTGACACCATGAAATAAACTGCTCTAACCATCTTTAAACATATGGTTTTTTTTCCTTTTTCTTTGATCTCTTTGGGACACAGACATAGTGGCAGTACTAATGGATCAAAGGGTATGCAGTTTTATAGTGCTTTGGCCATAATTCCAAATTGTTCTCCAGATGGGTGGCCTGGTGCACAAATTCATGAGCAATGTATTAATGCCCCATTGTATTTTCTTCCTCCACTCAACTATTTGCTATTTTCCTTTTCCATCATCTTAGCCAATTTGATTGGAGTGAGACGGTACCTCAGAGTTTATTTTAATTTGCATATCTTTAAGTATTACTGATTTAGATCATTTCAGAGCAATTCAATTGGAGAATGGATATTATTTTGATAAATTTTGCTCACTCCTCTGCATATGTGAAAAATGTGAGCTTTATCAGAGAAATTTTCTGTAAAGTCATCTCCCACTCATTTCGTCATTTCCTTCCAAGTTTGACTGCATTGGTTTGGTTGACGTAAAACCTTTTTAATGTCAATATAATCAAAATTATCAACTTCCCTCCCATAGTTTCCTATATCAATTGTTTGATCATAAGATTGTCCCTTTCCTTCAAATCTCATATGAATTTTTCCACACATGTAGCACCAATGCAATATTCATGGCTCCTACCCCAGCCATAAATATCCCAACGCAATTCTGAATCTTGAAATACCACACAGACTCTCCAAATTCAAGGCAGAACCAAAACATTTATTCAGACATTAGAACTCCAAATCCATCATAGCAACAAAAAATCTATATACAATAACAATGCAGAGAACAACACCAACCCCAAGCCTTCCCCCTGCTAGGCTTCCCACAAACCAGTCCCCTTAAACAAAATTACCAACAAGCTCTTTCACTCACACTACCCAGCAACCTGCATCCTTCTTACCTCTGATGGATCTCAAGACTAATTTCCTCTCAGCTCTGGTCTAGCTTGACTTTTTCCTATTCCACCCTTCATGTTCTATCCATTCAGCAAACTCCTCCTACCACATACTCCACTCATGTGACCCAGGCAGGTCACATGGGCCTATGAATAAATGAGAAAGAACTCCCCTTTTTAAATTACAATTACATGTGGCCCCAAGATCTTTCTTATTATTACACAGGTCAGGTTCAGTGGGGTAACTGGTATCAACAGAAGTATCACAGGGATAATAGAATATTAACATATAAAAAAATAGCTTAAGCAACTGATGTCAACAGAACTTTATAATAGTATAACAAGGATCACACAAAATAAACATATAAAACAATATCTTGGGATGCCGTTTGAGCAAAAGTACCCCATCATTCCTGCCATGAACAAATGAGGCCCAAAATCTTGGGGTAAGGGGTGAAGGTCTCTTATTAAATAGCTACTTCCTATTGAGATTGGATTTAGAATTATCCCTGCCCCAAGAGGTCCCATTTAGGGGTCAGTTCTTTAACTGGCAAGCATCTGGAGCTTGGCTGATGCCTGGCCCAGGGGTGACACTTCACAGTCATAGACAGGGGATGACATAAGGCTGAAGCAATCAGACATTTGCAGGTGGAGAGTATTAATCCTGCAGAAAACAAATCTGACAAACAAGGTCGACAGATAAAAAGCCAAAAAAGAAAAAAAGGAGACAATACTCAGAAGCAGGGAGGGTCAAATGTGCTTCTGAAGTCCATGAATCCACCATCGTAGCCTCATTCACTATTGTTTACTGTTTTCCAATTTGCAGTGCCAGGGTCATCATTCTGGCTAGAGGTACACAATCTTTAATATGAGCTGGGGTCTGGCTAATTCCTGCCCTTCCACCTGGCATGTGATGAATCTGGATACAATGTTTCAGAATGATCTGCAGGGGCAACTCCTGCCTCCCTACTCAGTCTAAAATCAAACCTCTTTCCTTGACACATTTTATATAGTACATTAGTTGGAATGCCATATATTCTTTCAAAACCTACCGCTGCTCTCAATAGGGGAGTAAACAATTCGTTTCTTGTCAATCTATTCTGACTTTGAATCCCCTGGCTATTTATTCATCTCTCTCAAAGAAATTTATCTTTTTCACTAACACTTTCTCACCATGCAAGGTACCAAGGAGTGGGTAGCTTTCAGAGATTTGGTGTACAGTACTGTATTTGCTTATTTGTGTCAGAACACTCACAAACACCAAGACTGGTTTGATGAAAATGATGGGAAATTCAGAAGTTGCTAAACAAAAAATGAGAACTTCATCTAAGAAGGAAACATTTAATTCCATCAAAAGCAAAGTACAAGCAAAGCTTAGCGAGATGCAGAATTCCTGGCTCAGTAAGAAGGCAGATGAAATTCAGTTTTATGATGATAGTAACAATCCAAAGTATTTTATGATCCCCTGAAAGCTGTTTATGGACCAAAAACCTGTGGTGCATCACAATTACTCAGTGCTGATGGTACCACATTGATCAGTGACAAGGACATGATCCTAGAGAGATAGGCTGAATACTTCCATAGTTGTCTCAATAGGCCATCATTAATCAATGTTGAAGCCATTGACCGTTTACCTCAGGTTGAAGATAATCTCTCTTTAGCTGAACTTCATATTGAAGAAGAGGTTTTGAGGGTCATTAGGTTCATTCCATGTGACAAAGCACCTAATGCTGATTCTAGTCCAACTGAGATTTACAAGGTAGGGGGACCATTGCTCATACAAAAGTTGAAATTTCCCAGGTTATATGGCAAGAGAAGGTTATCCTCCAGGAGTTCAAGGATGCCTCCATTGTCCAACTCTATAAAGGTAAAAGGAATAGATTGTCCTTTCAGTCATTGTTGGCAAAATTCTGGCTAGAGTACTCTTTAATAGGCTGCTCCTTCACCTGGAAGATATACACATACCTGAAAGCCAATGTGGCTTCAGAAAGGCCCAAGGAACTATTGATATGATATTTGCCACCAGACAACTCCAGGAGAAACATCAGGAGCAGAACAAAGATGTGTACACAATGTTTGTAGATCAGACCAAGGTCTTTGACAATGTTAGTCATGATGGCTTATGGAAAATTATGTCAAAATTTGGTTACCCAGGGAAGTTCATCAATATTGTACGTCAATTTCATGATGGCATGTTTGCCCAGGTTCTGGAAAGTGGATAATGCTGTCAAGCCTTCCCAGTCACCAATGGAGAAATTGGGCTGTGTGCTTGCTTCCATGCTTTTCAGCATGATATTCATTGTCAAATCCTTTCAAAGAGGATGAACATGATATCAAGGTCAACTCTCACACTGATAGTAAGTTCTTCAATTTGTAAAGGTTGCAAACCAAGACCAAAGTGGAGAGAGTATTGGTGCATTATTTTCTGTTTGCAAATGATAATGCACTTAGAGCAGCCTCTGAAGTTGACATGCAACAAAGTATGGAGCAGTTTTCTACTGCCTGTGTTAATTTTGGCCTAATAAGAAAACACAGGTGCTCCATCAGCCAGCACCACATCATCCTTATGTAGCTTTTCTTGCATCTCTCTCATTTCTCTTCCCAGTTTTTCCTCCACCTGTCTAACTTGATTTCCAAAACCCTCTTTGAGCTCTTCCACAGCTTGAGATACAGAGGTCCTGACCTCCACGTCTTTCCCTGATGGTAAGAATAGTTCCTCGTCATCAGAATTGAAAGGTGGGAACATCTGCACCCCATCAAAGTAGCTTTCTATAGTCTTATTTTTCTTCCGTTTTCTGGGCATTTTCCCAGCCAGTTACTTGACTTTTGAGATTACTCTGCACCCCTGCCTAGATCCGCCCAGCTAGTGCTTGGGGTCTGAGATTCAAATGGGCTTTCTTTGGCAGGTGCGGCTGCTATTCAATGTGAGCTTAAGTTCTGGTGCTCAGGTGGGGCAGGGCCGCCTCCCAGGCTTAGTTCCCTCAGGGGCTTTATGCAGATACCTTCAGTAATGGGGCGGATGGGGGCAGGCCTGTCTCCCAGGCTCAGTTCCCTCAGAGGGTTTATGCAGAGACCTTTGGTAATGGCCCTAAACTTCTGCCTGTTGCTCAGGGAGTCCCCAGCCACCACCTCTCCCTCTGCCTCTGCCTCCCGAGGGAGCCCGAGTCAGGGAGACACCCTGCTCCCCTCATTGGCCAGCCCAGACGTCTCTCTCACTGATCTGTAGCGTCTGTGGGTGGAGGGACCTTCCTGGCCACCGGAGATTCCGTCCCTGAAGCCTGCTCGGATCTGCTCCTCTGGGGCCGCGCGGCCAGGGCAACACAGGGGTGGACTCCGCTGTCTGGAGGGCGACGGACCCCTGCGGATGACTCTCCAGGGCTCTCTGGAATGGAAATCTTTTCTACTGTGTTTTGGTGTGCCTTGCCATGCTCCAGAATTTGTGGGGAATTCTTCTTGCAGTAAATATATGGGCTGTGGGTTCGGAGCTAGCATACGTAAGTCTTTCTACTCCGCCATCTTGGCTCCACCACATCCCCACATCCTCCTTATGTAGAACCTTTAGTTATAACAAATGGAGAAGTTTTGAATGCTGTGGATAAGTTCACTTACGTTGGTAGTGTACTTTCCAGGGATGTACACATTGATAATAAGGTTGATGTGTGCATTGCCAGAGCTAGCTCAGTGTTTGGGAGGCTCCAAAGAAAAGTTTGGGAGAGAAGAGGTATTGAACTCACTACCAAAATGAAGGTCTACAAAGCTACTGTACTGACCTCACTGCTGTATGCCTCTGAAACATGGATAGTCTACTAGTACCACACCAGGAAACTGAATCACTTCCATTTAAACTGTCTTAGGAAGATTCTGAGGATCACCTGGTAAGAAAAGGTACCAGACACTGAAGTCCTTGCTTGAGCTGAACTGTCAAGCATTCAAACTATGTTTCAGAGAACACAACTCCAATGGGCTGGCCATGTTGTTCAAATGCAAATGTACACTTGCCAAAAGAAATATTTTATGGAGAACTCACATGGGGCAGGAGATCACATGGTGATCAGAAGAAACGATACAAGGACACTCTCAAGGTCTCTCACAAGAACTTTGGATTTGACTGTGTGACGGGGGAGATACTGGCACAGCACCGCTCAGCATGGTGTGCCCACATCAGAAAAGGTGTTGTTCTCTGTGACCAAAGCAGAATTGAGAAAGCACAAAGGAAACATAGGATATGGAAATTTGGGGTAACCACTTCAAATGTTCACATGGACATGTTCACATGTGTGCCCAGTGTATGGTAGAACATTTCAAGCTCTGCGTTGATAGGTTAATAATAGCACAGTTCTTTAAGGTTTGCAAAATATTTTTAAATATTATTTTAATGTTATTTCATTTTATTCTTATGACAATGTGTGGATGTAAACCTCTTGCCCCTTTTTTACAGATGAGAAAATGGAGGCAAGTTGAGTTTATGTCACTTTGCTAGCATCACACAACCGGTGTCTGGGGCAGGATTTTAAATCAGGTCTGTCCTACTCTAAATCTAGTACCCTATCCCCTGTGCTGAGCTTTCACCAGAATCCCTAAAGGGTCAATGAAACAAAAAATTTAGTAACACTTAATTTAGACTCATTCATTCAACAAACATTTACAAAAGGCAGAATACATGGAATGTACTGACTAGTATTTGGAGATGATGCAAAGAAAAATTAGTTATAATCATTAATATTCTAAGCATTTCTCAAGGGAAAATATCTGAGACAAAAAGAAGTGCGGTAACAATCAGAAAAATCTAATCTGTAATTGTAGAAATTGTAGAAATATATCTAACCGGTTCAAACTTAAAACACCAGTGTCCTCTTCAGATCTTACATAAAATAGCCAGAATAACATGAAACACTACCTGTCTTACCAAATTTCTTCTCCTAACTGAGATACATTTTAGGAACTATATCTGATTTGTGCAAGGAATCATATATTGTTTTGAATCCCAGAATAGATAAATGCAGGTTTAGCATTAATGTTCTCAGGAGCTGGTGAGATACTTGAATTCCTAGGGTAGTTTTGACATAATTTCCCATCTCTTACCTTACTTTGGATTGTCTACATATTCCCTCTATATTTTTTAATTACAATAATATAACCTACCCTTTAGTAAAGTACAAAAAAAGATTTTCTTTTTTCTTTTAGAGATGTTGGTTATGGCCTTGTAATTTCAATGTTGCATCAACCATTTTGTTATAAAAAAATATTAGTAATAATAGGAGATCTGGTGGCGATATGGGTACCAGTGTAGGTAACAGAGCAGTAGGAGTAATAAAAGCAATAATGGTATAGGTGATGGTATCTGTTTGGACTATCTGTACCTAGCTTGCTACTTCATATTTGCAAGGTACATAATTTTTTTTTAATTATTTGAATTGTGGTAACAGCAGTGTTTTTAAGGTAATAGTCCATTCAGTTTGGAATGACATAACTTTTGGGGCTTTTTTCTTTTTCACATTTTTTACATTTACTTTTTATTTCTGTATTCTCCCTGACAATATTTTTTAAGGAGTCACGTTTTGTTATTTACTTTTATAATGCCTTGGCTTGCTCACATCTTCTTTCTCCAATACAAAATAATTTCCTGCAGGGTCTTTAAATAGCCTGAGATGACATATAAAAATGAAATGACTTAGTTGGAAGTTCTTCAAGGAACATTAAATAGTCTTGGCCTACTCCATTTAGAGTCAAATAGATTATAATACTTTCCCAGTATCATAAATTTGCTCAGAGCTGGCACTCTTGTGTTCCACTCTCTTAAAATGAGAAAGATGCCATGTGTAAATTCTTTGGGGGAAAAATTGCCCACATAGAAAAGTGCAATTGCAAAATGAAAGTACTCTAAATATATGAACATATTCCAAACTGTTCAAGCTTGCAATAATGTTTCTCTGAAATTCTGTTCAGCAATGATTTGAAATTTCTAAAGAAAGAAGTGTCAATTTTATATTGCATGAATTTATATTTGGTACGTGGATGGAATTCTCACATGACATTCAGAGTCATTGGGATTAAAAAGAAGATATTTGCTTGGACATTTTCCTTTTATCAGGAACTACTGAGATAAATCTCCAAATTCACATAAGCCAATGAAAACTTTCTCTCTGATTTCAGAAATAATTTGAAGTTGCTTGTCTTTGTGATCTTTTGTTCCTTGAGTGGTTGCTTTACATTTTATAGCATTTCCCCTCAACAAACCTCTCTCCTGAAAAAAAAAATGATCAAACTGATGTATTCACAGTATCACACTATTAAATTCTATATTGTAAATTTGATTAATTTTTAAAATATTGATAAGTTAGGGGGAAAAATTTCTCAGAGCAGATTGAAAACTTCATAATCTAGTGAATTTCTTTCTTTTTTCTTTCTCTTCTTTCCTTCCTTTCCTTTTCTTTTCTTCCTTCCTTCCTTCTTTCCCAGAATTAGATGATGATCACATTAGGAGATTGTAAGATTATATAGTTTGATACTATTAGCTCTCCATGATCTCATCAATGTGATGCTCCTTTAATGAGACATGCCAAAACCTACCTACTTTCTTTGTGATTTATAAACATTGGCAGTTATCTAGGGCACGAATAAGTTAAGTGACCTTTGCCAGGATCAGATCACCAGTATATGCCAGAGGCAGGCCTTAAATCACAGTCTTATGGTTTGAAGCCAAATCCCCATCCACTACATGTCTACATAAATCCTCCATGGAGACTTTATGAGCATATTTGCAGCCTACATATACATCTTTAGTATCATATAAATAGGAATGCAGTCAATAAGGGGTCCATTCATTTTCAATTTTTCAGAATTCATAAAAAGCATATTTCCTTTTGTAGTCATTTTCTCTCTGATAGTATCTTTTATGCAGATTCTTCTGCTCAAATCCAAATGGGCCAAGGTACCTAATTGACCCATCACCTCCTCATTAATCTCTGGATGATCTACAACTTTAAATCTTTGGAGACTGATATTTGGAAACTCAGAAACACATAGAATCACTGGAAAATATTTAAAATATCTATATTACAAAGATGGGAGGTTGATTGGACTCTGATGAACAAATATTTTTTTTTTAACAAGGAGAAAACTATTAGCTAGTTTGAAATATTCCATATTAGAACATTGAACACATGGCATTTGGCCAATATTTTTTTTAATTACTATATCTTGAATTCTATTAGTTTTCTCATAAAATTCCTCGTTTTTTAAATTCTATCTTTTTTATTTCTTTTAATTTTATTTCTTTATTTAATTCTTTTAAAATCCTCTCTTTTTCTCTGTATTTGCATATACACATATATGTGTACATACACGTGTGTTTGTGTGTACACATATTCTTTAATAATGTTATTACAGGAGCACAGTATCAGTACATATATTGTCAAATTCTTTCTTTATATAGCAAAATATAGTTACTTTAGCCTGCTGGTCTAAGCCCTCCATAATCAGATTTCATCTTACCTGTCCAGCCTTATTTCACCCTATATGGACATTCACATGCTCTGTGTCTTGGGAATATGAGATGACTCTGTGTTCCCAACCTCATGTTACTCGTTTTATCATCTGTACTTTTTCTCACCCCATCTACTCAGGCTTGGAAAAATGTTCTTTTTGCCTCCTTTACTCCAATTCTTTCAACAAATGCAATGATCCCTTAAAATTTTAACCTTCCTTAAATGTCATGCTTTGTGTTAAACATTACATTTTCCTGACACCCAATGATAAGTGAACTCTCTTCCTCACATCTCTCGAGCCACATTTTTTTGACCTCTCCTATATACTTAACAAATAGGTTGTGAGGTATTGTATTTGAACTACCATTAAAATTATTTGTGAATGTGTTTAAATTGCCTTTTAGATTTGAGGAAAGTGATGGAATAACTTTTTCTCCTCATTTGTCTTCTCTTAGGATGTCTTATACATAGTTAGCAGTCAAAACATTTGTTGGATTGAATTGAAATGATTTGTCTTTCAGTGAATTGCATTTTTTATCAGCCTGTGATCATAGGTAGTTACTTTGCAAGGGTGTGCAATTTAGCTTGCGTTATGTCCAAATATGCATCAATATATTTCTATTCTTGGTGTATGTTTTTATGTATGACTGTGACTATTAAACACAGTTGAGAAAAATAATTGGAACATTAATCATCTCATATATTGTTTATTACTATTGCTTATTACTACTATTACCAGTTCCTATAATTTATTTGTAATGAAGTTTCATGACTTCAATTCATCATTAAGTGTTCCTTGATGTATAATTATGTTTGTGAATTTTTAAATGAGTTTGTTGTTTTTTTTTACCTGTCTGGTATTTTCTAGTACCTAAAAGTCAATATTTTCACTTTTTGAGATTTGTGATGATATTATAAGTTCTCATTTATTATACTATATGACTCTCACTTGTAATAGAATTAAAATACATCTGATTTATTAGGACAGTAATAGATATCACCTGGTACAGACATTATTTTTTATATAATTTACATTTGATGCCTTTTTTTATCTCAAGGTACTGAGAATCCATGCCCAGAAAGATCTTAAAAATGAAATGCTTCTCAGTAAAACCTTCATCCCATCTATGTCTTCCCTGATGGCAACAAAAATACACATAGTATGAAAAATAGCAAGTTCTTTCATTAAAACAAACTCACAAAAAACTTAGCTTGAAAGGAGACTTCCAGCTTTAGTGTTTAGAAGTGATGTTCCCACTCAAAGGCTCTTTTCAATGCTGACTTTTGGCAATCTATGTTTTAAAATCTTAGTCCCCCCACCCCATCCAAAAAACAATCTTGATGTAACATATTTTTGGCCCACACAGGGCATTACTTTTCTTTGGAAATATGTGTGGTTAGAACAACAGGTTTATCTTCTACTTTTCTTTCCTTCAATAGTCAGCTCCTGGAAACAGTGGTCAGTATTTGCTACTTTACTTTTCCTCCATCTGTTTCTTAGGTCTATACAATTTAATCTCTATACCAATTCCTCTATGGAAACTGTTCTGTCAAGAGTTAAGAATAATCTCTAAATAAAAAGCAAGTGGAATCCTTAGCTTTGGTGAAAGTTCAGTTCATGTTATATCTTAGACTACCTCTTCCTCATTCTTCTTAGTTATTCCCACCTTGTATGTATTTTCAATAAAATTTGAATTTACTTGTCTTTTTATATACTGTCTTATTCAGTGGAAGGCCCTCATTAGCAAAGACCCTTTCAGATTTGCATTTGTGTCCCTCATTCATCTCACAGTAAAGGCACATCATAGCACATTTTGCATTTGATGTTCCACACTTAGGATTTCATGAAACTAGTGAGCTGCACCTATTGAAATTCAATCCACCAACGCAGATTGGTACCCCCTATCTATTTTATAATTTGAGAGAGTTAACTGGGCCAAAAGTATACATGGCTAAAGTTTTATGGTTACTGACTTCATAATTTTCAAATGACATGCTTCCATGTACAGTAGATACAGTGCCAGACCTGGAGTCAAAAATTTCAATCTACCTTCAGATTCTTACTAGGCAGGTGGCCCTGGGAAAGACTTTTACTTTTGCCTGCCTCAGGATCCTCATCAATAAAATGGGGACATTAACAACAAAAACTGCATAGGGCTGCTACATGGATAAAATAAGATAATATTTGTCAAGTGATTTACAACCATCAAATTTCTATATCAATACTATTAGCAACCACAACAAAAATACAATAGAATAATATAATAAAGTATTTAAAATAACAGAATAAAATATTATCTCTCTTGGAGTTATGTTAAGTAGTATCTTATTTTAATAAATAGGATTGTCATGCCTAATTCTCTGTATTGGGGCTAGCCCCATATTTGAATTAATAGTCTAGTGTTATTTTTCTTCTCCTAGTGGTGATATAACAAATTAGATTATTTCTTTAAAATTTATTTATTTAAATTTATAATGGATATGTCTTGTAAGTTCTTGTATATGCATTAGTCAATATCAGTCAAAATCAGTCAAAAGAACATGCCATTCTTTGGAAACAATATACATTTATATATCCACAGTCACAATATCAAAATAGGTATTTTCTGGTAATTATATACTTTTCCAAATATTGTCTCTTTTGTAAACAGACCTAAATTTCTTTATATCTGTCTGTTGCACAAATCAGATTATAACTAATATTATACTTTATCACATATTTGTCTTATTTCCTCTTCTAGGTTGTACACTCATTAAGGGAGGAATGAATTCTTATTACCTGATTAATGGTAAGCTACTTGAACTCTCAGTCCAGGTTTTTTCCTGTATAAAATTTGGGAAAATAATAAAATCTTACATTAAAATATTAGGAAAAGCAGGGTACTATAATAGAAGGCAAAGACATAGAAGTCAAGGCCTCTGTATTCCAAACATCTGAAATAGATATCCAATGGGCTCAGGCCATGGAAGAGCTCAAAAAGGATTTTGAAAATCAAGTTAGACAGGTGGAGGAAAAACTGGGAAGAGAAATGGGAGAGATGCAAGAAAAGCATGAAAAATGGGTCAATACTCTGCTCAAGGAGACCCAAAAAAATGCTGAAGAAAATAACACCTTGAAAAATAGGCTCACTCAATTGCCAAAAGAGGTTCAAAAAACCAATGAGGAGAAGAATCCTTTCAAAAGCAGAATTAGCCAAATGGAATAGGAGGTCCAAAAGCTCACTGAAGAAAATAGTTCTCTCAAGATTAGAATGGAACAGATGGAGGCTAATGACTTTCTGAGAAACCAAGAAATCACAAAACAAAACCAAAAGAATGAAAAAATGGAAGAGAATGTGAAATATCTCATGGGAAAAACAACTGACCTGGAAAATAGGTCCAGGAGAGACAATTTAAAAACTATGGGACTACCTGAAAGCCATGATCATGAAAAGAGCCTAGACATCATCTTTCATGAAATTATCAAGGAAAACTGCCCTGATATTCTAGAACCAGAGGGCAAAATAAGTATTTAAGGAATCCATCAATCACTGCCTGGAAGAGACCCCAAAAGAGAAACTCCTAAGAACATTGTGGTCAAATTCCAGAATTCTCAGGTCAAGGAGAAAATATTGCAAGCAGCTAGAAAGAAACAATTCCAGTATTGTGGAAATGCAATCAGGATAACAAGAGATCTATCAGCTTCTACATTAAGGGATCAGAGGGTGTGGAATAGGATATTCCAGAAGTCAAAGGAACTAGGATTCAAACCAAGAATCACCTACCCAGCAAAACTGAGCATAATACTTCAGGGGAAAATATGGTCTTTTAATGAAACAGAGGACTTTAAAGCATTCTTGATGAAAAGACCAGAGCTGAAAAGAAATTTGACTTTCAAGTACAAGAATGAGAAGAAGCATGAAAAAGTAAACAGCAAAGAGAAGTCATAAGGGACTTACCAAAGGTGAACTGTTTACATTCCTACATGGAAAGACAATATTTGTAACTCTTAAAACGTTTCAGTATCTGGGTAGTTGGTAGGAGCACACACACACACACACACACACACATGTACACATGTTTGTGTACCCACACATACACACATGCATGCACATATAGAGACAGAGAACACAGAGTGATTTGAATAGAATGGGACCATATTTTAAAAGAAATTAAGGTAAACGGTGAGAGAGAAATGAAGTGGGAGGAGAGAGGGTGAAATGGAATGGGGTAAATTATCTCTCATTCAAGAGGCAAGCAGGAGACTTTTTAGTGGAGGGAAAAAGAGGAGAGCTGAGAAAAAAAACATGAAGTTTACCCTCATCACATTCAACTAAAGGAAGGAATAAAATGCACACTCATTTTGGTATGAAAACCTATCTTACAATACAGGAAAGTTGGGGAGAAGGAGATAAGCAGGGTGAGGGCGTTGATGGGAGGGAGGGCAATGGGAAGAGGGAGCAATTTAAAGTCAACACTCAGGGAGGGACAAGATCAAAAGACAGAATAGAAACAATGGGGGGAAGGATAGGATGGAGGGAAATATAGTTAGTCTTACACAACACAACTATTGTCGAAGTCATTTGCAAAACTACACAGATATGGCCTATATTGAATTGCCTGCCTTCCCAAAGGGAATGGGTGGGGAGGGAGCGATGGGGAGAATTTGGAACTCAAAGTTTTAAGAACAACTGTTGAGTACTGTTGTTGCTACTAGGAAAAAGAAATACAGTTAATGGGGAATAGAAAGTCATCTGGCCCTACAGGACAAAAGAGAAGATGGGGACAAGAGAAGGGAGGTATGATAGAAGAGAGGGCAGATGGGTGGTAGGGAAAATTAGAATGCTTGTTGTATTGGGCTGGGGGGGAGGGAATAAATGATGAGAAAATTTGGAACCCAAAATTTTGTGAAAATGGATGTAAAAAGTCAAATAAATAAATTTATATTAAACATGGAAGAAAAAAAATAGATCTAGAAGAAGCAATATCATAATAGTTGGACTACTTGAAAGTAGTGATGAAAGTTATGAAACTTCATAACATAAAGGACATAGGCAGCACTTTCAAGAAATTATCAAGGAAAACTACCCTGATGTCCTGGAATCAGAGGGCAAAATAGGCATTGAAGGAATCCACCAATTACCTCAGGAAAGAGATCCTAATATTTAAATCCCCAATGAACATTATAGCCAAATTTCAGAACTACCAGGGGAAAGAAAAAATAGTACAAGTGTCCAGAAAGACACAATTCAAATATCAGGAAGTCACAATCAGGATCACACATACATTTGCAGCTATAACATTAAAGCACTGGAGGTTGTGGAAAAGGATATTGGAGAAGGCAAAGGAGCTAAGATGAGAAGCAAGGATGACTTATCTAGCAATATTAAGCAGAATATGTCAAAAGGGGAGGGAGGCCATTCAAGGAAATAAAAGGATTTCAAGTCTTTATAAAGAGACCAGAATTAAGTGAAAAATTTTACTTCCTATATGAAGACCTAAGAGAAACATAAACAGGTAAAAAGGGAAAAGAAAATGAGATCATTCAATGTTACACTGTTTACGACAGGAATCTCTACACAAGAAGATGACACTTGTCCTTTTTAAAAATTGTATCACAAACAGTACAGATAGGAAGAATATACATAGACAAAGGATATGGGTATAAAGTGAATTGAATGGAATAACCTTAAAAACTCAAGGGATGGGAAAGAGAAATACAAAGTACAATGAGTGCAAAAGGAAGGGAATAGAATGGAGTAAATTAACTCATATGAAGAAGCACAAAAGACCTATTAGAGTAGAGGGGAAGATGGAAGAAAGCCATGATAGGCAATTCTTAAACATCACTTTCATCAGAATTGGTTTAAAGAGGGAATAATATACGCAATCAGTTGATCATAGGAATCTGCTTTACCCACTAGGGAAGTAGACGGGGAGGAGGTCAAGTAAAAGTTGGAATGGGGACTGATAGAAGGGAAGGCAGATCAGGGGAGGTGATAGAAAGAAGCAAAACAGTAGTGAGATTGGAAGGGATATAAGGAGAGGGAGGACAAACAGGAGGAAGAAGAGGCTGGAGGGAAATATACATGTAGTTATCCTAACTGTTAATGTGAATGGAATGAACTCTCCCATAAAAATGGAAGCAGATAGCAGAGTAGATTAAAAAAAACAAAACAGAATCATATGTTGCTCATAAGAAACTCACTTGAAGCAGAGAGATGCAAACCTAGGAAATGTAAGGGGCTGAGGCAGACTCTATGAGGTTTTAGCTAAAGTAAAAAAAAAAATAATGATAATAATAAAGCTGAGTGGCAATCCTGATCCTGATAAAGTAAAAGCAAAAACAGACCTAATTAAAAGAGATGAGGAAGGGAACTACATTTTGCTAAAAGTTACTATAGACAATGAACCAACAAAATAAGAACACAGAATATTCTATTGTTAGATCTGTGGAGAGGAGAACAATTCATGACCAAAAAGAGAACATTACAAAATGTAGAATAGATAATTTTCATCAAATTAAATTTTCTCCAAAAAAATGAATGCAACTAAGATTTGAGGAAAGCAGAAAGCTGGGAAATGATCTTTATTGCAAGTATTTCTGATAAAGATCTAACTTCTCATGTATAGAGAGAGACAACTGTACCAAATTTACATGAAAACAAACCATTTCCCAGTTGATAAATGGTCAAAGGATATGAATAGGAAGTTTTCAGATGAAGAAATAAAAGTTATCCATAGGCATATGAAGTGCTCTAGATCACTTCTGATTAGAGAAATGCAAATTAAAACAACTCAGATGCCATCCTACACCAATCAGATGGGTTATTATGACAAAAAAATAAAAATGATAAATACTGGAGAGAATGGGGAAAAAGTGAGATACTAATATACTTACTGTTAGTGGAGCTGAAAACTGATCCAAATCATTCTAGGGAGCACTTTGGAAACATGCCCAAAGAGCAATCAAACTGTGTATACCCTCTGATCCAACAATACCACTACCAGGTCTGTATCCCAAAGAAATCATAAAAAGGGAAAAGGACCTAACTGTACAGAAAAAATATTTATGCAGTCATATTCATGGTAGGAGAATATTAGAAACTGAGGGGATGCCCATCAATTCAGGAACAGCTGAACAAGCCAAGATATATGAAAGTAATGGCATACTACAATGAAATAAGGAATTATGAAAGGTACATTTCAGAAAAACCTGGGTAGACTATACAAACTGATGCACAGGGAAATGAACAGAAACTGGAAAGTTATGTACACATTATATGCCATATCATCGTATGAGCAACTATAAATATCTCATATTTTTTCAGCTACACAATGATACAAAATAAGTAAAAAAAAAATCATGGACAGGGGCAGAGCTAAGATGGTGGAGTGAGAGCAACTACTAACCTAAGTTCTTACATAAATTCCTTCAGATGCCTCTAAAAAGAGAATCTGACCAAATTGATGAGGTTTAGAATCCAATAAGAGACAGACTGTGGCAAATTCACAGCCCAGGAAGGATTGGAAGGTCGACAGGAAGGATCTGTTCCACGAGGGTGAACCCACAGTGCAGCTTGTCCAGTGCAGCAGAGTGGAAGGGCCCCCAGGAGGCCAGAGGCAGCAGCAGGTGGAACCTGTGGAGCAGCAGCCCAGGATGAGAGACCAGCAGAGCCAAAAGAGTGACAACCACTGAGCCCCAGGTATTAGCTGCAGCAGCTCCTGAGACTTTCAACCCACAGATTAAATGTCTGTAAGTAGCCTACTAGAACTTCTGGGAGCTAAAATGGTAGATGACTGGTAAATGCTCTTTCCTTCCCCCTTGTTGACCTTGAAAGAACCATAAAATACTTCCACAGAAAAATCCCAAATAAGTGGGAACTGTGAAGGGGAAAGCAGCCTCATAACACTTGAGGCTGGGAAAATAGTTAAGGGGGATTCCTCTTACTGTGGCAGAGGCGAACCAGAAGGAGAGCGACCCGCAGGGCAGTAAAAACTCCTACGAGGACCCAGGTGAGCCTCAGTGCTAGGAGAGGACCTCCAGGAGGGATAGAAACTCCCACTAGGATCCAGTCATGCCTCAGCACTCCAGGGGAAATAGGAAGAAAATAGGGCAGTCAGGATCACCAACCCCTGAGATTGCCCTTGCCTCAGCTCAGGTAAGGAGGTCTCCCAGGATCAGATGACCCCCTCCCCCACACTTAGCAAGCTAGCCCCAGGGCTGATTGAGGAAACATAAAACAAAAAGATAAAAAAGATATCTGCCCTTATTTTTCTTTACATCAGTAAGCTCAGCACCAAGTTCTGCAGCATTATGAGCAAGAAAAAGCAAAACAAGGGTGAAAAAAACATAGACTTTTATGGGGACTAGGACCAAAAGAAGAATACCAAAGAGGTCAGTAGTGAGAATGTACTCCCATCTGAAACTTCAGAAGGGACCATGAACTGCTCACATGCACAAACAACTCTCCTGGAACAGCTGGAGAATGAAATAGAAGAAAAACTGACCAATGATTTTAAAAATATGAAAAAAGAATTCACGGATGAGAACATTTCTTTAGAAAGGAAAATTGAACAAATGGAAAAGGAAACACAAAACCTAACTGTGAAAACTGGACAATTGGAAAAGGAAACACAAAACGTAACTGGAAAAATTGGACAAATGGAAAAGGAAGTACAAAAGCTAACTGCAGAAAATAACTCTTTGAAAGGAACAATTGGACAGATGGTAAAGGAGATGAAAAAACTGAAAAAAATAATTTGATAAAAATTAGAATTGGGCAGGTAGAAACTAACAACTCGATAAATCAAGAAGCAGGCAAACAAAATCTAAAGAATGAAAAGATAGAAGAAAATGTAAAATATGTAACTGGAAAATCAAGTGACCTGGAAAATAGATCCAAGAGAGAAAATTTAAGAGTTATTGACCTACAAGAAATCCATGATGAGAAAAAGAGTCTGGAGACTATCTTCAAAGAAATCATCAAGAAAAACTGTCCAGAAGTGCTAGATCTAGAGGGCAAAAGAGTCATCAAAAGAATCCACCATTCACCTCCTGAAAGGGATTCCAACCTGAAAACCCCCAGAAATATTGTTGCCAAATTCCAGAACTATCAAGTGAAGGAGAAAATACTACAGGCAGGCAGAAAGAAACCAATCAAATATAGAGGAGCTACAGTAAGGATCACACAGGACCCTGTAGCTTCTACATTAAAAGATCAAAGGAATTAGAATACTATATTCTATAAAGCAAAGGAGCTGGAACTACAACCAAGGATCAATTGCCCAGCAAAGTTCAGCATAACATTTCAGGTAAAGAGATGGACATTCAATGAAATTAGGGATTTCCAGACCTTTCTGACAAAAAGGCCAGAACTCCATCGAAAATTCGATCTTCAAACACAGGTCTCAAGAGAGGCATAACAAGGTAAACAGGGTAAAAGAAAAACGAGTTACTCAAGTTGAATAAATTGTTTACCTCCCTATAATGGAAGATAATACTTATTAATCCTGAGAATTGTAAACTTATTATGAAATATAAAAGAGATATAAATAGGTAAAGGGAACGGGTATAAAGTAAGTGATTTTATTATAAAAATAAGATTTAAGCATGCAAAAGGATTGCAACAGGAGATGTGAAGAGCAGGAAAAAGCAAAAGGAAAATTACATCACAGGAAGAAATGAAAAATTATAGTAGAAGGAAAGAGGGGAGGGAGATGAGCATCGTTTGAGAGGTACTCTCATCTGATTTGGTTCAAGGAAAGAGCAATAAACTTAAATATATAAATCTAGCTCTATAGGCAGTAGGAGAAGAAGGGAGAAGGAAGGGGAGGGAAAGCTAAAAGGAAGGAAAGAAGTAGTAAGGGTAAAGGGGAGTAAAAAGGAGGGGGGCTGAAAGAAGGAAGGGAAGAATATGGGAGGTCAAAAGTAAAAACTCTATTGAGAAGGGGAAGGGAGATGGGAGAAATAAAATTTTAAAAATGGTGGGAAAGTGAATGGAGGGGAAGACACAGATTGTAATTATAACTGTGAATGTGAATGGAATGAACTCTGCCATAAAACAGAGATAGATAGCAGAGTAGATTAAAAGACATAATCCAACAATATGTTGTTTACAAGAAATGCATTTGAAAAGAGGGGATACAAACATGGTAAAGGTAAGAGGTTGAGGCAGAGTATATTGTGCCTCAGCAGGTATAAGAAAAGCAGGGGTAGCAATCCTAATCTCAGACAAAGCAAAAGCAGAAAAAGATCTAATCCAAAGAGATAACGAAGGAAACTATATCCTGCTAAAAGGCACAATAAACAATTCAACAAAATCATTACTAAACATATATGCTCCAAGTGATATAGCATCCAAATTCTTAGAGGAGAGGTTGAGGGAGTTGAAGGAGGAAATAGACAGCAAAACTATACGAGTATGGGACCTCAGTGAGGACTCCCCCTCTCTGAACTTGATAAATCTTACCTCAAAATATCAAGAAAGAGGTTAAGGAGGTAAATAAAACTCTGGATAAGGCAGATATGACAGATCACTGGAGAAAACAATGCAAATAGAAAGGAATATACCTTTTATTCAGTGGAACATGGCACATATACAAAAAGTGACCATATTCTAGGGCATAAATACCTAATAATCCAGTGAAGAAAGGCAGAGATAGCCAATGCATTCTTCTCAGATCACAATGCAATAAAACTTATATGTAATAAAAGGCCAGGGAAAGATAACGCAGAAATTAATTGGAAACTAAATAATCTAATCCTAAAGAAGGAGTAAGTTAAACAAGAAATCATAGAAACAATCAACAACTTCATTCAACAGATTGACAAAAGCTAAACAACTTATCAAATCTTCTAGGACAGTGAAACAATAGTTTATAGGGGGAGTCATATCTTTGAATGCCTACATAAATATAATAGAAAAAGAGGAGATTAATGAAAAAGCTAGGGAAAGAACAAACTGAAAATTCCTAAGTAAATATCAAAATAGAAATACTGAAAACCAAAGGAGAGATTAATAAAATTGAAATTAAGAAAACTTTTACATTAATAAATAAAACCAGTAGTTTGTTTTATGAAAAAACTAATAAAATTGAGAAACCTTTGGCTAATCTGATTTAAAAAAAGAAAGAAAAAAACCAAATTACTGAAATAAAAAAAGAGATGAACTTACATCCAATGAGGAGGAAATTAAAACAATAATTAGAAATTACTTTGCCCAACCTTATGCCCATAAATTTGACAGTCTAAGTGGGATGGATGAGTATTTTAAAGAATATAAATTGCCCATATTAACAGAAGAGGAAATTAAATACTTAAACAACCCTATCTCAGAAAAAGAAATTGAATAAGTCATCAATGAACTCCCGAGGAAAAGATCTCCAGTGTCTGATGGATTTACAAGTGAATTTTATCAAACTTTTAAAGAACAGTTAATTCCATTACTATATAGATTATTTTTGAAAATTGGGAAAGAAGGATTCCTCCCAAATTCTTTTTATGATACAAGTATGGTTTTGATACCTAAACCAGGAAGAGACAAAACAGAGAAAGAAAATTATAGACCAATTTCTGAAATGAATGTAGATGCAAAAATTTTAAGCAAGATTTTAGCAAAATAAATACAGCAACTTATCACAGGAATAATACATTATAATCAGGTAAGATCCATACCAGGAAAGCAGGGCTGGTTCAATATTAGGAAAACGATTATCATTATTGACCATATCAACAACAAATCTGAAAGAAACCACATGATTAACTGAAGAGACACATAAAAAGTTTTTGACAAAATATAATACACATTCCTATTAAAAAAATTGGAAAGCTTAGGAATAAATTGAACTTTCCACAAAATAATAAGCAGTATCTACCTGAAACCTTATGCAAGCATTATATAAAATGGTGATAAGCTAAGTGCATTTCCAAAAAAAGATCAGGGGTAAAACAAGGATGTGCATTATTACCACTATTATTCAATATTCAATTCAATTTATTATTCAATGCTAGAAATGCTAGCTATAGCAAATAGACAAGATAAAGAAATTGAAGGAATTAGAATGGGCAAAGAAGAATCTAAGTTATCACTCTTTGCAGATAGTATGATGATATACTTAGAAAATCCCAGAGATTCAAGTAAAAAAACACTTGAAACAATAAACAACTCTGTCAAAGTTTCAGGTTACAAAATAAACCCACACAAATATTCTGTATTTCAATATATTAGTAACAAAGTCCAATAGCAAAAGATAGAAAAAATTCAATTTAAAACTAGGGTTGACACTCTAAAATATTTGGGAGTTTACCTGCCAAAACAAACCCAGGGACTATATGAACACAACTACAAGACACTTTTCAAACAAATAAAGTCAGATCTAAGTAAGTGCAAAAACATCAGTCCCTCATGGGTAGGTCGAGCCAATATAATAAAAATGACAATTCTACCTAAATTAATTTAGTTATTTGGTGTCATTCCAATTAAACTCCTTTATAATTATTTTCTAGAGTTGGAAGAAATAGTATCAAAATTCATCTAGATAAACCAAAGGTCCAGAATATCAATGGGACTAATGAAAAGAAATGCTAGGGAAGGTGGCCTAGTGCTGCCAGATCTCAAATCATATTATAAAGCAGCAATTATCAAAACTACTTGGTACTAAGAAACAGAAGAGTAGAAAAGTGCAATAGGCTAGACACTCAAGACACAGAAGACAATGAATATAGCAATCACTAGTTTGATAAACCCAAGGACCCCAGCTTCTGGGATAAAAACTCACTGTTCAACAAATATTGCTGGAAAACTGGATAAAAGTGTGGTGGAAACTAGGCATAGGCCAAAGCCTGACACTGTACACAAGAACAAAATCCAAATAGGTATATGATCTAGGTATTAAGATGAACACTATGGACAAACAGAAGGAGCAAAGAATAGTGTTTTTATCAGATTTATGGAGAAGGGAAGAAGTTTTGACTAAAGAAGAGATAGAAAGCATTATGAAGTGCAAGATGTATAATATTGATTACATTAAACTGAAAAGTTTTTGCACAACCAAACTCAAAACACCCAAAACTCAAAGGGATGTAGAAATATGGGAAAGAAATTTTACAGCTAATCTTAGGGATAAAGGCCTCATTTCTAGAATATATAGAGAACTGAGTCAATTGCATAAAATACAAGTGATTCCCCAATTGATAAATGATCGAAGGATTTGAACAGGCAGTTTTAAGAGGAGGAAATTAAAGGTATCTATAGTCATATGAAAAAATGCTCTAAATCACTTTTGATTAGAGAGATGCAAATCAAAACAACTTTGAGGTACTACATCACACCTGTAAGATTGGCAATCATAACAGAACAGGAAGATGATAAATGCTGGAAAGAATGTGGGAGAGTTGGAACACTATTTCACTGTTAGTGGAGCTATCAACTAATCCCACCATTCTGGAGAGCAATTTGGAACTATGCCCAAAGGGTTATAAAATATGCAAACCCTTTGACCCAGCAATATCGCTTCTAGGACTGTATCCACAAGAGATCATAAAAATGGGAAAGGGTCCCACATGTACAAAAATATTTATTGCAGCACTCTTTGTGGTGGCCAGAAACTGGATATCAAGGGGATGCCCATAAATTTGGGAATAGCTGAATAAATTATAGTTTATGAATGTAATGGAATACTATTGTTCTATAAGAAATGATGAACAGAAAGACTTCAGAGAGGCCTGCCAAGGTTTATATGATGTGATACTGAGTGAAAGACGCAGAACCAGGAGAACTTTGTGCAAAGCAACGACCACAGTGTTTGAGAACTTTTTTCTGGTAGAATTGGAATTTCATGGCAAGGCAAGGACTTAAAAAACAAAAAACAATGGTTTTCTAAGGCAAATACCTTCCACATCCAAAGAAAGAAGTAGGGAATTCAATTCAGAATGTAGCAGATCATTTGTGTGTGTGTGTGTGTGTGTGTGTGTATAGACTATATATATATATATATATATATATATATATATATATATATATTAGATTTTTTAAAGAAAATGAAAGTGTAATTGTGTCCATACAGAACTGTATTCTATTTTTCTACTGAGTTTGTCAAAACCCTATTAGCATATTCCTGGAAGTCATTTTAAAAGTGAGAGATGTGTATGGACCTCATGAAAGTCAAGAGACCCCAGTTTATTGTTGCCCTCAGCTGTACTTAAAATGTTTAAGCTTTGAAAAGAAGTACCTGTGAATTGAATTGTCTGGATTAGGATAAGGCAATGCAAATTATGCCCAAAGACATGTTAACCTATGAATTGCTAAAATTCATCAGAAAACTTGGTATGACTTGAACCTAGTTCTTTTGATTTAGAAAACAAAATGATTCTGAAATTCTCCCTCTTTGAGTTGGATATGGTTTAGGGGAATAATTTCTTTATCATTATCTATAATAGACAATGCCATGAAACAGCTTATAAACTCTATTTAGAAAGAAGGAAAGTATTAAATGGTGCTTCTATTAAAAGAACTAATGCTTAACATTTTGAAATATGATCGTTAGGCTATTTTACATTTTAAATTATTTATGACAAATTTCAATAGCTCATAAAAATGCTGTTTTATTGGTCTCATTTAAAACACTTGAAAATTGCTATGGAAATAAAAATACCACATATTTTAGAGGTTAGCTCTTATTTCATGACATGGAAGCAATTCTGAATTCTTGAGCGGTATACTGTCAGGACAGAAGCTGGTCCAGGTCTTGTCAAGAATGAAAGACTTTGAGCATAGAATGTAACCTATACAATGTCTGACAACTCTGATGTGAGAATTTTACCAGTAGATTGTATTTAGAATAACTTTTTTTTGTCAGTATAACACTCAAACTCCATCCATCAAGTTATTGAAAATTTGTGCCCAGTAAGGGAATACAAAAACCAAGAATTGACATGTAAATCAATCAATCAGCATCAATTAATTCCCTACTATGTGCCAGGTGCTGCAAGAAGGCAACAAAAGTGAAATGGTACTCATTCTTAACATGCTTAATAAAAGAGGTAAGGTGTTCTGTGAGTCACAGGGAGTAGGGACAATGTTTCAAGAACAGCCAGTGTAAAGGCATAAGAGGAAGTACATACTATGTGTCAGGCATTGTGCTAAGTACTTTTTTATAGATATTATCTTATTTTGTCCTTACAAGAACCTGAATGGTAGGCACTAATATTATCCCCAGTTTATATCTAAAGAAAATGAGGTTAGCCTCATTAACAGAGGTTAACAACTCATGGTTACACAGGAACTAAGTCAGAATTTGAAATCATGTCTTCCATATTCCAATCTCAGTGCTCTGTCCTCTATGTTACCAGCTGTCTGTACTATCCATGGAGTTGGACAAAGGGGTGTTTTATGTGAGGAGCAGAAAGAAGTGCAGTTTGCTCATGAAAGAAGGTGTGGGGTGGAAATGGAGCAATGTAAAAATGTGTTTTAAAATGAGGGAAGTATTTATCCTTAGAGATTTAAATGTATTTTGGAAAGTTTATTTGGAAGATTACATTTTCTTGCAACTGACACCCCATTTACCACTTGTGACATTTCTGAATGCACAAAGTCACTATGGCTTGTATTTCTTCTCCCTGACATGCACTAATTTCTCAAAAAAATTTGTTTAATATGCCTTTTATTTACTGCACAACTAATGCTGAGAAAGAGGCATTAAATGGCTGTTATGTAGGTTGCTAATTCATACTTAGAACCTCCCTGACAGCTAGTTTCATGGCTGGTTTTCAGACTATCATTAGGAACATAAAAATTACAATGATGCATCAGAGTCATGTTTATGCAGCTCAGCATTTTCATAGTGGCGTCAAGAGATGTTTCATGAGTGGACATCATCGTTATTATTAATAAACTTTTATTAACAGGTTCCATTAAAGACTTTCACAAATACTTCAGTGTGGCTCAAAGATAGCCCTAGGTTCTCAAGAACTATAAACAGGATGTTCTCACAAGTTCTATCAAGTTAGAAAGTTGTTTGAGGATCGCCCTGGCAATGAACCAGACATGTATCATGAGAGAATCAATGTTACCAAGTTTGAAGAGACTCCTTTCCAAAGGGCTGCTTCTCATCAGGTTGCATTTCTTTTCAATCTCAGCATTCTTGGAGGAAGGGAGTTCCAACACTGATAAAATTGCATACCCTTGAAGGATTAAATAATTGCGTGTCTGCTAGATACTAAATAATTTCATAGTGAGGAGAGAAATATAAATAAGAATAAGACAAGCTCTCCAAGAGCTTACTGTCTATTGTGTATATACATAGGACAAATACGTAGAAATGAACAAGGTAAAAAAAGTAGTTTAAGGCAATTTGCATATGATTGTTACATATAACCAAAATTCGGTAACCAAAGTTGCAGAAATTAAGGTGATATATCGCACAGCAAGAGTGAACCAAACTGAGGACTTTCTGACCAGCAAACCAATCCCAGGAGGTCAGGGATATAGGCCTAGAATATCCTTAGTTTCCTCATAAACATTTTCTATCCAAATTATATGTATTTTTCAAAACCCTTTCTAAACTAATTTATATGATTTGTTCTGTGTTGCTCAGTAGTTTTCAGTCATGTCCAACTCTTTGTCGACCACATTTAGAGTTTCCTTGGCAAAGAATTTGGTAAATTGTTTGCCATTTCCTTCTCTAGCTCATTTTATAGATGAGAATCTGAAGCAAACAAGGTTAAGTGACTTGCCCAGGGTCACGCAGTTAGTATTTGGGGCCAGTTTTGAACTAAAGGAAGATCAATCTTCCTAACATCAGATTGGAACTCTATCCACTGCATGAAACTAGCTGCTCCAATTTATATAATTAGTCTGTGTCAATTCTTAAAGGAATACATTTCATAAATCTAGTATCAATTCTGAAAAGTAGTAATGTTTTGTGGGTGAGTGTGAGGAGAAGGGCTCACAGTAATCTTGAAATGATTTTCTGAATCAGTGGGAATAAACAAATAATGTAATGACTAATGTATCGAAATTACAATGTGTATCTTATCAGTGATTTGCAAGCAATCTGCTAATAAATTTATTGATTTTCCCAAATTCATAGTTTCCACTGGTCTATAGAGTAGCATGTAAAAAATCTCTTATTTTTCTTTTCCTCATGTCAAATGATAGACATTCACAAATTGGTGTTCTTTGCTAATAAAATCAATCAGATGCAATCAGAAAATTTGGAAAGAGGAGCTTTATCAAAGAAACAACTTTAGAGAAGTCTGAAAGGGTAGAGACAACTGAAGCCCCTAAACTTTAAACATTGGCCAGATGTTTTCAAGCCAATGAAACAAATTAAATACCTCCTACATTCAGAATTCTGTAATGATTCTTACAGAGATACAAAGTTTAGATAAGACAGTTACACCACTCTCATGATACTTGTAGCTCAGTGATGGATATGTACCCAATTGGAAGACCTAAATTCAATTCCAGTCCCAGAAACTTCTTAGTTATGTGACCATGGGCAAGTCATTTAACCTCTGCCTCCTTTTCCTCAACTGTAAAATGAAGATAATAATAGCACCTACTTCCAAAGGTGGTTATGGGGATCACATGAGATAATAACTATACAGCACTTAGCAGAGTTCCTAGCACATCGGAAACATTGTATAAATATTAGCTATAATTATTGTTATTATCATTACTATCATTACATGCATATAACCTGGTCTCCATACAATATGCACAATCCAAAGGAATTATTAATCCATTAATTAATTCATTTGTTGCTTGGTTGACTAATTAATTTTTAAAAATTTTGTGAAGTTCTTATCTATATGGTATTATGACTGAAAAAATAGTTTCAAATTTTATGGACTCACGTGGACTTTCCTGATTAATGACGAAAGATTAAACTATTAGCTCATAATAGTCACCTTTTTATTGAATAAATTTGACTTGAAACAATGAAATATGCAGAGCTAAAATGAATATCCTAAGTTTGGATTACTGTTGAAGTCCATCAGATCACTTATATTAAAGTTTCGTGCCCAGGTCAGGCCCTCATGACTATTTGCCAGGATTACTTCCATAGTCTCCTCCCTGGGCTATCAGAAACCAGCATATCCTTTCTGAAATTCCATGTAGCTTCTAAACTGAGTCACAAAGCGCAGGCCTGATCATGTCATTCTCCTCAGAAAGATTCAGTGATTCTCCCCTGTCTTTACTACCAGATACAAAGTCTTCTGTTTGTTATTTCACAGTTTCATTCCAACTTATCTCTCCAAGCTGATTAGATATTATTTTTCTCTTGTTCTAAATATTACAGCCACCTTTTTTTATGCCCCATCCATGACATCCCCTTTCCTGTCTCTGGGTTTTTACTTAGGGTGAGCCCTTTTTTTCAAATTCACTGCCTTCTTTCCTCCACCTCTTGAATAATTAGGACTCTTTGAGCAGTAACACCACTGTCCCCTCCTTCAAGAGAGATTTTTTTTTGGAATCCCTCAATTGTTAGTCCCATTCCAACTCACTGTGTTTTTGTTTGCCATGTGACATATCTTTACTCATCTGTTATCGTCTTGCCTCACTCCAGGAAAATGTAAACTTCTTGAGTAAAGGGATCTTCTCACATTTGTATTAGTATCTCCAGCACCTAGAATAACACATGCCATACAGCAATTTATTAAAACATGCCTTTTGTCTAAGCATTAACAGTGATGTCTTGATCAATGTTTAAAAACTGGCTTTGACAAAAAAAAAAATCTGTACAATGCACTTTTAAGTTTAATGTACTTTATTATTTTCTTGATCACTTTCATAATTCTACAGAGTCACCGAATCAACAAATCAAGTCTTGGTTTGTAACATCTGTCAATTTCAGAAGTGCAAAATCTCATACTGAAAATTTAACAGTTAGAAAATGATTGGAGTGACTAAAACCACCAAGATAGCAATACATCCCTTGCCCTCACGAAGCTTACAAAACATAACGTTAACACAAATAACTCTAACGGAGGGTAAGTTAACATAAGATCAAAATGCAAAGAGTTCAGCAAAAATACAGATAGAAAAAGACTTAAAATTAAGAGCATCTGGTAAGAAGAAGTATCTAAGTTGAACTTGAAGGAAAAAGCAGCTTTTGACAGCTTAAGTTGAAGAGGACTATTTAAAAGCTAACTGTTACTATAATTACCATGGTTGTATCTCTCCCTGTACTTGAACCAATCACATGGTTTTTAGGGTTGACAGAGAAAGAGGCACTTGAATGAGGAGGCTGATGTTGATGGGACAGTCCTTCAATTACCCTCTTCATCCTACTGTTAAAGAGAAAATCCGTGAGGATTTTTGGTTTGTGTGTGTGTGTGTGTGTGTGTGTGTGTGTGTTCCCTGTGTTATTCAGAGGACTTTTCAAAGTTCCCTCAAGAAAGACTACCTATATCTTAGGACTGAGGGTATCTCTACAGACAAGGCATTCAGTTTCCAGATGGGACAGAGTCCAGGGAAATGGCAGAAAAAATTATGCTGATGAAACCCTACAGGCAATTAGATGGCACAATGGATAGAGCACTGGGTCCGAAGTTAGAAAGACCTATATTCAAAGTTGGTGTCAGGCTAACTGTTGTGATCCTGGACAAGTCACTTCACCACTGTTTTCCTTAATATCCCCACCTGTAAAATGGGTAAAATAATAGCACCTGCCTGTAGTGCCAATGCAATATTCACAGCACCTCCTGGCACCTAGGAATATGCCTGGCATAGGTCTTAATCACAAAATACAACAGACTCTCCACATGAAAGACAGAACCAATTCATTTATTTAAATACCAGAAAACCAAATCCCAACACTAGAAAACAAAATCCATCATAGTAACAAAGAAACCTATACACAATAACAATGCAGAGGACAACACCATCCCCAAGCTAGGCTTCCCACAAATCAGCTCCCTGAAACAAATCACAAACAAACTCTCACTCAAGCTAGTAAGCTGTCTTTTCATTCCAATGGACCTGGGAGTGCAGACCTGCCACCTTGGAGCTGGGGTTATTGAAAGATAACACTTGGCACCCTGTCAGGTCAGCTCTGAATCAAGAGCTTTTACACCACATTACTTTTACATTACCCTGCCTCCCTCCATGCAGAACTTCTAACTACTTTCACACCACACTTGCACCATTATACGGGACAATTCCCTAGGTTATCTATGTCCAGACAGCCCCATATCCCATAAAGGGTATCCTTTAGAGCTAACAATTGCTCAATTGTGGAAATCATTCACTTTTTTATTATATTTCTTTTCTATCTTAATTTTTTTATATGATGAGGAGGGTCCTACAAAGCAAAGGGCCCATGAGACAGGGGTTTAAGGGTGGTAGGGGAAATACATATAATAATAACTATTCATAAATACACTGAAATATGTCTTAAGAATCAGGACTCTGTAGAGAGGAACAACCTATTCTTAATCCTGGTCAAACACCACCCTTCATCCCAAAGCCCTCAATAGTAATTATACTGAAGTGGAAACTGAATCGCAAAATTAATCTCTTGGCATCAATTATGTCTTTAATTCAAATTTATTCTTACTCCTTGTCACCTTTCCTGTGATATCATTTTATTCCAGGTTTCTTCCAATTTTTCCCCTCTGGCTCTTTTTCCCACCAATGGCAAACCCCCCCCCCCCCCACAAAACACATACACATGCACACACACACACACACACACCCTTTCCTTCAATATGAATTGAATAGAATAATCTAGAATAATCACCTTACTTTGATCACCTCTGGAAAAATTAGAGCTAACATTTTGAAATTCCTTGGTTCTTTAGTTACCTTTATTTCAGTCCATAAATACCTGCATTTTCAGTCTTTTTTTTTTTTAATTAATTAATGTATTTATTTATTTATTTAATTTTTTACATTCATTTTCACAAAATTTTGGGTTCCACATTTTCTTCCCTTTTATCCCCTCCCCCCACCCCAATACCCCAAGCAATCTAATTTTCCCTATCTCCAATCTGCCCTCTCTTCTGTCATCCCTCCCTTCTCTTGTCTCCATTTTCTCTTTTCTCCTGTAGGGCCAGATGACTTTCTATTCCTCATTAACTGTATGTCTTCTTTCCTAGTAGCAACAACAATACTAAACAGTTCTGAGGCAGCATTGATGATCTTTCGATATATTTTCACATTTGGTTAAATATCATGAAGCAAAACACTATAGACAGCAAAGTGCAGAATGAATTTATCCAAATACAATTACTTGCTTGGGGAGTATAACCAATACCACTAAAGCATTCAACTAAAACCTCGTTGTTTTTCTTCTTTTTCTGATTCCCACCAAATATTAGTAAAACTGTTCTATATTGTTACATCATACTCAGATCTCACAAGTGGTAAAAAAAAAAAAAATTTCCCGAATCTACTTCAAGATGCATAATTGAATTCCTCAACTCAGGAATCGGATGGAAGAAAGAGAAAAACAAACAAATGAACAAACTCTTTTATACTCAGGTAATTCACAAATACTACATATTCCCTTCAGCCAAATAAACCTTTGCCTACATATACATGTACAGACACATGTATATATGTACTTATATGCATATACATATATGATATTTTCTGTAATATGTTTACATTTGATACATCATATTAAAATATTTTGTTATAGAAGGCAGCTTTTTTCTTTGATGTATTTACATTTAGATTTTTTTAAAATTAAAGGTATTTGTCTTTAGGATAATGAGAAGTTTGATGCCAGGAAACATGGATTCTGGAGAATAGAACGGAAGGAGTGTGGAGTGTTTGGTTGTAACTTAGGTAACAAATTTCTTCTATTCTTTTATCCAGTGGTTTCATGTCACTCAGTAAATACAGAAGTAAAACAATAATAAATGATATTTGTCCAATGACTTGCCTCACAGAATGTTGAGCTGCTTTAATCTCCCCTATCTCCCACAAAAATACCTGATGTTTATTTTGCGTAAGTTTTTGTTTACTTATAGGTGGACATTATATTTACCAGAATGAGCTCCTTATAGACAGAGACTGTTGTTTTTCTGTCATTGTACTACTTTCACCTAATACATAACCTCACACATATTAAGTGGTTAAGAAACATTTGTAGATGGGTTGATTGAAGTATTCCTTTGGAGAGTTCCTGCCAATTTGATATACAACAATCAATGCCTACTCTTTTGTCCTGAATGATCCAAATCATAGTACTATAAAAGTATCTAGATCATTCCATGTATTCTACAAACAGTAGATCAAAAATTTTAAAAATTGTACTTGAACTAAAGATGTTTCTGAAATATTTCCCAGGAAATCTCTTTCCTGGATGACAGTAAATAAGTTACCTTCTGCTAGCATTTAGGTTTTTTTTGGTATTCTATTCTAACTTTACTCCCTCTCCTGCCTAATCCTGCCAAACATTCATGTTTTGAAAAAAAGGAAACAACTAGAAGAAATTTAACACATTACATTTTTTTTCCATTTTTTGAATTGATTTCTGATAGTATGACCATCAATATTTTGTTTCAGGGAAAACTACAGGAGGCACTACTGTATTTTCTGTTTTTTTTTTCATATGGTGATGATCTTTTTCTTTTTAATTTGACTATGAAAAACATGGAGTCTATTTCTATTTCCCTTATGATGCTGTCTTTGAAAAGACAACGGATCCATAATTTAGATTTGGTACGATTGATATTATGCGTCGTTGCACCAATAATGAAATGCTAATAGAATTACATTTCCAACACCTTGAAGATAATAGGCACCTCATAAATATTTGTTTTTTAATTGATTAATCAACATTTCTTACTCAATCCATTGAATTGTCTTTTGGAATCTTTTATATTCATCCCTGATGAATATTCGTAAACAAACTTCTTATTTATTTTCAGCTACATCAATTTCTTATGACGTGGTTTCCGCCTGCATTTTTAAATCACCAACAATCAACCCCAAAGAGTGGGAGAATTTTGGACCTTTCTCAGAAAATTCAACCTGACTCCCTAAAATCCAGTGGTTCAGAATGGCATCAATCTGTTGAGAAACACTACTGATTATCTTAGTAAGGGTGGCATAATATTACGGAAATAATACTGAACCTAGAATCAGATGAGCTGAGTTGAATACCAGTTTAGCAACATGCTACATGTGCGAAATTTTACAAGGTTCTTAACGTCACTGGTGGATATTGTTGTGATCTATAAATTGAGAGAATTGATTATATAGATAAATTCTTCAGTCACATAATGCTTGAAATAGATAATGTGTATGTACATGTATGCACACATATGTGAATATTTATGTATATACTGTTTAATCATTAACATATATGCACATACACATATATTGAAAGACACACATAAATATATATGTGCATACATATGTATATCACATATATCATATACACACATACAAACACACACATAAACATACTCTTAGTTCTAAAGTCCAGGCATCCTGCTGACTCCAGGTCTTCTAGTAGGAACATTGAGAAGATCTGTGATGAAGTAATTTCCCTGGAATCAGAAGAGCCTTCTATCCATTTGCTGCAGCAACAGCAACAGTATCAGTAGGTATTTAATGCAACAGCTAACAGTTTTTAAAAATACTTTCAAGTTTTGCAATACTCTTTTGATGACCATTTTGGATCTCACAATCAATGTGAGATGGATCATGGTAGCATGACAATGTCTTCTTATATTTTGACTCTGAGATGAAGACTAGACCTGAAAACTTGATGAGTCTGGATCTCTTTCAAGTATAAGCACTTAACTACTTAGTAAAAAGATATCCTTTATAAGGATTATTTCATTCATTGTATTTGCATCCCAGGCAGCTACTATAATACCTGACACATAGTAGGTGCATAATAATTACTGCTTCATTGATTCTCAATCAGCATAACTTATTTTCTCTGTTTCTTTCTATTTTATTTAAGGCACTTCATCTTGTGATTCTGCATTAATTCCCACCTATTTCTACCTTCTCCCTAGTAACTTCTTGGCTCATGTGTCTCAATGAGGAATTTAGTATTATATTGTCCTAACCTATATCTCTTCTACCCTCTAACATTCTTTTAACTTAAACTTCATTGCCTTTTACCCAAGACTATTTGACTATTTACCTTTAACTACCAGCTACTGTCACTCTATGAATTATCATGAATTGTTATGATATACTCATGATAAACAATAAAACAATCACAAAAATAGCTAACTTGTCCCACCAGCCCACCTAAGGATGCAATTTCCAAAAATCTAATGCAAAGAACTCAGCTCCATCCAGATATCTGGTGATGATGATTAATCACAGCTAGCTTAATGGAAAGTAATTGTAGGGATGAGAGCAGGCACAGAAGCATCTCCCTGAAGACTTGCTTTCTTGGATTAACGTCTTCTAATTTTACTCATACACATCATTGTGTGCCTTCACATGCCATATGCTTCTTCATGAAATTGGGTAACTGAACTAATTGTCACTCTGCTGTATGTAGAAAAAGATAGAAAATTTTCAAAATGTTTTTATTATTATTAAATGAGATATTCTTTACTTAAAGCCTTGTTTCATATAGCTGGACTTCCTGAAACATTTATTGATTATGTTTGGAGATTAGTCTGCATCATATATACATAGCATTCTTAGTCATAAAATACAGTTTGTTATTCTGCAATGGGATTCAATCCATTTTTTTATTATAATTCTAATTTTCTTTTTGAGACTAAAACTCATAGTTCAAAACTTAGATATTCATACTGAATTTTATTTAGGCGTAAAAGATGAAGCTTGAGACTAGTCATTTTCAGGACCTACTCTTGTTTGAATCTGTTTTGACTTTGGTGGTTTGTAATAAGATTTAGTAATGGATAATTTAAGGTTCAGGAGTATAGATTAAGTTTTAAAAGGAATTCTAGAGCTATTTGTCCTGAAAATCTTACTTTACAAATGAGGAAACAGAGGCCCAAGAAGCTAAAAATTTCCTAAGCTCACAAAGTTAGTAAACAGCATAACTAGGATTCAAACTCAGTATGTTTTCCAAGACAACATTCACTCCTCCTTTCATAAAGATTGTCAAACTTCAGGACACTGCTAGAGGAAGTGGATATGTTTACCACTTACCTACTTGCCTTGAAGGCCTCTTCTTCACCATGAAAAGAGGTAGAATACAGCAAATGCAGTCCTAGTCTTCTCACTTTTCATCATGACAAATTTATAAATGAAATAGACAATCAAGATTATCTTATCTGCTGTTATTATTTTACAGATGAAGAAAGTGAGTCCCTGAGAATACATGTCTTTCCTAAGTTCTGACAAATAGTAAGTAGAAAAGGGAACAAGCAAACCTCTGCCTTCCAATTCCAAAATCTCGCATACACACACACACACACACACACACACACACACACACACACACACACAAATGTGTGTGTTTATCTGGGCTAAAGACATCCAATAATGTTTGTAATTTTGCAATTAGTCAGCTAATGAATTAATGTCCTAGGAGTAATATATGAAATATTTGTCACTTAATGTAAACCCATTCTCAGAACTGTCCTTTCATAAAAGCAGCAACTGGATCCCTGTTAGGAAGTGGAAAATGTGTATAAATTCACAAGTACGTATTTCATTACGAAAGGTGTTGCAATTGCATCTATACAGGTCTTTAGTTTGCCTTTGTAAAATATATATATATAGATAGATAGATAGATAGATAGATAGATAGATAGATAGATAGATAGATATAGATATAGAAATAAAATAGGAGATTATGGTAAAATTTAATGTATATTAGGTGAATTCAAAAAAAGTACATAAAGTACATAAAGGAAAAATAAAAATTCTCATTATCAAGGCAGATAATTATGGATAATATATTATATTCAAACGAATACAGAAAATACACTAGTCTCAGTACCATTACACTTATGCACCAAATGTTATGGCATCTAAATTCATAAATGAAATTAAAAAAATACAGAGAACGTAACATGAGTCATATCTGAATTTTAAACAATTCAAATAAATGTATTAAAGGGAAAATAAAAAAAAAAAACAGAATTTAGAGCTGAAATAGCAGTGGTAATTTCTAAATGAGAAAATTTAAAAATATTTTTAGCAAGACATACCTTAATGATTTTTCTTTTGTTTGTTTTATTTTTTTGGTTCATTTTTATTAATGCCTCTTGTAACTTCACATTCACTTCTGAAAATACTCTCCGTTCCTCTACCCCTGGGCCCTGAGCCCAGAAGGCCATCTTTGTATCAAAGATTTAAAAAGAAAAAAAAAAGATAACAACTAGCATCTATATCATACTTTATGAGTTTCATAACGGTTTTCAAATATTATCCTATTTTATATTTGCAAAATCTGTGGGAATCAAAAATTGGATGAAAAAAGTTGAGGCTAATGAGGTAAAGTTACTCAGAGTCACAGAGGTAATATGAATGTGAAATGGTCTTAAAACTCAGTTCTTCCTTACCTCAGGTACAAGGACCTCAAAGACAGAGAGAGAGAGAGAGAGAGAGAGACAGAGAGAGAGAGACGCCCAGACACAGACAGACAGAGACAGTCAGACAGACAGAAAGAAGAAAATAAAAAAAAAACAACTAATCAGAACATTGATCATTTCTAACAGCTTTTACAATCATCCATGCCTAATATCTACCACATAAACAATGAAGAGGTGTGGTTCACTTTCCCACCCCTTTCCCAGGACTAAATTTGGTCAATATAATTATAGAACATTCAATTTTGTTTTATTTTCTTTTCCCTTTATTTATTTTGTTGTTATCATTATATGTGTCTTTTCCTGATGTGGGTATCCATGCATGCATATGTGCATATACATGGGTATACCTATGTGTACATATGTGTGACATTTCTGTCTCTGACTTTCTTGGAGTATATGACAAGAAATTGGATTTTGTAATGTTTATACATCATTGGTAACTGTTTGCAGTTCTTTCAAAAACTGTTCATGTGTTTATTTATGCATTGGAAAATCATTTTTGTCTTGTATATTTGCTTTAGTTTCCTACATTTCTGATGTACTAAATCTTTACCTGACATAACTGATGAACAGATTTCCTCTCAACAATAGATTTCTTTCTTATCTTGGATGTATTGATGTTGCTCATTAAAAATCTTTTCAATTTAATGTAACTAAACTTCTACTTATTTTAAGTTTCTTGTGCTCTGTAGGGTGTTTAGCAGATATCAGTATTACCTTTCTTAGAAGTGTTATCAGAATCTATTCATGCAATCATAAAATTTGACTATTTTTCTAGTACCTATATTTTTTTAATGTGATTATATGTTCAATTATCATTGCATCCCTATTATAGATAATACTTGGTCACAGTAAGTATTTTTGATGTGTTGCTTTGTGTTTCCTATGATTTATTTTGAAATCCTTATCTTTTCTTCTGATGTGATAGATTCATAGAATCACTTAAAATTAGAGTTGGAAGAGGTTGCAAATTGCTGTATGTCTAACTTACACAAGGGGAAAAAATATCTGCAACAACTCAACTGACGTATGATTACCCAATCTTCACGACATGTTCTCATAACCACTTTATAAGGTAGCATGTTTTTTTCCTTAGAACACTGTTACTTGTTAAATATCTCTTTTGATATCACTTTAATTAGTCTCTTTGCTGCCTCCATCTTCTTTCTGTTCACTTTGAACAAACAATACCCTCATATTTGTGTATGTTTAGGTGTGTATTTATATGTATGTGTAAGTAATAACCCTCTTCCTTGGAAAAACTTTTTGCATAATTGAAGAGAGCCATAATTTCTCCCTTAGTCTTTTTTTCAATGAAAACCATTCTCATTTTAAAATTCAGTCATCACAATAAATAGACATAAAGTTCTTCACCATCTTGATTTTCTTAAGCTTGTCAATGTCTTTCCTTAACTTCAGTGACTTAAATTAAACAAAATACAGAAGAGGTCTTAAATACCCTCAATATAGCACGATTGTCATTTCCTTATGTCTAGAACCAATATTATTAGCATTGATGGTCAATTTTCTATTTTCATTTTAATTATTTTTTTTAACTTACATTTGTTTCTTTCTCCCATTTCCCTCTCCACTGTTGAAAATGAAAGGAATTTAAAAACATATATAACAAATAAGCATATTCAAGCAAAACAAATTTTAATATTAGGTAAATCCAAAAATGTGTGACTCATTCTACATCTTGAATCCATGTACGTTCTGTCTGGAGTTATGTGTCATTTTCAGTTCTTTAAAATAATGGATATCCTTAGGTTAATTAGCATTCTTAAGTCTTTAACGTTTTTTTTTTAATATTGTTGTTGTAGTAACAATTTCTCTCTTTGTTCTGTCAACTTTACTTAGCATCAATCTATAGAAATTTCCCCATATCTCTCTGAAATTATCCTTTTCATCATTTTTTCCATCTAATAATATTCCATTACATTTATGTACCATCAATTCTTTATCCATATCCTATTGGATGAGCACTCCCTTAGTTCCTAGTTTTTGCCACTACAAAATGAATGATAAATATATGCATACGTATGTCTGCATATACAAGTGTGTATATGTTTATATGTATACATATATATGTATATATACATATATGTATATATATATACATGCATATAAGTAGATGTGGATAAAAAAATCCACTTTCATTAGATTATTAGTTTCAGAACTTTAAGAGATCATCATCTCTTCCAAGTTCCTCCCTTTGCAAACAGAGAAATTGAAAACTAAAAATATAATCTAGCTGGGCAAATTTACACAAGCAGTAAAATACAGGCTGCACTCGAAAATCATTGTCATCATGACAGTACAGGCTGTCATAACCTTAGATGTTCAAACTTCTTATTTTCTCTTTCTTTAGTGCACGTAAGTGTGGTGAAACTTCATCCCTAAAGGATTCATTTCTAGACTGTGACAAGTATCATTGATCAAAATGAAATTTTAAAAGATTATATGAAAGATAGTTCCTATTCTTTCATGAAACAAATATAATCATAATGTCGAAACAACTTTCAATCTAATAGCGAAATAAATTGACAGAATTTCAAAAATTCCACCATAATTTCTTTAAAATATGATTTTATCTTCAAAAATCTGTGAAATACAATCAGAATTTAACAAAAAATGTATAGATAGATAGATAGATAGATAGATAGATAGATAGATAGATAGGTAAGGGGGTCAGGAACCTGTAGCTTTGAGGTCACATGTGATCTTCTGTGGCCTTGAGGGTGGCCTTTTGACTGAGTTCAAGTCTTACAAATAGGGTATTTGTTCTGTGAACTTCAGATTTAGTCAAATGGCTGTGCTTCAGTACCTAAAGGGCCTTGGGGCCTTGAGACCACAGGTTCCACACCCCTGGATCCCTGAGATCTCTTCTAGGACCAAAGTTGGGATTCTACAATTACGGTAAGAAGGAAGAAATTAAACCACAGAAATGTGCTTTAAATTCATAGATATGGGATTGAGAGTGGATGTGTATAAGATGTATACAGCATCTTGTAAAATGCTATAGGAAAGAAAACACACTCAGAGAAGTAAATTAACTTCTCTTGGAAAACAAAAGAATTAAATATGAAAGTAAACTTTAAAATATGGTGTTTTGATTCCCAATTAATATTATTTCTACCACACACTACATGTATGCATATCAATGTATGGATTGATGAATGTACATATATATTATACACATGCACAAAAAATTTGATGCATACTTACATGCAAATATATGTGTATGCCAACATTTTTGTATACTTCTAAATTATAGTCCAGAGTTTTTTACTTTGTACTATAACTCTTGGTTTATAACATTTTACTCTCAAGTCTATGAAATATCAAAAGGATGTCAGATTTCTAGGAATTAGATGATCAATTAATCAATCAAGAGATTGAAAATAGGTGATTGAGTGGGGATGACAGAGAAAGCAGCCTGTTGAAGGAGATAATATTGAATGAGATGACATATGCCCATTGAGGGTTGATATTGGAACAAAGAAAGTTGCTTCTTTATGTGAGACATGGGATAAAGAGCAAATAGCGGCAGAAGGCATGAAATAAGGAAGCAGAATGCTTCACATTGGAAATGTACTCTTCCCTTGCAACCTCTTTCTCTGATTGGCTACTTCTTCCTAAGTTTTTCCATTTTAAAGAGAATACACTGGTCAGTCATGTCTTCTGTCGTCAATCTTCAAAGAAATGGAGTCATGTTCAATATATTCCTATCCAGCCAAAAGAGATATTACCTCCTATGTTGCTGTATAGGTTTATTACTGTGCCCTTGAAATTTCAGCTTTCTTTTTTATATATTATCGTTCACCATTAACAATTCCTTGAGGGCAGATACTGTCATCCCTGTGATTTATCAAATAGGATAATATTTCTAAAACTCTTAGCTTAGTACCTGGCACACAGTAGGGATATAAAAATTATTCAATTTCCTCATCTACTAACTTCTATTTGTTCTCCTAGTACTTACCATAGTACCTGGCATTTATAGTATATATGCAATAAATACTTGTTGATTTGACTTGATTTGGATGTATAGGACTTGATACATCTAATGAACAATGAGCTTGATGAGCAGTTAGTAATGTGGGACTGCAGTCCAGGAAAGAGACAAAGAACACATATGGATATCCAGTAGAGAAAAATTGCATTTGTGATCATGCTACCAAAATGAGCCCTCTTTAGGGAACCAGTCTTTAAAAAGTGATTACTGTCACCTAAATTTCTACAAAGTGGACTCTTTGATTGGTTACTCAGGGCCATACATACTCCTGACAACTACAAATTCCTCAAGCACAATTCATATAAATTCTCTAAATATTGATTTGGAAGAAGACTTCCCAGTCTTTTTCTAAAAGCTCCCACTGTGGGGATTCCAGTGGATTTTCTATTGGTTATTATACTTATATAATGAAAAATCTTGGGTTCTGAGGCTCATAGTCAAGAGCTTCTTAGTCAATTCAAGAAAATCAATCAGAATCTTCAGTTTTCTAAAATTTCATACAAAGAATATTTCCTAAGTGCTAATTGCAAATGAGATTACAGTCTGTAAATTTTAACACTTCTAATTTAAACCTGGACTAACTGAACAGTGTGAAATCAATTATGCAGACCAGCTTCTGCACATTAATCACCAAACTTTTAACTTCCCAGAAGACTAAGGAATTAAAATGCACTTGAGGTAATTACATAACTTGATCTTCTTTAGTGTAGAAAGTTTAACATCTCTATTGTCATTGTTCTCTCTATTCATTAATGTTATAGAAAGTCAGAAGACGATATATTCCCTTAACATTTATAGTTCTAAGGTCACAGAAGGAACATATGTGTGATAAAAGCATAAATGTTGTACAAGATGGTGAAAATAACTTTAAGAATCAACCTTAAAGTCAAAAGATGGGTATAAATATTAGTTTTGATACTGTTTGTGATCATATAATATAAAGTTATATAAAACACTTGGCAAACAATAAACTATAGAGAATAAATGCTCATTCTTGCTATTGTTATTATTACCTAATACCTCTTATTTCTTTGAATATGATTCAGAAAATATAAAATGCCAGGAAAAACCACTAGATTATTATCATTTTTATATACTGAATATTCTATCCTATTGGATAGCTGGATTTAAAGAAAAATCTGTGTCTGTGTTTAAATAAAATCATCAGAATGTGACATAATCCTCTGTGTCTGTGTCTGTGTCTGTGTTTAAATAAAATCATCAGAATGTGACATAATCCTCTATACATTCACTGAAAGCATTCATAATACCACTGTAGAAGCAGATAGGAAAAGAGGTATGCAGTAACACTTATGCTAAAACCACATGATTTTGAATATCTACACTATGTCTCTAGAAATGGAAATTGATTTAATAAAAATCATCATTATTGATAAACATAATCATTATATCACCAGAGTCATCAATAGTAAGAATGTTATTATGCCTAACTCGGGAGTTATGAGTATTTGATAAGGTGATAAAGATTGAAAACATTATCCTGAAGTTTCATGGAGAGATAGATGGTTAGATAGATGATTATTCACAACAGTTCACTTTGTGATAATAATACCATTACAGTATAATTTATTGTTTTGTTCTTCAGAATTCTTTGAAATTTGTATTTGTAATGTGGGAATTTGTCATCTGTTAGTCTATGAAAAATAGCAATATTCTGATGTATAGTTCTAGACAACAGATTATATCTTGTTCACTACTTATCATGTGACAGTCTTTCACAGTCTATGAATGCACCCTTTCAACCATTTTAAAAAATTATTAATTTATTTGTTTTCATTTTTCTATAATCACATTTCTCTCTTAAGTCTAGTCATCATAAGGATAATCTTCTGTAAATGTTTAGAGCAGTGACTGATCCTATAAATTCACACACACACACACACACACACATATATATTTATATATCCCTATGTTTAAATGCATAATGTTTCTTCTTTGATGTCATATTTTTGGCTGAGTTCATAGAAATATCACTTATACAGAATCTTTTGAATCCATTCTTGGATTTTAACCATTTCAGTGACTCAATTCAGACATAAACCACTTTCAGTTTGATTCGATGAATTTATGTAGTCTTTTTTTATAGTTTTTTTAATGTAGTCTTTCCTATTATTTGGTGAAATGATGTCTTCTTCAGGGCAAAGTTAAGGTAGAGGAGTATCGACAGCAACCTAGTTTAACCCAGCCCCCAAAAAATTCTCTTCCAAATAACTTTAAAATAATGCCTCAAATAAAATTCTGAAGCAGGAGGGCAAAAAAAGGTCAGGATGAGAGATTTTTTCCAGTCTAAGGTAATTTATGAGGTTGGCAGGAGAGATCTGTGACACCAGACTGGAGTACAGCTTTGAGACCATGCTGCAAAAGCATCAGTGGTGGGCCTTGGAACTGGCCATGATAGCAGCAGCAGTGGCAAGAGAGTAATAGCAATTTCAGAAGCTTCCCATCCAGAGACAGTAAGGAAATGAGAAAACTAATCAAGAAATTACAAAAGTCCCTTTAGTGGCTCTGGGTTCAGTACTTGGTCCTATTTGGCAACTCATTTGCCCAAATGCAGTTTTGGTTCACAGTTCAAGAGTGGAGAGGAGCAATTTTGGTCAATCACAAGGGAGCAAGGCCTCTGGTTGCAGTGGAGAGGAGCACTTTTCTCAGTCACAAGGGAGCAAGGCCTCTGGTTGCAGTTCCAAGACAGAGAGGAACATTAGCTCTTGCTGCGGCAGGAAAGCATTGGGCTTGTTCACTGTCACAGAGCTCAAAGGAGCATTAACACTTTTGGTTGACTGTAAGGGATCAAGGGCCCTTCCTGGGACAGACCAGAAAAATGACCACACCTCTTCTTGGATCACAATTTTTTTAACACACCAAGAATGTATAGAACCCCCAAAATAGCTATGAAAATAGCGTGAAATAGCTTAAAACTTGAGACAGTGCCTCCCCACCCTCAGGTGAACAGAATCCAACTATTGCATGAAGTTCAAAGTGAAGAAATGTATTAGAAAAATGAATAAAATACAACAAGACCTTGGCTATAAAAAGTCACTTCAGTGACAGGAAGTCCAAGACCCAGAATCAGAAGATAAGAGGAAAAGAGATACAAGTGAAGTCTCATGCTAATCTGAAATAAGCTCAATAAAAATTCCTGAAAGAGTTAGGGGAATAGTTAAGATTGGTAGATGAAATATTGGGAAAAGAAATGAGAGTGATGCAAGAAACACATTGGTAAGAAGAGGCACAAAAATTACAGATGAAAATAGTAACTTAGAAGACAGAATTGGCCAAATTAGAAAAAAAATAGAAAAAATGTGAAATATCTTATTGAAAAACAACTGATCTGGAAATAGATTGATAAAAGAAAATTTAAGAATATTGGTCTTTGTGATAGCCATGGCAAAAAAAAAAAGAGTTAAGACATCATAACTCAACAAATTATAAAAGAGGTGTGTCCTGATATCTTTAATTGAGGTGAAATAGAAATTGAATGAATCCCCCAATCACCACCTGAAAGATATCTCAAAATGAAAACTCTTAGGAATATTATATTATCATTTTTTTGGAATGGAGAAGACAAGGAAAAGTGACTTACCCAAAATCATATAGCAAGTAAGTGTCAAGTTTCTGAGGCTAGAATTGAACATTTAGGAATATTATAGTCAAATTCCAGAGTTTACAAGGAGAAAATATTGCAAGCAGTGTTAAAGAAACAATTCAAATAAGTAGAGCCATAGTCAAAATAACACAAGATTTAACAGCTACCTTTAAAGGAGTGAAATGCTTGGAATCTACCATTTTCTAAGGCAAAGTATCAAGCTTTACAACCAAGAATAATATACCCAGAAAAACTAAGTATAATCCTTTAGGAAGAAAAAAAAAAGGCATTTAATGAAGTGGAAGACTTCCAGGCATTCCAATACAAAACTCAAGAGAAGTATTAAAAAAATAAACATAAAGAGCAATAATAAAGCACTCACTCGATAAAGTTAAACTGTTTATATTCCCATATGGGAAGATGATATATGTAACTCCTAATAATTTTATCATTCCTAGCCTAGTTAGAAGGATATAGACAGAGTGTGTGAATATGAGTCAATTATTTTGAAATTATCTCAGAAACAAGAGAAAGACAAACATACTGGGAGAGGAACAAAGGGGAAAATTGTCTCACATGAAAGAGGTATGCAAAGAAAAACTTTACAGTAGAGTGGAAATGGAGGAGGAAGGTGGGCTATGTTTGAACCTCATTCACATCAGAACATATTCAAAGAGTACAAGCATTCGAGATGAACTGGGAAATATCCCTGTCAACCTAATTTATCAACTGGCCTACACTTCTTCTGTAGCCTCCAATTAGACTCTGAAGATGGTAAGCAGAATGTTGTTTTGCTACATGCTTTCCGGTCTAGCTCCCTGGTAGCCTCTCCACTGAGTTGCTGTCAAGGGACCAAAGTGGAAGTGCTTTGTGGGGAGCCATGGACATCACCTCCACCTCTGGAGCCTCTTCTAGGATCTCGCAGGTAGTCTGTTTGTTGAAAAGCCTTACAGGCCACAGAGGGAGAGATCTGGAAATAGTAAAAGATAGAAATAAAGACATCAATGGGTAGCTGGACTTTGAGGAATTTTTTCATTATCTTCTAGGACATGAGTAAAAACTGGGACTTGTTTTTAGGAGCTTGGATAAAATTTTCAAGACATCATGCATTCCCTTTATGGTCTGGGGTGAAGTTTATCAAGATTCCTGGATAGCAGCCTGAAAAAAAAATCCTTCAAAAAATATGAATGGGGCAATTCTGGAGACTTGTCACCTACATGGATAAAAATGGAACGATGACAATTTACTGGAATAAATGGGAGAGACTATTATCTTTTACATCAAGTTGAGATCATTCTGTACAAAAAGCATTTCAAGATCTTTGCAAAAGCTAACTGTTCCTGAAGAATTCACAGTGGAAAGAAGGCAAACAAATGTGAGATGGAGATATCACATAGCTGGAAGAGGATCAAGGACTGTATTCAGGACCTTCACAGTCCCTCTGGACAGCCTGAAGGTTTTTATGCAGATCCATGGGCTACCCAAAAGCCATGATCAAAAAAGTGTTAGATATCGCCTTTAAAGAAATTATCAAAAAAAAAACTGTCTTGATATGATATAACAAGAGGGTAATATAGAAATTGGAATTATCTTCATTGGATTTTTGTTCCCCTTTTGTTATTTGATCTATTCTGCTTTTCTAAGATATTATTTTCTTCACTATTTTCTTTTTTACCTTTACCAAGCTGTTGACTCTTTTTAAAAATTGATTTTCCTTCAAGATTCTCATTTCCTTTCCAAGTTTTTTCCTCTTCCTATCTTATTTGATTTTTAAAATACGTCTAGAGTTCTTCAGTGGCTTGAAAACAATTCACCTTTTCCTTTGTAGCTTTGCATAGATCAGTTAACTTCTGAGTTTGTGTTTTGATATTTTCATTCTTCATAACTTTCTATGGTCAATATTTTTTTCTCTTATTTTTCCTGCCTATTTTTTTCATAGTAACAAAATTGTGCTTTCTTTCTGGAGTGGAGGGCCACTGTCCAAAGCTTCATGTTTACTGTGCAGCTGCTTTCACCACTAGTTCTGGGGCCCTGTAAATTTTCTTCCAAGGTCATATGATCTGAGAAAAGGTGCATTTACTCATCATCTATCCCCTATATTCTGGTGTGTGAATACAAACACTCTTTTCTTCCCTAGAATTGTGACCAATGCCTCTACTCATCTATGACCACAGGCTCTTGTGTGTTAGTGATCCTTCTCACCCGGGGATTTCAACATGGATCCAAGTGTAAGCAATACAATAAAGTCTTGTGCTCAGTACCAGCAAATAGTCTCCAGTAATTTCCTTCTAACCAGTTGTCTCAGCCCCTGTTTGTGGGTTAAGAAGTCGAGCAAGTAGCCACTACCACTGCTGATTCAGTTACCCCGAGGGCCTGCTACTAGTTTCTCGGGGTACAACCTGAGCTGGGATAACCTGAGATCCACTCTAATCCTGTTGTGATAGACCTTTCCAGACAATCTAAGAAGTCTTGGCTTGGAAAAATTTGGAGGGTTCTGCTCTTCATAATTTTTTGGGACATTATTCAAAGTTGTTTAGAGGGAGAATTGGGAGAAATTTGGTGAGTATCTGACTTTTCTTTTCCATCTTGACACCCCCTCCCCTGACTATGGAACACAATGATCTAGGTTGAAGTCCCAGGATGTAGAGCCATCTCATTCTGTGAATGTGTCAGCACTAAACTGACTAGCTAAGCGATGCAAACCCCAGGATGTATATGAGAGATAGAAAAGATAGGCAGAAAAGAAATCTGAGCCTTGGGACGTGTCAACCTGTAGTTATAACTTCAAAAAATTTGAGTAGCAACCTACTTTATTATAAGAGAAAGAAGAAGAAATGCATGCTAGGTACACTTTATACAAAGTACAAAGGAACCCCCAAATACAGGCAAAGCCTTAGGTAGTCATGGGTTACAGCAAAAGTCTGAGATTATATGAGAGAAGAAAGGGACAGTTCCAGTACAAATTAAAGATTGCATGGGAAGAGAAGGGGCAAGAAGAACAGCCCACTCTGAGAGACCATAGAGGCAGGATGTTGTTGTTTATCTGTAAAGTCTCAGTTGCACAAAAAATTTATCAGTTTTTATTTTTCAGACTGTCTTGTAGCTGACTCAGCTTCAAGGGCAAGGAAATTTTCATTTGAGTTGAGAGTTGCAAAGGATCACTGTTTTGTCAGCTCAGGGGATTTCATCATTGGCTCATTTCAGGCCTCCTTTATATGCTGGATCCAATACCTCTGGAAAATAGGGCAACTCAAGAAAACAAGTTAAGATATCTTCAGGGACATATTCACAGTTGACAAATCCATCTTGCTGTCCTAGATCTTGTTGTAGATCCTGAGAAAACTCTATTAATTCCCTATAAAGCCTCCCTGGAGGCCTAGGGGTGGGAACAAGACTTGAAGCTCTCAAATAAGAATAGTTCTCTCTGCCATGCCTGCTGAGTAGTAAGGACTTGGGAAACTGGCTTACTTCTACCATCTTGCAATAAGCAACAAGGCTTTTTGTTCTGGGGAAACCTTAACGGTCTGATTTCCTAAGTACTTTCCCCTTTCATTCTTTGCTTGCTTCCTGTATGTTGTTTTAATTCTTAAAACATATTGTGGTGGGACAGTCAGTGTTCCCAGGCCATACTTGTTTAAAATGTAAGCTTCCAAGGCAAGGAAAGATTAAATTTTGAACTTCACATATAGTATTTTCCAATGTACTATATGGGGAAAAATTCTCTAAGAGTTCTAAAGGAAAGAGAATGTCCAGCTCATGATTTGCTGTAAGTAGATCACCTTTTTCATCCATAAAGCAGTTCAATTAAAAGAACTCATCTTAACATTTTCACATCATAGTACATGACTTCATTGAGTAATATCAGTCAGCTCTTGGAAGTAAAGGACTTCTAGTACCACAAGGTGCTCTTCTCTGGCTCTCAGGTGGGGACCAGGTCAAGTGTTTAATCTGAGTTTAAGCCACACTCCCTTGTAGAAGTGGGTCTGTTGCTAGAGATCAAGAAGGAAACTCCTTGACATATTTCTCATTTTTAATTTTTTTTTTTTACTTTCTACAATCACTTCCATGTATCCTACATTTTTTCCCCTCTGTTCCTCTCCTGACCCTCTCCCCATTCCATCCCTGAGACAGCATACAATTTTATATAGGTCCTACACATACATTCCTATTAAATACATTTTCACCTTAGTCATGTTGCATAGAAGAATTAAAATGAATTGGAGAAATCATAAAATAAACCAAAACATAATACAAAAGAAAATGATTTGCTTCATTCTGCAATCAAATTCCATATTTCTTTCTCTGCATGTGGAAAGCATTTTGCCTGAAGAGATAACTGGAAATTTTTTAAGTCTGTATTGCAATGAAATACTAAGTCTACCAGAAAAATCCCTTGCATACTGTGGTTGTGGTTGTCGCTGTGTACAAAGTTCTCCTGATTCTGCTTCTTTCACTCAACATCAGTTCATATAAGTCTTTCCAGGTCTCTCTGAAGTCTTCCTGTTCATCATTTCTTATAGCACAAGATTGTTTCATTACATTCATATATCACAACTTGTTCAATGTCCCAATTGATGGGCATCCCCTTGATTTCCAGTTTTTGGCCACCACAGAAAGAGCTGCTATAAATATTATTTTACAGGTGGAACCCTTTCCCATTTTTATGATCCCATGGGCATACAGTCCTAAAAGATGGTATTGTGGAGTCAAATTATATGCATATTTTTGTAACCCTTTGGACACAGTTCCAAATTGCTCTTCAGAATGGTTGAATCAATTCACAGCTTCACCAACAATGATTAGTGTTCCAACTCTCCCACATCTTCTCCAACATTTATCATAATCCTGTTTTATCGTGCTAGCCAATCTGATAGGTGTGATATGGCATCTGAGAGTTGTTTGGATTTGCATCTCTCTAATCACTAATGATTTAGAGCATTTTTTTCATATGACTCTAGTGAGCTTTAATTTCTTCCTCTGAAAACTGCATGTTCATATCTTTTGACTTGCTATCAATTGTGGAATGACTTGTATTCTTGTACATTTGACACAGTTTTCTATATATTTTAGAAATGTATTCTTTCCAGGTTTTCTACTACTCTCCTAATCTTGGTTGCATTAGATTTGGTTGTGCAAAAACTTTTCAATTAAATGTAATCAAAATTATCCACATGGCATTTCATAATGTTTCCTATCACTTCATTAGTCAAAAATAGTTCCCTTCTCCATAAATCTGATAAATACAACATTCCTTGCTCCACTAATTTGTTTATAGTAGCTAGGGTAGGTGCAGAATATCACATTTAAATTCCTTCAGTCTTTTCATGCAGAAGGTCCAAGGTCCTGTGTGATCCTGCCTATAGCTCTTAGATATTTGAGTGGTTTCTTTCTGACTGCCTGCAGTATTTTCTCCTTCACTTGATAGTTCTGCAATTCACCAGCGATACCCCTTGCTATTTCTAATTTGAAGTCCATTGCAGGAGGTGAACGATTTATTCTTTTGATGACTATTCTGGATCTAGGACTTCTGAGCAATTTTCCTTGATGATTTCTTGGAAGATACTGCTCAGTCTCATTTATCATCGTGGTTTTTTGGTATGCTAATAATTCTTAGATTTTCTTTCCTGGATCTATTTTCTAGGTCTGCCATTTTTCCAATTAGATATTTTACGTTTTGTTTTATCTTTTCATTCTTTAGATTTTGCGTGACTTATTCTTGATGTCTCATAGAGTCATTAGTTTCCACTTACCCAATTCTAATTTTTTTTCAAATTGTTTTCTTGAGTTAACTTTTGCATCTCCTTTTCCATCTGTTCAATTATTCCTTTCAATGAGTTATTTTCTCCCATTAGTTTTTTTTTTTTTTTAATTTTCTTTACCATTTGTCCAATTTTCCTGGTTAGGCTTTGTGCTTTCTTTTCCATTTGTCCAATTTTCCTTTTTAAGGAACTGTTCTCTTCAGTGAATTCTTTTTTTCATTCTTTTAAAATCATTGGCCAGTTTTTATTCTATTTCTCTAATTTGACTTTTAAAATTCTTCTTCCCCTCTTCCAAGAGTGCTCTTTGTGCTTACAACCAGTGCATAGTCCCTTCTGAAGTTTCTGATTGTAATACAGTCTCAATGCTGACCTCTTTGGTATTTGTATTGTCCTCACAGAAAGATTCTATGGTCTTTTCTTTCCTACTTTGCTTCTTACTCATGATGATGATGATCACCCCTTTTCTGGGTTTTAAAATAGATCTCTCCTTCTATGGCACCAGGGGCTCTTTCCATCATTTATTATGCCATGAGCCTTAGGCTTTGTGTATTATGGCCTCTGGTTCTTTCAGCTAGAAGCTAAAGTGCTGCAGCTTACCTGGTGCTGAGCTGGGTGGTGTGAGAAAGCAGAAGTGAGATGAAGTCTTTTTCTGTTTCCCCAGATTTACCCTGGAGCTAGCTTGTTAAGTGTGGTGGAGGGGTAATATGGCCACAGGAGATCTCCTCTGCTGAGCTAGAAAATAGAAAATCTCAATGGTTGGTGGCCTGGCTGCCCAAGTGTCTTCCCAATTCCCACAGGGTGCTGAAGCAAGCCTGGAGTCCTGGTGTTTGTGGTTGTGTGGTTCCACCTCCCTGGGTTTCCAGATTTCCTCCTGGTTTGCTGAGGTGGTGTTGTCTGGGACAACTCTGGTCCTGTACCAATCCCCTTCAGCCACAGCAAGAGGAACCCTTCTTTGTGATTTTCTTAGCCTCATGTGCTATGAGACTGTTTGCCCCTTCTGCTGATCCCACTCTTTCAGGATTTTTCTGGGTAAATATTTTATGGTTCTTTCAGTATCAAAAAGGAGAGGGCCAGAGAGCATTTTCCAATCACTCCACCCTTTTGGCTCCCAGAAGTTCAAGTCAATGACTTTCAGATATTTAATCTATGGGTTAATATTCTCAGGAGCAGCCACTGTAGGGATATGGGTCTCCGTGACTCTCACTAGCTCAGTCCAACTGGACTCCCAACCTAAACTGACAATCCCAAGATTCTGCAGTGCAGTCACTACCTCAGATCACCCAGGGCTTCCTGCTCAGAAGGGATACATGGGTACAGCCTGTGTGTTGTGCACTGTGTCTCTTCCATCTCCAAGGAACAGATCCTTCCTGTCGACCTTCCAGTCTGTCCTGGGCTATGAATCTACCACAGTCTGTCTCCTATTGGATTCTGTCCCTCCAAAATCTGGTCAGATTGGTTTTTTTAGCAGTATCTGAAGGAGTTTATCTAAGAGCTTAGGTGAGTAGTTGATCTCAGTCCTCCATCTTGGCTATCCATTTTTCTCTTCCCTGATGAAAGCTAGAGGTTTTGAAATCTGGTAAAGTTGAAGCTATATGCAAAATCTGCCTTTGCTTCCACTGGAGTGGGAAGAAGTGGTAGGAACATAATTTTTCTGACTGCTGTAAGGTCTGTTTTGGGTCAAGTTTCTAATCTAAGGAATTCTTGTCTATCTCCTAACTGGAGTACAACTGGCCAGCATCACATTACACTGAAACAACATGTTATACTGTTTAAAATATAGGGTTTTTTTTGTTCACTTGAACAGAGTTATATCCTAAACATTTTTATAAATGTGTTTAATTTTTAGTATATCTTTTTAAGTTTGTATTTTTAATCTTTATGTTTATTGCTGATCATACATTCTTAGCACTGTGAAGCAGCAGGAAAGCTATGGAGTGGATCATATGTATGTGGAAGAGGGTCTGTCATTCCTGGTGGTCTTTTCTGTCTTACTTTTATATACAATATCACTAAGTAGAAGTGTCCTATTAGGTTGGAGCCTGAAGATTATGGATAAGTGAAATAGTATAGTGGGGGAGAGACTTTCCTTTGTTGTACAGAGACTGAACTTGCTCTCCTGGAGCAGTACGAGATTGAGAAAAGGATGAGACTGTGTGAATGATAGGGGTTATTGAACACAAAAATTTATTTGGAGAGAGGCAAAGTGGGGAAGGAGAAATCTCAGACATTTCAAAAATGAAAATCCAAAATATTTCCCAGAATAAAGAATTTATTTTTTCTTTTATGAACATTATTTCTGATGGAATCAAGTGGCTACGAAGAGCTGACTCTCCAAGTGCATGTATAGGAGGTAGATGTCCTCTAGTAAGGGAAGACTTAGTTAGCTGGATGTGTAAGTGGAAATGGTTTGACAGCTTGTCTGTTCCATTTTAGCAGTGAGGCAGAAAAGATGCCAAACCATTCAGATTGTTATACTCCACTTCCTATAGCCAAGAGACCAGCTACTTTTTTAGAGGCTTGAGTCTTACTATTTTTCCTCTCCCTTTTTGAAATAGTGGTTATAAATCATTTGACTCAACAGTTGTACTTTCATTCTACCATTTTACCATTCCATGGTGAAAAAACAGGCTTCAAAAATCAGTACAAAATTAATCATTTTAGTTAAATTAGAAGTTGTCCAAAACCAAGCTGAAAAACACAATATGAAAGTTTTCACTTAGAATGGACCTCTGGTAAAGTAATTTCAATGCTTGGGTAAGGCAGGGAGGGAGTGGTTCAAGAGAGAATGCATACATACATGCATGCATGCATGCATACATACATATGTACATATGTATATACACAGTCAGATGAGTAGAGGGATCTCCCTTACCAAACTGGAAAGAGGGGCAGATAAAGGGTAACAATGATTACAAGCAAAATAGGTCTTTGAAAAGGGCAAGGGGATAAAAGGATAAACAGAAGAAAATAGGATGAAGGGAAACATACAATAATCATAATTGTGAATGGGAATGGGATAAATTCACCCATAAAATAAAAGATGTTATCAGAATGGATTAGAAACCAAAATCCAATAATAAGTTGTTTACAAGAGCAAAACTGACACAGAAAGATACATATTGAGAGTTAGAAATAAAGGTCTGGAGCAGAATCTATCATGTTGAAACTGAAGTAAAAAGACAGGGGAGCAGGCATGATCTCAAATAAACCGAAGCAAAAAATAGACCTAATTAAAAGAAATGAACAGGGGAACTATATTTTGATGAATGTACCATAGATAATGAAGTAGTATCAAAAGCATTTACAGTCAGTTTTTCTAATAAAACTCTCATTTCTCAAATATGTAGGGAATGAGTCAAATTTATATAAAAAAGAACAATTTCCCAATTGGTAAATGGTCAAAGGAATGGAATAGATAGTTTCCAGAAGAAGAAACCAAGGCTATTTATCATTATATGAAAAATGCTCTAAATCATTATTTATTGGAGAAATGCAAATTAAAAAAATTCTGAGGTACCATCTCAAGCTTACTAGAAATATAAACTGCTAGAAAGGATGTGGGAAAATAGATACACTAATGGAGTGGAGTTATGAACTATTATCTAACTATTCTGTAGAAAAATTTGGAACCATGCTCAAAAGACTTTAAAACTGTGCCTACCCTTTTTATCCATCAATATGTACAAAAATATTTTAGCAACTATTTTTGTGTTGGAAGAAAATTAGATATTGTGGGGATGCTCATCAATAGGGGGAATTGCTGAACTAGTTGTGGTGTAAGATTGTGATGGAATACTGTTAGCTTAAAAAAAATGACAAGGGGAATAGTTTTAGAAAAATCGTGGAAGACCTATATGAACAAATGCAAAATGAAGTGAGCAGAACCAAGAAATAATTGTACACAGTAACAGCAATATTGTAATGATATATTATGAAAGATTTAGTTACTAGAGCCATATAATAATCCAAGACAATTCGAAAAGACTCATAATAAGAAAATGCTATCTACCTCCAGAGAGAGAACTGATGAACTGTGAGTACAAATTGAAATATAAATTTCCAAGATGGCAGAGTAGAAAACACTAGCACTGTATGCTAGCTCCAAACCCACAGCCCAGAAATTTCCGTAAAAAGAACTTCATACAAATTCTGGATCAGTGCAAGTTGTGCAGGAACACAGTGGAGGAAATTTCCGTTCCAGAGAGCCCTGAATAAACCGACCCCAAAGGTCCATCATGCTCCAGATGCAGAGCCCACCCCTGTGCTGCCCTGGCCACGTGGCCCCAGAGGAGCAGATCCGAGCAGGCTTCAGGGACAGAACCTCCAGTGGCCACGAAGGTCCCCCCCACCCACAGGCGCTACAGGTCAGTGAGAGAGATTTCTGGGCTGGCTGAGAGGGGAGCGGGGGTGTCCGTGTGACTCAGGCCCCCTTGGGAGGCAGCGGCGGAGGCAGCGGCGGAGGCAGCGGCAGAGGCAGCGGTGGCCGGGGACTCTTGAAACTTTTCAGTATCTGGGTAGTTGGTGGGACCACACACATACACACACACACATGCACACACACATGTACACATGTGCATGCACACACATACAGAGACAGAGAGCACAGAGTGAATTGAATAGAATGGGACCATATCTTAAAAGAAATTAAGGTAAATGGTGAGAGAGAAATGTAGTGGGAGGAGAGAGGGTGAAATGAAATGGGATAAATTATATCTCATTCAAGAGGCAAGCAGGAGACTCTTTACTGGAGGGGAAAAAGAGGAGAGCTGGGAAAAAAAAACATGAAGTTTACCCTCATCACATTCAACTAAAGGAAGGAATAAAATGCACACTCATTTTGGTATGAAAACCTATCTTACAATACAGGAAAGTGGGGGGAGAAGGAGATAAGCAAGGTGGGGGGGATGATGGAAGGGAGGGCAATGGGAGGAGGGAGCAATTTGAAGTCAGTACTCTTGGGGAGGGACAGGATCAAAAGAGAGAATAGAAACAATGGGGGGAAGGATAGGATGGAGGGAAATAGAGTTAGTCTTACACAACACGACTAATATCGAAGTCATTTGCAAAACTAAACAGATATGGCCTATATTGAATTGCCTGCCTTCCCAAAGGGAATGGGTGTGGAGGGAGGGATGGGTGGAATTTGGAACTTAAAGTTTTTAGGAGCAAATGTTTAGTATTATTGTTGCTACTAGGAAATAAGAAATACAGGTAATGGGGAATAAAAAGTCATCTGGCCCTACAGGACAAAAGAGAAGATGGGGACAAGAGAAGGGAGGGATGATAGAAGAGAGGGCAGAATTGGTGATAGGGAAAATTAGAATGCTCGGTGTATTGGGGTGGGGGGAGGGGATAAAGGGGGAAAAAATTTGGAACCCAAAATTTTGTGAAAATGAATGTAAAAAGTTAAATAAATAAATTTTTTAAAAAAAGAAATATAATTTCCTCTTTTTTTGTTTTTGACATTTCTTTGGTGTCTTGACTAATAGAAATAGGTTTTCATGATTTCACATACTTAATTGATATCATATTCCTTGCCTGCTCAGTTGATCTGTGAGGGGCTAGAGAGAAAGAAATAAAAAATTTGGGACTCATGCAAAAAAACAAATAAATAAATAAAGTCTTTTTGTTCAAAAGTACTTCTAAAAGATTTGAAGCCTATTTATCAGATATATTAAGACTATATATTAATCCTTGCCAGTCATTTCTTAGGTATTAACTTGATTCATTCTTCATGCTTAGTTTTATCATTTGTTGTCATTGCTCATTCTCTTAGTATTTAATTAACGTTTCTACTTCTATATGTGGTATATGACCCTACTAGAGTGACTTCAAACTAACTTTCTGCCAGAGAACTAAACTTCAAATTCATAAAGATATACATTTTCAGCCCATGATCTATATAGGAATTTATTTCACTGAAACACACATGTGTATGTATGTATGTATGTATGTGTGTATTTACATTTCAGGGAAAATACGTGAGCCAAAAAAGGAAGGATCAACAAAATGAAAAGATATTTGTTTTAATTCAAAATAATGCCTAACCCAGCTAATATTATGTATATCTGAAACCATGTATATTTTACGTGACAATTGATTTGTACATTTTAAATGGTAAGAGACTTTATAGGCCCATATAGTCCAACCCCTTCTTTTTTGTATCAGGAAAGCAAGGCTCAAAAAGGTGAAGTCACTTGCTGATGATAACATAGGGAGTGAGCATACTTGCTACAATGTGAATACAGGTTTTCTGACTCCAAATTCAGTGCACCATTTATGTATATGTTGTGTGTGACACAATGTGGTCATAGTTGTCATTGGCCATCATATACATACACACACACACATATACACATGCACATATGCACGCATGTATGTATATGTGTGTGCATGTGGGTGTATATGTATGAGTACTTAGATATGTATATATGTGTGTATGTGTGTATGTATGTACTCTTCCCTCCAGTCATACTTTAGTCTTATTTCCATTTTCCCTTTGATATATGGAGGTTCTGTTTTGTGTCTATCTTTATGAAGTAAGCCTATTCAAGCAGACTGATATGTTCTTTCTGGAGCACATTCAGGAATAAAACACACTGCATATCAAAGATTTTTCAGAATGTTTTTTGAGACAAAGAGCATGTTGATTGCAATTTGATTTTAGTGTTATTTCTATGGTTTACAAGAAAATGAGAACTGATGATTTTACCATGCTAAAGTGCTTAAAACGATTTCTTACAAAACTCTTATTGTTGCTAGGAAGAGGAATAGACTGATAGAATAATGATCATTTTCCCCAACTTTAATCGCATTTCAACCACTTTTCAAAAGATGTATAGTTCCTCTTCTCTGATTATAGCCACTCAACTTTCCATTCTGCATTCAACATACTCCAGCAATAAACAATGGACATTTATGGCATATGTGCGTACTTGCTTCAACACTAATTTGTAAAATATTCCCGAATTTGTGTATGCTTCCTATAAGAGCTCAATAAGACCATTTTCTTCTTGAGAGAAGAAGCATTTCTTTTGAAATTTTCCTTAAGCATCTGCCATAGCGATTTACAAATTTTATTTGAACAAATTGTAAGTAACGTTATTTCCTTATTGGTTGAAAAAGGAATGAGTGAAAGTGGATAATGGTGATGAGAAACTGCTCTTTCAAGTTTAAGAAGAGATCTTGATTAAACAATGATGGATCTTTTTCTGGTGCTTTATTAGTTGCTGTTATTTTTATATCATTCAGTTATCTTGTTCAGAAGCTAGTGGCAGAACAACGCACCAAGAGGTTCTTTCAAAACCACATTAAATAGTCTATCAGTCAATAAGCATTTATTAAGCACCTACATGTATCGATACTATGCTTAATTCTTGGGATACAGAAGAAGAAAAATGATACTTCCTGCCTTTGAGGAGTTCACAATCTAATGGGGGAGACAACATACCAACAAAAATATACAATGAAAGACAAAGGATAAATAGAAAATAATCAACAAAGGAGAGACACTACAAGTAAAAGGGATTAAGAAAGGCTTCCTATCGGTGAGATTTTAGTTAAGACTTGAAGGAAGTCAAGAAGGCCAGAGAATAGAGCTGAGGAGGGAGAGAATTTCAAGCATGGGAAACAACCAAAATAGTGCTGAGAACTGAAAGATTAAGTGTCTTGTTCAGAATCTGGTAAGGAGTCTCATGTCACTGGATCAAATGTGTGTGTGTGTGTGTGTGTGTGTGTGTGTGTGTATGTGTGTGTGTGTGGTTGGGTAATGAGAGGTAAAGTGTGACACTGGAAAAGTTGAGTATGATTAATTAAGAAGGCTTTTGAACAAGAATCTGCAATTAGAAAAATATTCTGGAGGTTAATAGTGAGTATCTGCAGTTTATTGACTACAGGTTGATGGTTGCTTTAGAAAAATAATTTTGGTGGCTGAATTAAGGATAGTGGATAGAGACCAGAGGGGCAGAATCAACAGCAAGTCAACATGAGGTAATGAGGGCCTGCATCAGGGTAACAGAAATATAAGAGGAGAAAAAGAGCTATACTCAGGAGATGGTTTGTGTTCATCCTTTATTGCCAGAGAAGGCTATACTCTCAGAGAGATGATGCACTTGAGAGATAGTGCAAAAATGAAATTGACAGTCTTTCTGACAGATTGAATAGGAAGGTAGAGATCTGACAGGTAATGATTGATGGACTTATGGGGGTCCCACAGTCCACCTCTCAATGCTTCACAAATCTCTGAAACACTATATGTGAGAAGTTGAAGATCTAATTGAGTCACAGTAGTGAAATTAAAAGTTTTAAAGTTCTGCTGTCTTAGAATATTATGTATATGGCATTAAAAACAAAATTAACTTGCATAGAAGCATATATCCAGTTTATATTAAAGTCATGATTTGACTTCAGGGCTTTCTGACTTCAAGGCCAACTCTGTCCACTAAGGTATATTGCCTCAAAGACTACAGATTGACAATAAGCATTTCTAGAAAGAATGCATCACCCAAGTACTCCCTAAGCTAATGAAACCACAGATCCAGTGTACAAATTAGAACCAAAAAGAAAATTGTGTATGCATATTCATATATGTATATATGTACATGTGTATATATGTGTGTGTGCATCTGTATATGCATGTATCTGTTACTATGTTGTGTAAATTATGTTAGCATGTTGTATAAATTATAGACATGCTTGTATATGAATATATGTATTATATATCTATACATGTGCATATAAATTTATGCATATATGTCCATTTCTGTATATATCAAGATATGAATAAAATTAAGAGAGTCATCTCTTAAGGAGCAGGTAATTGGAAAACTATGTCATAACAATGCAGGTGACTATAGATACCTCCAGAGAAGGAAGTAGCTTCCTCATCTCAGATTTAAAAATAATTATTTTTAATAAAGTCATTGTTAACTAATGTACTTTGAATATTTCCATCCTACCCTTTCTTCAAACTAAGTGTTTTGGCTATACATGCACTCCTCTCCTACCCTACTCCCTTCCAAAAAGCTTTTGATTTTCATTTTCATTAAATTCTACCTCTATAAATGTACTGGGGTTGGGCATGCACATCCCCTTACAAAAAACCCGATCAGTACAGGGCAATGAAAATTGGTGCTCAAAGACTATTTCATATTAAGATGATCTAGCAGTTCAGAGGAGGGAGGAGTACTGTGGGAGTGACCAAAGAATGTATCATGATGAGATTTGATCTGAACGTAGGCCTTGAAGGACATAAATAAATTTTTATAAAGAGTGGTTGTGGGGATGCCCAAATGGGAGAAACAATTGAAAGCTAAATTCAGAGTATTTTCAAGGGAGAATAAATTAAGCAGTTTCGCTGGAGGAGGAGGTGTTTAAGGTCAGAGATAAAAGATATTTAGAATCACAAATCCTATTCTTAAGATTACAGTTTATCAACCAATTGTTAAAATACTGTTGCCCTTTCAAGAATATATGAGAACTAATGCAAATGACTGTCCTTTGGTCTCTGTAAGCACATTGGCCTTTTGGATTTTGCTCTTCTTGTGGGGTGAGTCAAAAAATCACAAAAGCATTCTGTGCTCTAAGATCTAGGTAAGCAAACTATTAATAGACTGAAAGCTGGTTTATTTCTGATAGAAGCTGCAGATCTGGGTTTGCTGGGTTTTTTATTCTATTCATGTGTTCCCATGGGATAACAATCAAGTCTTTTAAAAAGAAAAGAAAATAATAAGTTCCGAGGTCTTTGCCATTTCAGTTGGCAGGAGGTGGAGACAGACTAAGGTGACTTGAAAAATTGCTGAGGGTTGTATACTTCTCATTTGTGTTGATTTTCCAAGGGCTCAGATCAGAGGGGAAATGCTGTTCCTTCTACTATTACTACTTTTGTGTGTGCCAAGGTGCTGAATACATCAATGTCTGACCTTTACTCCTTTACAGACTAAATTATTTTGCTATGTATCATCTATAACTATAATTATAACTATAGTATAGAACACAGGATGATTGTTTTTCTTCTTCTCTAATAGACTACTTCTAAATAACAAGTTTGCAGATCTCCAACACAAACCAGAACAATCTCTGATACTCTCCTTCCCTGGAAGTCATCAGCTACCTTGAATTCTTTTGAATATGTATTTCAAAGGACCTGAAAATATTTGAGCAATATAAATTTCAGGAAGATCCTGGAGTGAGAATTCCATCTACCTATGCACAATGTAACCTGCCTATGACTAGGTGCACAAGACTATGATGCTTTCTGAGTCTTGTACACATAGGCATATAAGCTAACATCACATAGTAAAGAGAAAGCAAAACAAATATTTGAAGCCATTTTTTTCTCTTTCCAAACCCACAACTCTATTTACAATATCATATATCTTCTTAAACATTTGTCTCATAGTTTCTGATGTTCATATTGCTGAATAGTTGCTGGGACTGAGTCAAGATCACACTTTTTTTTTTTAAACTAGTGATGAAAACTGATGATGATAATGATTTTGATGTTGATAATGAAAATAATAATAGCTGGTATATACAGGAAGACTTATTTGCAATGGTAATTTTTCCTCCATTTGCAACTGAAGATAATGAAACTGAGAAAATTAAGTGACATGCCTAAGTTCCCATAGCTAATAAGTGGCTGAGGCAGGATTTGAACTCAGGATTTGCTGACTCCAAATCCTGTACTCCATCTTCTATTCCATGTGGAAGGAAGGAAGGGAATAAGTATTTATATAGCACCTATATACTATATAGTCAGGCTATATTATTAAATTATAAATATATTATACAAATATTATCTCATTTGATCTTTGCAACTTTGCAATGTAGGTTCTATTATTACCTCCCATTTTACAGTTGAGAAAACTGAGGTAAATGGGAATTGACTTTTACAGTGTCCAATAGGTAACAAATATGTGAAGCTGGATTTGAATTCAGACAGAATTAGCTCCAATGCAGTGCCTCCACTATTCCACCTAATTGCTTCACTCATTTTTCTCCTCTTTACTTTCTACAAATTCTGTATTTTTAGGTCATTAAAATTCAAGATAGATTGTCTGTATTCTCACATTAACAAAAAGCCCTTTCTACAAAAAGAAAGAAAAAAAAGAAAATTTACATTTTCCTCCAAGACATTAATAACAAAATGAATATAATACCATAAAAGGTCTAGAACAACTTTGTTTTTTTTTTCCTTAGGGTATGTTTATCTTTCCAAGAACATAATAACCAAGCACGTTCTAGTATTTTATTTTCTTTTGTAATTCAGATTCATTAATGATGTAATGGAAAGCGTGGGGAGAAGAGTCAAGAATAATTAGCTTTTAATTATATTACTGCCACGTCCTAGATTATGAACTTGGACAGATCACTTTGCCTCTCTAAACCTCATTTTCTTCATTTGTAAACTGATAAGATTAAATTTTTTAACGATCCTTCTTTTCCTAAAAATAATAATATAATACTATTAAAATAAATGCCAAGAGAATTCCAGAATTATTTTCTCTCAATTGTCTAAAGATTTGTTTGCTTTCATACCCATCAAAGGACAAAAGTAATTACAGGATTTCATATAGACACAATAACATGAAAGTTAGAAAGAAATAATATTTAAGAACTTTAAGTATTAAAGTTTTTTTTTATTTTTTTCTAAAATAATTTTTATAATTTACTTTTCAATTTAATTTTAAATTTGAAAATTAAATTTAAAAAATGTCTATTATTCTAAAAGTGGCCATTAAATGAATCAATGGTATTCTTCTATATACCTTATAAACAAAAGCAGTATGATGTTAACTCTTGTTAACATTACTCTATTTCTTGCTTTTTGCTCCAATTGATGATTACAAAGGAATCACAAGTAAAAAAGTGTTTATTTACATCAAATGTATTATTTTTAATATAATGCAGCATTGCCTAAAGAAAGAAAAATTAAAGAAAGGAAAATTAATTATGAATATAAACTTATAAACTGTTTCTTTTGCCTTTCTTAAAAAGTAACTAATTATCCTGCATAAATTATGATTTCCATAACTCCAAATTCCAAAAGACAGAGTTCAGGCTATGTTAAATCAATTTATTAACTAGGCTAGTGATAATAAATTTAGGTCATTGATCCCTCAGTGACTAAAAATCTGGACTGAAGGTCATAGGTTCCTTTATATCCAAGTGTTTTCTTTCTGACAGTACACCCTTGGGACCTTTCCTGGCAACCCAAAGGCAGCCTGGATTAGTGTGGGGATTACTTTCAGGTGTGGCTGATCATGTCCCTCTCAAAGAATATGAGTTGATCTATGAGAGACAACTGTCCCCAGCATAAGCCATCTCAATCAGCCTTTTACTGGCTTTGTTTCTCCCACCCTGTGTAAAACAAGTCACCCCAAATCTTGATTTGGAAGCAAGAATACAAGAATCATCCCTTAGGTAGCAGGCCTTAGCACAAGCTGGCATATATTTATGGGATAAACAAAGCAAGAGGGTCTGCCAGGCAGATGACTTGAGGGCTGGGAGTAATTACAATCCTCAGCTAGAATGGAAGAAGTCTCTTTTGATCTAGGATAAGAGATAGAGGTTTTGATAGAAAAAGGGAGTGCTACAAATTAATGTTAATAATCGAATGATAATAGTATTAAAATTAATTTTCCTCACTCATCCATTTTCAGCTCACATTTTACAATGAATGAAAACATGTACTACTTTCATCAGGAGTACATAATATAATGCTTAGAAATAAAAGAAAATTTTCTAAAGAGCAGGGCACATCCACCAGTGGGAATAAAAGTTTTTCTATAAGAATTGAACCCTGACCTTTTTGGAGAGATGATACAATGGAAAAGAAAAGCAGAGCAAATATCCTTACTGTGATATATCATGGTGGAATTCAAAGAGTTATTTTTCTCTTAAGAAACCATTAAATGATTTTTGGATTATGAATTGATGAAGAAAATCAGACTAGATTATAGAATCTTTCGTGTAAGGGAAGGGAACAATTTAGCTAGATAATAGGAACTCAATTCCTTATTCTAGCATCACCTCACCCACCCTCTAGGGGGTATTGCCCCTTTGTCCTGTGATATACTAAATACATTTTTGAAGTTTCTTTTGGTTATTTTCTTGGTCCTTCCAGGACCCCAATGTAGGCTAAATCATGATGGAGTGATTAAAAGATAGGAAGAATCATGGGATGTAGGAAGAAAATTAGAAAAATAAAGTGAATCAACCTCTATGTATTTTTTTTTCTAGTCCTGAAAATAATCAGTGTAAAGTATTGACCTATGTATGGGAGAAGGGGGTAGGGGTTTGGAGTATAGTGACTGTCTAATCTTAAGTCAGAGCAAAGGACCTAGAACCAAGTTCCCTCACTCTGCCAGGAAGATTTGCTTGCAAAGAACATAATAAAGAGGCCTTCCAATATTGCCCTTTTCTATGTAAAATTGGGCTATGAGAACCAGATGAAAAGAATTATATGTGTCAAATAGTTCAAAGGTTACTAATATCATTGTAAGGAAATCAACACTTCCTGGGGAAAGAAGGCACAAAGTAATGGAATGATAGTACAAGAGGAAATAGCTACAGGCTCTGAGGCAAAGTAAAACTAATACTTACAGATTCAAAGTGGAGAGTTGAATATGGACAATGTTTGATAGGAGTCCATGGCCACAGATACTGCCATTGAGTCTGCCATAAAGGAATAGAGGATGCACTTGTGGAGGAGGGGGATGTAGGACACATAAAGGAAGATAGCTGAAAGAGAGTGTTAGTTACTGAGGCCTAGAGAGATAATAAATTTAATTTCTCCTTATATCTTGAGTTGACTTTTTCATGACTTCAAATTATTTTCTATTAAGGGATAAGGTTTGAAGTCATTTTTGATTTTTTGTAATTTATGCAATAAATAAAATCAATTCTATCTTCAGCATGTTTTTAGACTGTCAAACTCAGCTCACTGAATCTGACCTTGTCCCCATTCTCAGACCTATGAATTGCCTGAGACTGACCAGACATAAACACTTCCAGCCTCTAATTACTAATTTTGTAAAGGTTCTAAACTCTCCCCTCCAGAGTTTCCCAAGTTTTCTGTATTGACTTTTGCTTGTTATGGAAAGCAACTTATTTTTTTGAAACTATGAGATGGTCTTAATCTCTCCCACAAGCAACCTGGTCCATTCCCCTTGCCTAAACCTTTCCCACGTACAGTCTGACATTTCCCCTTTCTCGGTCTCTCCTACCTGCAGACTCGCTTGTCTTTTCCACTCCTCCTCAGTACCCTATATAAATACTATTCCCAGTCCACTTTTGGGTACTCCAGCTCTTGCTGTGGGGCACTATGAGATGCAGTTCAGCTGCCTTGATTGAAGACCTCCATTGGTTATTTTCTATTGAATTCAATTTGTCAACTGAGATTATTTTCAAGAAGTTGAAGAATTGTAACATCGAGTTCTTTAAGGTTCCTGGAAAATAGAGAATATATGGAAAGATAGCAAATTTAGAGAAATTTTTTATGTAAACAGTTTGGATAGACATTTACATATATACATGCACACATACTTGTGTGTATGCATAAATGTTCATGTAATATTTATATTCATAATAATAGCTAACATTCATATAACTTCTATTGTGTGTCAAGTACCATCCTGAGAGCTTTATAAATTATTTCATTTGATCCTCAAAGTAAACCCTGAAAAGTAGCTGATATTGTTGTCTGCATTTTATAAATTAGGAAACAGAGGGAAAAAAAGATGCTAAATTACCGAGGGTCACACAGCTAGTAAGTGCTTGAGGTCAGATTTTAAATTTGCCTGTTCCTGTCTTCAGGCCCAGCACTCTGCTGTGCCACCCAGCTATCCCTTATTTCATTTATAAAATTGAAAAGACTTCATTCAACTCTAATGTAGCTACAATGTTACAATTCCTTGGGAAGAATTTTGGTGTCATTGTGAATGGTGAAAGTAAATTTATTGGGGTATCATTCATCTTTTTTTTTTTTAATTTTTTTTATAAATTTTTTTTATATCTTTTTTTAATAAATTTATTTATTAAACATTTTACATTCATTTTCACAAAATTTTGGGTTCCAAATGTTCTCCCCATTTGTCCCCTCAACCCACCTCAATACACCAAGCATTCTAATTTCCCCTATCACCAATCTGCCCTCTCCTTCTATCATCCCTCCCTTCCCTTGATCCCATCTTCTCTTTTGTCCTGTAGGGCCAGATAACTTTCTATTCCCCATTACCTGTATTTCATATTTCCTAGTAGCAAGAACAATACTCAACAGTTGTTCCTAAAACTTTGAGTTCCAAATTCTCCCCATCCCTCCCTCCCCACCCATTCCCTTTGGGAAGGCAGGCAATTCAATATAGGCCATATATGTGTAGTTTTGCAAATGAACAGTGGTGTTGTGTAAGACTAGCTGTACTTCCCTCCATCCTATCCTGCCCCCCATTGTTTCTATTCTGTCTTTTGATCCTGTCCCTCCCCAAGAGTGTTGACTTCAAATTGCTCCCTCCTCCCATTGCCCTCCCTTCTGTCATGACCCCCACCCTACTTATCTCCTTCCCCCCCATTTTCCTGCATTGTAAGATAGGTTTTCATAGCAAAATAACTGTGCATTTTATTCCTTCCTTTAGTCGAATGTGATGAGAGCAAACTTAATGATTTTTCTCTCAGCTCTCCTCTTTTTCCCTCAACTAAAACGTCTCCTGCTTGCCTCTTCTATGAGAGATAATTTGCTCCATTCCATTTCACCCTCTCTCCTCCCAATACATTTCTCTTTCATGATTTATCTTAATTTTTTAAAGATATGATCCCATCCTATTCAATTCACTCTGTGCTCTCTGTCCTCTGTGTGTGTGCACGTGCATGCGTGTATGTGTGGTGTGTGTGTGTGTATGTGTATGTGTGTGGAATCCCATCAACTACACAGATACTGAAAAGGTTCAAGAGTTACAAATATTGTCCTTCCATGTAGGAATGTAAACAGTTCAACTTTTGTAAGTCCCTTATGACTTCTCTTTGCTGTTTACTTTTTCATGCTTCTTCTCATTCTTGTGTTTGAAAGTCAAATTTTCTTCTCAGCTCTGGTCTTTTCATCAAGAATGCTTGAAAGTCCTCTATTTCATTGAAAGATCATTTTTTCCCCTGAAGTATTATACTCAGTTTTGCTGGGTAGGTGATTCTTGGTTTTAGTCCTACTTCGTTTGACTTCTGGAATATCCTATTCCACGCCCTTCCATCCCTTAATGTAGAAGCTGCTAGATCTTCTGTTATCCTGAATGTATTTCCACAATACTGGAATTGTTTCTTTATAGCTGCTTGCAATATTTTCCCCTTGATCTGGGAATTCTGGAATTTGGCCACAATATTCCTAGGAGTTCTCTCTTTTTGGATCTCTTTCAGGTGGTGATTGGTGGATTCCTTCAACACTTATTTTGTCCTCTGGTTCAAGAATATCAGGGCAGTTTTCCTTGATAATTTCATGAAAGATGATGTCTAGGCTCTTTTTTTGGTCATGGCTTTCAGGTAGTCGCATAATTTTTAAATTGCCTCTCCTGGATCTATTTTCCAGGTCAGTTTTTTTTCCAATGAGATATTTCACGTTACCTTCCATTTTTTCATTCTTTTGGTTTTGTTTTGTGATTTCTTGGTTTCTCATAAAGTCATTAGGCCTCCACCTGTTCCATTCTAATTTTGAGAGAACTATTTTCTTCAGTGAGCTTTTGAACCTCTTTTTCCATTTGGGCTAATTCTGCTTTTGCAAGTATTCTTCTCCTCATTGGCTTTTTGAACTTCTTTTGCCAATGGAGTGAGCCTATTTTTCAAGGTGTTATTTTCTTCAGCATTTTTTTTTGGGTCTCCTTTAGCAAGGTATTGACCTGCTTTTCATGCTTTCCTTGCACATCTCTCATTTCTCTTCTCAGTTTTTCCTCCACCTGTCTAACTTGATTTTCAAAATCCTTTTTTTGAGCTTTTCCATGGCCTGAGTTCATTGGATATCTATTTTGGATGTTTGGGATACAGAGCCCTTGACTTCTATGTCTTTCCCTGATAGTAAGCATTGTTCTTCCTCATCAGAAAGGAAAAGAGGAAATATCTGTTCATCAAGAAAGTAACCTTCTATGGTCTTATATTTTTTCCCTTTTCTGGGCGTTTTCCCAGCCAGTTACTTGACTTCTGAGATTCCTCTCCACCCCTGCTTCACTAGTGGCTTGGGGTCTGAGATTCAAATGCTGCTCCCCAGCCTCAGGGCTTTCTGTGGGGGGCGGGGCTGCTATTCAGGGTAAGTCTAAATTCAGGTCCTCAGCTGGGGGCAGGCCTCCTCCCAGGCTCAGTTGCCTTAGGGGGTTTATGTGGAGATCTTCAGTAATGGACCTGAGCTCCTGTGTGCCCCGGGAGCTCCTGGCCACTGCTTCCCTCCACTGCTGCTTTCCGAGAGGGCCTGGGTTATGGAGACACCCCACTCCCCTCTTGGCCAGCCCAGAAGTCTCTCTTACTGACCTGTAGCGCCTGTAGGTTGAGGGACCTTCGTGGCTGCTATATATCAAGGTCAATCTATATTGACCTTGATTATAATATAAATAGGTCCCACTTGGTACAAATAATTAATTCCTGGAAATAATTTCATTATTTCAACTATCATAGCACAATTCAAGTGAACTGGAACTAATCACTCAGTATACATAATCAGGGATGTGTTGGAGCCAGCTCTTACCTGCTCAAGAGTCAATTACAAAGTTTTCAGTGTAGTCATTTGTACCTTGGAAATTGACAAACACTATAAATCAGGGCTTGATTTGTTGTTTTGTTGCTTACCTGTATTTTAAAAACTGATAAAATGTTAATAATGGAGACTAAACTTGAAAGTGTGGTTTTTTTTCCTGCATTGTTGGTAAATACTAGATTACAGTTCATATTTACAATCTCTGATAGTGCAAATTAGAATCAGTTCCCCTACTTCAAGTGATTCATTATTTGAATTAATCAGAACCTAGTTCTAACAAGAATCCAATGTACTGAATGCTGTTAAAATTATTTCACTGTTTGTTCTATTATCTCTGGACAAATGATAAGACACGATCTCTGATTTTGTCTAGAGATATTTCATAGGGGGGGGCGGAGCCAAGATGGAGGAGTGAGAGCAGCTACTCACCTGAGCTCTGAGACAAATTTCTCCAGGTACCTCTGAAAGGAGAATCTGACCAAATTTTGGAGGTGCGGAATCGAGTGGGAGACAGACGGTGACAGATTCGGAGCTCAGGTGGGACTGGAAGGTCCACGGGAAGGATCTGATCCGCGGGGGTGAGCCCACAGCCCACAGCGCACAGCGCAGCGTGGCCAGTGCAGCGGAGCCGAGGAGATCCGAGAAACCTGAGTGGCGGGCGGAACCAGAGGAGCGGCACCCGGGGCGGGAGACAAGCCCAACCGAGTCAGTGAGAGCCTCGGAGCACCGGATATCAGCACAGCAGCTCCTGGGACCTTCAGCCCAAAGGTCAAATTCCGGTGAGTCACTTACTTGAACTTCCGGGAGCCAGGATGGCGGTGTAATCAGCTAATGCTCTCTCCTTCCCCCTTGATGACCGTGAAAGAACCATAAAATATCTCCCCAGAAAAATCCCAGATCAGTAGAATTAGAAGAAGGAGACCAATAGTCTGATAACACCTGAGACGAGGAAAATAGCTAAGGGGGATTCCTCATACGGTGGCAGAGGCAAACCGGAAGGACAGAGGACCCAGGGCAGGGAAAATTCGCACTAGGACCCAGGCAACCGTCAGCACCAGGAGAGGAGCCCCAGGAGGGTTGGGAACACGCATTAGCATCTAGGAGATATTTCATAGGATTCAGATATAGGTAAGCAATTTGTTGCTTCTGAGTCATAAATAATGAAATGGTGGAGATCACAACCTAGCACTATACTGACTGGTTTCTTCCTCAATTTGTTTCAATTCACTGATTGTATTTTTATTTCTATTTTTCTTAACATGTAAATTGATAAGGGTTAATGTTCCAGAGAACAGAAAAGTTAAGAAATATAGTTGGAAAAAACCTACAACTCTAATATTTATGGTCAAAGGAAAGGAAAATCTCTCTAGTCCTCTCATTTTCAGATGAAGGAACTGGGGCCTAGAGAAGTTAAATAATTTAACTAAGGATATAAAGACAGTAAGTAATAATAATGAAACTGGGAACCAAGTTTCTCAATCACGAAATCCAATCTTATTCCCAATCTGGGCCCAACACTTATTGAGACCGAAAATTTCTTCATTCTGAAAATCAAGATCGAAAGCAATATATTATGTTTGTGATACTGGTGAAGCAGTCATTTCTCATTTTAGACTTCCAATAACCTACCTAGTACAAAAGAAAAAGTACTGATATTAATGAAAGTTATTTTTAAACTTATTTAATTATACCAGCAAATATTGTTTAGCTATTCTTCTATAATATTTTTGATTTTTAATATCAAATAGATATGAAACAGACATATCTGAAATAGACATATCTGAACTAAACACCTACTACATATTAAAGGGAAACATTTTTTTTAGGAAACTTCAAAACACAATTTGCCCCAACAGGAGAAAAAATATGAAATGTAAATATGAATTATTGTATCATAGTATAAAGTAACCAGCTGAGAGTGAAATATAAATGGAATTGAAAACAGCAGGGCATAAAAGTGAAACGTATGGAAGTTCTGTGAACATGAACTATAAAAATAATTCTCCCAATTAGAAACTACTCAAAATCAAAATCACAGCCCATTAAATCAGCTATAAAGTTGCAAAAGGAAAAAAAAAACTTGCAGGCTATTAAGGGATTGAACTAAAGTTACTTAAAATTAGGGCCAAGGTTATGCTATTAATGATAGCTCTTAGTCAAAAAACCTGAGCTTCCCCATCTTGAAAAACATCCAAATCATCAAAATGTCTGTAAATGCACCAGCTTGTCTTTTGAGGGTCAGGGAAATGACCAGTGGGATGTTTATGATGATTTTGACTTTATCCTTTAGAGATTTTTAAAGCAATTGTAAATAAACTTCACTTGCCCTGCTAACCACCAACTTCATTTCTATTAGAGGTCTAGAATCATACAGTTCATTAAAAAGAATATCACTGAGAATTAATGTAATTTAATTTAATTAAATGCAATTCGAAAAATACTTAAAGGTCTAATACATATAAGGCCTTGAAATTCAGATTTATAGTTGTAGAATATTAGGTAAATGGCATTTACGTAACATAGGCATTGTAGGAGAGTGGATAGAACCTTCAATTTAGAGTTGAAACACCTGGGTTCAAGACTTACTTCTGTTACTTGTTACTTTGGGCAATTCACTTAATGTCTCTGTGCCACATTAAAATATGGAGTTTAGAGTACATGGTATCTTAGTATGTTCTGAACTTTAAATCAATGTCAATATGAAGCTACCTACATAAGTGAGGAAGTATGGCACAGCGGAGGTAGCATAATGCTAGCTGAAAGGAGTTATGAAACAGATATTCAATTCATTAAACATTTATAAATTGTAGGATATAAATCTTTAAAGATAATGGCAAGATGGAAAACGGGGCCCAATACAACATGGTGAAATGTTTATTTTAAGACTTTAAACTGTTTCTTCATGGCAGGGGGGAAGGGGGAAAAGTCCATCAATACAGGTCTTAACCCTTCTACAACTTGATACATTTTCAGGACATGCTATTGCTTTAAAAAAAAATATTGCCTGAAAATTAGTTTTTGAGATTGTTGTTGCTGTTTAGGAGAGAGTGAAGGAATCTTCCTAACCAGCTCTGAGTCATTTTGAGGGGATATCACCTTTTGTTATAATCACCTACCATATTGGTAAATAAAGCTTTCTTAACAATAAGCTGAGAGTAAGGCCCTTAAGGAAAGACTTATGAAGAAAGACATGAAAGGGGAAAGGGACACTGAATAAGGAGGAGGGTACAAAGATTCTTGAAGATGACTGTCTACAATTACCTCTGATCATGAGACTTACTACTGTAACAGGATAATTTCAAACAGCTAAATTATCTTCTCTAAGATCACAAGTTTTCTTATGTGCTAATTATTTAATTATAATATACTTATTCATTCACATTTCATTAAAAAATATACCTGAATGATGGACCATTTGGGAAATTCATAAGAATGCTTGGGTTGTTTTATTTTACTTCCAGAGTTCCATTTCTCTGTTGGATACTCTAATGTAAAAAACTATATAAAACCTTGTTTCAGTGCCACCTTATACCCCTGGCACTAACCCTTCTAGTTATTTCATTATACTAAGTAACAAATGAATATTACTTAAGTGTATTTGAAAATAAATCCATGAAAAAGTTAAGTGCCTCTTTAGATGGAATAGGAAATGTAATTCATGATTTCCCATGCTACTTCACAAGACTAAAACTATCACTGAAGAACAACTATACAACTTGGAGTCAAGTCTCCATAACAAATGTCATGATTCTTTAAAAAAAAAAAAAAAGTTTTATTTTCAGCAAGAATGTGAGGACTTTGGTACTTTGTTAGATTATGCAGAGTTTGTAGCATAGCAGCACTGAAACTGTCTGTCTATATGGTAGATTAATTTCCAGTTGCCTACAGTCATATCTGCTCCAGATAATTCATTTAGTAGTTTTTGTATTAGATGTCATGTGAACTTGAAAGGGAGTAGAGATAAAGGGCTGTCTTTCTCAAAAGAGTAAAACTGTTAGAGGTCTTTATTTTATTTTATTTTTTTTGATATTTAATCCAAGAGTCTGAAATCTTTATGAAATGCTGTTTTGTATTTCTGGCTGTGTGTGTGTGTGTGTGTGTGTGTGTGTGTGTGTGTGTGTGTTGAGAACCACTCAAATCAGAATTATTCTTGAGAGAAATAGTGATGAAGAGGAATATGGGTAAGTGGATTGCCTTTGATTGATGTGGGCTCACATCATGCCTCCCACAGTTATTAGTATGACCTTGGGCAGATCATTTAAACTCTGTTTAGTTTTCTCATTAAAAAAGGAAGAGTTTCAAACTGGATACCCTCTAAGATTACTTAGACCTCTGAATCTATGATCCAATTGTAGTACATTTTTCAGAGATGTTTTTCCTAACAATTACATTGGCAGGCTAGTTCTTCAGGGAACAACTGCTCTCAGAGTTCTGGGAAGTTCATCCCCTCTGGTTTCAGAATGGCTGTGCTATTGCTGTCACTCATACACCCCCATTGATGTTCCTTCCCATTAACTTCAAAAAACTAGACCTCTTTTAGATTTTATAAAAGGAAATTTATTGAGAAGCTATGGTATGAACAGTAGATATAAGATACACTTCCCCATCAAAAAAGTGGAAAGATATGTAATCTTATTCATATACTGCTGAAGATAATTGGAGAAAAACCCAAATTGTATGTTTTCTCATATCAAATGAGCCCATTTATACTTTCCTAATCAAACTTCTATCCCACCTAATACATTAGGTATTAAAAACATTTATATTCCTTTTTGCAGTCTCACATCAAACTCAATCACTTGCCCTTTTAGATAAGGACCTCACATCATATTTTACCCAAAAAAATGTGAACATTCACCCAGGACTCACTCTTCTCCCCTCCTCCTTACTTCACATCATTCAAACATCCAGTCTTCATGATCTTCTCCTTCATTATAGTATCAAAGAAAGAGACAGTCCTTCACTTTACTAAGAAAAAACTCTTCTCCATGACCCTTTAATTCACCAAAGTTGTCAAATCCTCTAACCGATTACTCCTTTGTCATCCCTCATTTCTTTCTCATCTGTAATTTCTACCTATCTACTGACTTTTTCTCTGTTGCCTACAAACATAACAATATCCCTCCCATATTTTTTTAAGTCAATTGCTCTGACCATTGCTACTCTTACCCAATTTTTCTCCTCTTAGGTAAACTTCTTGAGAAAGTTAACATCATTTAATTGATGCTGCCCTCTTCACATGTGTCATTGATTTATAATTACTAAACATAATGACCTTTTCTCAATCATCATTCTTTTTGAGTTCTGAACATCCCTTAATGATAATCAGCTCATACTCTTGAACATTCTTTCCTTTCTAAGATTCATGACTATGCTCTCTCCTAGTTTTCCTTCTACTTGTCTCACCTTTTTCTCAATCTCCTTTGATGGAAATCAGGTCAGAACCACTTTCTGTAATGTCCCCAAAAGTTACACTCTAAACTCTCTTTTCTTCTCCCATTATATTGCCTCACTTGATGACCCCATCAGATCCCATATGTTCAATTATCTCTTGCATAATTTCAATTATCTCTATGCGCATGATTCCCAGATCTTTATGTGAAAACCCTGTTCTCTGCCTTGGACTCCTCTCGGATCTAACTGAATTGTTCATGTTTTGTTGCGTAGGTTTATGGGTGACATTATTTTAAGAAGAAAATATGTCTTTGTACCTCCCTGGAAGAGACTTTGGTATTCTACTAGTAATAGTGCTAAGAAAGAGAAAAAAGGATTCTTAAACTGAGTGTTGAAGCTATACAAGTGGAACCGTGTGTGCACTAGAAGAAAGAGAAGTTTTGACAAAGTGATGCTGAATACAGAGAGCATGAGATGTATAGTGAGACTGGACATCATTATGGTGTCTGGCATATTCTCCAGGTTGGACTGAGCAGAGTGTGGAAGTATCCAGTGTTGGTGAACTTTTTGCTGACTAAGTATTCAGGCAGCTAATGATGTGCTGCTTTCCGTCTTTTTAAACTTTTTTTCATTTACAAAGGTAGATATTTTAGTCCAGAGTTCTCCGTACTTTGAGGTTGTTTACTTTCTTTAATTAGTATCAAAGTGAGCCTATTTGACATAAAGGACAGACCAAGATCGCTTTTGAGTTATGTGTTATGTGATTTGTGAAAAGGCCAATGAGGGAGTGGAGGAGTGTTGCCTCAACAGAAACAATGTTTGCATTGTTATGCAATGATATAAAAATGATGAAGTTGTGAGTATCAGGTAAATCTGGCACTCAACTTAAGGGAATCTTACAGTTTAGATTTTGTAAAAAATAAACTTCCCAAATAACATTTTGTCCTAAGACAAGAAGAGTCGGAGGACCATAGTTGCTGTCTGGGTCAAGACAGCATTGATAGGTCATATTTTCTCATTTGTTCTATTTTCCTCCCCTTTCCTCCATCAATATACAGAAAAAGCTCTCTGCAGCGATTATCAAGGATAGTGACTAATAAAAGAGAACTTACTTGTAGGAAGAGAAAAAAATATACCCGCATTCCAAAGGCAAAGTACAGAGGAAGGTAATAGTTCTTTATCTTCTAACTCCGAAGTTAAATATACGGAAGTAAATAAAAGATAGATAAAAGAATGGTACCTTAAGAAGGGAAAAACAATAATAACTATGGAAAATATGAAATTATTTCTATAGGACATGATATTAACACTGGGGAAGTTACAGATTGAAAGATGGAAGTGGGGAACAAATACCTTCCAGACAATATGAAAACCCTGTACAAAAGAAAAGGAGAGAAATGAAGTATCTAGGTCAGACCCAAGTAGGATAATTTGATTAGATCAAAGTGTGCATGAAAAAGATTAAAGTAATCTGGCTAACATCAGATTGCAAGAAGTTTTAAATGCCATGAGTATGCATGAGTATTCTTGAGCTAGGGTGTGACTTACTTAGTCCTGTTCATTAGGAAATTTACCAGCGGTGCAATTCAACAACCACATTTTATACACAAAACTGAGGCCCGAAGCACCAATGTTACTTGTCAGGGCTTCAAAGAGCATTGGTCATGGTCTTGGGACTAGGAAGCAAGATTTTCCAATTCCTGCACCAATGTTCTTTCTACCACACTATAGTGTGGTAGTACAGTGTAGTACTGCCTGAGAACATATGTTCTCTTAAATATGCATTGACTTGACAATTAAAAAGTTCTACTAATGCAGTCATTCAAATGGAATACCTTTCTGGCATCTATCAAAACCCCACTCAAAGTGAGTTGTTATCTAAATCAGATTTCCTCAGTCCAATAAGCATTTTAAAATAACATAATATTTCATATATTATAAATGCTACATTTTAAAACAACACTTTTATTATGAGTGTAGACATAACAGATGTTCATAAAACAGGAAGAAAATAATTTCATATGTGTCTAGATATGTATGTGCTCAATAAAGACCAATTATTTCCAGAATAGTTTACCTAATGGTATGATATCATTAAATCAAGTGCCATCCCACTTTTTTTTTCTTTCCCAAGGAAAGAAAGAGGATAGAAAAAGTAGTAATAGCTTGGCTAAAGTGTCTACCTTAAAACTGCCTGGAAGGAAAAAAAAATGATGTTATTCCTTTATAAGAGCTCCAGCAGAAATAGAATGTAAGGATGCTTGCTGGAGGTAGAGGAATAGCTGAGGAAGGCTTTCCCCTTCTTATGTTAAAAAACAATGTTAATCAGAATTAAAAATGGTTTTGTTCTGTAATCGTTATGCCGTGTTTCTTGCTACTGTAGGTGTAATGATGAAAATACATCTTGTTCTCAAAAAATACACCATACTTTTCTATACTATATAAGCACGATCAAATTCATTGAAGAAAAAAAGTGTTCTAGGTTTCTCATAGGTAAAATTTTTGATGCTAAGTCTGACATAACTGGGATGAGCATAGACAGCAAGAATGTGGTTGCATAACTTGACAAACAAATGTAATTCTCAGTTGGAACAATTGCACTTATATAGGACACAAATTAAATATATTCTGTAACATTTTGAGCAGCATCATAAAATGCATGGATTATTGTTAAAGTTTGAATTTTTCCTATACCTTAAAATTAAAAGATCATAAAAAAAGTTTTCAGATAATTGACTAAGAGGACCATTCTAAATCAATTTTTTAAAAAGAACAAAAGGACCTGGAGTTCAGGTTTGAATTCAAGGTATAATTACTCAGAGCCCACCTATCAAGAATTAAACCTTAGTTTCTTGGTTGCCACTCCTGTGTTCCTTCAATTATGCCACATTCATCATTAATTGTATTTAAGGGGTAGGTCCTTGACCTCCAAATTCACTGGTATAAGAAACTACATGATATGTAAATTCCTACTACTTCTGATTGCCCATAACACTGAGAAATTACATCATTTCCCAGAGTCACACAACCCACATGTGTAAGTGGTAAGATTTAAACCTAAATCTCCTGAGCTTTGATTCCAGGTTTTTACTATTATGTCAAGCTGTTTTTAGGTAAATATTATTATTTTGAAAATCCTCAAGACATTACCAAATTAGAAATACTGAAAACCAAATGAGAGATTAATAAAATTGAAATTAAGAAAGTTATTGAATTAATAAATAAAACTAGCAGTTGGTTTTATGAAAAAAACTAATAAAATTGACAAAACTTTGGTAAATTTGATTTAAAAAAAGAAAGAAGAAAATCAAATCAGTAATATCAAAAATGAAAGAGATGAACTCACCTCCAATGAGGAGGAAATTAAAACAATAATGAGAAATAATTTTCACCAACTTTATGCCCACAAGTGGACAATCTAAATGAGATGGATAAGTATTTTAAAAAAAATACAAGTTGCCCATATTAACAGCAGAAGAAGTGAAATACTTTAAAAACTTCTCAGAAAAAGTAATTGAACAAGACATCAAAAAAATCCCTAGGAAAAATCTCCAGGGTCACATGGATTTACAAATGAATTCTATCAAACTTTTAAAGAACAGTTAATTCCAATAATATATAGACTATTTTTGAAAATTGAGGAAGAAATCCTCCCAAATTCATTTTGCGATACAAGTATGATTTTATATGTAAACCAGGAAGAGACAAAACAGAGAAAGAAAATTATAGACCAATTTCTCTAATGAATATAGATGCAAAAATTTTAACTAAGATTTTAGCAAAGAGAATATAGCAACTTACCATGAGAATAATACATTATGATCAGGTGGAATTCATACCAGGAATACAGGGCTGGTGCAATATTAGGAAAAATATTAGCATTAACCATCATATCAACAACAAAATTAACAAAAAACACATGATCATCTCAGTGGATGTAGAAAAAGTTTTTGACAAAATACAACACTCATTCCTACCAAAAACACTGGATAGCATGGGGATAAATGGAACTTTCAGTGAAATAATAAGCAGTATTTACCTAAAACCATCAGCAAGCATTATATACAATGGAGACAAACTAGATGCATTTTCAGTAAGAGCGGGGGTGAAACGAGGATGTTCATTTTCACCACTATTATTCAATATGTACTAGAAATATTAGCTGTAGAAATTAGAGGAGATAAAGAAATTGAAGTAATAAGAATAGGCAAAGAAGCTAAGTTAGCACTCTTTGCACATGATATGAAGGTATAATTAGAGAATCCCAGAGATTGAAGTAAAAAACTATTTGAAATAACAAACTATTTTGACAAAGTGGCAGGTTACAAAATTAACCCGCACAAACTTCTGCATTCCTATATTAATAATAACAAAGTCCATCAGCAAGAAATAGAAAGAGAAATCCAATTTGATGCTAGGGCAGACACTACAAAATATTTGGGAGTTTTCCTGCCAAAACAAACCCAGGGACTATATGAACACAATTACAAGACACTTTGCAAACAAATACAGTCAGATCTAAGTAAGTAGAAAATCATCTGTTGCTGATGAGTAGGGTGAGCCAATATAATATAAATGAAAATTATTTACTTATTTAGTGCCATACCAATTAAACTATCAGACAATTATTTTCTAGAGCTGGATAAAATAATTTCAAATTTTATTTGGAAGAACAAAAGGTCCAGAATATCAAAGGGATGAGTGAAAGGAAATGCTAGGGAAGGTGGCCTACCTCTACCAGATCTCAAATTGTATTATAAAGCAGCAATTATCAAAACCACTTGGTACTGGCTAAGAAACAGAAGGGTAGAAAAGTGGAATAATCTAGGTACTCAAGACACAGTAGGCAATGAATATAGAAATCTGCTTGATAAACCCAAGGATCCCAGCTTCTGGGATAAGAACTCACTGTTCAACAAATACTGCTGGGAAAACCGGATAACAGTGTGGCAGAAACTAAGACTAGACCCATGCCTGACACCCTACACAAGAATAAAGTACAAATGGGTATACAATCTATGTATAAAGATCCATATCATGGACAAACTGGAAGAGCATGGGATAGTGTATTTATCAGATTTATGAAGAAGGGAAGGATTTTTTTTTACTAAAGAAGAGATAGAAAGCATTATGAAGTGCGAGATGGATAATTTTGATTATATTAAACTGAAAAGGTTTTGCACAACCAAACCCAATGTAACCAAAATTTGGAGAGATGTAATATATTGGGGGTAAAATTGTAGCTAATCTAGGGGTACAGGCCTCATTTCTAGAATATATAGAGAACTGAGTCAAAAGTACTACAATACAAGCCATTTCCCAACTGATAAATGGTCAAAGGATATAAACAGGTAGTTTTCAGAGGAAGAAATTTAAGATATTTATAATCATATGAAAAAATCCTCTAAATCACTTTTGACTGGAGAGATGAAAATCAAAACAACTCTGAGGTACCACATCACACCGATGAAATTTGCAAACATGGCAGAATAGAAAAATGATAAATGTTGGAGAGGATGTGTGAGAGTTGGAAAACTAATTCATTGTTGATGGAGCTGTGAGTTCATACAACCATTATAGAGAGTGGTTTAGAACTATGCCCAAAGGGCTACAAAAAAGGACATACCCTTTGACTCACTAATATCACTTTTAGGAATATATCCCCAAGAAATCACAAAAATGGGAAGTGGTCCCACATGTACAAAAATATTTATAACAGCACTCTTTTCAGTGGCAAAAGCCTGGAAATCAGGGGGATGCCTATCAATTGGGGAATGGTTGAATAAATTATGGTACATGAATGTAATGGAATAATATTGCACCATAAGAAATGATGAACAAGAAGACTTCAGGGAGGCCTGGAAAGACCTAAATGATCTGATTCTGAGTGAAAGAAACAGAACCAGGAGAACTTTGTGCACAGTAATGACCACAGTGTGGGAGAATATTTTCTGGCATATTTGGGTCTTCATAGCAATGCAAGGACATTAAAAAAAATCCCAATTGTCTTCTAATGCAGAATGCCTTCCACATTCAGAGAAAGAACTGTGGAATTCAATCACAGAATGTAGCAGATCATTTGTGTGTGTGTGTGTGTGTGCGTGTGTGTGTATTATGTTTTGGTTTATTATATGATTTCTCCCATTTATTTTATTTCTTCTACACAGCATGACTAAAATGAAAATGTATTCAATGGGAATGTATGTATATATCCTATACAGAATTGTATACCATCGTGGGGAGGGGAAGAGGTGGTGGGAGGTACATAGGGTTTAAAAATCTTTTATGGTAGTGCTTATAGAGCATTAAAAATAAATGAAATTATCATATAAAAAGGAAGCTGCTAGATCTTGTGTTATCCTGATTGTATTTTCACAATACTCGAATTGTTTCTTTGTAGTTGCTTGCAATATTTTCTTCATGACCTGTTAACTGGAATTTGGCCACAATGTTCCTAGGAGTTTCTCTTTCAGGAGAGGATTGGTGAATTCTTTCAACATTTATTTTCCCTTCTGTTTCTAGAATATCAGGGCAGTTTTCATTGATATTTCATGAAAGATGATGTCGAGGCTCTTTCTTTGGTCATGGCTTTCAGGTATCCCTACAATTTTTAAATTGTGTCTTCCGTATCTATTTTTCAGGTCCTTTATTTGTCCAAAGTGATATTTCACATTAACTTCCATTTTCTCATTCTTTTAGTTTTGTTTTGTGATTTCTTGGTTTCTCATAATATCATTAGCCCACATCTATTCTGTTCTAATTTTTAAAGCACTATTTTTTTAACCTACTTTTCCATTTGATTAATTCTGATTTCTAAAGCATTCTTCTCATCTTTAGTTTTTTGAACCTCTTTTGCCAATTGAGTTAGCTTATTTTTAAAGGTGGTATTTTCTTCAGCATATTTTTGAGTCTCCTTTTGGAAGGTGTTGACTCATTTTTCATGATTTTCTTGCATTGCTCTCATTTCTCTTCTTAATTTTTCCTCCACCTCTCTTGCTTGATTTTCAGAATCCTTTTTGAGTTCTTCCTTGTGCTGAAACCATTAAATATTTATTTTGGATGTTTGGTATACAGAAGCCTTGATTTTGATGTCTTTCCCTGATGGTAAGCATTGTTCTTCTTCGTCTGAAAGGATGGGAAGATATCTGTTCACCAGGGAAGTAACCTATCATCCTATTTTTTTCCCCTTTTTGAGAATTTTCCCGGCCCGACTTTTGTGTCCTTTGTCAAAAGCACGATATACTCTGGGAAGCTGTAAGATCTCAGTTCCTCCATGGTGGCACAATCAAGTGTGTACACTGGTCTGGGAACAACCGGAAACTTCTGTGCCCAGAATCTGTGAGTAACAATTTCCTCCCCACAACCACCTTGTTTCCAGTTCCACCCTGCCTGTACTGGGGACTGAGATTCAGATAATCTGCTCAATTCCCCCAGGAGCATTAGGTGGTGTCCCTATTACAGATCAGCTGTTCAATTCCCCCAGGGGCATTATAATCCAAGAAGGGATGCAGGTTGCTGTGGGAACTGCTGCTGCCACATGAGGACTCTGCTGTCAACACCTGAGACTACAGCCATGGAAAGACCCTGCTCCCTTCCTGGCCAGCTGAGAAAACCTCTCACTGACCTTTGGAGCCTGTGGGTTGAGGTATCTGTAAACTGCCACTGGGGAATCCGCACCCAAGGCCTGCTCGGTCCTCCTCCTGGAGCCTTCCCATGAGGCCAAGGCTGGGCTGGGCTCTGCTCCACGTCTGGGGCAATAGACCTATCCCTTCTGCCTTTCAGGTTACCCTGGGCTGGAAATCTCTTCCACTCCATTATGCTGTGGCTTCTTCTGCTCTAGAATTTGTTGAGAGTCTTTCTTTCCAGGTATTTTATGGGCTGAGGAGGAAGAGCTAGTATTGTGTTTCGTTGTACTCTGCCATCTTGGCTCTACTCCCAAAAGTTTTTGATTCTCTGTAGATAATTTATAATTATAAATAATTATAAACCTAATTTATATAGTCAGAATTTCCATTTTGGTATTTCCTTGGAGATTCTAATTTTAATTTTTCCTGTTTTTTGCCCCCCTTTTTAGTTGCATGTCCAATTTATTGATCTCCTCATCCCCTTTTACTGATTGTATACATTTCAAAATAAATTTCCTCTAAGTAGTGCTCGGTCTGCACCCCATAAATTTGCATCCCATTTTATCTGATAATTGTCATTTTATTTGATGAAATCATTGAATGTTTCTATGCTTTGTTCCTTGACCAATTCATTTTTTTTGTCTATATCATTTAGTTTCTGGTCAATTTCATATTTCTTTTCCCTCAGTTCTTTCCTTAAAGTAACTTTTATTGTATTTTCTTCTCAATTCTGCACAATTAATATTTTTGCTTTTCTGCTCTTGATTGTGAGGTTTTTATGCCTGAAGACTTTATCATTTTTTGTGATAGCTCCATGTATACCTGAAAAAAATTATTATTTCTTTTCCCATTCAGTGTTCTCCAGATGTCTATTATATCTAACTTATCTAAAATTCTATTAGTCTTTCTTTACTTCTTTATTATTTATTTTTTGGTTAGATTCATCTAGGTCTGAGAGTGGAAGAAGCTCTTTTTGCAATGTGGTTGAGGGACATCTACTATCTCAGCCTTCATGCTTTTTCACATTACTGTTTTCAGAGTTATTTCAGGAGGGTTGGTAGTATTGGGGTCTGCTAAGATTGTATAATCTAGAGAAGAGGTATGATCCCTGCTCTCTTGGCATGCACTCTTGTACTTACCCCATAGAAAAATACTTACCCCATAGAACTCCTAATACTTTAGGTTATGAAGTGATACTATTGCTCAGGATCACTGATTAGTTGCGAGCAAAAGTGACACTGCCCCTCAGGGCTTCAGCTCTATCTTGACTGAATATGCTCCTCTATGCCCTTCATATATGATTCAGAAGTAAGTGCAATAGAGCTGACACATAGCATTTTATCCTACATCTTTTGGTAGCACAAAAATCCCTTTAATCTCTTTATGATCAGTAGTCATGGTTCATTATCATCTCTGGCTTGAGAATTCCCAAAGCTGTTGCTGATTCTATTGCTATCACCTTGTCTCAGCATTTATGTTTAATCCAAGTGGGCTTCAAGTCAGACTCTATTCTTGTGTCACAGTTTTCTATTTCTGACCTGCTATATTGTCTTAGGCTGGAAGAATGCCTCACTAGAGTGAGACCCTTTGTTTATTCTACCACTCCAGAATTTTGTTTGAGGGATTATTTTAAAGATGTTCAAAGGAGAATGTTGGGAGAGTTTATCTGAGTGCTTTCTGTACTGTGCCATCTTGACTCTGCCCCCAGAAATAATTAATTCTTATTTTTACCTGAGCATGAGGAGCTGTTTAATATATCACATTGACTCTTGAGAATCTTTCCTGTATAGCAGAGAAGAGGCAAGCAACAGAATAATATTTATGCCTCCCAGAGTTCCCAGAAGATTGTTTTAGATTGGGCACATGAATAATGTGTTCAAAATTTGTTGCTTACTATTTTCTAAGTATGACAATTTTTCAAATGGAGAAGTTGTGACAGCAGTCTGGTGCACAGATAGAATACCTGAGGTGAAGAGGGAGACAAGATGGTGGAAGAGAAAGACGGACGTGCTGCAACTCTCCTCCCATAGCCCATAAAATACCTATAAAAAGTGATTCTAAACAAATTCTAGAGGAGCAGAAGCAACAAATTGACAGAGTGAAACAGATTTCCAGCCTAAGACAGCCTGGAAGGCCAACAGGAAATTTTTAACGCACTGGCCTCAGAGCAGAGTGCAGACCATGAAGCACAGCCTAGACTTGGCCATTCATTGTATCAGGGACAGGACTGGAGCAGGCTTCAGGGAATGGAATCAGAGGTAGCAGCTGTGGTTCCCATATCTCTCAACCCACAAATAACAAAGATAGCCTCAAAGGTCAGTGTGAAGGCTCTTTCATCTGAGTGAGAAGGGAGCGGGGTCCAACCTTAGACACAGGCCTAGGCAGTGGAAGTCACTGCAGCACAACATCCATTTTTGGAGCCCTTGGCCTAAAGGCTCTTGGGCAATTGAGCTGTTGATATGGATCTCAGCCCTGAGTGATGATGCTGGCTTGAGGAGGAGCACTGGCATGGTGGAGCTGGAGGCAGTTGTGGAGAGGAAACCCAACTCACAGATCCTGGGAAGAAAAGCTTGTGGTTGCTTCCATAACAGAATACAGCCCAGAAGAGAAGTAAACTCCTTCCCCTTGATTGGATCACCTTGGAGGAACTGAGAACTTAATTAAGTATATCCTCCACATGAGAAAGGACTCAAAAATCAAGTAACTGACTGGTAAAATGCCCAAAAAAAGGGAATAAAATAAGACTCTAGAAGGTTATTTTCTTGGTGAACATGTATTTTCCTCCATAATTTTGTAGGAGGAAGAACAAAGTATATCATGAGAGGAAAACATCAAAGTCAAGGCTTCTTCATCCAAAACTTTCAAAATAAATTTGCAATGCTCTCAGACCATGGAAAAGTTCAAAAAAAGATTTTGAAAGACTGTGGATTTGTAAAAAACTACCTGATATTAAAAGGTTAAATGGAACTAGGTCATTAGTAACAAGCTCCTCAGAATAATAAGAATAAATATATTGAAGATGAAACCCATGACAGTAGAGAGGAAATGCCCCAAACTCCTTAGATTACTCGGAACTCAGAGTAGATGACATAAAGTCTGTTCTTGAGAGAGTGGGGTCATTGTATAAAGTCTCCATTAAGAAGTCAACTTATGCAATAGTGAGGAGAGTGGTTTAGAGAAAGGACAAACCAGAGATAGGAAGGGCAACAAGAAGTAATGAAACTTAAACCAGTGTTACATGACCTTGGGCAAAACATTGAACCACTCTGGATAGCAATAGTTCAATAAAGTGTATTAAGTCTGAGGTAGCATGACATAATTGATAGTACTGGTTTGGGAACAAAAGAGATTTGGGTTTAAAACCTATGTTTTATATGTACTGCCTGCGGAAGACCAGGGGAGTCAGTTAAGCACTTAGTGGTCTAGGAAAGTAATACTGTAAGTTGTAGAGAAGACACCAACTTGAAGTGGTAGAAGGAATTCCCATACCAAGAAAATAAAATGTCTCCTTTTTATTGCTATAAAATGACAGATTATATAATCTTTAAGGTTCTTATTACATCTAAAAGTTCTTTACATCTAAAAAGAAAGTTGTGAAATTATTGAAGTGAGACTTCACAAGTCAGTTGACTAGACTGAAATGTTTGTTTGTTTTTTTCAGAATAAATTTTTTAGGTACCAAAGAAATGGGGGGTGATTAACTGGCCTATTTAATGTGGGTGTCATGGAGTGATAGTACAGTCATAATTATGACTAAAAAAAGTTATAATTCTGAATGGGCCCTGTTCAAACTCTAATTATTCTGCTTAATTTAATAACTGTAGTTTCCCTAAGCCATAATTTAAGTTAGATTCTTTATGGTTCTGCAAAATGTAAACTTTTTTCTCTTGCTTCTGGAAAATGTAGGTCAAATTGAATTTTTTATTATTCTGCTCACTATCTTTGTGACTTCACACTCCATTGTTTTCTTTCTTGAGTACTACATGCCTATGTATGTTATCTGTCCCACTAGAAGGTAATGTAATGTCTTCCTTCAGGTCAGGAACTTTCTTGTTTTGCATTTGTATATGCAGAGCTTAACTCAATGGCTAGTAAATCTTAGGTCCATAATAAATGCTTTTCATTCATTCATTTTATCATTCATTTTTTCTGCATTTTTGAGTATCTAATACATGTATCCAAACTAAAATACTTCTTTGGTGCCTCATAAATGCATGAAGAACTTAATCTCTTGTACAACATCCTAAAATGAAAAAATAAATTTTTTTAATTAAATACCTAGAAATTTATCAAATGACTAACGTTGCTAAATTTGGAGAAGCTTAGCACCAAAAAGTCAGTAACTCTGTTGTGGATTTTTTTTTTTTATCTTTTGGCCACAGCAACTTATGAATAATAGGTAGTAAGTTGTGGTCCAGATTGTAGTCTATGACAATAGAGAAAGTATTGTGTCCATACTGATGGAATAAAGAAACTGTTGCAGTAATATTTTTTTTAAGACCATGCAAGACAATATATGTTTTGTGTATGGAAGGTAACGTCTCATCATTGCCCTCCAGGAGATTATTATATACTCTTATAGACAAGACTTAATACATATGAAATGGAAATGATGTACATGAAATCTCTTCAAAATCCTTGAAGAGCCATAAAAAATGCAATTAAGTACTGATGCAAAGCAATACCTGATCAGGAAATAGATCTCAGACTTGGCACAGAGGCATAATATAATAACAATGAATGTTTTCAACTGTTCAGACATCTGCTTGTTCCCTCTCTCTTCCCAAAGCCAAAAACTCAATAATTTCATGAATTGCTATAATGATAAATTCATCTTTCCAAAGTTGAAATAGCCAACACACATTCAAATTCTCTACTTTGTTAACTTCTCACTAAGAAGGAATGAATTGTATGCTAGGCGAAAATGGTGAATACCTGTGGGCAAAGTAAAGTATGCCATATAATAATTTTAACAGTGGAGAAATGAGCCAGAAATATTCTGAAATAAAGCAAAGATTTAGAGAGAAATTTCAAAAAGGATTTGTGGAGAAAAATCAAAGTTATTATGCATTTAACTTCTCTAAGATGAGTCATCATAGGTATGATAGAAAAGTCTCAAGAATGAAATTCTGAATTAAAAAATAAGAAACTATTTTAATGAAAGAAATTGAGGGTGGTATTATTTAAAAAGTGTCAGGGAATTCAGGAACCCATTTAGATTTTTTTTTAATAAAGACACATAAGGAAGGTAGATATGATAGGTGACAACATGAATACAGATATATTTCATTATCCTGTAAGAGTAGTATCAGTGAGAATAAAGTTAAGAATAAACTGAGACTGGATGAGAAAAGCACCAGAAAACTAATGACATCATCAAGGAAAGTCTTAATGAGGGCCTGCATCAGAGTGGTAACTGTGTCTTTGGAAAGAATATATACAATAGATAATGGGAGACTTTAAATGAAAAAAAAAACAACAAAACCTTGCAGCAGATTAGCTATGAAGGTTGAAAGTGAGTAAATCATCTAGGACAACACCAAACTTGTATGTGAATGAAGGATGTTCTCTATTAACTGTAAAAGTGGGGGCAAGGGTAGTTTTGTAGAAACAAATGAAGTCGGGTTGGAAATATTGACATTGAAATCCCTTTTGATTATCCATTCCAACATATCCAAAAGGCAGTTAATATGGTACTGCAGCTCAGGACAGCAATTAAGGCTGGTGTATAGATTTGGGAGCTTTCTACATAAAGACAACTGAATCCATAGTAGTTGATTAGATCAAAAGAGAATATATAAAGAAAGGTACCAGGGCAGATTTTTGGGAAACACCAGTGTTTGGGGGAGGAGTGTATGACTTGAATGAGGACTCATCAAAGGAGACTTAGAAGGATTATTCAGACAATGTAGGAGGACCAGGAAAGGTAAGTATCACAGAAAACTAAGGCAAACAGTATATCCAGGTGAAGAAAGTGATTAATATTGTCAAAGAATACAGTTAGGTGAAGAATTAGAATAAAGAAAAGACCATTTAATTGGACTGTATAGAGTTTGCTAGTAACTTTGAGATCATTCTCACTTGAATATAAAGTCTCTAATTCTTCCTCCACAGGACTGTTCTTCAAACACTTGGAAAAAAATTAATATTGGTCCTCCCTTTCCCCCATACAAACTCTTTGTTAATAAGCATGATGCTGCACATATACCCCTGGGCAATGATTCTTTTGTAACTTAAACTATTATAATTATCTGGAGACCATAAGGGATTATTTGACACCATGAGTAGACAGTGAAATGTCAAGGAAGATGTAATTCTCAATAACATTACAAGTAGCTCCAAATTATCACCAGAATCAAATAAAAATCATCTGTTTGATTTTTAAAGTCCTTCATAACATGGTTATCTTTCTACCTTTCCCATATTCTTGCACCTTAGTACCCTCCATGTATTTTGCAATGTGACAACTGCCTTGTCCTTCCACACACAAGACCCTCTATCTTCCAGTGTTACATTATCATTGACTATCCTGTATTCTGAAACAGCCTCCCTTCTCACTTCTACCTCCTGGCTTCCTTCAATCTCAGCTAAAACTTCACAGTCTGAAAAAAGCTTTTCTCAATTACTCTTAATCTTACTGTCTTTCCTCTAATATATTCTTAATATTATTTATAGATATCTTCTCTGTTCATATTTGTTAGCATGTCTTGTCTATTAGACTATTAGCCACTTAACTACCTGTTGCCTTTCTTTGTGTCTCTAGCCCGTAGCAAAGTGTCGGGAGCTTAATAAATGCTTGCTGACTTGCCTTCCATGTAATCTACAGGTCAGTGACTTTGTCACTCTTTCTGGAATGATCTGGTATGATTCTTGAACAAGACATTTCATCTCCAGACTCAGCAACTTTGCTTTGGCTGTTCCCATTACTGCTCTTCCTCTTTACCTCCATCTCCTGAGATCTCTGGCTTCTTTCAAGACAGTACAAGTCCCATCTTCTGAAGGAAGCTTTTTACTTACACTCAACACTCATTCTTAATAGCTTCCCTCTGAGATTACCTCCCATTATATCCTGTGTATACCTCATGCATATGTAGGTATTCAAATGTTTTCTCCATTTTAGAATGTAACCTCCTTGAGGTCATGGACTGTGTTTTTCTGCTTCTTCTTCCTCCAGTACTTAAAACAGTACTTGAAATGTAGCAATCATTAAGAAAACTACTTGATGACTGACTTATCATTCTGTTCCATCACATAACACAGATCCAGAAACCATGAAAGGAAGTTACAAAGAAAGAAATACAAACTTGACATAAGGGAAAAAATAAATTTTCTGTCAATTAGAGCTATTAAAATTGGAAAGAGTCACCTCAGGAACAAGAGAATCCTTTGCACTAAATGAGAGAATGTTTATTTTAAAAATCATGCTTAGTACAGTACCTGGCACAGCTATATAAATGCTTATCCCTTTTCATTTCCCTCTACTTTCTTCCTTTTCCCTTCATTAGAAATCTTCAAAGATTTAATGGTTGTCATGAGTCAGCTGTCCCAGTGGAAGGGATATATTTTTTTAGATATGAATTGGACTAGGTGGTTTCTTAGGGCACAATTAACTTGGAAATTTAGTGTTTTTGTGATTTTGTGATCTCTGTGCCTCAGTTTTCTTACATCAAAAGTAAATAGAGAAGATCAGATGGTCTTTAAATTTATTTTTGCAATTAATGCCTTAGCAATGATAAGTAAGAGAGGATAGCCTTAAGTGGTAGGTAAACTTATTATAACTGAAGTGGGTCATTAGCTGAGGGAGCAGCATACAGAAATGCAAAGTTGTGGGAAAGAGCAAGTCTTTTTTCCATCAATTGTATTGGTTGTTGTACAAAATGAACGTTGTCAAATAATATGAGATTTTATAGGGAGACTAGGGGAAGGTTTTGAAGATCAATTAATGAGAATGTAATTCCTCAGATTATTTGAGAATGTGGTTTATATGTAGAGAAGAATGGCAAACAATTGGTAAAAGAGCAACCACCTCCTAGAGGAAAAAAAGTATCTGAATTAATGATCTAATAAAATATGCTAATTAGTTGTGTGACTTTAGACCACCAGAATGCCCTAACAAGGATTAATTTAAGAAGTGATGATAGCATTTGAACATGTGATTCTAAACTCAGTAAGTCATCACATAATCAGATTGAATATAGTACAAAGGAGAACAGTACGTATTGATATCTGATCGTTAAACCCATGAGAATTCCCTGCCAAAGACACCAGTATTTAATGGCAGCAACTATGTGAGCTAAGGCCTCTCTTTTCTCTACTTGGTCTTGCCATGGGATTGGAAGATTTGTGATTGAGAGCTTTGTAAAGCATTAACGGAGGACATACCATTCTTTTTATTCTGTCAACCAATTCATTCAGCCTATTATTCAGACCTGGGTGAGCTAGTACAGGAAAAGTATAAAATCATTTAGACCTATTCAAAACCATCTCAATTTTTTATGGTAATTGTAATATATGAGTCACATAAAAAGGTTTCATTGGAATTTCCCAAGCATTTATTAAGTACCATCACAAAGTATTTTGTCAAATGAGGTAGATTAAAAAATAAGTAAGATATTGTGCCTCCCCTCATTGAGTGTACTCTGTCTAGTAGAGGGAATATGATGTATATTTGTTAAGGATCCCTGTGGCTTGTGATTTGCTCTTCTACTTCTCCTTTAGGATTTCTAGACATTTCATCTCCCAAATTTTAATTTTTATCTATGTGATGTCACTTTTAACAGGGGCATGAGCCCATTAAAACGATCATTGTCATATATCCATAATACTATCCACAGTATCCATAACACAACTTATTTCTTGACACACAGAAAAAGTAAATCAATATTTTTCCTTTTACTTTTTTCCACACCATAACAAAAAGCTGTATTCCAAGAATTTTTAAACATTAACACTATATGAATATTAGATATTTATTGTTATTATACAATAGAACCATCTAAGAGCCAGAAAAGAATAAAGTGATCAATAAATAATAGTTGAAATGATTTTAATCAGCATTCAAGTATTTGGTAGTACTACTCTTGGATACAGTTGGTGTTGCCGCTACCAAGTGAGATGAAACTTTATTATAAAATATAGATTAACTGACTTTAGTACTCTTCGTGTCTGTGGAAAAAGACAGAGACAATCTCTAAAAGCAGAACATTTTCCCCCTTTTTTATTATATTATCAAAACTACATAAATATTTTTCAAACTGGTTTCTGTAAAAATGCATGGGAAAACTTCACATTAAAATAAAATTTAAAAAGTAACATTATAGGGATTTTTGAAGTTGTTAGAATCTGATTCCCTTTTAACTAGAGATTCTACTGCTGGGGGTATTCCTCAGAGATCACTGACAGAAAGAAAGGCTCCAAATATAGCAAAAGAGTAGCAAAGAACTAGAAATACAGTATATGCTCAGTAATTGGGAAATGATTAAACAAATTATAGTAGATGACTGTAGCTGACTATTATTGTTATGTTATAAAAATTGTGAGGGCAGCTGGGTGGTGCAGTGGATAGAGTACTGGTTCTGAAGTTAGACTCATTTTCCTGAGTTCAAATCTGGCCTCAAACACTTACCAGCTCTGTAAATTTAGGCAACTCACTTAACTTTGTTTGCCTCAGTTTCCTTGTCTGTAAAATGTGCTGGAGAAGGAAATGGCAAATCATTCCAGTATGTTTGAAAAAAAAAAACCAACAACAAACCCAAATGGAGTCACAAAGAGTCAGATATGACTGAAAATGACTGAATGAAAGCCAGAAATTACATCTATTATGATACATATGAACTGAGGAAAGTGTTAACATTGAAATTAGACAGGAAAACAATAAAAATAATGACAACAAAAATGTAAATGGAAATAACACGAATTGAGAAATTGAAAATTAAAGCTACAAAATTTAATGGCCAAACTTAACCCAAGAAGAGATATCAGAGATGATTTTTTTTTATGTGTAGATTTTTTTTTGCTAAACTTTTTTGTTATAAATCATGGCTTCCTCATGAAGATTGGAAGTGTGCTTTTGAAAAAATATAGAAGAGAAGATTTTAGGAAGATGGTGAAAAAGGTCAGAAAATTCCAAGTTCTCCAAATTTCCCCCATAAACAAGATAAAATAGCACCTCAGGGTGAACATAGAGTGGAAAAAATGAAGAAGAGTTGGAACAGAATAATAGTCCTCCCTGGAAAAGTAGGAGAAAAATGGAAGAAAAATCTCAGGACTGATGTTTGGTCCTTGTGAAGTATAAACAACTCCAGGCTAATTCCACTGAAACAGCAAGTGACATGCCCTGGGGCTACTTGAGTTGTGAGGTAGCCTTGGATCCAGCTGCAGGAATTTTCACCTTCCAGAAAATGTAGGGACTGCTGATAAGGGATGCCAGGCTCAGCTGTGCTGAGATGTGGTCCAGAGTGAGAAAGCATGAGCATATATCCCAGTGAGTGCAGAAGCAGTGGGTCAGGGACACTGCTGACTGTGGTCACTTACAGGAGGACAGAGTTCTTGACTTTGGTTCCAGTCCAGAGAGGAGAAGTTAAAGGAGGACCTGAGGCCAGAGGCACCATCCTCACTATCCCAGAACTGGAAGTGGCTAGAAGTTGCTGTAAATAAAAATGAGCAGTGAAAGAAAGAATAATCCAACTGCAGATAGTTACTTTGGAAATAGAGAGGTCCAGGGTACCTCTCCAGAGGAAAATATTGAAGTAAAGCAAAAGGCTCTTCTACACCAGAGACTAATGTCAGATGGTCACCTCCCAAAAAGAATTCATAAAGGAACTTAAAAATACTTTTAAAATCAAATGAGAGAATGAAGAAAAAGTTTTAAAAATAAGAACAATCCAAGAAAAACAATATTATGAAAAGAAAGTTAAGCAATTAGAAAAGGAAATCAAGAATCTTAACAAAACAACTCTTTGAAAATTAGAATTTGGCAAGCAGAAGCCAGCAAAGTTATGAGATCAATAAATAATAAAAACAAAATATAAAGAATGAAGAAATAGAAGACAACATGAAACATTTCATAAGAAAAACGATTGATCTGGAGAATAGATCAAGAAGAGTGATGCTTGGACTACTTGAAAGCTAAGATCAATAAAGAACCTTGATACAGTAATACAAGAAATAATTAAAGAAAATTGTCCTAAAGTGTTAGAAATAGATAAAAAAAAAATACACCAAAATCCACATGAAAGGTGTTCTATGATGAAAATTTACAGGAACTTTATAGCTATATTCCAAAAACCACAGTTCAAGGAGAAAATATTATGAGAAACAAGAAATAAAAAAGCAATTCAAATAAGACATAGCCACAATTATAATCACACAGGACCTAGCAGTGACTACACTAAAAGACCATAGGTCTTGGAACACTATACATTGAAGGGCTAAACACCTGGGATTCTGGTAAAAAATATGATACCCAGTAAAATTAAGCATAATCCTGAATGAAAAATAATAGACATTCAATGACTTGCCAGATTATCAGGATTTAATTCAATTGAAAATTTGACATACAAGACACAAGAGAAATATAGGGTAAACACCAAAGACAAATTGCACATTTGTGAATGACGCAATAAGGACAGATGGTTTACTTTTTATATGAGAAAAAAATAAATTGTATATCTAAGACTGTAATTAGTAATTAGGTCGTTTGAAAGAAAGATTAAGGTACAGCTGAGTATAATGTGATTCTAAAAATAATACCAACTAGGTAAAGGTAAGAAGAATAAATATCCTACCTGGACGAGGTATGCGAGAAAGAATTGATAATGGAGGAATTAAATGAGGGAGAAGGGCTGGTGGTTCTTTCATCGGGAATGTGTTAAAGAGGGAACTATAGAGAAAGAAAGAAGGCAAGGGGTATAGGGAGATAATAAGGGAGGGATTTATAGATGGGACCCTACTCAGATCTGGGTTAAAGAGAGAACTCTATCTCTCTCTGTGTCTCTGTCTGTCTCTCTCTGTCTCTCTGTCTCTCTATCTCTCTGTCTCTGTCTCTGTCTCTGTCTCTGTCTCTCTCTCTCTCTCTCTCTCTCTCTCTCTCTATATATATATATATATATATATATATATATATATATGTATGTATGTATCTTTGTGTGTGTGTGTGTATATATACACTTAGAATGGAATAGGTCTTCCAAATTTATAAGGAAATAAGAAAGTGAGAGAATAGGATAAGGAGGGGTAAAAAACGGTGTCTAGATTAATGGGAAATGAATAAAGAGGGGAAAATATATAGTTGAAAGCTTATAAAATTCCTCTAAATTCAGAGAAAAACAAAAGGGCAAGTGGAAAGAGTGGAGGGAGAGAATAAGGGAGGGATGCCTGGGAGGGCAAGGTAGCAGGTTGAAGTAAAATAGAAGAGTCAGGAAGGGTAGGAGATAAGATATACACACAAACATAAAATAACGATCAGGAGTAGAATTTATTAGGGAAAAAAAGCAGAGGTACTAATCATGAATTCAGTCAATATTAAAGCTCAAATAGATTTAAAAAAAGAAAAATAAGGAAGCTATGTTATACGACTGCCTTATTAATCAATATTTCTTTAGACTATTTAAAATAACTAGGCAATGAAAGGTTGAAATATTTCTGTGGTATAGAAAATAATGAGTTGGTGTATTTAGAAAAAAAAATGGAAATACTTGGATTTATGAAGGAAGACATTATCCTCCTTCAGAGAAAGAGCATAAGTATAGTTCAGTACTACATAGATGTAGGTAGATGAAAGTATATGTGTATGTGTATGATTATAGGTATCTATGTATATGTATGTGTAAGTGTATGTAAATCTGTGTGTGTTTATGTTTGTATAGATATTTGTGTGTATATAAGAATGTGTATATGTGTGTATATATGGGATATAGGCATATGTGTCTATCTGTATATATGAATATATGCTTGGGTATATGCATATGAATGTGTATATATGTATGTATATATGTGTGTATATATGTGATATATATATAATATATATATATATATATATATATATATATATGTATGTATGTATCTCTCTCTATCCATGCTTAATTGTAGCCTTCTTGGTGGAAGTGGCAAGGGGGGGTCTGAGGGGGGGACAAATTCAAAAGTTCACAGCAGGGACCAAAATAAAACCTTCAAGGAAGGAAAGAAAAGATGAACAGCTTTGAACACAGTCCATAGTATTTATTATATAGACTTTCTTGAAAAGGAAATTTATTGCTTTATATTTTGAATCATCTTTTTTGTACTGCTGTACACATGATAAATTTTTTCTTTTCTTATTTTCTAGTTATTGTAGTATCTAAGTTTCTTTCTTTGTTCTTTTATTCTTTTGTATTTAAGTTTAAAATAAAAAGTACAAAACAAAATAATAGGTGATATATTAAGAAAAATAAAATGTTCCTGGTTCCCTCTATTTTTATGAATTTATTGTTAACTCTTATTTATTTTAATCTAGTACATTCTTATTCTTCTTTTGGGATCAATCAAATACAGCAGCAATATATAGACTGTGTAATCTGTTGTTCCCAAAGCCTTTGAATACATGTCTAGTTACTCTTGTTAAAATAAGGCATAAAATGATAATTCAGTCATTATTTTCATCTTTGAAGATAGAAGCTCCTACTTAGCTATGATTTCAGGATGCCACTCCAGTTAGAGAATTATTCACTAAACCCTAGATGGAACTTTAGAGATAACATGGGGTGATATTTGTAATTTGTGATATTTGTAATGTGCTTAGCACAATGCATATGGGCAGCAAAGTGGCACAGTGCATAGAGTGCCAGGCTTAGATTCAGAAAAGGCATCTTCATTAATTCAAATCTGTCTCTAAAATTAACTAGTTGTGTGACCTTGGGCAAGTCATTTAATCCCATTTACCTTTGTTTTCCCATCTGTGTAATGAGTTGGAGAAGAAAATGGAAAATCATTCCAGTTCTTGTCCCAAGAAAACCCATTATAAGGCCATGAAAATTCAGACACAACTGAAAAATAGCTGAACAGCAAAAACCACAGTATCTGGCACATATTATGTTTAATAAATCCTTATTTCCTTTCCTTTGCCATAAAGAAGCTATAGTCCAACTAAGTGTTTAAAAAAAAATCTAGATATATAGCAATTAAGTGTTTTAGCCAACATCAGACAACTAGTGATAGAAGAGTCAGAAATTTAACTAAAGTTCTCTAGTCCTAAATCATGTCATCTTTGCACTCCATTTTCCCTCTTTCTTCTCTACCTCCTTCCATTTCTTTTTCTTCTTTACTTCTTTCTTCCTTTTTCTTTCCTTCTTTCCTCCCTTTACCACCCTCTCTCCTAACTGATACACATTGAAAATGAAATTAAAATATGGAAAGATGGCAGTACCAGTGTCTCGCCCCAGTGAATTTCTTACTCTTTGGCTAAAGTTCTAACAGAATGTGTCATCCCTGCAATATGACTTGCAAGTACTTTGTCCTCGATTTGCTTATTGACTTCACATAGTTGAACTTTGTTGGGTATCAGTTATAACTTCCTCCTATACTAAGTAGAAGTCTTTGTTTTACATATTTTAAACTTGTGAAATAAAGCGGTTAAACCACTGAAATTCCTTTGAGATGACTTAAAAGACAGAAAAAGTCAGTGTCAAAATGTGTAATGTTTATAAATAGAAATTTGGGATTTTTAGAAATAAATATTGATAAAACCAAAATTGTTTTTCTGATTCCACATGTGGCCTTTTGTTTTTCCATAGCTATCTGTGTCTAATGAAAATTATAACTGTTTTGTTCACTGCATCACCTAAGGAGGCCAAATTTTATTTAGGGTATTTTGTGTTATAAATTTATTTTTATAAATATCTGCCATTCCTAGGATCTCTGAAATTCTTTGAGACTTATAAAAGACTCAGAATAAATGGATGCCCTAGAGAGTGCCACCAAAAAAGAATTAGCCCTGTTATAAAATTTTCCACAAGGCATGTGTCTTTATTTTCAGCTAACAGTCTTTTAATTTCTTTCAGTCACCATGCCTATCTCTCTGAATCATTTTCTCAGTGCCTTAAAAAAAACTACTACACTTCAGAACAAGTTAAAGATTTCTATTAAGGAGTGGGAGAGGGTTAGTGGATGTGACCTGGAAGAATGTTGGTTTACTTGTTCTAATATGTGGGATCTTTATGCAAGAAATGAGTTCCTAAATAATTCCATGTAAGATGCATGTTTATAAACAAAATCACATATTAAAAGCATATTGAATGAACTTTTATATTTATTCTGTAAAGTCAACAATTGTGAACTATCTGGTATAGTATATATGGATCTTCATCTATATGGACTCTTTCAATAAAGTATATCCATAGATTATTTTTATGCTCTGTGGCCCCACCTAGAAACTGGCTTTTATTATATGACAGCAATATAGCAAGCACCCCAAATTCTCTTTTCTCTGGATAAAAAACCAGGGAAGGAGAGTTTCCCACTATATAATCACAACATATAGATCCCCAGTTGACCTTTGTCTAGTTGACCTCCTTAGTGTGGGGAAAAACAATCCTTCTCTTTGCAAAGAAAAACTTGTGTGGAGGTTAACAATAACTCAGCTGAGCTTTTAAGGTAACCACAGAGATGTGAAATTTGATTTACCTACATGCTCCAGGATATTGCAAATTCCAAGTATATTTTTATTTAAACTTTCTCTTACAAAGTCCATTTGCAATTTCCTTCAAAATTCTAATTCATCAGGATCATCTTCCACTATTTCAGATGAGGAAAGAGACATAATGAAAATGAGTCGTAATACTGAAATCCCATTTGAACACTGAGCAAGTAGCAGATTGTTTCCTTATGCTGTCTTCAAAAGTGACAAAACCTTTGGAAAAGCCTGAGAAAATTTTAGAAATAGCTGGTACACTTTCAGAATTCAGAGAGAATTGCAAAACTAGAGGGTATTCTTCTAAATAGCAATGCATGGAATTATCCCCAGATCCAGAGGGAGAAAGGATGGTGCCTAAAATACTAAAGATCTTACTTTAGGTTTAGGCATAGGCACTGTGAAGTATGGGGATTAAGTTTCAAAAACATTTAATTGGTGGGGTTGTTTTTATAATTAGAATGATGTGAGTAGTAAATATAATAGAGAATATCCAGAGTATGTGTCCATAGATTACTATAGAACTTAATTCAATTTAGTATTATAAATAAGTTCAACTTAATAATTCAACAGTAATCAAAAGTAAATATTTGGTAGTCCTGTCTTGTCCCCACCCATAAGCTGAGTATCTTCTTGTTTAAGTTTGCCTTCCAATATTTATTTGATATGTACTGGCTTTAACATATGTTGTTTCCCCTATGGAAATGGAAATGCCTTCAGGACAGGGATTTTTTTAGAAACTGTTGCTGCTGTTTGTATCTCTAACATTCATCAGAGTACCGTAAACATAATACTCCTTAATCAATGTGATTGAATGATCAGAAAACTTAGAACAATTAAAAAAAACTAGGGAACTAAGAAGACCTCATATTTCCATCTACCGCCCAGTTTGTTCAATATATGCAGGCATGGTAACATTAACTTACATTAGTTTTTTTTTAATTCTTTAAGGCTGATGAAAACACTTTCTTTAGGCTATCTCTACTAAAACTATTGAATCAACATGACTGAAAAAAATGAGCCCTCTTTACTTGCTGTGGTCCATTTGAACATAGCATATATTTTAGAGAATTAAAAGAATTATTAAAGATAATCTAATTGAAATATCTCCATTTTACAGGTGTGAAAACTGAGGCATAGAGATATGAAATATCCTTCCAGTGGGGATACTGAGTCCATTCAGTCAGAACAGCACACAACTTCTCAGTCTCCTTTGCTACATCTGCATTTATTTCAAATCTGTTAAAGTCCCCAAGTGCTCTGTTCTGGACACTCTTTTTTTTCTCACACCATACTTATTTCCTTGGTGATCTCATGATTTCCCTGGGATGCGATTATCATTTCTATGCTGAGGATTATCAGATCTATTTATACATCCCTAACCTTCTCTTACTCCTTATTTGTTTTTCTGCTGCCTAGTAAACATGGCAAACTTGGTGTGCTATGGTAAATATATATTCAGTAAGTCCAAAATTTAACCCACTATATTTCCCTCAAATCATGCCATACTTTGCACTTTTGTTTTGCTACTGAGGACGTCACCACTCTTCCAGTCATCAAGGTTTACACCCTCCACATTATCTTCCACCTGCCTCTAACCCTCCCAAAATGTTGTTTGCTGCCAAATTTCATTAGATTAATCTATCCTATGCCAGCAATTCTTTTTCTCTTCATCTTTGCCTCCTGGATTGCATAACTTCTTTCAAGTCGTAGAAATCCCATTTTCTATAACATATTTTTCCTGATCCTCTCAGTATGAGTGCTTTTCTTCCATAGATTGTCTCCAATTTTTCCAGTACATAGTTTGCTATTTTCATTGTATCTCTCCCATTAAGCTGAGTCAACCTGACAGTTGGATACCCACGTACTGTTTTTTCCATGTGTCCAGGCCTGGTGGTCCTGGTTTCCACAAATGTTCATACTCCCAGCAACTGCTTCCTCCTGAAGTGTCAGAAATCCCCTATCTATTTCTACGCCCTGGTGTGTGTCTCATTTCCTGAATGGATGCCATTTTCTTCTACTGAATCAATAGCTCCAATAATATGATCAGATGGCAATGGAAAAAAAAAAAAAAAACTCTCCTCCTCTATCTGTTCTCTGATTCAGACAAAGGAGTTTGCTTCCACAGAGCATTATCCTACATGTAACCTATGTGAAGTAGTCAGCCTTTTTAATTGCTTCTTTATTGCTACTTTTGTTGGCTCATTTGTGGCATCTAGGTGGTGCAGTTGATAGAGTGACAATCCTGGAATGAGGAGAACATGAGTTCAAATCTAACCTCAGATAGCTGTGTGATCCTAGGCAAGTCACTTAGCCTATGATTGTCTACTTTTTCACTTATACAATGGTGATGATAACAGCATCTATCTTGCAGGATTATTGTGTGGAGGAGATGAGATAGTATTTGTAAAACAAAGCAAAACCATTGTAGCATACTGTCATAAATACCTGAGGGCGGGCTTATTGATACTGGGTTGACTTGGCTATAAAAACAGACATTAAGGAATGAGATGAAAGAAAACAAGAAAAGTACAAGTTGATGATAGAGGTCCTTCCAGAATAGACAGAATTTTTAAAGATTCTTAGAGGAAATGATGCTTAAACTGGATTTCAAATAATGAGTACAATTTAAGAGGTGGAAAATATTTTTTTAAAAGCAAGGGAGACTTTAGATAGCGAATGGACATGAACATGGTTAAAATGAAAAAGACCTAAGGTTTGGAAGGATGTTTAGTAACTTATGGCTGAAACAGAGGTTTTATATGAGGCAATAGAGAAATAAGGATAAGACATATTAAATAGATTCAAAATTTAAGCTGAGAATTATGGATATTATTATGTAGGAAATCAAAACCTGGAAAGTTTTGTTTCATTTTGTTGAGTAAATCTCTGATATGTTCAGATAAGTGGCAGGATGATACATATAGTTGTGTAGAGTATACACTGGAAGCAGAATACAATGGATATTTGGAGATCAATTAGAAGACTTCTATAATAGTCTAAATGAGACATGATAACTAGATGTGGAGTGGTAACCATGGAAAGTCTGGAAATGATGTAGAAGACCAATCAACAGAACCTAAAGATTGATTAGATTAAAAAAGGTATTGAAGGAATTTTTTTTTTAAGAGTTAAGTATCACTTCCAGATTTAAGCCTTGGTGATCGTGACATTTATTGACATAAATAGTGAAAAGTTGAATGGAAGACATTTTATAGAATGGGGTAGAGGTAATGAGAATTGATTTAGATGTGTTAATTTTTTGGTGAGTGAAAGACATATAAATGGAAGAGTTCAGAAGGCATGGGTATTTGGGACCTTAGGATTCACAACCCTGGATACTGCAAAAGATACTGGGTTAAGCTAGATGATCTCCAATATACCTTCCAACTTTGTATCCTATGACATGATCAGATATGAATGTTCTCTTTACAAATATGCCAATTGAATCCATTTTAACAGATGCAACTTCTGAGGAAGAATAAATAGAAATGTATTTCCTAAGGAAGGAAATTTGGAGTATGCTCAATTTTCAGGGTCAGAAGAAAAAAACTGGAGCCTTTAAAGGAGATGTTAGATATAATTTTTTTGAGAAGAACAAGGATAACATAGTTTTCTTTTAAATTAAGAGAATAGAAATTCAAAAAAGCAAGAATTATTCAAAAAGAAACATGAGATAAGCTGAAAAAGAAAAAATCTCACCAGGTTGTTAAATGGAGTTTGCCAATTAAAAAAGAAAGCAGATGTTAAATCACCATGATATGTATACAAAATATATGTAGAGTATATATTATTCTTTCATAAATGTTATGTTGTTGTGTTTGGCTTTCCTATGCAAAAAAGACCTTGGCATCAAGGAGACGATGCATAGGTATACATATTTATATATGCATGTATGTATATACACATACATACATATATATGTATATGTGTGTATATATATATATATGTATATGAATGTGAATCCTTTTCATAGACAAGTTCTGTCCTTAGGTAGTTGAAACAGAGGCAGAATAGACAGCTGTATACTCTTTTTCTGCCACATTTCTCCAAGATAAACTTTAATTCCTGCAAGAAAGGGAATCAGGAAGTTGTGGCCAGAGGGATCCTCTTCTTCTCAGAGGGATGAGAGGTATGGGACTAGAATTAAATCTATCTATTTTCTTAAGTATTATTAGTCTAGGGGATGTATGTATATCTATGTATGTGTACACAGTATATACATTGTATGTAGCATCCCAATAGTGTTAGTATGGTTTTAAGACTGCATTTTTATAGATTGCAACTGTATTTTTGGAAACCTTGCTTAATTTCAATAACATTCTTATACTACTCAGTTTTGTGTGTGTATACATATTTAAATTAGCTGTTTCAAAATACAACAAACTCTTTTTGAAGGGCATTTAAGTGAGATGAATGCTGACATTTAATATGAGAACAAAGATAAATTGCAAGAATAAGAAAGTAACAATTCATCTGAATCAAAAGAACCGTCTAACAATTTACTCTTTTATGCAAATGAACTCCTCTTGTCGCTACCTCTCATTTTGCCACTTAATCATATACTTCTATGGCTATTTAACTGAATCATGTCTCTATGTCTTGTGTATCCCCATATGACATAAATTCCTTTCGAAAAGAAACTGTGAATTAGATTTTCCTGTAACCCTTTACATATCTGGAACAATGTTGAATGTACTGTAGATATTCCATGGATACCTATTTAATTGGTTTAATTATGGAAGAACATGAACAAATGTCACATTAGATTGCCAGGCATGAATGAGCTATAATTAATGACATTAGAAGGGACTTTCAAATCAATAAGTTCAAAGATATGATTTAATTAAAATCCTTTAAGGATTAAAATTTATTCCTGTCTGGTATAAATTTACTGAGGGCAGGGCCATACATTTTTCCTATGAAAAAGCCCAATATATTAAAATCTAGATTTTCAAATATAGAGGCAATAATGAGTCATTATAAAAATGCTTTTACTTATCAAAGGATGTATTTAATTGTAGAGCATATTGAACTCTCCTAATATATTCCAAAGTGTGGTTATACACAGAAGAATAAAATTACCTGAGTTGGAAGAGGCCTCCTGGACTATAGAGTTCAGGTGATAAGTCTCCCGAAACCTTACTTTTCATTCCTAATGTGTTTATCTAGATTTTGATGGGAGAACTGCAAAATGAGGGAAACTACTCCTAACTGATTTTTAAACTTAGGATCTGCCTCCCCGACTCCCGCACACACAAATATCAAATATAACATCCACTTCTTTGAAATGCCCATTTATTTTTCCTAATTGTATCCATTGGAATAAACAGAGTTTATTTCTTTACCCTTTCATGAGTACTTCATATACTTAAAGAATTCTCATCTCTAAGCTAAATATCTTCATTTTCTTCCACTGATCCTCCTAAGGCATGAACTTGAAATCTATTTAGCTAAATACCCTCCAGCTTTTTAATGCCCTTCTATAAATGTGGCATCCAGAACTAAACACAAATACAAAAAGTATAAGAAAAAACAGACTTAGAGATGAGATCTAATTTTTTCATTAAAGTAAATCATAAATATACAAAAGCATTTTGAAGTTGTCAGTCAAAAACAATTCCATCTTTTATGAATTTGTACTTGGAGACATTTGTGAAGATGTGACCAATAATTGGTCAACAAAATTGTGTTCTTTTAAAATATTTAAATTAATATGAAGTTTATGTCACCAGAATTTTTAAAAAAATCAACCTTTTCAGTATCCCTTTGTTAGATTCCTACAACTGCAATAAAAATCTCACATACAATTTAACACCAACATTAATGAGGCTGATTGGTCTGTAACATGCAGGGTCAGTTTTATGACCTTTTTTTACACTAGGAATTAAGATATTTGTGTTAAACCAAGTCAGAAAAGGACCATTTCAATTTATGAGAGTTTAGGGAAAAGACACATGAAAGTTAACATTTAATTCGTGGTCAAACCTTTAAAGCATGACAGTCACAAAATAAAACTAGGGATCTATTGACCCCCTAATTCCCTGAAAGTTTTAATAAAAGCTCTAACAGATAAATCTACTCTGAGTCTAATTCTCTTGATGCATCAGCAACTCTATGGGACTAAATCAGAGAACCTGTAAAGTTACACTTTTCTTCTCAGGTCACTTAGATATCCGGTATATATGTCATATATTGAAAAAGGAGAATATGTAGTAAAATAGATCAAATCTGCCTCACATGTTACAGAAAAAAATAGACCACTCTTCATGATTCCTCCTGCACCCTTCTTCCTTATTTACTCTCTCTGGGGGGGGGGGGGTTCTTTCACTTTCTCTTCTCTTCACTTTCTCCTCCTTCACCCCTATTTCACATGAAACAGCCTTACTCCTTATCAAAGCTCTAATTATTCAAGTAGATCCCAATCCATCCCATTTCCTTCAACTGATTGTCTCCTCTGTCCTCCCTACTCACTCCTCTCTTCTTTTCAAATTCTCCATCTCTACTGGATAATATCCTACACACATGAACATGTCTTCTCTGTCCTAAAAAACAAAAAGAAAAAAACAAAAACATTCCTTACTTGAACCTTTCACCCTTGCTAAATATTGTCCTATATCTCTTTTGGTTGTTGCTGCTAAACTGCTGCAAAATGCCATTTACAATAGATGCCTCAATTTTCTCTCCTCTTACTCTCTTAAACCCTTACAATCTGACCTCTGACTATATTCCACTGAAATTGTTTACTCCAAAGCTACTAACGATCCCTTAGTCATCAAACGCAGTGGCCTTCTCTTTATCTTCCTTGACCTGATTACTCAAGCTTTCGTGATACTCTCTTCTCTCTTGGGTTTTGAGACAGCATTCTTTCCTAGTTCTATTACTAGCTATGTGACTACTCCTGCTCCATCTCCTTCGCTGGCTCCTCCACATCAAAATTCCTATTAGTATAGATCACTTGGTGATCTCATTAGCTCCTATCATTTTAATTGCCATCTTTATGCTGACAGATTTCAAGTCTACCTTTCCTGCCCTAAATCTAACTATTGACCTCCAATATCACTTCTCCAGCTGTCTTTCAGACATCTCAAACTGGTTGTCCAGTAGAAATTTTATACTCGGTATATAGAAAACAGAACTTTCACCCTAAAATCTCCCTATCATTTTTATCCTTTATTGCTGTGGAGGGCATCGCCACCCTCCCAACCCCTCAGGCTCACAATCTACTAGCGAATCTGCATTCCTATTATTCATTCTCTTCCCCAATAGCCACACTATGGCAAAGGCCTATTAATTCTATCTTTTTAACATCTTTTATGCCTCCTTCTCTCCTTTGACACTATTACTGCTACGGTGAAGGCTGTCATCGTCTCACACATTCGTTATTGCAGTAACTAGTGGGTTTGCCTTCCTCAAGGGTCTCCTCATTCCAATACATTCTCTATTCAGCCACTAAAGTGATTTTCCTAAAATGCAGATCTGATCATGTCACTTCCCTCCTCAGAAAAATTTGGTTACTTCTTATTGCCTCCAGGAACAAATATAAAATGCTCTGTTGGCATCCTAAGGATTTCATAATCTAGCTTCCTTCTGCATTTCCAGCCTTCCTACACTTTGCTCCCTAACACATACTCTTTGATCTAGTGACACTTACTTACTGGCTTTTCCACAGACACATTCTTAGCACCCCCATCCATGGATCTCTCTTCCTCCTTTGCTCTGATTGCTAACCTCGTTCTTTAAGTTCCAACCCAAATCCCACCTTCTAAAATAATCCTTTCCTTAACCTTCTTAATTCCAATACTTTCCTTCTTTTAATTATTTCCCATTTATCTCATATACTTGTTTTGTATTTATTTGTTTAAATGTTATCTTACCCATTAGATTATAAACTCCTTGAGAAGAGACTCTCTTTTGTCTTTTTCATATCCTCAGCACTTAGCATAGTGCCTGAAACATAATTGGCACTTAGCACACGTTTCCTAATTGAATGGAATAGAGGAGCTCAGAAACCTTCTATAGAAACCGAAACTTACATTTATTATTGGACTAGCATACTTTCCACGGAAAATATCAAAACAAGACTGGAAAGAAATGTTTAAAAATCCAATGGATTTGAGGATATATTATATGCTGGAATGAAGACAAAAACAAGAACAAAAATGGTGCCTTGGTATGTGATTGATTTGTTTTGGTTGTAACTAACAAGAGATAAATTGGAGAACACACAATAGAGCATGCATGGGAATAGATCTATAGGGACTTACCCATGTAGCATGCATGAGCTGAGCTGAACTGTCATGGCTACTTCCACAGATGTGTGTGCTCAGCCCTGAAGGAGTTTGAGATTACATAGCAGGACAGCAGCAGGAGAAGGGGAATATATATCAAAGGGAGTTGCCTACGGAGCCCAGAGAAGCCCAACACTCAGTAGACCTTTAAAAGAGAAATGCTTGTTTTAGTCCATAAATTAAAAAATAAGAAATAACTTTTAAAAAGAGAAATAACTCTCACTAGAGTTTTTTTGTTTCTTTATACTCTGTGTGTGGTAGAATTCTCCTTCGGCACTTCCTTTCCCCATGTCATCTCCTGGCAGGTATGTAAGCTGCTCCACATAGCGGTGGCATGCTGAATAGGCAAGCCTGAGCCTGGATCTCATACCTTGGTTCTCTCTTTTCTTTGGTGCTTTATCCTGAATATAGGCTACAGAATAGTAGTCATTTCATCTAAACCTATGAGTATCAATGGTGCAGAATTCCTGAGATTTTTGGTCAGTGCCACCTATAATGCAGGACATAGTCCTCACACCTATAATGCTTGAAGAGAAAGATGGTTGCCAACAATAGGATAAGTCCAATCCATTCTCTGCCTTGTCAGAAATTATGAAACTAGCAAAAAGCACAGAAGTGAGGGGTAGGCTAACAGTTATTCAATGTTTCTATGAATTGTCACATGCTTTAATGTTTCAATAGAAACCTTCTAAAGAGCATAATAGCAGGTGTTGGTTACTATATCATCTTTTAGGTATTTTCCAGTATGCTTTAAAGAGCCTTTTATATGTTAAGTATTTATTTGGAGTGGAGGAAATAAATATCTCTCTTAAACCTGATTTGCATTGTACATTGAGTATTTTCCTACACTAAAACCTTAGTTTTCAATGATTCTCCCTTTCCCCACACACATTCACACACACACACACACACACACACACATACACACACACACGTCAGTGACATCGGCAGAGAACTTAAACTCTCTTTTTAAGAAGACCAGTTCAACTGGACTGAATTTTATCTATAGACAATAAAGAACTCAAAGCCCTTGTCTCTCCTTTCCCAAAACAGAACTAAACTTGCAGATGAATCACATGTTAGGGGCTGGAGGGAGGGAGCTAAAAATGAATTCATTTTTTTTTAGACTGGTCATATGGCAGGGTTGTTGGTGGCAGCTAGAATATTGAGATAGGATATATATTTGCATATGCTCAAGTACTGCACTCAAATTACCATTTGCACTGTTCACATAAGTCACATAAGTTTCTTACCTGTCAGGCTTCTTTGTATTGCATCAGAAATAACAATGCCCCTCAACCCTGCATCCATATAAATATTTTTGTATACTCTAGACTATATAACTACCTTTTGCCTTAAAAACATCTAGAAAATAATCCCATTTACCCATTTGAAATTTATTTCTGCAAAACAATACCCTGTCTAGGTTGAGTACATATAACATGTTTCCAGTGCCATCTGCTATCTTATATAACCACATAGCCTAGACTTCTCCCTTGCATTCTGTGACTTCCTCAGAATCCAAAAAGTTAGAAATATGAAATCAGAAATTTTTGGATTTGTAGAAAAAGTCATGCACTTAGCCAGTCATGTGCCCTGACACTATTTTTGTTGCTTCTAGATGGGCACTAAAAAATCAATTTTGACCAAAATATTTGATTTGGCATCTCTGAACAGACATACAAAGACACTGATACACTATGCTTCATCTTTACTCCTCCAACCTCTACAAAAATAGCATAATTAAATCATTAGATTATATGTATCAGAAGACTGGTGTCTGATGCATAAAAATGTATGCAAATTATGAGGAAAGTTTATTATTTTGCTTGAATTTTTTAAATTTATTTCACTTTTCTACTTGAGTTTGAGTTTGAAGAATACAACTTGAGCATATTACTGTGGCAGTGCCATACCCACATCAAGTTCTAAAGATGTTAAGAGGATTCATTTTTTCAGTTGTGTAGAAATACATTTGAGTCCTGAAAAAATCTGGATTATTGTGCTCAAATTTACCACAGAAATATTTTTTCCTGTTAATCCTGAGAAGATACTAAGGATTTACACCATTCTGAATTAACTACCTTAATTTATAACTTTTATTTCAAGATTATCAAGTTTGGAGGACTAACTCATGGTTGCTTTTCTAGATAATATCAATTGGCTTCTAAGCATGTTATTTTCTCCTAATTGTGATGTTGAAGTAGGTTCTGGGATAGAATCAGAGATTTAGAGTTGAAACATATGTGATAGTATTCTAATACAGGCTTCCTCATCAATCAATGAATTAAGGAACATGTGAAAGCAAGTTACTGAAGACGATGTTAGCCTTGGCAGGTCTCAAAAGTTTTAGTACTACTTCTTATGATACTCAAGGAAACACACCCTGAAAGTTTTAATTGTACTCTGTTGAACATACTGGAGACCAGAACACACTTTCAGACCAGAACAAGTAACTTGGTCGAGTTAACATGTATTATTTTCTAGCACATGCATACTATACCACCATGAATGCTCTTGTTTGGGAAAAAACCATGCCTGCCTATTACTTTCTGCTTTTGTACCTTGGATGATGCAACTATCCCCATTTGTTGCATCTCTTAGTTGAGGGAAAAATGAAAGATGCCCATCAACTAGCCATAGCTTCATCTCTAAAAACCTGTTGCAGAAATAAAATATGTTACCATGGCAGAAGTGTCCAGATCTTCATAAAGGATACAGAGTGCTACTGAAAATGTTGGCACTGGTTAGTTGATTAATGAAAATCCAAGTCATGCAAAATAATTTAAATATATCAGGCATTTAGAAACATTTGGGAAAATTGCCTGTTTTCAAAACAGACCCAGGAAATGTAAGGGCCCTATCAGAACTATTCACTGCAACCACCCATTTCCAAGAGAAGAGCTAAGAAGACTTCCTAATGAGCAGGGGTGAAGAAAATAGATGAATACTCGCTTATGCGAAGATTGAGGAAATGGGCTTGTACATCAGTTATATCAAAACCTTCTGAACCATTTATAACTACCAAAAGTGATGTAGCCAGCAAGGGATCCTGTATTTATTATTACAAGACAGGAAAACTGAACCTAGAGGCAACTCTTTTCCTGCTCAAAACTGCTATAAAGACTTTTAGGGTATATATTCAACAGCCACAGTAGGAATATACTAATAGTTATCTGGACATAATTGATACCCTGTATGTAGACAAACAATCGTATAATGATCTTAATGATAAGTACATAAAAATAGTAGTTGCAGAATAGGAGCAGAAAAATCAGTTGATGATAAGGGAATTAGGACTATTAGACCAGTCACTAGGCTCTCATTATATTAAAAGTATAAGAAGACTGTCCTCCAAATGTAGTATGGGAATGCCATTGTTTTACTCAAAGAAAGGTATAATGTACATCTGTAGTCTCTTTCTGCCACCTTAATCCAAGGAAGACTACTTGCTGCCAGGAGGGAAAGCAAAAGGTTGGGGTCAGAATCTTGGCTACTCTGCTCTCTTCAGAGAGAGGAGGTATCAGGTTAGAATTAAATGTAAAGGATGTAATTTCCAGAATCAAGCCAAAATTCTGATTTACTAATGGGAAAAGGATTACCTAGATCCAAGCTTTGACTCTCTTCCCATAAAATAGCTGCTCCACAATGAACAAACAGTCATTAAAAAAGAAGCAGATTTATCTATCTTAATGCCAAATAAGAAATCAAGGAAAGAATATCTAGAGAAATTGAGAGTAAGTAACCCAGATCAACCAAGAAAGAAATTGCTCCAAATCTCACCCATTGGGGTATATACTCAAAACTTTCAAGCATAGCAAGATGGAGACAGGGACATGATGGAAACTGCTAGTTCTTTTCATGTTGACTTCTTCCTAGAGTCTTTTCCTTTACTATTTTGAAGTGAGATTGGCATATTCTATCTTGTCTTTTGAAGCTGGAAGTCAGAAACACCTAAAGAGACTACAAAACCTTAAAAGATTTGAGACTTGAAGAGACTGGAAAGCATTAAAGGGGTAGATTGTTTCTCTTTCAGACTTTCTCCTTAACTTTGCCACAACTCTCACATAGGGATAGAACATCGATGTCAACCAATGTGGAAAGAGTCCTATAACAATGGACTTTGGAACTTGGATTGCATATGGAACTACTTCACCAATGGTTTGGACATAGGAAATGGAATATTGTATATAAGGAACAGCTGGCAAGGCAGTTTGATTGAAACACAGAGTATAAAAATGGAAGAAATTAAAATTATTAGAAAGATAAGTAAAAAAGTAAAATTATGATGACTTTAAAGACAATATTCAAGAATTTGTATTTTCTTCAAGAAATGATAAGTGGTTGGTGGAGTAAGCAATAACTCACTATCCTTCTTCCTTGTTCACAACAAAACAACCATAAAATAGCACCCCAGAACAAATCCTAGAACAGTAGAGGCAGTAAAAAGACTGGATGGAGCAATCGTTTAGTTATGGAGATCTAAAGATCTCTCCCCCCCAAAAAAAAATATCAGCATCACTCTGGTAAAAGGGGAGCACAACCTGGGACAGAAAGTGTCACAGCAAGCCATCACAGATTTGGGGAAATACAGAAAAATTTGGCCTCAGCAAATACCAGACACCACCACTAGGACCCCAACTCAGTCCCAGATAAGCTGCCAAACCCCTAAAGCCTTGGGCAGCACCCAAGGCCCCAGCCCACAAAATCAGTGAACAGTTCTTGATCCCTAGCAAAGGAAGCTTGGGACAAATAAAATGACTCTCTCTGATCAACGTTTGTTTATGCTTCTTTCTTATGTTATTTGTCTATTTCTTAGCCTTTAAAGTTGAGCTCTCCTTTTGGAGCATAGGGGGAAAAAGACTGACATTCAATGAAACAGAGGACTTTCATTCATTCCTAATTGGGGTAAAAAAAAAAAAACAAACCAGAGAGTAGAATATTCATTCTTCCACAACAAGGTTCAGGAGAAGCATGAAAAGGTAAACAGGAAGGGAAAAAATATCCTATTCAATAAGGTTAAACTGTTTACATCCCTACATAGGAATATGATACTTATAACTCTTGAGAGTTGTATCTTTATTGTGACATGTAGAAATAGTATACATATACAGAGAATTTGGGTATAAATTGACTTTGATATGATGAGATGATAAGATTAATTAATTAAGGGGTGAAAAATGAATTGTACTGTGAGAAGAGAAAATGGAGAGGCATAAAAAGGTAAATTGCACCACATGAAGAAGTACAAAGACCTATTTCAATGGAGGGAAAGGAGGGGAAGCAAGCATTGTTTGAACATTATTTTCATTGGATTTGGATGTAAGAGGGAATAACACACACATTCAGTTGATTATAGAAATCTACATTACTCTACAGTGAAATAAGAGAAGAAAAGAGAAAAGGAAGGTAGCAGATATAAGGGAGGACATATTATGTGAGGTGATCATTAGAAGCAAAACACTGATGAAGAGGGAAAGGGTGAAGCAAAAGAGAAAAGTACGAACCACAGTGGGTAGAGGGAGTTGGATGGAGAGAAGGACACTGTAATAATAACTGAGTGTGAATGAGATGAACTGTTCCAATAAAATAGAAATGAATGGTGGAGTGGATTAAAATCCATAATCTTATAATATGTTGTATATAAGAAACACATTATAAGCAGAGAGATACACACATAGTAAAGGTAAAAGGCTGGAGCAGAATCTATGCTTCAGCAGAAGTAAAAACATAAAAGAAGGGATGGTAATTTTGAACTAAGACAAGGCAAAAGCAAAAACAGATCTACTGAAAAGAGATAAGAGAGGAAGCTATGCCTTATGAAAAGGTACTATAGAAAATGAATTGATATCAGTACTGAGCATATATACATCAAGGAGGATAGAATCCAAATTTTTGGAGGAGAAGTTGAGTTACAAGAAGAAATAGCAAAACTACACTAGTAAGGAACTTCAATCTCCCTCTCTCCAAACTAGATAAATCTAACACACAATAAACAAGAAAGAATTTAAAGAGGTGAATAGAATTTTAGACAAATTAGATGTGGTAGACCTATGGAGAAAACTGGATTGGGATAGAAAGGAATGTGCCTTTTTCTCAGTGATACATGGCACCTACATTAAAATTGACCACATTCTAGATCATTCAAATGCCATAATCCAATGGAGAAAGTTAGAGATATTAAAGCTATCATTTTCATATTGTGATGCAACAAAAAATACATGCAATTAAGTACCAATGAAAAATAGAAGAAAATTAATTGTAAACTAAATGATCTAATCTAAAGGATGAGTGGATCAAACAACAAATCATAGAAACAATCAATACCTTCAAAATTTTCAAATTATTAGCAAAGAGATTACAGTAATTTATCACAAAGATAACACACTGTGATCAGGTGGGATTTATAGCAGAAATGTTGAACTGTTTTAATATTAGAAAAGCTATGAGCATAATTGACCATATCAGTAACAAAATTAACAGAAAACACATGATTATCTCAATAGAGGCCAAAAAGCTTTTGACAAAATATAACATCCATTTCTGTTTAAAAAAGCCTAGAGAAGATAAGAATAAATAGAATTTCCCTTAAAATATTAAGTGGCATCTATCTAAAATCATCATAAAAGATTTTATGTAATGGGGATAAGCTAAAATCATTCCCAATAAAATCAGATGTAAAATAAGGCAGTCCATTATCACCAGTTATTCAATGTTAGCTTAAACAATAAAAGTAAAAATAAATTGAAGAAATTAGAAGAGATGATGAAGAAACAAAGCTATCACCCTGAAGATTATATTGAAGGTATGCTTAGAGAATTCTAGAGAATCAACCAAAAAAAAAAAAAAAAACTACTTGACATAATTAACAACTTCAGCAGTTACAGGATATAAAATAAACCCACTTATGTTATCTTCATTTCTGTCCATTACTAACAAAGCCCAGTATCAAGAGATAGAATGAGAAATTCCTTTTAAAGTAAAAGTAGACAATAGAAAATATTTGGGAGTCTATCTGCCCAGACAAATACAACAACTATGTGAATACAAAAACAAATCACTTTTCACACTCACGCTCCTCTTCCCCTGCCCAGTTTTACTTTTCTCTCTTGTTTCACCCTTTCCTTCCTCACCATTGTTTTGCTTCTAATAACCACCTCACACAATCTGACCTCTCTTCTATCCACCCCTTCTCTTTTATTTCCCCTTTCTTCTCTAATTTCCCTATAGAGTAATGTAGATTCCTATAACCAAATGAATGTGTATGTTATTCCCACTTTCATCCAAATGCAATGAGAGTAATGTTGAAACAATTAGAAAAAATTAATGTTGAAATTAGTGTTGAAACAAGTAGAAAAATATAAGTGGTCACACTCAGATCTAAATTACTGGGAAAATACAAATTGTTCATGGTTTCAGGCTGATCTAATACAATAAAAAAGACAATTCTACTTAAATTTATCTACTTATTCAGTGCCATACCAATCAAAATATCAAAAATATTTTAAAAAGTTAGAAAAAAATAATAACAAAACTAATTTGGAAGAACAAAAAGTCAAAAATATCAAAGGAATTAATGAAAAGAAATGCAAGGCAAAGTGGCCCAGTCATATCAAATCTAAAATTAAATTACACCACAGTAACCTCCCATGGTACTGACTAGGAAATAAAGTGGTAGATCAGTGGGACAGACACAGTAGTCAATTACTATAGTAATCTGCTCTTTGATAAGCACAAAGACTCCAGCTTCTGGGATAATAACTCACTTTGATAATAGCTAATGGGAAAACTGGAAACGAGTATGACAGAAACTTGGCATAGACAAACATCTCACATTGTATGCTATGATAAGGTAAAAATGGGTACACGATTTAGATTTGAGGGGTAATATCATAATAAATCAAGGAAAGCAAGTAATAATTTGCCTGTAAGATCTATGGTGAAGGGAAGAATTTATGACCAAACAAAAGAGAACATTATGAAATGTAAAATGGATAATTTCACTTCCATTAAATTAAAAAGTACTGGCACAACAAAGCCAATACTATGAAGATGAGAAGGGAAGCAGGAAAGCGGGAAACAATTTTTACAGCCATCGTCTCTGATACTGACTTCATTTCTAAAATATACAGAAAACTGAGTCAAATTTATAAGGATACAAATCATTCTTCAATTGATAAATTTTCAGAGGATATGAACTGGCAGTTTTCAGATGAAGAAATTAAAGCTACTTTTAGTCAAATAAATGCTCTAAATCACTACTAATTAGACAAATGTAAATTAACACAACTCTGAAGTACCACGTCATATCTACCAGATTACGTAACATGACAAAACAGAAAAATGATAAATATTGGAAAAGATGTGGGAAAATTAGAGTATTAATGCATTGTTGGTGGAGTTGTGAAGTAATCCAACCTTTCTGGAGAGCAATTTGGATCTATCTCCCAAAGAGACAATAAAAATGGGAAAAGATGCACAAATGCAAAATATTTATAGCAGATCTTTTTGTGGTGATCAAAAACTGGAAATTGAGAGAATGCCCATCTTTTGGGGAATGACTAAACAAGTTGTGGCATAAGAATATACTGGAGTACTATTGTGTGGTAAGCAAAGTTGAACAGGTGGATTTCAAAAACACCTGGAAAGACTTACATGAATAGATTCTAAGTGAAGTTAGCAGAACCAAGAGTACATTGTCCACAGCAGCAGCAACATTGTGTGATGACCAGCTTTGATAGAGCTAGCTCTTCTCACGAATACATTGATCTAAGTTCCAAAAGACTCAGAAAGGAAAATTCCATTCACACCCAGAGAACAAACTGTGGAGTCTGAATACAGATAAAAAGCATATTATTTTCCTTTTTTTTTTCATTCTATGATTTTCCCTTTTGGTTTGATTCTTTCCTCACAACTTGACTAATGTGGCAATAGATCTAATGGAATGGTACACATATAGTCTGTGCATGCTATCTTGGAGAGGTGCAAGGGGAGGGAAGAAGGTTTGTAACTCAAAATCTTATAAAAGGGAATGCTAAAAATTTTCTTTACATGTAATTGGAAAAAAATACTATTAAGTAGAAAAATATGTGATCATTGAATGTTTTTGAGAATGTGTATATTGGATTGGGAATGGGGGTAGAAATATGTGGTAGATGACATAGAAACTCTGAATTATAGCATCACAGAATTTCAGAGTTGGAAGATATTTTGGTAGTCATCTAATTTAACGTAAATGTGACAATCCCTACAAAAATGTAAAACCTCTTATTGAAAATCTCCAAGGAACAGAAATCCACTGCAATCTGAGGAAACCAATTTTTCTTTTGGATCATTCCAATTTTAAGGAAGTTTTTTGGCCTAATGATAGATATAACATTATGTGACTATCCTCTATTGTCATCCAAGCCATAGAACAGAAATACCTTTGTCGTAGATGTTTGCCATTTCCATTGAGAAAGTCAAGTATAATTTAAAAGGTTTCATTTGTTGTTATTCAGTTGTTTCAATCTTGTCTGACTCTTTGTGGTTTCATTTGGAGGTTTCTTTGCAAAGATACTGGAAGTATTTGTCATTTCTTACTCCAATTCATATTATAAATCCAGAAAGAGAGGTAATCAGGGTTAAGTGATTTGCCTAGGATTACACAGATAGTAAATGCCTGAGGTCAGATTTGAATTAAGGGCTTTCTTACTTCAACTCTAGAGCTCTATCCACTAGATCTGCTCCAACTTAAAAGGGGAGGGCTTTAAATATATTGTAAGATTCTCCAGAATCTGGATTTGTGGGTGATATTATCATGACTGCATCATTCCCTGATATAGAGCCTCTTAAATGATATGTGATTATTCAAAAGATTTCATTCGACCTATGTGTCACACACACACACACACACACACACACACACACACACATACATACATGCAGGGAAAAATATCCTGTTGCCCAAAATTCAGAAATCAGTTGAATAGCTTGTATTGATATTCTATCAGCAATATACCTTGCATATGCACTACAAATGGATAAAGAATTGTTTCAAGAATTAATTAGAAGACTAGGTTGAATAACTTTTGAGAAATTCCATAGTGCTTTTTATCACCCCTATCTTTTGGTATCCTTTATTCTTCCCTCTCTTCAAAGTGCCACTCCATGATCTTGCTTCTAACATTCTGTTTATGCCTACTTTTTTTTTAATTGGTTGATACATTTTCCATGTTCTGTTAGTGGTGGTATCATGTGTTTGTTTAGTTTAATTTAGTTTTAAATATAATTCTTTTTTTTTTTTTTTACTACTGCTTGGATATGTTTCTTCTACTACATCATTGATCTTTTTCTCTTTCTTCCTCCTTTTCCTCCATAGATAGTACTTTCCAATTACACTTGTCTTTGGATCCTTTCCTAGTTCTTTTCAACCACTCTGCCATTTTTTAGATCAATTCCTTCTTTTTCTGTTCTACATTTCCCCATCCCCTTCCAAGTCAAGCATATCTTTTTTTTTTCTTTCTTCACCTTCTCACGTCCATCCATGTTATGCCTTCCTAATTTTTTTGACAAGTCATTAAGTGTTAAGTAATTTGTCCATGGTCACACAGCTAGCAAGTGTCTGAGATAGCATTTGACCTCAGGTCCTCCTGAATCCAGGGGTGACACTCTGTCCACTGGACCACCTAGCTGCCCCCTACTTTCTTGTCTTGTTTTAATGCTTCAGGACAATTTTCTTGAATTACTTCTTGTATAATAATATCAAGATTCTTTTTTAACATAGCTTTCAGGGAGTCTGTTTCTTTTATTTGATTTTTAAGGTCTTTTAAAAGTTATAAGCATTCTTTTTGGGCAGGTGACTATTTGATATTACTTTCTGGGGAAAATGAGGGTTTCTTTGCTTTCATATCCTCCTCTGAAGATGAATCCTGGTCTTCTCTATTCTCATTGTAAGTATCTATGGTTGGATTTTTTCACCTTTGCCTGTGCAATTTTTTTTTTTTAAATTTGTAGTAGCTGAGTTTTCTTAATCATCTTTAGTCCCGGGTCATAGGTGATGGTGCCTCTGGTATTTTGGAAGTGACTCATTAAAATAAATTATGGTTAGTATCTCCCCTGCTCTTCATTTTTAGTGCAAGTAGAAGTTTTAGGTGAATAACACTTGATTTTAACAAGAAATATGTGCAAAATTTACAAAGTATGGAGAAGCATTTTCTGAATAATGTGGAGACACTAGTCCGTGAAGTTCGCTTTATAGCATGAGTTTTCAGAGTACAATAATCCAAGACATCAAAATGATTTGTATTAGTTCTGAAGATAAGAGTAAAATGCCTAACCACAATTAATGAACAATTAAAACAGGAGAATGGAAAAGAATCAGAAAGAAATCAGTCTTAAGGACATCCTAGAGTGAAAGAAGAGAGGTTGGAGTGTTCAGTCATCTACACTTTGAACAAGTGTGTAACTGAAGAGAGTTTTCTATGTGCTGAATGTTATTTTATTCAAGACTTCCAACCATGATCCATTATAAATGAAAACCATAAAATAAAACTTTACAATGACGAATAAAGAAAAGCAATTATTTATTAGCAAAATCTATTCCTATTTCACTTCATATTTGCACTATTACAATAGCTAGGTGGTCTACTGAGACTATCTTTATCTTTTCATAATTAAAAGATTAATAAGCAGTGACATTTCAAATTGCCCTTAAAATTTGGAAGCAGAAACTTTCCAGTGCCTATTCCCTCCATGAAAGTAACGTAATAAACATAAGAACCCTCTGTGCCTATTTTAAAATTTTTTAAAGATATCAGTAGAGCAAAGTGCAACTTTAAAATTTCTTCTTCAAGAGGATATCATAATTGCATGTGTCAGGAACATAGAAGATCCCTTTATAAAGGCAAAAATAAAAATGTTCAATGATCTTTTGATTATATTATGAATAACATTAATAAAGAAATATATGCTCACAGACATCCAAGTGATGGCAGAGAGAAAAAGGCAGTTTTGCGTAGAACAGTTTAGATACCTACATTTTTCACGTTTTTGATGTATTTTATAATTTCTTCCTTTGTTACTTCGCAAAATCCTTTTGCCACCCAATAGAGTCATATTATTCTCATAGAAAAAAACAGGCTAAAGAAGCTAAGAAGCTATGTATGGCATTGTACACAAATCCATACCGGTAATACTTCATTTCATTACAAAATAGATGAAATTATGGTTCATCATCAGATCTCTGAAACCAAAATTACACAGCATATATCATCTGTATTCTGATATTTTAGTGTTGTTTGCATTTATAGAATTTTACTCATTGTTTCTTTCATTTTCCTTGGTCACCTTTTGTAATACAATTGCTTAAAAAGTCTCCATACCGTTCTCAAACTTTCTCATATTTGTATGTTTATGGTACAACAGAGTTCCATTACATTAATATACTAAGATTTGTTCCATTCACTATTCTTTGAACATCCAATGTATTGACAATATAAAGAAAGGTTATATATGTACACACATATAAAAAAACACACACAGAGCAGATGCCAGTTCTTATACGTAAGTATGAATATATATATTCATATATTCATATGCATAAGTACATTTGTGTAATATATTGCATTCATGCATTCAAGTATGTATATGTGTCCTTGTGTTCAGACAGGCATCTCAGAAAACTCTTTCTAAATATTATACTCCATTCATTCATCAAAAAATATCTTGTCTGAAATCATGTGTCCAGAAAAAATATGATTTTTGTATCTCTACAAGAATCTTTAGTATAATTTCAAACTTGATAAAAATACCCCTATTCTTATATAGTTTTAAATGAACAATTACAGAAATAATACATTAAAGCTTTTCATTGTAATATCCTACTTCAAATGCTGACAAAAATACATGCCACAAGGCATAGACTATTTTTACAGCATTTTAAACTATGTGCATGTTTTATAAGTAATAGGGGCAAAAATAACTAAGCTTTGTGAATCACAAGTGCGGTTCAAAAAGTAATTGACATATTAACAAGCTTTCCAAAATATGTGAGAATACAAAATTTACTAATTTTTTTCAGTAACTTATAAGTATGAAAATTGTCTTCCAATATGTAGGAATCACTCCTCGATTGAAAAAAAATAGTCAAGTTGTGATACGAAAGGCAAGCACAATAAGATATGTTGAGACAAACAGACTAAACATTTGAACTGGAATCTTCCCACTGGATTTAAAGTCAGAGAAGGGAGGTACATATCCTCATTTTGATACATTCAGTCTGCACGAAATTGGTTAGGTCAATTCTTCTTTACATGCCTGAGTACGTTCATCTTTGTTTATTTTTTATTTGCCTCACTTGATAATATTTTATTTTTCCAATAACATGCAAAGACAGTTTTCCACATTTACTTTTACAAGATTTTGAACACCAAATTGTTTCTCCTTCCCTTCCCTCCCTCTTCCCAAGATGGCATGCAACCTGATAAAGGCTATACATGTACAGTCCTATTAAACATGTCCATCTTGGTCATGTTGTGAAAAAAGAATCTGAATAAAAGAAAAAGAAAAAAAGGAAAAGAGTATCTTTTGATCTGTATTCAGACTATATAGATCTTTTTTGGATACGGACAGCATTTTCTTTTATGAGTCTTTTGAAATTATGTTAGATCTTTGCATTGATGAGAAGGGCTAGGCCTATTAAAACTGGTCATCACACAATATTACTGTTCAGTGTACAGTGTTCTCTCGGTTCTGCTCACTAGATTTTTCCAGAAATTGTTTCAGCAATTCACACCAAAAAAAATGCATCAGTGTTTCAATTTTCACACATTTTCTCTAATATCTATATTTTTATATATTTTATATATATATATTTATATATTTTTCTTCATATTGACCAATCTGATAGGTGGGAGGTGGTGCCTCACAGTTTTAATCTTCATGTATACCCATCCTTAAATAAAGTCATTTTTCCAATTTGTGGAATAGATGAAATCTATGATCACTTCTATCTACACTTCTGGATGATGATTGATTTCTTTCTTTCACTTTGAAATTTTAAGCTGATATATAATGAATACAAATCTGTAGAAAAATATCTCCTGGTCTACAAATGAATCAAAGTCAAATATCTAACACACGATATAAACATGTGATTAAAAAAAAATTATAGGTCCTCTGCTAGTTACAAAATTAAGCATTTCTTCACTTTCTTTAATATTGAGTTTATCTATTTTATTTTGGTACAGCAAATGCTAACAAGCACTCAAACACTTCCTACCTCTCACACCCCCAAATACATTCTTCAAGAAAATTAAGCAAAAATTTCCTAAAAGAAAAATTTCTATGAAATTAAAAAAAATCCTTCACACCCTATCAGTTTACAAATTTTATTCATTTTATTTTAATGTTTATTTATTTTTAGTTTTTAAAATTCATTTTGACAAAATTGTGAGTTCCAAATTTTCTCTTCATCTATCACCTCCCCCATTCCAAAATACTGTGCATTCTGATAACCCTTTCCCCAAATCTAGCCTCTCTTCTATCAAACCCCTCCCTTGCCTTATTCCCATCTTCTCTCTTTTATTGTAGGGTAAGATAGATTTCTATACCCCATTACTTGTATTTCTTATTTCCAAGTTGTATGCAAAACCAATTCTCAACATTTCTTCCTAAAACTTTGAGTTCCAACTTCTCTTCCTTCCTTATTTCCCACCTATCTGCACTGAGAAGGCAAGCAGTTCAATATAGGCTATGCATGTGTAGCTTTGCAAAAGAATTTCATAATAGTAATGTTATGTAAGACTAATTATATTTCCCTCCATCCTATCTTGCCCCCCCCATTAATTCCATTCTCTCTTTTGACTTTGCCCTCCACAAAGGTGTTTACTTCTAATTACTACCTCCTCTCATTTTCCCTCCCTTCTTTCATCCTCTATACCCCACTTCTCATCTTCTCTCCTACTTTCCTGTAGTGAAAGATAGATTTTCATATCAAATTAGGTGTGCATGTTATTCCCTCCTTTAGCCAAATGTGATGGCAGTAAGCTTTGCTTTTATCCTCTCACCTCCCCACTTTGCCCCTCCATAGAAAATGTTTTTTGTTACCTCTTTTATGGAAGATAGTTTCTTTCATTCCATTTCTCCTGTTCTCCTTCAAACATAATCCTATATAACCCCTTAATTTAATTTTTTTAAGATACCTTCCCTTCCAATTCAGAGGACCTGTGCCGTCTGTGTATGTTTGTTTATATATATATATATATATATATATATATATATATATATATATATATATACATGTATATATATATATATATATATATATACATATATACAGATAGATAGATAGGTAGATAGATAGATAATGTGTGTGTATATAATCCTTCTAACTACCCAAATACTGAGGAAACTTTCAAGAGTTAAAAGTATGAACTTTCCATGTAGGAATGTAAATAGTTCCACTTTAGTAATTCCCTTAGATTTCTATTTCCTTTCTACCTTACCATGCTTCCCTTGACTCTTGTTTTTGAAAGTCAAATTTTCTATTCAGCTCTGATCTTTTCACCAAGAATGCTTGAAAGTCTTCTATTTCATTGAATGACCATTTTCCCCCCTGAAGTATTATACTCAGTTTTGCTGTGTAGGTGATTCTTGGTTTTAATCCTAATTCCTTTGACTTCTGGAATATCATATTTCAAGCCCTTTGATCCCTTAATGGGGAAGGTGTTAGATCTTGTGTTATCCTGGTTATATTTCCACAATACTCGAATTGCTTCTTTGTGGTTGCTTGCAATATTTTCTCCTTTACCTTGGATTCTTGAATTTGACTATAATATTCCTAGGAGTTCTTCTTTCTGGATCTCTTTCAGGAGGTGATTGGTGGATTCTTTCAAAATGCTTCCTAATGTTAGAACATCAGGGTAATTTTCCTTGATAATGTCATGAAAGATGATGTCTGAAGTCTTTTTTGATCATGGCCTTTCAAGTAGTCGTATAATTTTTAAATTGTCTCTACTGGATATATTTTCCAGTTCAGTTGTTTTTTCAATGAGATATTTCACAATGTCTTCTATTTCTTTTTTCATTATTTTGGTTTTGTTTTGTAATTTCTTTGTTTCTCGTAAAGTCATTAGCTTCTGTCTGCTCCATTCTAAATTTTTGTGTGTGTGTGTGTGATCAAACCACAATTTATTTTACATTGCTTTCCATAAACATTTTAATATAAATTTATTTATTTAACTTTTTACATTCATTTTCACAAAATTTTGGGTTCCAAATTTTCTCTCCATTTGTCTCCTCCCCCCACACCAATACACCAAGAATTCTAATTTTACCTATCACCAATCTGCCCTCTCTTCTATCATCCTTCCCTTTCCTTATCCCCATCTTCGCTTTTGTCCTGTAGGGCCAGATGACTTTCTATTCCCCATTAACTGTATTTCTTATTTCCTAGTAGCAACAACAATACTAAACAGTTATTCCAAAAATTTGAGTTCCAAATTCCCCCCATCCCTCCCTCCCCACCCATTCCGTTTTAGACGGCAGGCAATTCAATATAGGCCATATCTGTGTAGTTTTGCAAATGAACAGTGGTGTTGTGTAAGACTAGCTGTATTTCCCTCCATCCTATCGTGCCCCCCATTGTTTCTCTCTTTTGATCCTGTCAAATTGCTCCCTCCTCCCATTGCCCACCCTCCCATCATCCCCCCCCTCCCTGCTTATCTCCTTCTCCTCCCCTTTCCTGTATTATAAGATAGGTTTTCATACCCAAATGAGTGTGCATTTTATTCCTTCCTTTAGTCGAATGTGATGAGAGTAAACTTCATGTTTTTTTCTCAGCTCTCTATTTTTCCCTCAACTAAAAAGTCTCCTGCTTGCCTCTTGAATGAGAGGTAATTTACTCCATTCCATTTCACCCTCTCTCCTCCCACTACATTTCTCTCTCACTGTTTACCTTAATTTCTTTTAAGATATGGTGCCATCCTATTCAATTCACCCTGTGCTCTCTGTCTCTGTATGTGCGTGCATGTGTGTATGTGTGTGTGTTCATGCACGTGTGTACGTGTGTGCGTGTGTGTGTATGTGTGTGTTTATGTGTGTGTGTGGTCCTACCAACTACCCAGATACTGAAAAGTTTTAAGAGCTACAAATATTGTCTTTCCATGTAGGTATGTAAACAGTTCACCTTTGGTAAGTCCCTTATGACTTCTCTTTGCTGTTTGCTTTTTCATGCTTCTTCTCAATCTTGTGTTTGAAGGTCAAATTTTCTTTTCAGCTCTGGTCTTTTCATCAAGAATGTTTGAAAGTCCTCTATTTCATTGAAAGACCATATTTTCCTCTGAAGTGTTTTGCTCAGATTTGCTGGGTAGGTGATTCTTGGTTTGAGTCCTAGTTCCTTTGACTTCTAGAATATTGTATTCCATGCCTTTTGAACCCTTAATGTGGAAGCTGCTAGATCTTGTGTTATCCTGATTGTATTTCCACAATACTGGAATTGTTTCTTTCTAGCTGCTTGCAATATTTTCTCCTTGACCTGGGAATTCAGGAATTTGGCCACAATGTTCCTAGGAGTTTCTCTTTTTGGATCTCTCAGGTGGTGATGGATGGATTCCTTGATAATTATATTGCCCTATGGTTCTAGAATCTCAGGGCAGTTTTCCTTGATAATTTCATGAAAGATGATGTCTAGGCTCTTTTTTTGATCATGGTTTTCATGTGGTCCCATAATTTTTAAATTGTCTCTCCTGGATCTATTTACCAGGTCACTTGTTTTTCCAATGAGATATTTCACATGATCTTCCATTTTTTCATTCTTTTGGTTTTGTTTTATGATTTCTTGGTTTCTCAGAAAGTCATTAGCCTCTATATGTTCCATTCTAATTTTGAGAGAACTATTTACTTCAGTGACCTTTTGAACCTCTTTTTCCATTTGGCTATTTCTGCTTTTGAAAGCATTCTTCTCCTCATTGGCTTTTTGAACCTCTTTTGCCAATTGAGTGAGCCTATTTTTCAAGGTGTTATTTTCTTCAGCATTTTTTGGGTCTCTATTACCAAGGTGTTGACCCGTTTTTCATGCTTTTCTTGCATCTCTGTCATTTCTCTTCCCAGTTTTTCCTCCACCTGTCTAACTTGCTTTTCAAAATCCTTTTTGAGCTCTTCCATGGGCTGAGCCCATTGGATATCTATTTCAGATGTTTGGGATACAGAGGCCTTGACTTCTATGTCTTTCCCTGATGGCAAGCATTGTTCTTCCTCATCAGAAATGAAAGGAGGAAACATCTGTTCCCCAGGAAAGCAGCCTCCTATGGTCTTATTTTTCTTCCTTTTTCTGGGTATTTTCCCAGCCAAGTACTTGACTTCTGAGATTCCTCTCCACCCCCACCTAGATTCACCCAGCTAGTGCTTGGGGTCTGAGATTCAAATGCTGCTCTCCAGCCTCAGGGCTTTCAGTGGTGGGCGCAGGTGCTATTCAATGTGAGCTTAAGTTCTGGTGCTCAGGTGGGGGCAGGGCCATCTCCCAGGCTCAGTTCCCTCAGGGGGTTTATGTGGAGACCTTCAGTAATGGATCTGAGGTCCAGCCTGCTCTGGCAGTCTCTGGTCACAGCTGCCTCTGCCACTGCCTCTGCTTCTGCCTCCAGAGGTGGCTTGAGTTATGCCCCCCCCCCATCTCGGCCAGCCCAAAAGTATCTCTCACTGACCTGTGGCACTTGTGGGTGGAGGGACCTTCACAGCTGCTGGAGGTTCCGTCCCTGAAGCCTGCTGGGATCTGCTCCTCTTGGGGCTGTGCTGTCCAGGCAAGGCTGGGCTCCACTGTGAGGTGCATGATGGACCTTTGGTGCTGGTTTTTCAGGGCTCTCTGGAATGGAAATCTCCTCCACTGCATTGCTGTGCGTCTTCCACTGCTCCAGAATTTGTTGGGAGCTCTTTTTATGGAAAATTTATGAGCTGTGGCTTCGGAGCTGGCATATGTGAGTCTTTCTATTCTGCCATCTTGCCTGCTCCCCCCCTTTCTAATTTTTGAAGAACTATTTTCTTCATTGAGTTTTTGAACCTCTTTTTCCATTTGAATAATTCTGCTTGGTAAAGTATTCTTCTCTTCATTAGCTTTTTGAACCTCTTTTGCCATCTGTATTAGTCTATTTTGAAGCTGTTATTTTCTTCAACATTTCCAGGGTCTCCTTTAGGAACCTGTTGATTCTCTTTTCATGGTTTTCTTGCATTGCCCTCTTTCTCTTCCTGATTTTTCCTCTACCTCTCTTACTTGATTTTCAAAATCCTTTTTGAGCTTTTCCATGACCTGAGAACTTCATGTATTTATTTTGGAGGCTTTAAGTTCAGAAACCTTGTCTTTTAGGTCTTCCTCTAGTGGTATGCATTGTTCTTCCTCTTCCAAAAGGATGGAAGAAAACACCTGTTCACCAAGAAAGTAAGCTTCTGTTGTTTTATATTTTCTTTTCTTTTTTGGGCATTTTCCCAGCCAATTACTTGACTTTTGAGCCCTTTGTCAAGAGGATACTATACTCTAGGAACCTGCAAGTTCTCAGTTCCTCCAAGGTGGCACAATCAAAGGAGAGGAGTTTACTCTTCTCCTGGGCTGGGCAATGGTATGGGAGCAACCAAAACTTTTCTTCCCAGGATCTATGAGTAAATTTCTCTCAAAACAACAGCCTCCAATTCTACCACCAGAGATCCTGCTCACCTCAAGGCTGCCACTCAGGACTGACATCCAGATCAGCAGCTGAATTCCTGCAGGGTCTTTGAGCCAAGGGCTCCAAAAATGGATACTGCCACCACAGCGGCTGCTATTGGAGGGAACAGATCAGTTTCCCTTGTCTCCCAGATGAAAGAACTTTCTCACTGACCTTTGAAGATGTCTTTGGCATTTGTGGGTTGAGCAATCTGGAAACCATAGCTGCTGCCTGGGATTTTGTCCACTTAGGCCTGTTCCAATTCTGTCCCTGCAGCCAAGGCTAGGCTCTGCTCACCTCTGAGCCTGGTGCGATAGACGTTTCCTGTTAGCCTTCCAGGCTATCTTCGGCTGGAAATCTCTTTCACTCTGTTGTTTTGTGGCTTCTGCTGCTCTAGAAGTTGTTTGGAGTCATTTTTACAGGTATTTTATGGGCTATAGGGGGTAGTTTTTACAGATCCATCCTACTTAACCATCTTGGCTCTACCACACCCCCACCAGTTTATTAATCTTTAACAGAAAAATCAGCATACTGTAGTACAATCCTGAAAAACTGAGTTTTGATCCTGCCCCTGACATATACTGATTACATGACTATGAAAAAATGTCTTGTCTTCACTGAACCTGTTTCCTCATCTCTATGTTGGGAGACATTGAGACCTGTAGTATATACCACATGGCAGTTTCATGATGCTCAAATTCAATTCTATAAGCATTTATTAAACACTGACTATGTCAGGAACTGTGTAAGGTACTAGAACTACAAATAAAAGAAAAACTCGAACAGGACTTCCCCTCAAAAGTGTATTCAAATAAGATCACATATATAAAATATTTTCAAAAGATTTAAAGTGCTCTTTTACTGTTAATAATTATTCATATAAAGATAGGCTGCATACTTTAATAATTCTTTTGCTACTATTTGTTGGCTTTCTTTGATCAACATTTTGTTGACTTTTAATTTTGTCTTCATTTATTTTGTTTATAGTGTTCTTTTGCCTCTGTTTATTTCATTCTATCTTACTTCCTTTAAATCTTTTTGGGAATTTCTCATCTCTTTGTAATCATCTATCCCTCTTTGGCTAAAACATTGTTTTATATTCGTGTAACACAAACTATTTAATCATTGAAATTTTGGACATATCATTCCAATTTGGGGTATTGAAAATAATACCATACTCATTTTGAACTGCAATTATTTATTGATCATCTCTTAAAAGGGTAAAAATTGTCTCTCTTCCTATAATAGAATGTTCTTTAGATATTGAATCTCAATTGTGTGCTTTATGGTATTCATTTGTTGCCAAAGTTACTTCTTTGTTTCTTCAGGAAGGAATATACAACCTTTTCTTATCCTAAAGAGATCATCCCTAGTGCTGCAGTATATTTCCTTCACATGGAAAGGGAGGAGACAAATATTCATCATGGGCTATGTGCTAGACATTAAATATTGGTGGTACAAATATGAGCAAAAGGAAAGATAGCCTCTGCCTCAAGGAGCTTACATTCTTGTAAAGAAATTCAAAATCCAAAAGATAGCTGAAAACAGTATGGGAAGAAGGATGCTGGGGTTGAGGAAATAATTTGAAATCCAGAAAATCAGGAACAGAGCTATCAGGAGACAAATGCCTTCCACAAATTGGAGACTCCAGGAGGAGCTCACAGATGAGAGAAAGGAGGGATGGATCTTATGGAGGCAGAAGAATATAAACAAAACAGCCTTGCTTTAGCAATACAGTTAATTTTAGAAAGTTGTATTTGAAAAACTCTTACTTTCCTACTAATACCAAAATATGGTAATCTCTAAATTGTGGATGGATTTTATTCTAAAAATGTTTTCCTTTAATTTGCTTTTCTGATCTATAAATGTATGCTACAAAGAGCAAATTCTCTGAGTTGGGATATGTAAGTTAATGTCCAGGATTTGATACTTATTAGATAGCAGTATCACCAGGGACAAATCATTCAATTGTCTTAAATCTTGTTTCCCTTTTCTATGAAATGAGGATAATAACACTCTCCAATACACATTTTTTTTTCTCATTGGCATTTCCTTGTGAAAAAATATCTCTAGTGATTTACCCTCACACCCATAACCATCAAATTAGAAAAGAGGGGAGAAAAGATGAGAATGGTGAATATCAAGGGAGAAAGGCACAATAATATTTACCATATTTATGACATATATTTATATAGATATATAATACACACTATATATACATACATACATGCATATACACATACTGTTGCATAGTACAAAAGAAAAAGAAGGGAGACTTTATGATAAACTGGAGGAAGATTGAGGAGGGAGTAAATGTGATCCTCACCAAAACCCTGGGAGTTAGGTATAATTGCTCTCATCTTATTGATGAAACTGAGACACGTAAAGGTTAAAAAACATGCCCAGGGTGACACAGCTGGTAAATGTTGGAGTCTAGATTTGAAATCAGGTTTTCCTGAATTAAATTCTACATCTCTAGCCACTTAGTCACATAGAGACTTTTGTTGCATATTTCATGTGATCTCTATGGCCAATAGTTTTTTTTTTTTTTTTTTGTACAGTGTTCATATAGGGTTTTATTTTTGTTTTTGCTCATGTATTATAGTCAATTCTTTTAATTTTTAAACTAGAGGAAATATCAGTTGTTCAGTGGGAAAATAATTTTTTTTAGCTAAATCTATCTTTCTTATTCTTTATATCCCACCCCACTCCTAGCCCAGAATTTCATAGAATGCTAGAGCTAGGAGAGATTTTAGTCCAACTCCTCGTTTTTGCAGATGAGAAGGATAAGGTTCAGATGAGTAAAGTAACTTACCCAATGTCATACAACTGATTAAGCTTCAATGGTAAGACTCAAACTCACTGCTTAGGATGCCAAATGTAACATTCTTAACCATATTTAATGCTACTCTTTAGAATAATGAATTCTTAAAGGCCGTAGAATCATCATCCCAAAGGATACATACATTAGCTAAAAAGAATGCTTGACCAGTGAGGTGACATATTTTCTAATTTGGGTAATCATGCTTTGAAATCAAATGAAAAGGACAGAAGACCATTTCGAAGGTAATGGTTATTTGTAAACATCCCACTGCCTTAATGTGGTTGATTTTTATGGTCGTGACTTTTCAAGTTTAAGCATATGAGAATTTTTCTGCTAAAATTACAGTGGTAACAGCATAACGTTCTCCACAGTGGCCATTACTGCTAGATAATTAACCTTGACATTCATTAAGGGCCCCTGCTTTGCCTGTAATATTTATAACTACTGAAGCAAACTGTTTTCTTGCTGATATAATCATTGCATTGAATAGTATTATTACCCCAAATGGGAAGATATTTAGACGGAGTTCTGGAGACATTTTTCCCTTTTAAGTGAAGCCATTATTAACAATAAAAATGTACCGTATGAGTTCAATTCCTCTCTGAATTCAGAATCACATGGTGTACCACTTATAGAATGAAATTAAGCAAAATTACTCTTTATTTGTTGTATATTTTAAATTTAAACAATTGTATTTTCCTTAATTACTATTTTTATTATGGTTTCAGTAGTTAAATCCATGTGTTAAATGAAATTGTAGCCATTTGAATGTCTCCCTCATTTAAAAAATAGCAAATGCAATTCTTGATTGTCTGAAAATGAATTAAAATATACACAATAAAAATATCTGATTTTCTCTAAGATTCCCCATCTACACTGTCTTGCTTGAAGACACAAAGGCTACTGCTAGAAAGAATGTACAAAACACAAAAGGAAGGAAACATATATTTGGGCTCTGAAAGAGTCATATTGTCAAACTAAATTCATTTTAAAGGCACATGAAACTTTGTCTCAATAGCATGAAAAACCTCATATAATCTGCAAGAAGACATTCCAAAAGCTGATCATTAATGTATATTATTTACATACAAATTCTACTGATTTCCTTTACGTGTGGGCCGCCTGAAAGTTGTGTTTTCTATGCACTGCCCGTGATAATATTTCCAAAATAGAAATGTTACAGAACTACCTTTACATAATGCTTCATACTCAAAAAGAAGTTAGGTATTATTATTGTTCAGTTGTTTCAGTCATATCTGACTCTTAGTGACCTTATTTGGTATTTTCTTGGCAAAGATATGAGAGTGGTTTGTCATTTTCTTCTCCAGCTCATTTTTCAGATGAGGAAATGGAAGTAAACTGGCTTAAGTGACTTGCCCAGAATCACATAGCTAATAAATGTCTGAGCAGTCAGGTATCATTGTAATAATTTCAATGGAATAATGGAAGCTGTGAAACATGAATGGACATATTTCAGTTGATTGTCTTTCTCATTCTGAATTCTGCTTACTGAAAGTTCCAACAATTTGGGTTTTATTTTTTTATGACTATAGTATCCAACAAAGAACAGATTTTTTTTTTGCATGTTCATGGCTTAAGTTTAATTTCATTAGATAATTCAGTCATGATTGATCAATTTGAATAAATATTTATATTTATTAAGCATGCTCTATGACCAAAGTTATGTACCTAGGTGGTACAGTGGATAGAATGCTGGGCCTGAAGTTGGGAAGACTCATTTTCATGAATTCAAATCAGGCCTCAGCCACTTACATGCTGCGTGACATTGGACAAGTCACTTAAGCATATTTTCCTCAGTACTTTCTCTGTCAAGTGATCTGGATAAGAAAATGAGAAACCACTCCAGTAATCTTTGCCAACAAAACTCCGTTGAGGTCCTGAAGAGTCAGATATGACGGAAAAATGAACAACATGATCCAAACACTACACTACCCACTGCAGATATAAAACAAAAGTAACAAACTCTCTACCCTTAACAGATTTACATTCTATCAAGGAATACAACATGTGATTGGTTGTTGTCATTCATCTTCGAAGAGGACCAAAATGACATCACTATTTTAAAGTAAAATTTCAGTGTGTCCGAGTGTGGCTGTTCAGAACAATATGAGCTCAGAATGCTCTACCATAGGTTGGACACTGAGAGTCTGTATGAATATTTGGGGTAGATATCCTAAATCTATGCATCCTGCATTTAATTTGTGCTATCGTAATTCTGCCTTGCTCAGAGAGCACAGATTTTTTCTTATATGAGCATGCCATGCTGAGTGGTCCTGTGCCAGTGTCTCCCATGATGCACAGTCAAATCCAAAGTTCTTGAAAGCGACCTTGAGAGTGTCCTTGTATTGTTTCTTCTGGCCACTATATGATTGACTGCCCCAGGCAAGTTCTCCATAAAATAGTTTTTTGGCAAGCATACATTTTGCATTCCAACAACATGGTCAGCTCATCAGAGTTGCACTGTCTGAAGCATAGTTTGAATACTTGCCAGTCCAGCTCGAGTAAATACTGGTACCTTATCATGTCAGGTGATCCTCAGAATCTTCCAAAGACAGTTCAAATGGAAGCGATTTAGTGTCCCTGCATGTTACCTGTAGACTGTCCATGTTTCACAAGCATATAACAATGAGGTCAGCACAATGACTCTGTAGACCTTATGTACAACAGGTACATAAATAACTAATTATAAGAGATATTGAAGTCAGAAAGAAGAATGACAGCTAAGGAGATTGCTGATGTTTTATGGAATTAATGACTTCTTAGCTAAGCCTTGAAGGAAGGTGAAGCCTCTCAAGTGCTTGTAAGGAGAATAAATTTCAGGAAGAGCAAATGACCTTACGAATGCTTGGAGACACAAAATAAAGTTTTCATTTCAGGAAATGGCTAAAAGTATAGTTTGGTTGCAACACAGAATTTGTTAAAGGGAAGAGAATGAAATAAGTCCAGAAAATAGTTTGGAACTAGCTTACAAGGGATCTTAAGCGGAAGAATAAGGAGTCTGTCTATTATTTTCCTGAATTTTGTATCATTGAAATTCCAGTCATGTCTTTCAGTAATTAAGGACACTGGACATTCTTCAATCACTAAATGGTCAATAGATGTGAATTGTTACCAAAAAAGAAGGCTATCAATAGTCACATAAAAGTTCTTAATTTCCTAATAATAAATGGAATTCAAAATAAAGCAATCCTCTTGTATTACCTCATACAATCAGAGATGTAAAACTGGAATGCACCTTAAAAGTCATGGGTTCAAACCCCTCAATTGATAGATGAGAAAACTAGCCAAGAGTGATCTCATTTTTATATAATTTCCCCAAATAACAAATATGGAAAAAAGTGGGAATGAGGGGTATTTAGGAAGACTGACACTGTTAATCAGTCCAAACTTTCTGGGCAATAATTTGGAATTATGAAAGAAAAGTTACTAACCATTTTGAGCTTCATTAAGTTATTTTACCATTGAATGTTTACCCTAATCAGATCAGTGAGAGAAAAAAAAAAACTGCATATATACCTATAAGCAAAAAAGCCCCACATTTTTTTTAGTGTTGCATATAATCTGAGATGATTTTGCAAACGTCCACTTGAACTGGTGTATTTGATTCCCAAGCTCTAGGGGTAGCTCTGTAGGGGAGAAGGCTTTCTATTGCTATGGATTTAAAGTCCCCATTAGTACCTCTTCCACATATTTTCAGTTAATTACCAATTATTCAGTCAAACTTAATTAGGTTTTAGAAAAAAAGGTACTTACTAAGGCAGTGGAGTTGGTAGAAGACATCACATCTAGAAGTCTATAACAATCTCCTACCAGTAAATACAGCATCCATAAGAAAGTGAGATGAAACAAAGAAAGTATACATAACAAAATGGTACTGTTTCTTGAAGACCTCTTGCTGGAGTTCTTTAAAACTTCCAATTAAATATAGTGAAATCCTTTAATAGGTTCTTTCTTCATAGAGATATCAGACTTCATCCAGCCTATTCTTGTCTCCCAATGAAGCCATTAGCATCACTTGTTTTAGGGACATTTCTAGGAGTTCATTGGAATAATGGGATGTCTCTACAACTGAAGTTCACAAGGTTGTCCTCCAGTAAAGAAAGGAGTCATAATATAGTGGGTATGAATTATATCAGGAAATTGATTAAGGCTAAGCAACAAAATGCATCAATGATTTTTTTTTAATCTTGGATACCCAAGCTTCTGAGTCATTGAGGTGCAGGAATTCTAAGAGCAGGCTGAGTCTTTCTTAAATTATTTTTAAGATAATTGGGTAGAAGAATGTACCTCTTGATAGATTCCATGAAGTCTGGGAATTTGAAAGAAATAAATAATAACAAATTAAAAATTTACTGATCTTTAGCTCTATTTAAAACTGTATATTTTATTTTTATGCATTTTAAACATTATTTTCAAAAGGGATCCATAGACTATCAAATATGTCCATGACACAAAAATAGGTAAAAGAAACTAGGGAATCTAGAGCCAATAAGCATGTGAATCTCCCACAATATTTCCACATAGGTAAATTTGATTGAATGAGCACCTAAAGGCATCTGGATGGGGAGAAGGTGGTAGTAAGACATTAAGACAGGAGAGAGTAAGTTTATGAAAAAGTGATAGGAGATATTGTCATCAAGAATTGTTTTTATACCCTTTGACCCAGCAATATTGCTACTAGGACTGTATCCCCAAGAGATCATAAAAATGGGAAAGGATCCCACATGTACAAAAATATTTATAGCAGCACTCTTCGTAGTTGCCAAAAACTGGAAATCAAGGGGATGCCCATCAATTGGGGAATGGCTGAATAAGTTGTGGTATATGAATGTAATGGAGTACTATTGTGCCATAAGAAATGATGAACAAGAAGACTTCAGGGAGACCTGGAAGGATGTATATGATCCAATGCTGAGTGAAAGGAGCAGAACCAGGAGAATTTTGTGCACAGCAACGACCACGGTGTACGAGAGTTTTTTCTGGTAGACTTGGAACTTCGTAATAATGCAAGAACTTACTAAAAAAAAATCCCCAATGGTGGTTTTCTAAGGCAAAATGCATTCCACACTCAGAGAAAGAAATATGGAAGTCATCCGCAGAATGCAGCAGATCATGTCTCTGTGTGTGTGGGTTTTAGTGTATTATGTTTTAATTTTTTATATGATTTCTTCAGTGGGGTTACATAGCATGACTATAGTGAAAAGGTACTCAGTAGGAAAGTACATGTAGAAACTATACAGAATTGTATGCTGTCATGGGGAGGGAGGGGAGTAGGGGGAGAAAGGGACGGGGGGGATAAAAATCTTAATTTTAAGGTAGTGATTGTAGAACATTAAAAAAATAATAAAAGAAAAAAATTGTTTTTATGACTGATAATTCTAAATATTTTGTTGTTTTAGCTTATAAATTCAAGCCATTGTCTTCCCCAGCCACAGATTGCCAGAAATCAAGGCCTAGTGACTGCTTCTGATCAGGCAACTTCAATTTCAATCTTCAGGTAATAAACTTAGATCTCTCATTCATGAGAGACTTGTGATCTTCAGAGAAGAAATAGATCTCGAATGATGGTATTGAAATACCTGAAACAGTTGTGTGACTTCCTCTTCTTAACAAATTGACCATTTTAAGTACATTTTAAATAGCATGAATATATAATAAAATAAAAGCACATGTAGGGTTAGTGCTATCATTTTTGCTGAAATATGCTTACTTGATAAAAATGCTTCATTATTGTCTGTAAAATCTGATTCATATTAGTTACTGCTGTGCTTGTCTTGGCTTTATGACTGATTTATGAAAATCAATTAGCTCTCTCATACAACTTAAAACTACTGTGGCTATATTCTATCCTTTTCTTTGTGTCTTTCTCTGTCTGCCTGTTTCTCTCTGCATCTCTGTCTACTCTCAACCTCTCTTCTCCTTCTGTCTCTGTCTTTGTCTCTCCTCTCTGTCTTTGTCTCTATCTGTCTGTCTCTCTCTATGTGTCTGTTTCTATCTCTCAGTCTCTCTGTGTCTGTCTCTCTTGTAATTTGACCCAAAGGGATTTCCCATACTACCCTAAATCACTCCTATCTGCTGCAGTTTCCAACTTTTGAAGTGTTTATATAATTGAGTAGAAAAGTCTATGTCATCTACAGATTTACTCTGGTCCATTATGTGTTCTGGTTAAACATGTCACAATGTTGTCATAATTTCCCCCATGGGATGATATCAAATCTATAACATTATTTACATTCAAATGTTGTTTCCAATAGCAACAATTTCAGAGAGTTACTGAATACTAAATTGCTGTGGAATTGTCTGGGTTTGGAAATGAATATATTTGGCATATGATAATACTTTAATGAAGGGCTGAATCTCTCTGCAATTGACTTTTCACATTTTTTCTTATCCAACTTAAATCACCAAACTAGCAACATATCAGATTTCTCCCACCTCTCCTCTCCAGGGATAGATATGTATTTGGATACAGTGTGGAGAAAGTTACAAGTGTCACAAGTGATATTTTGTTCCGCTAGGGATCTTTATGAAATTCTCCCTTTGAGAAAATCATATTTCTCCTTCTTATGCTGATTAGTATATACACAAAGAATGAAATCAAGTATAAGTTACAAAAATAGTATCAAGTAGGCAGCAATTTTATTTCCTACTATTTTCGCTTCAAAGATTTCTGGATCAATAGCCTTTCATATATCATAGATGGTACCTCCTATTTCTATGATCTCACTGAAAAAATCCTTTAACAAAATTCAAATGAATATCAAATATTTAAGACAATGGACTCTTTTATGCTTGAGACCTCAGAATTCAAAGTAGTGTGGAGATGTTTTAAGTAGAAATCTTACTCTGAAATCTTCCATCACCTATCAGAGTTACATATAAAATATGAAATGGCTCCCACATCTCACTGTTACGGAAAAGGTGGTATTAATATATTATTAATGTTAGTTTGTACATAAAATCTCAAAGGGGAAATATAAAAACTTTAGAGGAATAATTTTAAGAGCTATCAGAATCCTACTGAATCTTAGCATTGAATGGCATATTTGAGGAATGTTAAGGATCAGGTTTACTTTATTATTTTTTTATATTTTCTTTGTTCTACAATCAATACCATATGACTTAGATTTCCCCCTCCACTCCTCCTATATCTCTCCTCCCTCCCTGAGATGGTGTAAAATTTTATATAGATCCTGACCATACATTCTTATTAAATAAATTTTAACTATACTCATAATGTGTGGAAGAATTAAAATGAATGGGAGAAATATAACAAACCAAAATATAATACAAAAGAAAATGATCTACTACATTCTGTGATTGAATTGCATAGTTCTTTCTCAGGATGTGGAAGGCATTTTGCCTTAAAAGATGATAGGGAAAATTTTTCAGTCCTTTTATTATAATGAACTTCCAAGTCTACCAGAAAAACTCTGGCACACTGGGTTGTTGCTGTGCACAAAGTTCTCCTGGTTCTGCACCTTTCAGTCAGCATCAGATCATGCAAGTCTTTCCATGGCTCTCTAAAATCTTCTTGTTCATCATTTCTTAAAGCACAATAGTATTCCATTACATTCATATACCATAATTTATGCAGCCCTTCCAAAATTGGTGGGCATCCCTTTGATTTCCAGTTTCTGACCACGATAAAGAGTGCTGCTATAAGTATTTTTATGCATGGTGGACCCTTTCGCATTTTTATGATCTCTTGGGGATACAGTCCTAGAAGCGATATTGCTGGGTAAAATGGTATGTATACATTTGTAGCCCTTTGGGCATAGTTCCAAATTGCTCTCCACAATGGTTGAATCAGCTCGAAGCTCCACCAACAATAAATTAGGGGTCCAATGCTCCTACATCCTCTCTAACATTTATAATCTACCTGTTCTTTCATGTTTGCCAATCTGATAGGTGTGAAGGGTACCTAAGAGTTGTTTTGATTTGCATCTCTCTAATCAATAATGAATTAGAGCACTTTTTATGAGTATAGGTACCTTTAATTTCTACCTCTGAAAATTGCTTCTTTATATCGTTTGACCATATATCATTTGGGAAATGACTTGTATTTTTGTATATTTGACTCAGTTCTCTATATATTTTAGAAATGAGGCCTTTACCACACACATTGGCTACAGAAATTCTTTCCTAGTTTTCTGCATCCCTCCAGATCTTGGTTGTATTGGGTTTCATTGTGTAAAAACTTTTCAGTTTAATATAATCAAAATTATCTATCTTGCACTTCATAATGCTTTCTATGTCTTCTTTAGTAAGAAATTCTTCACTTTTCCTTAAATCTGATAAATAAACTATTCCTTGCACAACCAATTTGTCCATAGTATTAGTCTTCATACATAGATCATGTACCCATTCGGGCTTTATTCTTGTGTAGGGTGTCAGACATTGGTCTACTCCTAGTTTCCACCACATTCTTATCTAGTTTTCCCAGCAATTGTCGCAGACCAGTGAGTTCTTATCCCGGAAGCTGGGGTCCTAGGGTAGATTACTATATTCATTGCCTACTGTGTCTTGAGTACCTAGCCTATTGTACTTGGCTACCCACCTGTTTCTTAGTGCCAAAGAATTTTGAGAATTGCTACTTTTTGACAAAATTTGAGATCTAGGCACTAGGCTGCCTTCCCTCACATATCTTTTCTTTAGTAACCTTGATATTCTGGACATTTTGTTCTTCCAGATGAATTTTGATATTGTTTTCCAGCTCTGGAAAATAATTATCTGATAGTTTGATTGGTATAGCACTAAATAAGTAGATAAATTTAGGTAGAATTGTCTTTTTATTGTATTTATTCTGCCTACCCTCAAGCAACTGATGTTTTTCACTTATTTAGATCTGACTTGATTTGTGCAAAAAGTGTTTTGTAATTGTGTTCGTATAGTCCCTGAGTTTGTTTTGCCAAGTAAACTCTCAAATATTTTATAATGTCTACCCTAGCTATAAATGAGATTTCTCTTTCCATTTCATGTTATTGGGCTTTGTTACTAATACACAGAAATGCAGAATATTTGTGTGGGTTTATTTTGTAATTGGCAATTTTGCCAAAGTTGTTTATTATTTCAAGTAGTTTCTTACTTGAATCTCTGTGATTCTCTAAGTATATCATCATATCATCTACAAAGAGTAATAACTTTGTTTCTTCCTTGTCTGTTCTAATTCCTCCAATTTCTTTATCTTCTCCAACTGCTAAAGCTAACATTTCCAGTATTATATTGGATAATAATGGTGACGATGGACATTTTTATTTCATCCATGATCTTATTGGAAATGTATCTAGCTTATCTGCATTGCGTATAGTGCTTGCTGAAGGTTTTAGGTAGATACTTCTTATTATTTTATAAAAAGATCCATTTGGAGGGAGAGGAGCCAAGATGGTGGAGTAGAAAGATTCACATATGCTAGCTCCGAACCCACATCCCATAAATTACCTGTAAAAAGGAACTCCCAACAAATTATGGATCAGTGAAAGCCACACAGCAATGGAGTGGAGGAGATTTCTGTTCCAGAGAACCCAGAAAAACTGACAACAAAGGTCCATCAGGCACCAGACTGGGAGCAGAGCCCAGTCCTGCCTTGGCCGTGTGGCACCGAGAGGAGCAGATCCAAGCAGGCTTCAGCTATAGAAACTCCAGTGGCCGCAAAGGTCCCTCAAACCACAGGTGCTACAGGTCAGTGAGAGAGCTTTCTGGACTGGCCAAGAGGGGAGCAGGGTGTCACCATAACTCAGGCCCCCTCAGGAGACAGCAGTAGAGGCATCAGAGGACAGGGGCTCCTAAAGCAGACAGGAGCTCAGATCCATTGTTGAAGATCTCTGCATAAACTCCCTGGGGGAACTGAGCCCCTTGTGGCAGCCTTGCCCCAACCTGAGAAACTGAATTTAATCTCACATTGAAGAGCAGCCCTGCCCCTGCTGAAAGCCCTGAGGCTGGGAAGAAGCATTTGAATCTCAGACCCCAAGTACTAGCTGGGCAGATCTGGAGGTGAGGAGGGAATGGAGAGGAATCTCAGAAGTCAAGTAACTGGCTGAGAAAATGCCCAGAAAAGGGAAAAAAAATAAGACCATAGAAGGTTACTTTCTTGGTGAACAGATATTTCCTCCTTTCCTTTCTGATGAGGAAGGACAATGCTTACCATCAGGGAAAGACATGGAAGTCAAGGCCTCTGTATCTCAAACATATGAGATGAATAGTCAATGGGCTCAGGCCATGGAAGAGCTCAAAAAGGATTTTGAAAATTAAATTAGACTGGCAGAGGAAAAACTGGGAAGAGAAATGACAGCCATGAAAGAAAAACATGAAAAACAGGTCAATATCTTGCTAAAGGAGACCCAAAAAAATGCAGAAGAAAATAACACCTTGAAAAATAGGCTACCAAGTGGGTGAGTGAGCCAAGATGGTGGAGTAGAAAGACTCATGTATGCTTGCTCCGAGTCCACAGCACATAAATTTCCTGTAAAAAGAACTCCTCACAAATTCTGGAGCAGAGCAAGCCCCGCACCAATGCAGTGGAGGAGATGTCCGTTCCAGAGAGCCCTGAAAAACCAACCCCAAAGGTCCATCATGCTCCGGACAGCAGAGTCCACCCCTGGCCGTGGAGCCTAGCCCTGGCCACGCCACCCGAGAAGAGCAGATCTGAGCCGGCTTCAGGGACAGAAATTCGGGAGGCTGTGAAGGTCCCTCTGCCCACAGGTGCTCCAGGTCAGTGAGAAAGACTTCTGGGCTGGCCAAGAGGGGAGTGGGGTGTCTCTGTGGCTCAGGCCCCCTCAGCAGGTGGTGGCGGAGGGAACGGCAGAAGCAGTGGTGGCAATGCACTCCCAGAGCAGGCAGGAGCTCAGGGCCATTACTGAAGGTTTTCGCATAAACACCCTGAGGGAATTGAGTCTGGGAGGAGGCCCTGCCCCCACCTGAGCACTAGAACTTAAGCTCACATTGAAGAGCAGCCCCACCTGCTGCTGAAAGCCCCGAGGCCAGGGAGCAGCATTTGAATCTCAGACCCCAAGCACTAGCTGGGCAGATCTAGGAGGGGGTGGAGAGGAATCTCAGAAGTCAAGTAACTGGCTGGGAAAATGCCCAGAAAAGGGAAGAAAAATAAGACCATAGAAAGCTACTTTCTTGGGTAACAGATGTTCCTTCCTCCTTTCATTTCTGATGAGAAAATACAATGCTTGCCATCATGGAAAGACATGGAGGTTGGGGACTCTCCATCCCAGACATAAGAGGTGGATGTCCAGTGGGCTCAGGCCATGGAAGAGTTCAAAATGGATTTTGAAAATCAAGTTAGACAGGTGGAGGAAAAACTGGGAAGAGAAATGACAGAGATGCAAGAAAAGGATGAAAAACGGGTCAACCCCTTGCTAAAGGAGACCCAAAAAAATGCTGAAGAAAATAACACCATTAAAAATAGGCTCACTCAATTGGCAAAAGAGGTTCAAAAAGCCAATGAGGAGAGGAATGCTTTCAAAAGCAGAATTAGCCAAATGGAAAAAGAGGTTCAAAAGTTCACTGAAGAAAATAGTTCTCTCCAAATTAGAATGGAACAGGTGGAGTCTAATGACTTTATGAGAAACCATGAAATCATAAAACAAAACCAAAAGAATGAAAAAATGGAAGAGAATGTGAAATATCTCATTGGAAAAACAACTGACTTGGAAAATAGATCCAAGAGAGACAATTTAAAAATTATGGGACTACCTGAAAGTCATGATCAAAAAAAGAGTCTAGACATCTTTCATGAAATCATCAAGGAAAACTGCCCTGATATTCTAGAATCGGAGGGCAAAATAAGTATTGAAGGAATCCATCAGTCACTTGCTGAAAGAGATCCAAAAAGAGAAAATCCTAGGAACATTGTGGCCAAATTCCAGAATTCCCAGGTCAAGGAGAAAATCTTACAAGCAACTAGAAAGAAACAATTCCAGTATTGTGGAAATACAATCAGGATAACACAAGATCTAGCAGCTTCTACATTAAGGGATTGAAGGGTGTTGAATAAGATATTCCAGAAGTCAAAGGAACTAGGACTCAAACCAAGAATCACCTACCCAACAAAACTGAGTATAATACTTCAGGGGAAAAAATGGTCTTTCAATGAAATAGTACTTTCAAGCATTCTTGATGAAAAGACCAGAGTTGAAAAGAAAATTTGATTTTCAAATACAAGAATGAGAAGAAGCATGAAGATGCAAAGAGCAAAGAGAAGTCATAAGGGACTTACCAAAGTTGAACTGTTTACATTCCTACATGGAAAGACAATATTTGTAACTCTTGAAACTTTTCATCATCTAGGTAGTTGGTGGGATTACACACACACACACACACACACACACACACACACATACACACACACATGCACCCACATGCCTGCACGCACACATACACACATGCACACACACACACACACACACATGCAGACAGAGAGCACAGAGTGAATTGAATAGGATGGGATAATATCATAAAAAATGAAGGTTAGCGGTGAGAGAAAAATGTCTTGGGAGGAGAGAGGGTGAAATGGAACGGGGCAAATTATATCTCATAGAAGAGGCAGGCAGGAGACGTTTTAGTGGAGGGAAAAAGAGGTGAGCTGAGAGAAAAACATAAAGTTTACTCTCATCACATCCGACTAAAGGAAGAAATAAGATGCACACTTATTTTGGTATGAAAACCTATGTTACAATACAGGAAAGTGGGGAGAAGGGGAGAAGCAGGTTGGGGGAATGATGGAAGGGAGGGCAATGGAATAAGGGAGCAATTTGAAGTCAATACTCTTGGGGAGGGACAAGATCAAAAGAGACAATAGAAGCAATGCGAGGCAGAAGAGGATGGAGGGAAATATAGTTAGTCTTACACAACCTGACTATTATCGAAGTCATTTGCAAAACTACACAGATATGGCCTTTATTGTATTGTTCTTGCTACTAGGAAATAAGAAATACAGGTAATCGGGAATAGAAAGTTATCTGGCACAGGACAAAAGAGAAGATGTGGACAAGGGAAGGGAGGGATGATAGAAGAGAGGGTTGGTTGGTGATAGGGGAAATTAGAATGCTAGGTGTATTGAGGTGGGGGGAGGGGACAAGTGGGAGGAAATTTGAAACCCAAAAAAATGAAATTGAAAAGTTAAATAAATAAATTTATTCAAAAAAAATAAAAGCTCCATTTATTCCTATGCTCTCAAGTGTTTTTTTTTAATACATTCTATTTATTTTTAGTGCGCTACAATCACTACCATAAAACTTATATTTTTTTCTCCCCACCTACCCCGCCACCTCACTCCCTCCCCAAGACAGAATACAGTTCTTTGTAGAATCTACACAAACCAAAACATAATACACACACACACACACACACAAAATGATCTGCTACATTCTGTGATTGAATTCCATACTTCTTTCTCTGAATGTGGAAGGCATTTTGCCTTGGAAGATAATTGTTTGTTTGTTTGTTTTTTTTTTTTTTATTATTATTGCCTTTACATTGCTATGAAGATTGAAGTCTACCAGAAAAAAACTCTTACATACAGGGCTTGTAACTGTGCACAAAATTCTCCTGGTTCTGCTTCTTTCACTCAAAATCAGATCATGTAAGTCTTTCCAGGCCTCTCTGAAGTCTTCTGGTTCATAATTTCTAATGGCACAATGGTATTCCATTACATTCATATACCATAATTTATTCAGCCATTCCCCTTGATTTCCAGTTTTTTGAAACTAAAAAGAGTGCTGCTATAAATATTTTTGAACATGTGTGACCATATCCCATTTTTATGGTCTCTTGAGGACACAGTCCTAGAAGTGATATTGCTGGGTCAAAGGGTATCCACATTTTTGTAGCCCTTTGGGCATAGTTTCAAACCCTTTTCCAGAATGGTTGGATGAGCTCACAGCTCCACCAGCAATGAATTAGCATCCCAACTCTCCCACATCCTCTCCAACTTTTATCATTTTCCTGTTCTGTCATGTTTGCCAATCTGATAGGTGTGATGCAATACCTCAGAGTTGTTTTGATTTGCATCTCTCTAATCAAAAGTGATTTAGAGCATTTTTTCATATGATTATAGATATCTTTAATTTCTTCCTCTGAAAATTGCCTGTTCATAACCTTTGACCATTTTTCAATTGGGGAGTGACGTGTATTGTTGCACATTTCACTCTGTTCTCTATATATTCTAGAAATAAAGCCTTTATCCCTGAGATTAGCTATAATTTTTTCCCCAATGTATTGCATCCCTCCAAATTTTGCTTGCATTGGGTTTGGTTGTGCAAAGAAAAATTTCAGCTTAAAGTGATCAAAATTATCCATCTTGCATTTCATAATGCTTTCTCTCTCTTCTTTTGTGAAAAATTCTTCCCTTCTCCATAAATCTGATAAATGCACTATACCTTGCTCCTCCAGTTTGTCCATGATGTGAATCTCTATACATAGAGCATGTGCCCATTTGGAATTTATTTTTGTGTAGGGTGTCAAGCATGGGTCTATGCCTAGTTTCTGCCACACTGTTATCCAGTTTTCCCAGAATTTTTTTGTCGAACAGTGAGTTCTTATCCCAGAAGCTGAGTTCCTTGGGTTTATCAAACCCAGGATTGCTATACTCATTTTCTACTAGGTCTTGAGTACCTAGCATTTTCTACTTGTCTACCCTTCTGTTTCTTAGTCAGTACTGAGGGGTTTTGGTAATTGCTGCTTTATACAACTTGAGATCTGGAAGTACTAGAGCACCTACTCAAGCATTTCTTTTCATTTGTCCCTTTGATATTCTGGACCTTTTGTTCTTCCAGATGAATTTTGATATTATTTTATCCAGCTCTAGAAAATAATTATCTGATAGTTTAATTGGTATGGCATGAAATACATAAATTAATTTAGGGAGAACTGTCATTTTTATTATGTTGGCTTAGCCTACCCATGAACAACTGATGTTTTTCCACTTACTTGATCTGACTTTATTTGTGCAAAAAGTGTCTTGTAATTGTGTTCATCTAGTCCCTGTGGTTTGTTTTGGCAGATAAACTCCCAAATATTTTATAATGTTTACCATAGCTTTAAATGGGATTTCTCTTTCTGTCTCTTGCGATTGGACTTTGTTATTAAAATATAGGAATGCAGAAGATTTGTGCGAGTTTATTTTGCAACCTGCAACTTTGCCAAAGTAGTTTAGTATCTCAAGTAGTTTTTTACTTGAATCTCTTGGGTTCTCTAAGTATACCACCATATCATCTGCAAGAAGTAATAACTTAGTTTCTTCTTTGCCTATTCTTATTCCTTCAGTTTCTTTATCTTCTCTAATTGCTACAGCTAGCCTTCTAGTACCATATTGAATAAGAGTGGTATCAATGGACATCCTTGTTTCACCCCTGATCTTATTGGAATTGTAGCTAGCTTATCTCCATTTCATTTGGTGATGGGTTTTAGGTAGATACTACTTATTATTTTATGGAAAGTTCCCTTTATTCCTATGTTCTCCAGTGTTTTTAATAGGAATGGGTGTTGTATTTTATCAAAAGCTTTTTTTGCATCTATTGAGAAAATCATGTGGTTTCTGTTTTGTTTGTGTTTGACATGGTCAATAATGTTTATAGTTTTCCTAATACTGAACCAGCCCTGCATTCATGGTGTGAATCCTATATGATCATAATGTATTATTCTCATGATAAGTTGCTGTAGTCTCTTTGTTAAAATGTTATTTAAAATTTTTGCATGTATATTCATTAGAGACATTGGTTATAATTTTCTTTTTCTGTTTTGGCTCTTCCTGGTTTAAGTATCAGAACCACATTTATATCATAAAAAGAATTTGGGAGGACTCCTTCTCCCCCAAGTTTTCCAAAGAGTCTATATAGTATTGGAATTAACTGTTCTTTAAATGTTTGATAAAATTCACTTGTAAAACCATCAGGCCCTGGGAAATTTTTTCCTAGGGAGTTCATTGATGGCATGTTGAATTTCGTTTTCTAAGATGGGGTTGTTTAAGTGTGGTACTACCACTTCTATTAATCTGGGGAATTTACACACACACACACACACACACACACACACACACACACACTCATCACTCTGATTTAGATTTTCGAATTTATGGGCGTGAAGTTAGACAAAGTAATTTCTAGTTATTGTTTTAATTTCTTCCTCATTGGAAATGACTTCACACCTGTCATTTTTGATAGTGGTAATCTGGTTTTCTTCTTTCTTTTTTTAATCAAAGTGACCAAAGGTCTATAATTTTTATCAGTTTTTTTTCATAAAACCATCTAATGGTTTTATATAGTAGTTCAATACTTTTCTGAATTTCAATTTTATTAATCTCTCCTTTGGTTTTCAGTATTTGTAATTTGGTATTTCCTTGGGGGTTTTAAATTTGTTCTTTTTTTCTAACTTTTTCAACTACATGCCCAAGTCATTGATCTCCTCTTTCTCTTTTTTATTCATGTAAGCATTCAAAGATATAAAACTTCCCTTAAAAACTGATTTTGCAGTATCCCATAAGATTCAATAGGTTGTGTCATTATCGTCATTCCCTTGAATGAAGTTGTTGATTGTTTCTATGATTTGTTGTTTAACCCACCCCTTCTTTAGGATTAGATTACTTAGTTTCCAACTAATTTTTGGTTTATCTTTCCACTGTCTTTGATTATAAATAATTTTTATTTCATTATGTTCTGAGAAGAATGCATTGGCTGTCTCTGCCTTTATGCACTGGATTGTAAGGTTTCTATGCCCTAGAACATGGTCAATTTTTGTATATGTGCCATGTACAGTTGAGAAAAAGGTATAATCTTTTCTATCTCCATTCAGTTTTCTCCAGAGATCCATCAAATCTATCTTATTCAGAGTTTTATTCACCTCCTTAACTTCTTTCTTGTTTATTTTAAGATTAGATTTATCAACTTCAGGGAGGGGGAGGTAGAGGTCCCCTAGTAGCATAGTTTTGCTGTCTATTTCTTCCTGCAACTCCCTTAACCTCTCCTCTAATTATATGGATGCTCTATCACTTGTATCATGCATGATTAGTTACGATATTACTTCATTGCCTATGAGGTCTTTCAGCAGAATATAGGTTTCTTCCTTCTCTTTTTTGATTAGATTTATTTTTGCTTTTGCTTTGTCTGAGATTAGGACTGCTACCATTTCTTTGCTTATATCAGATGAAGCACAATATATTCTGCTCCAATTTTTTACCTTTGCCATGTGTGTATCCCCCCGTTACAAATGTGTTTCTTTTAAACAATGTATTGTGGGATTATAGCATTTAATCCATTCTGCTATCCATCTGCCTTTCATGACAGAATTCATTCTATTCACATTCACAGTTATGATTATAATCTGGGTTTTTCCCTCCTTCCTCTTTCGCACTGTTTGTGCTTTTAGTTATCCTGTCTCCCTTCCATTCCTCAATAGAGTTTTCACTTTTGACCACAACCTTCCAGTCTTCCCTTCCTTCTTTCAGTCCTCCTTCCTTTTATTCTCTTTACTCTTACCATTATTTCCATCCATTTTAGCTTCCACTCTCCTTTCTTCCCCCTTCCCCTCCTACTTCCTATAGATTAGTTAGATTTATACATTTAATTAAGCTTATTGTTCCCTTCTTGAACAAACTCAGATGAGAATACCTGTCAAACAATGCTCATCTCCCTCCCCTGTTTCCCTCTACTACAATATAATTTTGTATTACTTCCTGTGATCAAATTTACCATTTTATACTTCCTTGTTTTCACATATCTTATTATGTTAAACATCCTTTGCATGTTTAAATCACATTTTTGTCATCACACCATTTACTTTATACTCGTTCCCTCTATCTAGGTATATCCCTTTTATATTTCATAATAGTTGTACAATTCTCAAGATTAACAAGTATCATCTTCCCTTTTAGGGAGATAAACAGTTTGCCCAAATTGAATAACAAGCTTTTCTTTTCCCCTGTTTACCTTTTTATGCCCATCTTGAGACCTGTGTTTGAAGATTGAATTTTCTATTGAGTACCGACCTTTTTGTCAGGAAAGTCTGGAAATCCTTTATTTTCTGGAATGTCCATCTTCTTGCCTGAAATATTATGCTGAACTTTGCTGGGTAATTGATCCTTGGTTATAGTCCCAGGTCCTTTGCCTTATGGATTATCATATTCCAATTCCTTTGATCTTTTAATATATAAGTTGCAAGGTCCTGTGTGATCCTGACTTTAGCTTCTTGATATTTGAATGATTTCTTTCTGTCTGTCTGTATTATTTTCTCTTTCACTTGATAGTTCTGGAATTTGGCAATAATGTTTCTTGGTGTTTTTAGTTTGGGATCCCTTTCTGGAGGTGAATGGTGGATTCTTTCCTTGACTATTTAGCCCTCTGGATCCTGCACTTCTGGGCAGTTTTCATTGATGATTTCTTGGAAGATATTGCCCAGACTCTTTTGTTTTCATCATGGCTCTCTGGTAAACCAATAATTCTTAATTTTTTTCTCCTGGATGTATTTTCCATGTCACTTGTTTTTCCAATTAGATATTTTACATTTTCTTCTATCTTTTCATTCTTTAGATTTTGTTTGACTTATTCTTGGTGTTTCATGGAGTGATCAGTGTCTACTTGCCCAATTTTAATTTTTATCAAATTGTTTTCTTCAGTTAACTTTTGCATCTCCTTTTCCATCTTTCCAATTCTTCCTTTTTAGGAATTATTTTCTCCATTTAATTTTTGTACTTCCTTTTCCATTCATTCAATTTTCCTTTTTAAAGAGCTGTTCACTTTATATAATTCTTTTTTTCATACTTTTAAATAATTGACCATTTATTGCTCTATTTCTTTCTTCTGCTGTTCCAGGACAGCTATTTGTGCACGCCAGCAGTTCATAGTCCCTTGTGAAGTTTCAGATGGGAGTACAGTCTCACTACTGACCTCTTTAGTATTCATGTTTTGATCCTTGTCCCCATTAGAAAGATTCTATGGTCTTTCCCTTCCTTCTTTGCTCCTTGGTCATGATGGTGAGGCTTTATGTCTTGTGGCCTCTAGTTCTTTCAGCTAGAAGCTGAAGAACTGGATGCTAAGCTGGATGGTAGGAGAAGCTAAAGGCAGGTGAATTCTCTTTGTGTTTCGCTGGATTAGCTCTGGAGCTGGCTTGTTAAGTGTAGGGTAGGGGTAGCCTGGTCACAAGAATCTCCTCAGCTGAGCCAGAGCAAAGGCAAGCTCAGTGCTTGGTTATTGTGACTCCTCTATTGCCATCCTGTTTCCCCTGGAATGCTGAGGCAGTTCTATGTCCTAGTATGAGGCTTCCTGTCCCTGGAGCTCTGGCTGTCTTGGACAGCTGCATTCCTTTGTGACAGTAAAAGGAATGTTCTTTAGCACTTTTCGTAGCCTCAGGTGGTACTAGAGTGTTTGCTCTTTCTGCTTATCCTACTGATCCAGGAATCTTCTGTGGAAATATTTTATAGTTCTTTAAAGGTCAGTAAGGGGAGGGGGAGAGAACAATTATCGATCATCTCCCATTTTCCTCTTGGAAATTCAAGAAGGTGACTTATAGATATTTGATCTGCAGGCTGATAGTCTCAGGAGCAGCTGAGGCTGATGCCTGTGGCTCAGCAGCTATCACTAGCTAAGCTCAACTGGTCTCCCACCCTGGGCTAAGGATCAGGTTTTTAAGAACTTAGAATACATAGCACTCCCTGAATGTTTCTCTGAAATAAAATTATTGTTTAATGTTAAAATTATTTAACATTTAGACTGTGATAATTTTTATGTGAAACTATTGAATATATTTTGTAGATTCTCTTTTTCAACTATTTTAATAATTGCTTACATTTCTGTGAGACTGTAATAGTTGATAGAGTAGGTAGACTTAAAATCAGGAAGACCTCAGTTAAAATTTCTTTTATGAATATTTTATATGTACACATGCACACATATATGTGCAATAAATGTGCATAAGTGAACATATTTGTGTTTGAGCCTACATGTGTATGCACACATATATGTGTGTGTGTGTATATATACATACATACATACATATATATATATTTAGTTTGCACACATTATATGTTTACTTGACTATTTTGAGTTTTAGGAAAATCTCTGATTCATTCAATTAGTTATACATATAGGATAAGATCTGCAATGCCTTTCCACCAAGTGAATTACAGATCTTTGTTATTTTACATACCTTTACTCCTGTGAGGTTCTTCATAATCATCTAATATATATATATATATATATATATATATATATATATATAATATTTTTTCTCATGTTATTGATCACAAATCTTAAGTACTGAGTAGTTAAATGACTTTGTCATATAACTAGTAAGTGCTAGATATGAAACTTGAACATAGTTCTTGTGACTCCAGGACACTGATTTCTCCATTCTCTCTCTAAGTCTAATAGAATCTTGAATTAGTAGAAGTCTGAAAGACCATCTGGTTTAATCAATATCAGAGCAGAAATCGAAGTGCAAAATCATTAGCAAGTTGCCAACTGGTGCCAGTTTGGAGACCTCCAGAGATAGAGAACTCACTGCATCTTAAGGCATCTTACTTGACTTTGGGACAGCTTTAAATGTTAAATAATCTTTGCTTGAACAGGAACCAACCTACATGTTAATTCCAAAAATTCATTTATTTTGTCTTATGGAGCCTAATAGAAAAGATCCAATCTTTTTTTTTTATTTTTTTTAACATGATAGCCCTCTTGTGTATTAGTGTCAGACTCAAATAGAAATGAATCCTTATGGGGGGGGGGGGGGGTTGGTATATTAAATTAGAAAATTACAAATAAACATTATCCATGTTGCATTGTATGATATTTATTTTTGTTCATCATTTCTCAATTATGTTTTATTCCAATGTAGCCAGTACTTAGCTATTTTTGGTTCTTGTTTCTAGATAATTGAGGTCAGATGTCTTTTCTATCCTAAAATACCTTTATGTCCTTCAACCTACTCTCACACAACATGGACTCAGGGTGCTGTATTATCTGTATCACTCTAATCTGGACTAATCCAGATTTTTAATCTCTTTACTAAAATGTAGCCTCCAGAATTGAATGCCATTTTCCCAATGTGATCTGATGAGAATGGAGACCATGTTTTCATCCCAAGGATGGACTTTTCCAACAGAGCACTTTCTTAGTACCCATGCACCTTTACCATAGAGTAAACAGAAATTTCTGGAGCTAGCTCAATACCTAGAATATAATCACAGAATAACAGATTTTGAGGATTGGCAAGTCAATGACTGATTATTCAAATTTGTCAAAAGTCCAGTGGAATCTACATGATAATATATGCCAAAAAGAAATAATTGCACACACTTCTTTATTAAGTGAGAACTTAATACAATTTACTGATATTCTATTTGAGTTTTTCATCTTACACCAACGTAAAAATGAAATCTTTACCTTGGGTTTCATGGCATTTTTCACTCTTAATGTTTACCTTTTTTCTCCTACAGTAATTTTAGAGAAAAAAACTAATTGACAAATGCAATAGAGGAGTAAGGAACATCCACATAACAAAAGAAATAAGAAACATATTTAGCTGCAATGAATTGAAAAATCTCTGAATTCCAGAATTCTTTTAAAAAATGCCCTTAGACATACAAGATTTTTTTTAAAAATCCTAACTGATTGATGGTAACCAAAAAAAAAAAGATGGCTCAAAATATAGAAGTTATACAGAATATAACAATAATTTCTGTCTTCCTATTGAATCTCTGAGGCTTGTCTGCAGACCTGGAAGTCTATAAAACTGTATAAATTGGTTCCCATGTCAATCCTGAGACAAAACAAGTTATGAACTCAGTCTACTCCTTTCATCATCTGTAAAAACAAATCCTTTCATCTAGATTTATAGGCAAGAGCAAACAGTGTGATCCTATCCTTCCTAGAAGGCCTAAAGTGTGTATTGGGAAGGGAAGAACAGAGTGTAATACTTTCAATGAAGGAGTATTATATCATCATATATAAAAGCACGAAAAGCAGAACACTGGACACATCTATTGTTTGCTGTCATGCAGATCCTTTAGACAGTAGTTCTTGACATCTGTACAGGCTATTGATACACAAACTACACAGATATATAGAGAGAACATCCTCCTTGCAAAAAATGGAGCTAGTTTACATATTAGTCTAACAGACAGGCATGTTTCTTTACCTGTACTGAATGTGCCAAATCTTTGCAGGAATCTCATTATGATATGCAAATAGTGCATGTGAATATACAATTGGTCCATCTTTCACTTCCCATGCTGAGGCCACAAGCTTACTACATGGTAATCTGAATAATGGTACATGACCATAAGAAAATGATAATCTCTCCGAGAAAGAGCAGGATAAATCTTCCTATACTGATTTAGTTAAATCACATTGACTTAGCAATTTGATTTAGTTAAGTCATATATGAAGTCCATACATTCAAAGCATGGATATCTGGCATATCATACTCCAGAAGAGGACAGAATCAGTTAGCTCACTCATGGATAGAAATCAGCTTAGCACATTCTAACCCAAAAGGACTAAATAGCTCCATATTCTTTTGGATCAGGAGAACTAAACATGCATTAGCATAAGTCTTTTAGATCTGGAGCTTATTACAGTACCAAGGCCTTATCACTTAACAATGACTCCGATTTTATCTTCATTAGCTCTTCAGGTTGAGAAGCCTATTTCTTTTCATGTCTCTTGTTCATTATCATTTACTAACAAATGTAGCCACAGCTTGGGATGTTAACGGAAGAAATGACTAATGAAAGCTAAATAATCATAAAAGGAAAATTCCCATGAACTGGGTAAACAGAAGAATTACAAATGTGATGAATAGGAATAAGATGCTGCAGAAATTGATATTACCAAGCATATCATTTCAGACACATTTCAATACTCATAACAATTACCAAGAATCAGCAACATTGCACAGCTAATCAACTGCATCTGTTCATCTTCACAGCTGTTAAATAGTTGGAAAAAATGTCGAAAAGACTTCCATTCTCCTTCCAACTCTGTTCCAGTCCCTGTGATTGTAATGAATACTTATTCTGAGATGAGGAATATGCTACAGTGTGATGGAGGAAATTTCAGGCAAGGCTTATTAGAATGCCTCTGAAGTAAAACCTTAAAGGAGAAGAGCTTGAGCTTGAGGGACAATAATTTGATATAGAACATTCCATAATTTTGAGCTTATAACATTTCATGTGTACCTTTTTAGTCATGGGAATTCAATTAGAAGCCTGACTTTACAAGTTATTGGATTGTTACCAAAACTACTTAACTTCTCTGAATGTAAGTCTCCTTATCTATAAAATGGGCAGGTGGAAACAATCATATTTATACTACAAATCAAACAGGCCTATTGTGAATAAATTACTTTGTATATTTAATATTCTAGCACATCAGCTATTATTGTTATTATTATTGTATAGTATAATTTCTAGACATTCTGATATCTGCATTATATTCAGAGCAAGTTCAAAGTCAGGAGAATGTTCTCTAGCATAAGGGATCTTTCCTCTTTGGAGGACAGAAGGGAAAAGATGAAAAGGAAAAGAAGATATGGATAGTTTTTACTATGCACCATTAAGAGGAGTGTGCTAAAGAAATTATCAAATATTCATATGATTACAAATTCAAAACTTCACCTATACATGCCATTATTTCTTTTCTTGAATTGGAAACCTAAATTTATTTTATGTGAAGAAATAGTAGATATACCCATTCTCCTTTTGAAATTTTTGTTTTTAGGGGCAGAACCAAGATGGCAGAGTAGAAAGATGCACATACTCTATGTCTTCCCCACAGTCTATAAAATATCTGTAAGAAAAAAAAAAATAGCTCTCAACAAATTCTAGAGCAGCAGAAGCCATAGAATAACAAAGTGAAAGAGGTTTCCAGCCCAATGTAGCCCAATAGACCAACAGAAAAGGTCTATCACAGGGGGTACAGAATAGAGCACCAGAGGAGGAGCAGGACCAGGAACAGGTCTTGAGGGTGGAATACCCAGCAGCAGCAGGGGTTCACAGATCCCTCAATCCACAGGTGCCAAATGCAGCTTCAAAGGTTATTGAGAAGGCTTTTCCAACTCATAGAGAAGGGAGCAGGGTCCTCCCTGAGTCTTGGCTCCAGGTGGTGGTACCTGCAGCGGTATCAGCAGCAGCAGTGAGAGCAGCAGCAGAAGTGTCTATTTGTGGTGCTCAAAGCAAAAAGCCCCTCGACAATTGAGCAGCTTATCTGATGCTTAGCCTTGAGTTTGCTCCTGGGGTGTGTGACATGCTGGAGGTAGTGGTGGAGAGGTCATACTATCACTTGCAGGTTCTAGGCAGAAAAGTTTTAGCAGATCCCAGAACAGTGCAAGTCACCAGAGTATACCCTCCTTCTGACAAAAGACTCAAAAATCAAATAACTGCTTGGGAAAATGTCCAAAAAAGAAAAAAAAATAATACTATGGATGTTTGTTTTCTGGGTGAACAGGAATTTTCTTCCATTCTTTCAGAAGAGGAAGAACAATGCATACCTTCAGAAGAAGGCAAGGTTTCCATAACATTCAAAGTAAATATGCGATGGTCTCAGTCCATGGAAGAGTTCAAAAAGGATTTTGAAAACCAAGTAAAAGAGGTGGAAGAAAAGTTAGGAAGATAATTGCAAACGATGCAAGAAAATCATGAAAAGCACAACAACAGTTTGCTAAAGGAGATCCAAAAATTTGCTTAAGAAAATACCTCCTTTAAAAATAGGCTAACTTAATTGACAAAAGAGGCCAAAAAGCCAATGAGGAGAAGAATGCTTTAGAAAGCAGAATTATCCAAATGGAAAAGGAGGTTCAAAAGCTCACTGAAGAAAGTACTTCCTTATGACTTTATGCGAAATCAGGAAATTATAAAACAAAACCAAAAGAATGAAGAAAAGATGATAATGTGAAATATCTCATTGGAAAAATAATTGACCTAAAAAATAGATCCAAGAGACCATTAAAAATTATGAGACTACCTGAAAACTAAGGTCAAAAGAGGATCCTAGGCATTATCTTTCATGAAATTATCAAGGAAAACTGTCCTGATATTGCAAAACCAGGGGGCAACATAAATATTGAAGGAATCCACCAATCACCTCCTAAACGAGATACAATAAGAGAAACTCCTAGGGATATTGTAGTCAAATTCCAGAGTTCCCAGATCAAGGAGAAAATATTGCAAGCAGCTAGAAAGAAACAATTACAGTGTTATAGAAATACAATCAAGATAATACAAGATCTACATTTAGGGGTCAAAAGGCATGGAATATGATAGTCCAGAAATCAAAGGAACTATAATTAAAACCAAGAATCACTTACGTATCAAAACTGAGTATAATACTTCTGGGAATAAATGGACATTCAATGAAATAGAGGACGTTCAAGCATTCTTGATGAAAAACTCAGAGGCGAAAAGAAAATTTGACTTTCAAAAAAAAAGTATCAAGAGAAGAATGAAAAGGTAAACAGGAAAGAGAAATCAAAAGGGACTTACTAAAGTTGAACTGTTTACATTCCTACATGGAAAGATAATATTTGTAACTCTTGAAACTTTTCTCAGCATGTGGGTAGTTGGAAGGATTATACACCCCCATATATATATATATATATATATATATATATATATATATATATATATATATATATATATATATATATATGCATATACACAGACAGTGAGCACAGGGTGAGGTGAATAGGAAGGGGTCATATCTAAAAAATATAAAATTAAGGCGTAAGAGAGGAATATATTGGGAGGAAAAAGGGAGAAATGGAATGAGGAAAAGTATCTCTCATAAAAGAGGTGAGAAAAAGCTTTTTCAATGGAGGGGAAAAGGGAGAAGGTGAGAGGGAAAAGTGAAGCTTGTTCTCATCATGTTTGGCTCAAGGAAATAATAACATGCACACTCAATTTGGTATGAAAACTTATCTTACACTACAAGAAAGTAGAGGAGAAGGTAATAAGCAGGGTGGGGGAGATAGTGGAAGGGGGGGCAAATGGGAGGAGGGAGAAATCAGAAGTAAACACTCTTGGGGAAGGACAAGGTCAAAAGAGAAAATGCAAGGAATGGGGGGGCAGTATAGGATGGAGGGAAATATAGTTAGTATTATACAACATGACTATTATGGAAGTCATTAGAAAACTATACATATATAGCCTATATTGAATTGCTTGCCTTCTCAGTGGGGATGGGTGGGGAGGGAGGAAGAGAAGTTGAAACTCAAAGTTTTAGGAACAAATGTTGAGAATTGTTTTTGCATACAACTGGATAATAAGAAATACAGTAATGGGGTATAGAAATTTATCTTGCCCTACAAGACAAGAGAGAAGATGGGGAAAAGGGAAGGGAGTTGTGTTAGAGACAAGGGCATATATTTGGAAGGCATAATCAGAGTGATTGGCATTTTGGGGCTGGGGGATAGAAGAGATGAGAAGAAAATTTGGAACTCAAAATTTTGTGGAAATGAATGATGAAAAATAAAAAATGAATGGATATTTTTTAAAATACAGTAAAAAAATAATTTTTGTAGTTGTTCAAACTCTTTGTCACTCCATTTCAGGTTTTCTTGGCAAAGATATTGGAGTGGATTGCCATTTTTTCCTCCAGCTAATTTTACAGATAAGGAAATTGAGGCAAACAGGGATAAGCAACTTGCCCAAAATCGTCATCAGTACAGGTTTTAGTTCAGAGTTCCTTCTTCCCTGTCCAGAACTCAACCCACTCTGTCACCTAGCTTGCTGCTTTTAAATTTACTAACATGAAATAAAGACATTCTGTCTTTTCCTATGGTTAGAGACAGTTTGTGAAAATATGTATTTTCTCATCACCTAAATTTAAGTTGAGTGACATGGAAGAAAAACACTAATGTGATAAAACTTTCAATTTCTATTTTACTCTTAAGCCTTTTGATTAAAAATAATTGAGAATGGAGGGGGTGGAGCCAAGATGGCGGAGTAGAAAGACTCACGTATCCTAGCTCTGAACCCACAGCCCATATATTTCCTACAAGAAGAACTCCCCACAAATTCTGGAGCACTTCAAGGCGTGCAGAAACACAGTGGAAAAGATTTCCATTCCAGAGAGCCCTGGAGAGCCATCCCCAGGGGTCCGTCGCACTCCAGACAGCAGAGTCCACCCCGAGCTGCCCTAGTCGGGGGGGCCCCAAGGAGCAGATCCGAGCAGGCTTCAGGGATGGAATCTCCGGTGGCCAGGAAGGTCACTCCACCCACAGACGCTATAGGTCAGTGAGAGAGAAGTCTGGGCTGGCTGAGAAAGGAGCAGGGTGTCTCCGTGACTCGGGCCCCCTCAGGAGGCAGTGGCGGAGGGAGTGGCAGAGGCAGCGGCAGCGGCAAGGCAGCTTCAGTGGCCCAGGACCCCCTGAGCAGCAGGCAGAAATTCAAGGCCATTACTGAAGGTCTCTGCAGAAAGCCACTGAGGGAACTAAGCCTAGGAGGCGGCCCTGCCCCCACCCAAGCACCAGAACTTAAGCTCACATTGAATAGCAGCCCAATACTGGAATTGTTTCTTTCTAGCTGCTTGCAAGATTTTCTCCTTGACCTGGGAGTTCTGGAATTTGGCCACAACATTCCTAGGAGTTTCTCTTTTGGGATCTCTTTCAGGCGGTGATCTATGGATCCTTTCAATACTTATTTTGCCCTCTGGTTGTAGAATATCTGGGCAGCTTTCCTTGATAATTTCCTGAAAGATGATGTCTAGGATCTTTTTTTTGATCATGGCTTTCAGGTAGTCCCATATTTTTTAAATTGTCTCTCCTGGATCTATTTTCCAGGTCAGTTGTTTTTTCCCATGAGATATTTTGCATTCTCTTCCATTTTTTCATTCTTTTGGTTTTGTTTTGTGATTTCTTGGTTTCTCATAAACTCATTAGACTCCATCTGTTGCATTCTAATTTTGAAAGAACTATTCTCTTCAGTGTGCTTTTGAACCTCTTTTTCCATTTGGCTAATTCTGCTTTTGAAAGCATTCTTCTCCTCATTGGCTTTTTGAACCTCTTTTGCCAATTGAGTGAGCCTATTTTTCAAGGTGTTATTTTCTTCAGCATTTTTTTTGGTCTTCTTTACCAAGGTATTGACCCATTTTTCATACTTTTCTTGCATTGCTCTCATTTCTCTTCCCAGTCTTTCCTCCACCTGTCTAAGTTGCTTTGCAAAATCCTTTTTGAGCTCTTCCAATCCTGAGCCCACCCGACATCCACCTGGGATGTCTGGGGTACCGAGGCCCCACCCTCCACATCTTTCCCTGATGATAAGAATATTTCCTTGTCATCAGAATTGAAAGGTGGGAACATTTGCACCAGCTCAAAGAAGCTCTCTATAGTCTTATTTTTCTTCCCTTTTCTGGACATTTTCCCAGCCAGTTACTTGACTTCTGAGATTCCTCTCCACCCCCACCTAGATCCGCCCAGCTAGTGCTTGGGCTCTGAGATTCAAATGGGCTTTCTGGGGCAGGCACGGCTGCTATTCAATATGAGCTTAAGTTCTGGTGCTCGGGTGGGGGCAGGGCCACCTCCCAGGCTCAGCTCCTTCAGATGGTTTATGCAGGGACCTTCAGTAATGAAGATCCTGCGTGCTCAGGGAGTCCCGGGGGCCGCCGCTGCTGCTGCTGCCCCTGTCTCTGCCTCCCACGCTTCCTCCCGAGGGGGCCCAAGTCACGGAGACACTCCGCTCCCCTCTTGGCCAGCCCAGACATCTCTCTCACTGACCTGTAGCATCTGTGGGTGGAGGGACCTTCCAGGCTGCCGGAGGTTCCATCCCTGAAGCCTGCTCAGATCTGCTCCTCTGGGGCCACGGCCAGGGCAGCACAGGGGTGGACCCCACTTTCCGGGTCGCAACGGACCCTGGGGACCGCTCTCCAGGGCTCTCTGGAATGGAAATCTCTTCCACTGTGTTTCTGCACACCCTGCAGTGACCCAGAAACTTGTGTCTTCTTACATTAAATCCATGGACTGTGGGTTCAGAGCTAGCATATATGAGTCTTTCTACTCCACCATCTTGAGTCCACCCCCTCGATTCTCATTTTTTAATAGTTGTTACCTTGCACCCCTAGTGTTTTTTTTTTGCATTTGATCAATTGTACTTTTTTAAGGAATTGCTTTCTTCATTCATTTTTTGTCCTTTTTTCCCCAAACTGTTGACTTTCTATTCTATAACTATAAAGGAATTTGAATTCTGTAAAAATGTGCACTGAGTATTATGAATACAGTATGAATTCTACTAGGGTCAAAATGTGTGCATGTGTGTGTGTGTGTGTGTGTGTGTGTGTGTGTGTGTGTGTGTACCTATATGTATTTAGTTCTATGATGACTGATATTGTTATTTACCTTATACATATGATAGCCACTGTGTGCATAACACATGCAATGTAAATGGAAAGAACAACAACTTTAAAACTGATTGTCACAAATTATAAAGAATAATTGTATACCCAAAGAAAAGATATGAGGAGATAACTTCTTTTATTCCTTTCCAAGAGTTATGTCCAAAAGATGTATTATCCTGCATATTGTATCATGCTACTGTTTTTTTTTTACTTGCTAATCAATTTAAATGATTTTTCCCATCTTTCTCTTTGTATATTTAATTAAAATTATTTGTCATAAGACATGGAACACTGGAAGTTAAAGAGGAAAATATCCTAAAGGAAATCTAAGTGATGTGAAGGCAAATTATTTTAATAAAGATCCAGTATAAAAAGAAAGTGACTTAATTTTAAAGGTAAGAAAACTGAGGTTCAGAAGGGAAAAAATTTGCCTACAATCCCATAGAGCAAACCCTTATCAGAGAAATTTGATACAAAGATTTCCCCCATTCGATCATTTTCTAATTATTATAGATGCATTTAATTTTCTTTGCAGAATTTTTAAAATTTTATTTAATCAGAACTACTTATTTTATAATTTATAATGATTTCTTTCTCTTGTTGGATTAAAGTATGTTTCCTGCCTGTAGCTGCGAGAGGTTTATGATGTATTTTGATCATTGATGTTGAATTTAAATATCTATTTAGAATGTATTATGGAATATCATTTAATATATCGATTTCAGCCTAATTTCTGCCAAATTGCTTTCCAATTTTTCTCTACAATTTTCATCAGATAAGGTATTCTATTTCTAAGGATTTTCATTTCATCAAAATACTGTTATTGAGTTCCATTGCTTATGATTCTCCCTTGTCTAGTCTTTTCTACTGATCTGTATCTCTGTTTTTTAGCCAATGCCAGATAGTTTTGATGTTTACTGTTTATTTTATATTTTGAGTTTTGAAAATACTATTCTCCTTTCATCCCTATTTATTTTCACCTTTTCTTCATTTTTTAAATGAATTTTGTTAAGTTCTTTAAAGTATCTCCTTGGAAAGGTGAATGACAGCATTAAATGTGCAAAGAAGTTTTGACTATATTATCATTTGTATTATATTGGCATAACCTAGCCATGAGTACTGAACATTTCCCAATTGTTTAAGTTGCACTTTATTTCTTTAAAAATAATTCTATTATTGAATTTGTACTAGTATTTTATCCATTTTGTAGTTATTTAGAATAAAATTTCCCTTCCTGTTTGCTTCTGGGATTTTATTATCATATATAAATACCATTAATTTTTGAGGAAATATTTTATACTTACAAATTTGCTGAAATTAATAATTGTCTCAATTACTATCTATGTTCAATATCAATCTTCAGGATTTTCTAAGTATAATATCGTATCATCAGAAAATATGTGAAATTTTATCTTCTCTTTACTTATTTTATTCCTTTCCCCCCTTTCATTGTTGATGCTAGCATTTTCAGAATCATTTCAAATAAAAGTAAGCATATTAGGAATCTTCACCTAGTTCCTTTATTGTTGGGAAATATTTGAATGTATCCCAAATGCATATTGAGATTACTTTTGGTTTTAGACAGATGTCTTCATGATATCTAAAAGATTTCTCTTCACCTGTAGTTTGTAGGGTTTTTAACATAAAAATGTTACTTTGTCACAGAGTTTTTTCTGCATCCGTTAAGATGAAATCTGTACCTTTTTAAAAGTAATATGGTTGATAGCTTTCCTAATCTTAGATTTTTCTTGCTTCACTTAATCATATTGAATTATTTTTTGGATAGATTGCTATAATTTGTTAAGATATTTTTATACGTTGAGTCAATATTTATTAGTGATATTGGCTTATTATTTATTTCTATATTTTCTTTCCCTAGTTTAGATATTATGACTATATTTGAACAACGAAAAAATATCATGGTGTGTCCTCTAGTTCTAAATATGTTTTATAATAATAAATGAAGTGTTCTAGTTGTTCTTTTAAAAATATGATAGAACTTTCCTTTGGATTCATCAAAACAAGGATTTTTGTTTTTAAATTCACCTCTCTCTCTCCCCAGAGGAGGTTTCTTTAAAGTTTCTTTAAAGTTAGGTATATTTCTTTTTCTGAGAACAAGAAATTTAATATCTCTATCTGGGTATTTTATATTTTTGAAGATATCCCTCCATTGTGTTTTTGTTTTCAGCTGTTAGCAAAGGACAGTATAAAATATGTTCTGATAAGCCTTTTTTATTTTTATGGTCTTGTCATTTTTCCTTGCATATTTACTATTTTACAATTTTTCCTTTTTAATAAGAGAAGCTAAATGTCTATCAATTTAGTAGGCTATTCTTTTTTTATCTTTCTTGATATGCTATTTATACATTTGCACTCATTTTTATAATTAGGAATTTCAAATTAACTCCCTTCCTTTAGCGCCTCCCCCACCAACTGATAGGATAAATAATGAGATACAACAGTACACATGAAATCCCGCAAAATATATTTTCATACAATCCATCCTGTCCTAATAGAGCAAGTGAAAAAAAAAATCTTCAATCTTTACTAAGAGTTTATCAGTTCTCTCTCTGAAGGAAGATACCAATATTCATTCTGAGTCTTTGAAATTTTCTTGGACACTTTTGTTGATTACAATAGCTAAATATTTCACAGTTATCACTATAAAAATATTGCTGTCACTGTGAGTAATGGTGTACTAGTTCTGTTCTTTTCACTGTGCCTCATTTCATATATCTTCAAGGATTCTTCTGAAAGAATCCCCTTTGCTAAATCTTACATCAAAATTGTATTCCATTATAATGGAATAAAGCACAACTTCCATCATTCTCCAATTGTTGTGATTGCCATCAATTTCATTTTTTTGCCACCACAAAGAGATGTTATATTTTATTAGACTTTCATTTATGATTTCTGTTGACACCAATTCTGTTGACACCAAACATTTATGATTTTTATTGACACCAATTTGCCTATATCTCTTATATTTAATATTTTCTGTTTTGTGTTTATTGTAGGTTTACTTATTTGTTCTCTCATTTATAAAATGCATTATTCATTTCATTAATCCATTCTCCATTTTGTTAAAGAATGCCTGCAGAGTTATGATTTTTCCTTAAGAATTGCTGTGTTACAGAAATTACGGTATATGTTTCATTGCTATAATTTTATTTCACATAGCTATTGTTCATAATTTATTCTTTGACCCTTTCACTATTCAGGATTTCATTGTCAAGTGTCCATTAAATCTTTGTCTTTTGTTGCATTCCTTCAACCAATTACTAAGAAAACAGAAGAGAACATTGTTGTATGGAGTTTGAAATTAATACAAGCGTTTACAATCTTGAGATAGAAACATATAGAGTTTCTTGCTTCCTCTGCAATGTGTGTATATCTAAATATCGATGTCTATATCTTTCTATCTATATCTATCTATTTGTCTGTCTGTCCATCTGTTCATTTGTCTTTCTATCTAATTGACATTGAGATTTTAGGAGGTAACTTTAGCCTCTACTAAAAGCTTTCCAGGTATAGCCTTGTGGAGTTGAAGTGTACTATTGCAGGAACATATCATCAGGAAAGTAAGAGCTAGATAAAGATAATTCAATGCAATCCCTCTCCTATGTCCTTCCATGTTGTTATTGATTACTGGCTTCATTAAAGTATTTACACCACCTACTTGTTTCTATTCTGGGCCAGCTCAAAATACTTTGGGAAATAACTTCGTGGTTGGGGCTTATCCTTGAAAGTGGTTCTTTTGGTCTTTTTGTATGAAACTTGGAGAAAAAAACAGAACATTTATTTTTATTCCTTATTATGGAGAATATATCTGTTCCTCTAAAATTCCATTTAACTTTAGTTGCTTTTTTCTTCCCTCTTTGTGAAGGAATTTCACATAATTATGCACACAGCCTATGACACTTTCTTTCCAAAGTGTCCAGTGCTGGGCCTTTTGCAATTATAATGTCTCACAGTGTAATGTCCTACATAATTAATAGATATTATTTCATTAGATATAGTTCCTTTAAGCATA